>JAJHZJ010000120.1:8329369-9529369 GCA_023548195.1 Bettongia penicillata ogilbyi
TAACTTATCTGAAAGGTTCTCTCTCCTTGACTTAGCCTCGCAGACTCTTTCTCTATAAGATTCAGCTCGAGCACCATCTTCAACTCAAGAACCTTCCACAATCACTCCGACTGCTGATGCCTCCCTTTCAAAAGCACCTTGCTATTTAACTACTGTGTATTTATCCATTTCTGTGTATTCTGTTTATGCCCTTGCCTTCCCCCATTAGAATGTAGGCTCTTACAAGTAGGCAGGGATGACTTCATTCTTTGTGCTTGTATCCCCAGCTCCTAGCACACACAGCACATTAGAGGCACGTAGGAAATGCTTGTTGATTGATCTGAATAGACATCCTTCATCCATTTGTTGTTTCCCGTATGCATAGATAGGCTGATGTTTTGAGGAATTGTGGATCTCATGTAGAAGGCTCCGTATTGTCTTGGGGCCCAGTACAATCAGGACAGCATCATCTGTAGATCCAACAAGAGATTCCTTTTCCATTGAGACATCGCCTGGACAATCTCCATGATAGTGGCGAATGCTTTTGGCAAGCTTATATGTCCTTGTTTTATGCCTAGTTTGATGTTAATAATTATGCCAGATATTACTTTTAAACCCCCCTTTTTTTTTTGTCCTTAGGTTTCCTGGGCAACCTCAGCTCCCTCTGAGTTTTTAGCTCTCCTCCAGTTGTTCCCACTGGACCATGCAGTGCTTGGGTATTCATCTTTTATTATGTGCCGTTGTCTTTTCAAAATCTAAGTTAACTTGGTTGATAAGTTCTCTGTGCAGCCATTTCTTTCTCTTTAGACAATTCCCCCACTTTACTTCCTCATAGGAATTATTTCTTTTGTATCCTCAGAATTTCATTCTTGAGAGTTTCTGATCACTCCTCGTCTAGCTTCCACTGCAGAATTTTAATCTAAAAGAACCTCTGTATTTATCTTTTTACAAGATTCCTTGAAATCTTTTCTTTATTGTAGTAATAATGTCTAACATTTCTATAGAACCTTCTCTGTGCTAGGTACCATACTAAGTTCTTTACAGATATTATCTCCCTTGACCCCCACAACAATGTGGGGAGGGACATACTATTATTGTCCCCATTTTATATATAAAGAAACTGAAGTAAGCAGAGGTTACAGTTACTTGGCCAGGGTTTCACAGCTAGTAAGTGTCTCAGGCTGGATTTGAACTCAGGATATTCTGATTCCAGGTCTAGTACACAATCTACTGAACCATCTAGCTACCTGTACATATAAGATGGTATCTGACTGCCCTTTCCTTCTCAGTTGTGAATTTTAAGATAGAGTAATCACTTTTTCCTAAGGTTCCCATCATGTCTACAATTTGTTCCTCTTTGTTCATTAGTCAGGTTCAGAATAGCTACTACCCTTTTGGCTTCTTCCACCTTCTGCAGGACGAAATTATCAAGACAAGTTAAGAATTTAATTTTGCCTTTGTTCCTGGCATTGTAGGACATAGCCAGATAATTGTAGGCCTCTTCCTAATCTGTTTCCTAAACTCATCTATTTCCACCTTCCGTCCAGATGGTCTCTGGTATAGTCCCACAAAAAACATCATCTCTGTCTATGGGGAAAGAGAGAACACATAGGCAATATTTTCCCTTCCCTTTTATAACCTAACCTGCTTGTGTTTCAGATTCAGCCATCCACCAGCATTTATTAAGCACCACTTTGTACAGAGTTTGAAGCTTGGTGCTAGGGATACAAAAATAGAGCTGACTCACCTCATTCTCTAGTCTTTCATAGTCTAATAAGGGAGGGGGGAAATGGGACGCAGGTACACAAATAACCTCTGACATAAGGGAGAAGGGGGAGAAGTGAAAAGGAGAAAAGCAGAGGTCTAAGCCCAGTGTTGAGAAACTTGAGGAGGGAGAGTTCACTTTTGACCGGAAGGGGTAAGGTCAGGGAAGACTTCATTTCATGGAGGTCACAATAGAACTAGGCCTTGATGTCCATCAGGCAGAGATGAAGACCAGGAATATATTGCATAAATGACAGCATGAACATGCAAACAGGAGGAGCAGGGTGAGACTGGGGCTAGAAGGTGGTCCAATTTGCTTAGAACATTCATGAAGGAAAGTAGTATGAAATGAGATTGATAGAGATTGTGCAAGACCCTGAATGCCAGGCTATAGAGATGATATTTGAACCTATGGGCAATGGGGATCTCTAAAAAAGAAATTCCATGGTTGAATTTGTACCTTAGGAAAAATATTTTAGAAGCTAACCTAGGGAGGAAAGAAGCTGGCAGCGAGGAAGTTATTCAGATTCTCCCCAATTCTTATTGTAGTGAGCTTAAAGCTGCAGGAAAATTTTGGGGATGGCCAGGTGAGAGCCTGAAATATGGAGATGGCTGTGGGAGGGGTGGAAGCCAGAGACCTTGTGGTAGCCAAATTGGGATTAAATATGGAGAGGGAGGAGACAAAGATGACCTCGGGAGTCTTGAGTAGATACTTGGTGACTTAAGTGAAATTGGCACTCTTGAGGGAAATAGTCAAGTTGGGAGAGGAGGCAGAAGATGCTGAGTTCAATGGAAGATGGCTCAGAAGGGGCTTCTTGTGTGGAGATATCCAAGAAGCAGTTGAAGATGTGGGTTGGAGAATCCTTCTAGCGCCATAATCTCATTTTACAGATGAGGTCCCTGAGATCTAGGAAGTAAGTTGTCCAAGCTTACACAGATAATGAACATCTGAGGAGGAACTGGATAGATTTGTTTTAAAATGTGATCATTGAAGACAAGGGAGCGGATGAGACCACCAGAGAAGTGGACCCAGGAGCCACTTTTAGAGATGGGCTCTAATCATCAGGGGATGGGAGGAATGGGATGAGTCAGAGGGGTAGAAGTCAAGCAGGTAAGAGTGGACCCATGAGGCCCTAACTTTTCTGGACAGTGTCAGCTGTGTCAACTACTGTGGAAAGGTTAAGGAGGATAAAAACTGAGCAAAACCCATTGTTTTCCCCTGTCTATCCCTGAGTCTTCCTTGAATTGGTAAAAGATTTCTTCCTCTGCAGCATTTAGATATTCCTAGGTCTTAGCTCCTACTAGACTTTGAGTTTTGTGAGGGCAAGGACTGTATTATCAAAACTCTGTAAATCAAGGGGTCCTCTGTCCTCTTCCCACCTCCAACTAGTGCAAGGCCGCACGTGAATATAAGTGCACAGAGTAGGTGCTTGTTAAGTATTTGAGGGATGATAGAGACGTTATTAATGACCTTTAACAGTATAGAACCAGGGTTATCTGAGTCCCAAGAAAGCATTAATGGAAGAGTTAAAAGAAGAAAGGCATTTAAGCCCCCTGACTCATAGACAGGGAGCTGAGGTTCTAAGATTTAAAGGATTTGTTGAAGACAATGGCAGTGCGGAGACTGGCCCTCAGGTCTCTCGATAACCCAGTTCAGTATTCTTTCCACTATGATGTGGCGCATCTGGACTGATGTGCTCATGGGAGAGGGTAAGAGCTCTTCTCATCCTCTTAGGATCATAACAACAGAGGAAGTATGGCACAGTGAAAAGCATGCTCGATTTGGAGCCAGAGGCCCTGGGTTCAGATGCCAGCTTTGCCGCCTATAACTTGTGTAACCTGAGGGGAATGACCGAACTTCTCGTGATGGGGCTGGAGGTCCTGGGATCTGAGAGCTGGAAGGAACTTTCACGATCATTTAATTGGCCCCAATTCTGGTCGAATCCATCCTTTTCCTCCCCCTCCTCTACTCCCCATGGGGAGACTGAAGCCCAAGAGCCAGGAAGGAATTTGCCCAGGCTTAAACAGCTAATAAGTAGAGGAGCCAGGGCTAGAATCCCAGAGACTGGAGGAGAGAGAGGCCTTATGGGGCCAACAGGAAACAGCACAGACAAATGTATTACAGAGTTGAGCAACGGCTTTATGTGCCTTTAGATGGAGAGGGTGAGGTTTTGTCTGAGATAATGTTATCGAGTCGGCTTGATCTGGGGAGATTTCCTGGAGGAGATGGACTTGGAGGTGTGATTTCAAAGTGAGCTGTGACATTGAATGACAGGAGGAAAATAGAGTGAATGGAGACTGAAGACTCCATGGACAGGTATGTTGGACGCCCACTCCCTTCCAGTTTTGGTGCCTGTTATCCCACCCTCTGACTGCTGGCAGGTGATACTGGGATCCTGGGGTCTGATGGCTTTTTACTATCTCAGGCAGTCTTTGTTGTCACCAAGAGCAGGCAGACCTGGAACATGGGGTCATTGTGTGGCCATTGGCCTTTCCATACTGAACTAGGCAAATCTGCCCTGCCTAATGGGGCCTGGAGATGACCGCCTTGCAAGGCCCCTGAGAAGATGATGGTTTGGCTTCTTGGCCTGGTCTCTGCTCCATCCCCAGGAGGGGATGGAAAGGCTCAGGTGATAGCCCATGGGAGATATGTATACCATCAGCCTTGGGGTTAGGAAGACCTGGGTTCAATCCTGGATCTAACATGTTATATTACTGGGGAGATCTGCCTGGGTGGAAGGAGTTTTCATATTGGGAGTTCTTCAGACCCACCAAGTCATGGATCTAGACCAAAAAACACCCCCCCCCCAACTCTAGACTCATAATTTCATAAATTGTTGGAGATGAAAGGGATCTTAGAGATCATTTAATTGGACCTCTTCATTTTACAAAGGAGAATATTAGAATGTTAGGTCACAAAGGGTAGTAAGTTGATTTAACAAAGCTAGAATTTGAACTCAGATCTCCTGACTCCTAGTTGAGTGATTCTCTATTTGTACTTGAAATCTGCTTGAAGGTCCACATGTGTGCATTCCTATCTTCCCCCCGGGAATGCTTGTGTGGGTGCAAGCCTATGTGCGTGTCCACATGTGCACATGTGGGCTCCAATCCTTCCCCGTCCTGGGCCCCCAGGCCTGCCTGTGGGAGGTGGAGACTGATCCTGGTTTGGGCCCCACGGGGCTGGCTTCTTGCCTGGGCATCCAGCTCTTGGCCATTTGACGCAGGAGGGAAGGATTTTTCCTTTCATTAAATGTTAACAGAACCATCGACTTCTCTGCTTGGTCTCTGCTTTAGCCCAGCTCCATGGGGGCCTAGCCCACCAGGAGAGGATGGGAGGCCTCAGGGCTCATATCCCAGGCAGCCTCCAGCCCAGCCTGGCAGGAGATGGTGATGATTAAAATCTCTCCCACTGACTGGGAGGAAAGAAGAGTAAATATTCTCATTCTCATTTTACATATGAGGAAAGGAGAGCCTACAGAATTCTGCAGTGACTTGCCCACGGTCACACACCGACTAGGAAGGGCCACAGCCTACATCTCTAGGTTCTGGGTTCTGTTCTTTCCATGATGTTGAACTACTTGTTCCTTTGGCCCTGTTTCCCACTTCTGGTCTCTGGCCCACTTTTACCTTCTCTTATGGGGAAGAAGAGACTTTGGACTCATCTTTTCCCAGGTCCCAGTTTCCTCATCTGTAAAATGAGGGGGTTGAATATAACGATCTCTAAGATCCTTGCCGACACTAGGCTGGTTTGAGTAAAACACTAGTTTTTCCAACTTATCCAAGCTAACTGTTATCTCATCCCACTTCAAGCATGGTGGCTAAGAGGGCCCTGGACGGGGAAGGACCTGAGTTCAAACAATAGCTTCATAACCCTTCTCAAGTCACTCGATCTCCATGCCAGCAAAGCACTTTGCCAACCTTAAAGTCATATGTAAATGTTAGCTATTATCATGACTGGGTGGAGCAAAGGATAGAGCCCCAGACCTGGAGCCAGGAAGACTCATCCTCCTGAGTTCAGATCTGAATTCAGGGTCCTGCGTAGAGCTGTATGACCCTGGGCAAGTCACCGAACCCTGTCTGCCTCCGTTCCTCATTTGTAAAACAAGCTGGAGAAGGAAATGACAAACCACTCCAATATCTTTGCCAAGGAAATCCCAAACGGGGCCACAAAGGGTGAGATAAAACTGCAATGACTGAACAGCTGGGGTCAGGAAGACTCACTTTTGTGAGTTCAAATCCGACCTCAGTCTTACTAGCTGCGTGACTCTGGGCAAGTCATTTAATCCTGTTTGCCTCAATTTCTTCATCTGCAAAATGAGTTAGAGAAGGAGATGACAAATCACTACATTATCCCTGCCAAGGAAACCCCAAATGGGGGTCCTGAGGTCCTGAGTAACAGTCATTACGAATGGCTAGTTGGGGCTTAATGCTTCCTTCTTCATTCTCGCAAGCAGCTTCCTTTTCTTGTATTTACCTGAGAGGGATGGATTATTACTGTCATTTTGCAAATTGGGAAAAAGATTCATTGGAAGAAATGACTTGCCCAATTCCCACTTTACAGAGGAGAGACGGGTGAAGTAAGATTCAGAAACCCGGGTAATTCATTTCATTAAACCTACTGTGTGCCATGTATTGTGCTAGGTTCTGGGAGCGCAAAGACAGAAGCTGAGCAGTCCTAGACCTTAGGAGGGTCATGCTATGGGGGATATAACAGGAACACAGACAAATAAGTACAAATGATTAAAAAGTAATTTCCCAGGGATAGGGTACTCCTAACTGCAGGAATAATGGCTCTTTGGCTTGACTTAGAGTAGGAGCTGACCCCTGAGTTAGCTTTGGAAGCAAGCTGAGGATTCTTAGAGGTGGAGGCAAGGAGCGGGTATATGCCAGATGTGGGGGCCTGCCTCAGCAAAATGCCCAAGTTGGGAGATGAATGTCCTTCACTAGAAACAATAAAGCAGTGAGTTAGACTGGCCCCGAGGGACCATGAAGGAGAGGAATTGGAAAGACTGAAGAGATAGTTGGGAGGCCTGTTAGAGAGGGCTTTAAAGGCCAGGTTGAGGCTTTTGAATTTTATCTTGGAGACAGTAGGGAGCCACGGGATTATCTCAAGTAGGGGACTGCCGTTGTCAGGCCTGACCCTAGGACTATCAGCTTGGCAGCTCTGTGGGGTGCTTTAGTGAGAGCAAACACTGGCACAGAAGCAGAAATTAGGAGGAGGCCATTGCATGGTCCAGGTGTGAGGGGAGCAGGGTCTGAGCGAGGCTGGGGAAGAGGTTTCATTCACGAGTTATCTCACTGTGGGTAAAGAGCTTTGTCATTCTTAAAGGATGATAGAACTGACAAGAATTAGTGTTATTTTTATTAGAGTGAAATCTAAAGTGGATTTTCTTTCTGTTGTTGGAAAGAATTGTCTTGCCCTATGGACCTTCGAGGTCTCGTTGGGAAGAATTAAGGGAGATAATGGATGGGGATGAGTTGTAAAGAGAATGAGCCTTTTTCTAAATAATTATTGCTTCCATTTTTCTAGCACTTCAGGGTCGCAAAGGACTTCCCCTACAGCAATACTGTGAGAGAGATAAGAGTATGGTCATCCCCATTTTACAAGTAGAGAAACTGAGGCCTAGAGAAGTGAAGAGGCTCGCTCAAGGTCACTCAGCTAAGAGATATCAATTTCAAACCTAGGTCTGATTCCAAGCCCAACAGTGGCATTCCTGTAGATTGTTCCACAGTAGAGGTAGATAACTTAGGCTATTCATTAACAAATATTGAGTAAATACTTAAATAATGCACATGCAGATACTCCGCTAAGCATAGGGGCTACAAAGAGAAAGCAAAAACAATTCCTGCTCTCAAGGAGCTTATACTCTGATTCTGAAGGCCAAGAGAGCATGCCAAATGGATCAGGCTAAATGGAGGGAATCCTTAGAGGTCGAGGTGCTGGTTTCCTCCCACCCACTCCCTAACCCTACGATGAGTATGATGGGAAGGGATACGGTGGAGATTTCAGGGCGATGAGAGGTAAGGAGGAGGATGCAGCATGGTAGATTGGAGAAGCTTTGGAACCAGGAATCAGGGAAACCTCAGTGCTAGACTCTTGGACCCTTAGTTTTCCAGTCAATAAAGTGGGAATGATAATATTTACTCACTGTTTCACCGAAGAAAGTGCTTTGTAAACCTGGAAACACTGGAGGAAAGGGGGCCTTTATTGATAAATGCCTGGCTCAGCACCTCACTGGCAGGATGTGTGAGCTTACTCCGGGCTGCCCTTTCTTTCTCTGTAAATGGCTGGACTCAGTGGTCTCTAATGGTGGAAGGGGCACCAGGGTCAGAAAACATAGATTTGGGCACCAGATGTTGCTTTAGACAATTAATTCTCTTACATGGGCCTCGATTTCTTTATCTATAAAATGAGGCTATTGGATTCCATGATCTCTGAGTTTCTTTTTAATTTTAAATCCATGTTTCTGTGACTGGATAATGCACAAGGGGCCTTCTGGCTCTTGGATATCTTGATCCCAGTTTGGACATTGTTGAGTCATAGGGTAACTGTAAACCGGGGAATGTGTGTAAATCTGAAGAGGTTGGGGAGGGGTGAAAAGAGGACTGAGGGTGAGTTAGTTACAGGGACCTTAAAGGACTCTCTTGTTTTCTTTCATGGCAACATGATCTAGTAAAAAGGGCCCAGCCTTTGGAGTTATAGAGCGTTACTATTTACTTCTTGCGGGGCGCCATATTTCCATTGTGGGCCTCCTTTCTTTCCTTGTGAATGAGAGGGCGGGTGGGACCCCATGGTCTCTGAGCTCCCTGCTGACATGTTCCATGATTCCATCTTTTCTCTCCCTTTCTGTCTCCTACCAGTTGATAGTTGAGAAGACCACTGATTACCCATCGGCCGAGTATTCCCTGGTGGAGGATGTGGCCCTGCATTTCACCTGTTTGATGGACAGGCTGAACCAGCAGCGTCTCTTCCAGCCAGACCTGTGCGACGTGGACCTGGTGCTGGTGCAGCAGCACAGCGTCTTCCCGGCCCACAAGGGGGTTCTGGCGGCCTACAGCCAGTTCTTCCACTCGCTCTTCACCCAGAACAAGCAGCTGCAGAGGGTTGAGCTGTCCTTGGAGGCCCTGGCCCCTCGGGGCCTCCAGCAGATCCTCAACTTCATCTACACCTCGAAGCTGCTGGTCAACGCGGCCAACGTGCAGGACGTGCTCAACGCCGCGTCCGTGCTGCAGATGGCCGACATCGCCGCCTCCTGCCAGGACTTGCTGGACGCCTGCTCCCTCGGGCCGCCGGGGCCCGTGGCCATGGCGCTGGGGCCCGGGGGCGGCGGCGGGGGGTGCCCCCCCCCGGCCCCGCCTCGTACTACTGCGAGATCAAGCAGGAGGCCGATGCCCCCACGCAGCCCAAGATCTACGCCCGCGAAGGCGCAGACCCCTTCTCCGTGAGGGTGGAGGACGGCGCGGGGCTGGGCGGCGGCCCGGGCATGGGGCTGAGCCCGGTGGCGGCCAAGCCCTTCTACAAGGAGGAGAAGGAGGAGGCCGGCGGGGCCGAGGCGGCGGCGCCCGGCGCCCTGTGTAAGCTGGAAGGGGCCGAGGACTCGGAGGAGGACCTGGCGGGCCAAGGCGCCTACAGCGCGGAGCAGCAGATCATCGTGGAGGTCAACCTGAACAACCAGACGCTGCACGTGTCCAAAGGCCCCGAGGGGAAGACCCCCGCCGACGCCGGGGAGGCCACCGTGGTGCTGGGCCCCGAGCAGAGAGCCCGGGGGGAGGCGGAGGAGGAGGAGGAGGAGGGGGGAGCTGACGGCAGCGGGGGAGAGGAGGAGGAGGAGGAAGAGGAGGAGGAGGAGGAGGAAGAGGAGGAGGAGGATGGGGATGGAGCGGAGGAGGAGGAAGAGGAGGAGGAGCCGAGTGAGGAAGACGAGGCCGAGACCACCGAGGAGGAGGAGGAGGAGGAGGAGGAAGAGGGGGGCCGGGCGAGGAAGGAGAAGTCAAGGCCCGCCGGGCAGGGATCCCGCACGAGCCAGGCTTCGAAGGGCAGCGTGGCCACCAGGTCCCGGGAGGGCGCCAAGCAGGGGGCGTCGGGCGAGGAGGAGGAAGAAGGTGGCGAGGAGGGGGCCCGCAGAGGCCGGAAGAGGAGGAAGGACGCCCCGCTGGCCGCGCCGGCCCCCGATGGCCTGGGCCCCAAGGTGAAGCTGGAGGAGAAGCAGCATCACCCCTGCCAGAAGTGCCCTCGGGTCTTCAACAACCGCTGGTACCTGGAGAAGCACATGAACGTGACCCACAGCCGCATGCAGATCTGCGACAAGTGCGGCAAGCGCTTCCTGCTGGAGAGCGAGCTCCTGCTGCACCACCAGACGGACTGCGAGAGGAACATCCAGGTGGGAGACCCCTGACACCAGCCCACCGCTCATCCTGCCCCCCCTTTCTCATCACCCTACCTTGGCCCATTCTGGAGCTGGGGAGATGGAGCCCCATCGGCACATGATAAAAGCCTCACTTGAGCTTGGGTGCAGTGGGTGCTTGCAGTCCCATTAAAGAGATGGGGATATTGAGGCTCAGAGAAGTTCCATGGGTACCGTCTAGTTGTACAACCAGTAGGTGTTGAGGCAAGATTCAGATCCACATCTTGCTTGTGTTCTTATCCTGCTACCTGTCTTTAATAAATTCACCCTGTGTGCCCTAGCCAAGTGCTGGGCCATCCTGGGGCTGGAGAGAGAAGGAATGAAAGAACGGAGCAAGGTCCTGCTCTCAAGGAGCTATGAGTCTGACAAGGAAAACAAGGCATGCAGTAAACTGGAGAGTTAGGACCATTTGTTTGGGACTGAGAAATGGAGTATGACATGTTTTCTCTTTCAAAGAGCATGGAGTTAGTGAGGTAGATAAGCACTGGACCTGGAATCAGGAGGACCTGAGTTCAAATGTGGCCTCAGGCACTAATTAGCAGTGTGACTCTGGGCAAGTCCCTTCACCCTGTTTGCCTCAGTTCCATATCTGTAACATGAGGATAAATAATAAAACGGACCTCTTGGGATTGTTGGGAGGACAGGATGAGATGATATTTATAAAGGTCTTTGCAAACTTTAAAACACTCTATATAAATGCCACCTCGCTCTTCTAAGAATGTCTGTGATTTCACTGGAATGAGTCCTTCCCCACTGACCCAGATTGTGACCGCTGGTCATCAGGAGCCACTGGCACCAGAAGTCACCAGCAGGTGGCTATCCTTCTGGTGATGCGCTTCACTGGAGCCTCAGAGGACAGGCACAGGGTCTGCTGCCAGGCTTGTCCTTGAAGCCTGTCCAGCTTGGTAGGACTGGCTTAAGCTTAGTTTCCGAGAACTGCAGTCAGCTCTCCAATGAGATGGGGCACAGAGCAAGCTCTAGAGAAGGAGACTTAGGAGCCAGAGGATGAGGGGGTTGGGACACAGTGTCTCCTTATAAGATCACGGGTCGTAGGCTTAGAGCAGGGTGGGGCCCCATAGCCTAGAGATCTTGTGAGCCCATTCAATTTCATACACATTGTCAGAATTGTAACCTATGCCCCCTCACTCCAAATCCATTGAGTTTTCTATTCCATCACACTGTCTCCTACCATGTTCCCCTTTCAGAATCTCCCATCTTCTTCTTGTTGAGGGTAACGTGACCCTCCCAGTCACCCAGGTGACTGACTGGCAACCAGGTGGTACAGTGGATAGAATGCTGGACCTGGAGTCAGGAGGACCTGGGTTCCAATCCAGCCTCAGAAACTTCCTAGCTTTGTGACCCTGGCCAAGTCACTTCACCTCTGCTTGCCTCCGTTTCCTCAACTGCCAAATGAGGACAATGATAACTCCACCCCCCTCCCCTGAGGTAGTTGTGAGAATCCCCTGAGATGATATATGTAAAGCACCTGGTATGTAGTAGATGCTTAATAAATGCTTCATGTCATCCTCCGTCCTTCCTTGTCCTTCAGGCCCCATATCCAAACAACTGCTGCTTCTGACCCTCCTGATCTTCCCTTCTCTCATAGCTCCTTCAGACCCCTAGCCCATTCTCTCCTCATGGGCCTCCCTGCCTCCAGTCTCTCCCATCATCCAGCTGTCCTCCATGCAGTTGCCCAGATAATCTTTCTGAGACTCAGGGCGGACTGTGTTTCCCCTTGCTTAAGAATGCTCGCTGGTTTCCTCTTGTGTCTCGAGGAAGTCTGACTTTCTTACCCAGAGTCAAGGCCCTTCACAATCTGTTTGGAACCTACTTTTCTAGCCTTATTTTCTATTGCTCTTTTTCTCATTCTCTGCCTTCCAGCCAAACTCCACCACTGAGCTCACTGTTCCCTGAACTTGACATGACATCTTCCCCATCTCTGCCTTCACATCGGAATTCATCTCCTTCCACATTCCTTCAAGGCCTATTTCTGCCATGGCTTCCTCCAGGAAGCCCACCAGGAGGCTCTCCCTCCTCCCATGTTCCCGGAGCAGTTGACCAGATTCCTCCTTTGCCCTGGTTCAAATGAGATAATGTTCGTAAAGCTCTTAGTGTAGTACCTGGCACGTAGTAGGTGGTTCATAAATGCTTTGTCCCTCCCCTCCACCCACAGTCCCCAGCTCATATTATGCTCCTCTGTGTACGTGTTCTCTCACTCCAGCAGAGTGAGTAAGCCCGTTGAGGTCGTAGGCTTTCACAGATTTTGTTTCCCACCTGTGTGGCGCAGTTGCACATAATACGCTTATTGTTTTATTGATAAGCATTGAATTAAATTCCAAGTTCTCTTCCAGCTCTGATCAGAGCTCTGTGTTCTATACTCTAGCTCTCCATACACTGTGGAGGGGGAAGAGCTCTCTTCTTTGTCCTTAGGGAGATCCTGGGCTGGTGGGAGAGACAAGATTCATGCACGTGAAAAACCTGAGACTAGAGTAAGCTGGGGTGGTCAGGTCAGGCTTCCTGGAGGAGGTGGCCAAGTAGGAAGGGAGAGGAGAAAGTATGCCAGTCAACTCCAGGCAATCCCTAAGCATCTATCAGGCACTTGTTATGTGTTAGGCTCTCTGCTAAGTGCTGGAGATACAGAAAGGGCAAAAGCATGGACGCCTGCCCTCAAAGAGCTCACTTTCTAACAGGAAGACAGCGTGTAAATAAATGGGTACATATGAG
This sequence comes from Bettongia penicillata ogilbyi, assembly GCA_023548195.1. Lineage (NCBI taxonomy): Eukaryota > Metazoa > Chordata > Mammalia > Diprotodontia > Potoroidae > Bettongia > Bettongia penicillata. Next base: position 8,342,242 of record JAJHZJ010000120.1, read on the forward strand.
ATATGTGCAGATTAGATACAGGTGCTCTCAAGGCACTAGCAGCTGGGGAAACGGGAAAGGCCTGAAGGCACAGGGGCTGAGTTAGTGAAGATACAAAGTCAGGATAGCTCTTTACATATGTAGGGGCCATCTAGGAGACCAGGCTGACTGAGGAAGAGGAGGAGAGAGGGAGAAGGGGAGAGGGAAGGTGCTTGTAAATCTGGGAAGGTAGATTGGAGCAGGTTGTAGAGGCCTGGGCTAGGACTACTGGCAGGACTGTCTCTTGCTATTCAGGTGGATGGCCTCCAAGGCCCCTCCTAACCCTGAGATGCTGTGATTCTTTTCAGAGCAGCATTAGGGGTTTTCAGGTCTGGGTTTCCGTTGGGCTGCACATAATCCCAGAGAAGTAGATCGACTTCTCCCTCCTGTTATTAAGGAGGGAACTGAGGCACCCAGGGAAGCTGTATCTTGAGGAGAGAGCAGATAGAATGTAATGTGTAGTTAAAGCTGTGCCTTGGCCTGTGGGGCCACTGACACAGTGACAGAGATGGATTTGTTGTCTCTGATACTTCTGTGGAAGCAGTCTCAGGCCCAGGCTGGGAAGAGGCTATGGGGTTTGATGTCTAGGAGCTAGCACCCACAGCCTCAGCTTGGCCATCCAGGGTCTAGGATGAGAGCTTCTAAAGCCCCTTTGTGTTATGAACCCCTTGGGCAGTCTGCTAAAGCCCTTCTCAGAATGTTGCTTTTAAATGTTTAAAATAAAATAAATAGAATTACGAAGGAAAACAGTTCTGTGGAAATAAAAATGTAATCTTTTTCATCCAAGCTTACAAACTGTTTCCTCATAATCTATCCACAGACTCCTAGGGGAGCCGTGGACCTCAGGTTAAGAAAATACAAGACTAAGGAATGCACACAGACAGACAGACAGACACACACACACATACACGGAGGTGAGCAGGAAAAATAGGATAAAACCCAGATGGAACACCTGGGTTGATGAGTTAAATTCCCATGGATGAAACAGACAGGTTTGGGAAGTGGAAGGGTATCCCTAGGAACCTTGGTGGGGGGCTTCTCTCTCCCCTTTCTGCCTAAGCTCACCCCCTTCTCACTAAAGTTCTTCCTCCCCTCCCCTCCCCCTCTCCTCGTCAGTGTGTCACGTGCGGCAAAGCCTTTAAGAAGCTTTGGTCCCTCCACGAGCACAACAAGATTGTCCATGGCTACGCAGAGAAGAAGTTTTCCTGCGAGATCTGTGAGAAGAAATTCTATACTATGGCACACGTGCGGAAGCACATGGTCGGTGAGTCCCAGGTGATGGGGACAATTCCACTGGGGGGAGGTGGGGAATGGGTCTGGAAGGAGCCTTAGGCAAAGCTGGGGAAAGATCCCTAAAAGAGGCCAGGGTGGGAACCCCAACTCTGCTCCTTCCTAACTGGAGAACCCCCGGACAAGGCTCATCCCCTCACTGGATTTTCCCTTTCCCCTCTGTAAAAGGAGGGGTTTGGACAGATGATAATTGCGGGTCCTTTGGGAAGAAATATGGTGGAAAGAGATGAGAATGAATCTGGCTTCCAGTTATGCCGTTGTTTACGTACCACTTTTGTGACCGTAGGCATCATTTACCATCTCCGAACCCTAGGTCCTAATCTGTCCAAATCAAGTAGCCACCAAGGTCTCTCTGCCTTCCATTATTTACAAAGGGCTATTTATTCCTTGTTCTATTCCGAGAGACATTCCTTTCCTGTCCCACCCCATAATGGGGCAGTGAGGGTGTCCTGGGGGCCATGCACTTGTTATGCTATGACGAGCAGGTGAGTCTGTCTCCTGCCTCTCCCACCTTGCTAATAGTAACTAATAAAATGAATCATAATATCTTCAGATTGGAAAGGATTAGAGGCAGTGCGGTGTGATGGTTAGAGCTCTGATTTTTAAGTCAGTGTGGGTTCAGATCCCCACTCTGCTGCTTCCTAACCATATGACTTCAGGCAAAAGTCATGTCATTTCCCTGGGCCTCAGTTTCCTTATTTGTAAAATGAGTTTCTTGGTCCAGGTTTATATCATGTGATCTCCTGTGGCCTTAAAAATCACATAAACCCATAATTCTCCAACTTTTTATTCCCTTTGCACTCTTAAATTATTGAGGACCCCAAAGAGCTTTTGTTTATGTGGGTACTGGCTATCAATATTTACCATGGTATAAATTAAAGCATTTTAGCATTATTATGAAAATAGACCTGGAGGACCCTGTAAAAGGGTCTTGGGAACCCCGAGAGTCCAAAAACCACACTTTGAGAACCATTGATGTCTTGCATGATACATGAATACATATTTCTTAGAGAATTTTAGAGCTTCTCATGGTAATACCCTAGAGAAGAAGATGATGATATTTGTGGGGTAAAGGTGGGGGTGTGTAGCACAGCACATACATACACAGACACACACCCACACACTAAAAGGTCATCTTCATACATCTCATGAAAGAAGGAGTTTGAGTTTTTTTGTGAAGTCCCTGGAAGTAGTGCTAGACCCCGTGTAGGGGAAGTTATATTATCACAGGGCAAATAGGCAGGTTTGAGTTTGTTCAAAGAACCCGCTAACAGCCAGAGCTGTCTAACATGGAGCCTGGCTGTCTCTGGAGGCTGTAGGATTTAGGGCCGGATGACATCTTAGGACTTATCTAGTCCACCCCCTCAGTTTTACAGATGAGGAAAAGAAGGCTCAGTTCATGCAGCGTCACCCAGATTGTTGAGTGACGAACCTGGGATTCAACCCCAGGTTCCTTGACAGGATTCATTCTGCCATACCAGGTGTCTTGGGTAGGGAGTTCCCCATCACTGAAGGGATGAGGGATTCAGAGGGGATTTCTCCTTTGAGTAGGAGGAGGCAGGTCTCACGGCCCTCTAGTTTCCTTCCCTTGAAGATTTGTCTAATGAGAGAAGATTCTAATAAATCCTTCGTGTTCCCTTCTAATTCTCAATCTATTATCCTAGGGTCCTAGGATACATTATTTTTATGTTTCTAAAGGGTTTTCCCACTTTTAACTCATTTGATTCCCACAGGAGCTGGTGGGATGGGTGGGGTGGGGAAGAAGGATGGCTCTGCGGGATGTCAAGGATGGTCTGATGTCCTAACAAACAAGACAGAGAACAGATGGATTGATGGGAGACTATTAGAGCTTCCAGCAGCCTTAGAGATCATTTGATTCAGTTCCCTACATTTTTAGATGGAGTAAGTGAGACCCAGAGGAGGAAATTAACTTGTCTAAGATCACACAGTAAGTTAGAGGATTAGGGACAACTTGGAGAAAGGGAATTTAAAGGTTCAGTGGTGATCAGAGGGTCAACTGGGCCAATCCCCTGCCACGGGACCTTGAAAATCTGTCTAGGTAATCCAGTTCCAGTTGTTCTTCTCAGCTCCTCCCTTACGTGACTCTCCTTCCCTACCCCCAACTCTACCAGGGAAGGAAGTATCAGGGACCCTTAGCATGGCAAAGCTGCAGCTCTTTCTCAATCCTCCTTTCTAGGCACTAGCAGCAGTTCTCTTAGCTTTTTGGTGAGTTTATGAGGGGCCTTGAAGGCCAGGAATTCTGCTATACTGTCAATCCAAATTGAAACCAACCTTGTCTCTCCCTCCCCACTCCTTGGCCTGTGGCTCTGAGGAGGTTCCAGATCTGGTAGTGCTTTGGGGAAGTGAATTACGCTTGGGTTAATAACAGCAACAAACTTTCTTTTGTAGTACTTTAAGATTTAATTCTGTCCCCATGGGGGTAGTGCAAGGATTATTATACCCATTTTTTTGATAAGGAAACTGAGGCTCAGAGGAAGGAAAAGGACCTGTCCATGAATGCAGATGATCTTGGCTTGCCCCATCCCTAGCCTCACCCCAGCCCCGAAACAGGTAGAAGAACAGATCTTCTAACAGCTGTCACCCCTTGTACCCACCTCCCAGCTCACACCAAGGACATGCCCTTCACCTGCGAGACCTGTGGCAAGTCTTTCAAGAGGAGCATGTCACTCAAAGTTCATTCCCTGCAGCATTCCGGGGAGAAGCCTTTCAAATGTGAGGTAAGCATCCTTCTAAGGATCAAGGGACCCTGCCTTGTCAGTTAAGTGATAATATCTTCTCTTTGGCCAGAGTTTGCTTTGGGACTCAGCCACTAGTTCTTTTTCTTCCCCCTTGGACTTAATAGTATTTTTCCCCCAGTTACATGTAAAGATAGTTTTCAACATTCATTTTTGTAAGATTCTGAATTCCAAATTTTTCTCCCTCTCTTTTTCCTTCCTCTCTCCAAGACAGCAAGCATCTTATATAGGTTATGCACGTACAATCATGTTAAAGATATTTCCACATTAGTCACATTGTGCAAGAAGAATCAGAACAAAAGGAAAAACCATGAGAAAGGAAAAGCAAAAAACGTAAAAATAGTCCGCTTTGATCGGCATTCAGACTCCCTAGTTTTTTTTTGGATTGGAGAGTTTTCCATCACAAACCTTTTGGAATTGTCTTGGATCATTGTATTGCTGAGAAAAGCTAGGTTTTTCATAGCTGATCATCACACAGTGTTGCTGATAACTGTGTACAATGTTTCCCTAGTTCTGCTTATTTCACTTTACATCACTTTGTATAAGTCTTTCCAGATTTTTCTGAAATCTGCCTGTTCCTCATTTCATATAGCATAATCGTATTCCATTACATTCACATACCACAGCTTGTTCAGTCATACCCCAGTTGAGGGGCATCCCCTCAGTTTCCAGTTCTTTGCCATCACAAAAAGAGCTGCTGTAAATATTTTTGTGCGTGTGAGTCTTTTCCCCTTTTTCATGATTTCTTTGGGGTACAGAAATAATAATGGTATTGCTGGATCAGAGGGTATGTGTAGTTTTATAGCCTTTTGGGTATAGTTCCAAATTGTTCTCCAGAATGGTTGGATCAGTTCACAACTCCACCACTAATGCATTAGTGTTCCAATTTTCCCACATCTTCTCTAACATTTATTATTTTCCTTTTCTGTTCTATCAGTCAATCTGATAAGTGTGAAGTGGTACCTCAGAGTTGTTTTAATTTGCATTTCTCTAATCAATAGTATTTGGAGCATTTCTTTTTATATGACTATAGATAGCTTTAATTGCTTCATCTTAAAACTGCCTGTTCATATCCCATGACCACTTATCAATTGGGGAATGACTTGTAGTCTTATAAATTTGACTCAGTTATCTATATATTTGAGAAATGAGGTCTTTGTCAGAAACATTGTTAGCCATCAGTTCTTATGCCTGCCCTCTTCCCAGCCCCAAGTCCCTCTTTTTTGTCTGACAGTGTCATTGAGAGGCCACCAGAGCTCATTCCCCTTCCCTTCTTCTGCCCTGGGGAGGAGGAAGAAGGGGTCCTGTAAAAGAAGTTTGTGTAAAGCCTTCCTTTCCTTATCTTATGTGACTCACCAGCATCTGTAGCATGGTGTCCCCTCTGCCATGAACCTTTTTGGGAAGTTTGGTATGGTCTATCTTCCCCCTTTGTTTTCATAATAGTCCTTAAACGTTATTTCATTTTCTCCTTCTGAGCATCTCAGGAACTGTGATGTTAGTGTTCAAATGTGATGTTTCTACTGTCATCATTAGGGAAAGTAGTTTTTATAAAAATTTTAGATCTTTTCCTTTTCCTTTTTGTTTGTTCGTCTTTCTTCCATCTTTATCCTTAAATGCCCTGGGAATAATCTGGTATAATTGGGTCTCATGCCACGCTTCTGTTGACATGTTTTTCCTCCCATTGCTTCTCATTTTTATCATATTGCTTTTAATCTTCTACCATCCCTCTCCTTAACTTTTTATGAATTAGTTTATGATCTGGACTGTTTTCAGACTCAAAATCCCCTAACTGGGAAGGAACCTTAGAGGTAATCTGGTCTAACATTGTCATTTATAAAAGAGGAAATTAAGGTCCAGGGAGGGGAAGGGACTTGCCTGAGGCCATGCAGGACTTAACCCCAGGTGTCTGATTCCCAAGTCTAGGGTCCTTACCATCACACATGTGGTGTGCCCAGTGGCAACTAAGTGGTATGGTGGATGGAGTGTTGGGCCCGGACTCAGGAAGTCTTGAATTCAAATGTTACTTCAAATGCTGAACAGCTGTGTAATGCCAGGCATAATGCCTTGGCACACAGGAGGCACTTAATAAGAGGAGACATCAGTGTGGGCAGGAATAATGAGAGAAGGCTTCCTGGAGGAAGAATGTGTACCTGGATCCAGGCTTGGAGATGGGTAGAATTTGCATAAGCAGAGAAAGGGCAGGGGCTCAGTGTTTCATGGGAGTCCACCAAACAGAAGAGGCCAGAGATACACACACATCCATATGTATGTATATCCATATACACACATGTGCACACAGAGTCTGGTCATCCCATTTCTCTCCCTAACCTCCTCCCTCTTAGATTCTTTAGCCCAGAATATATTTATCTCTAGCAATATTGTATGTTAACAGTGCACAGCTAGATCAAGGTTCCATGAGGTCCCCAGAAAGGGAAAAACAAGTAGCCAGTTTATACAAACTGTATCACCAATGAACCTTCTTTTCTTAAAACTACTTGTTGGTTTGCCTAAATAAAAAAGCCTGCCTGGATTTGTGGTCATTGGTCAATGTGTTTGTCCTTCGTTGTTGAAGAAGACCATGCCATCAGAGAAATGATGACACGACTTGCACTTGACTTTGTTTTGAGTGAGGGAGGGCTGTGCAGGTCACCAGCCTCACTTCTCCAGAGTCATCTGAATCCAGTGACCAGATATTCATCAGGATGACTGGAGATGACCCAGGATGCACTCACTGGGAGACATTGGGCCCTTTAGGCCCGCTTAGAGTGAGGCAATGCCCATTCCTTGAATTGGCCTGTTTAAGAAGCACCCAGGCTAAGAAACAGAAGGGTAGACAAGTGGAATAGGCTAGGTACTCAAGACATAGTAGGCAATGAATATAGCAATCTCCTGTTGGATAAACCCAAGGACCCCAGTTTCTGGGATAAAACTCACTGTTTGACAAAAATTTCTGGGAAAACTGTCTAATGGTGTGGCGGAAACTAGGCATAGACCCATGCCTGGCACCATACCCAAGAATAAAGTCCAAATGGGTACATGATCTAGGTATAAAGACTGATACCATGAACAAACTGGAAGAGCAAGGAATAGTGTATTTGTCAGATTTATGGAGAAGGAAAGAATTTTTGACTAAAGAGATAGAAAGCATTATGAAGTGCAAGATGGATAATTTTGATTACATTAAACTGAAAAGTTTTTGCACAACCAAATCCAATGCAACCAGAATTTGGAGGGAGGCAGAAAACTGGGAAAGAATTTTTGCAACAAGTGTCTGTGGTAAAGGCCTCATTTCTAAAATATATAGAGAACTGAGTCAAATGTACAAGTCATTCCCCAATTGATAAATGGTCAAAGGATATGAACAGGCAGTTTTCAGAGGAAGAAATTAAAGATATCTATAATCATATGAAAAAATGCTCTAAATCACTTTTAATTAGAGAGATGGAAATCAAAACAACTGAGGTATCACATCACACCTATTAGATTGGCAAACATGACAGAACAGGAAAATGATAAATGTTGAGGATGTGGGAGAGTTGGAACACTAATTCATTGTTGGTGGAGCTGTGAGCTCATCCAACCATTCTGGAGAGCGATTTGGAACTATGCCCAAAGGGCTACAAAAATGTGCATACCCCTTGACCCAGCACTGTATCCCCGAGAGACCATAAAAATGGGAAAGGGTCCCACATGTACAAAAATATTTACAGCAGGACTCTTTGTAGTGGCCAAGAACTGGAAATCAAGGGGATGCCTATCAATTGGGGAATGGCTGAATAAAACATATGGTATATGAATGTAATGGAATACTATTGTGCTATAAGAAATGATGAACAAGAAGACTTCAGGGAGGCCTGGAAGGACTTATATGATCTGATGCTGAGTGAAAGGAGCAGAACCAGGAGAACTTTGTGCAAAGCAATGACCACAGTGTGTGTGAATTTTTCTGGTAGACTTGGATCTTCACAGCAATGCAAGGACTTAAAAAAAAAAATTCCCAATGATCTTCTAAGGCAAAATGCCTTCCACATTCAGAGAAAGAACTATGGAATTCAATTGCAGAATGTGGCAGATCATTTTTTGTGTGTGTGTTTAATGTTCTGGTGTGTTATATGATTTCTCCCATTTATTTTAGTTCTTCTACACAGCATGACTATAGTGAAAATGTATCCATTTAGGAATGTATGTGTAGATCCTATATAGAATTGTATGCCGTCTCGGGGAGGGGGAGGTGTGGGTAGGTAGTGGGGAAAAGCATCTGAGTTTTATGGTAGTGATTGTAGAACACTAAAAATAAATTTTTTTAGAAAAAGGAAAAAAAAAGAAGAAGAAGCCAGGGCATGGCCCCTTTAGTGAAGTCTAGAAAAAGAAAGACATCAGGCTGGGAGGGAAACAGCAACAGTTACTACTGATAATCACTCTAAAGCCAGGAGGGTCCAGAGGAGCCCTCAGGTAGGGGCCCATTGGTGTCCCAGCTTCAGAGTGCAGTTAAGTTTTAGGTTTTGTGTAAGAACAGGACAGGAGGGGGTATAGGAAAGGAAAGGAGCCAGTAAAACCCAAGTCAACTGGGCATCTTTTGGCCATCCAGATTTACCTTCCTTTGAAGAGGAGGAGAAAGAGGGGAAGGCAGATAGGAGAGGAGGAGTTGAGTTACCCAGCTAGATGGGTCCCCATTCAGCTAGCTGTGTCTACTCATAGCATTGTGCTTGTCCTTCGTTGCCAAAGAAGACCATGCCATCAGAGAAATGATGACATGACTTGCACTTGACAGGGAGGTGAAATTTGCATATTTCAGACCCATTTTAAAGCCTGTCATAAAGGCAGAGCCTGTGATCAAACCAACAAATTGTCTTTGGAAAGGTTTTGATAGACTAAAACAGATAGACTGAATCTAGAAGATGACGTTTAAGAGGATTAAGTGGAGAGCTTGGAGACTAAAACAAACACAAGGAGTAGAGGAGGGAGTTGTTAGGGCTAAGTAACCATTCTTTTATCTATCTGTCCTTCTGTCTATCTATCTATTTATCTACCTATCTATCTATTTTTGGGAGGCAATTGGGGTTAAGTGGCTTGCCCAGGATCATATAGCTGGTAAGTATCTGAGGTCACATTTGAACTCAGATCCTCCTGACTCCAGAGCCGGTTGCTCTGAATAACCATTCTTATGAAAAAGAGCTGGGGGTTTTAGTGGACTACCAGCACAGGATGAATCAGTCCTGGAACGTGGTAGCCAAGTAAAGTTAACATAGTTTTAGGGCATATTAATAGAAGCTGAACCTCTAGAAGGTAGCGATACAGAGGAAAGAGCACTGGTTTTTGGAGTCAGGTCCTGGAGTCATATCTTGCCTCTCAGGTGCTTACTTTAACTTTAGTGATCTTGGACAGGTCACTTCCCCTCTGTGGGCCTCAGTTTCCTCATGTGTAAAATAAAGGTGTAGGACTAGAGGCCTCAGAGGATCCTTTCCAGATCTAAGTCTGTGGTCGTCCTGCTGACCATGGTCTGAGCACCATATTTTAGAAGGGATTCTGGCCAACTAGAATGGACCTGGAGGGCAACTAGGATGGGGAGGACACTGGAGACCATGACAGAAGCACAAGTATTTCGATGCTAACTCAAATCAGCTTGAGAAAGCTGTTAGATATTCAGCGGGAGCATTTCCACCTCAGAAATGGGCAGACGACCAGTCAGGGCTTGATTTAATGTGCTGTTGATTGTTCAGACTTCAAACGTCATGGGGAAAATATTAATAATGCAGATTAAGCTTGAAAGTATGTCATGCCTCCATTTTTCCTCTGGAGAGCCGGTTGTTAAACATTAGTCAACACGCTGATGGGTTCAAGAAACTCAAATGTAAACTCCTGTTTTTATCATTGGATTTCCACTTCCTACCAGGGTGCCTGACAGAAAGATAGATATTTAATAAATGTTTATTGAATTGGACTGAAGGTCCAAGGCCTGGAGAAGAGAAACACTCGATGAGATATTGGGGAGAGATAACATATAATAATAGCACATATGGCATTTACTATGTGCTACACATTTCACAGTCATTATCTCATTTGATCCTTACAACAGTCCTGGAAGGTAGGTGCTATTATTATCACCATTTTACAGATGAGGAAACTGAGGCAAACAGAAGTTAAGTGACTTGCTCAGGGTCCTCCAGCTAATGAGTGTCTGAGGCTGGATTTGATTTCATATCTTCCCGACTTTAGGTCTGTGCTCTATCTACTGTACCATCTAGCTATTAATGTGATAGATGTTTACAAATAGCGCAAGGCAGAAGAATTAGATTTGTTCTGCCTGACCTCAGTCAGTAGATCTGGGAGTAATGGGTAGACTTTTGAGGGAGGCAAATTTTGGCACAATACTAGGACAGACTTTCCAACAAATAGAACTATGCCCAGGGTGGAATGAGCTTCCTGGAGAGGACAGGTTCATCGTCCTTCATTAGGTATCTTTAAACTGGATGACCTCTGGTCCAGGATGTAGATGAGGTTACTGCTCAGGCACAGGTTGACCTCGATGCCATCAGAAGTCCCTTCTTTCTCTGAGATCAAATACAGACTCCTCTTTTGGCTTTTAAAGCCCTGCCACAACCTGGCTCCAGGTCCACTCTGCAAATGTATCTCACACTAGTCTCTTTCACCATCTTGAGCACTCCTACTTCTAATGACCACCCTCCCCTTCTAATGCCCTGTCTTCCTGTCATACTGGCCTGTGGCTGTTCCCTTGGCTTGGCACTTCATCTCTGATCTCTGGGCTTATCTCAGGGGCCACCTCCTACAGAAAGCCTTCCTTAATACACATCACCTCTCCCCGCAATTCATGTTCAGTGTCCTCAAATTACCTTGCATTTATGTATCTTGTATTTATTCCTTGTATCACCAGGAACATATGTTTCTTGGGGTCAAGACTATTGGTTGCCTTTTGTATTTTTAGAGCCTTCCACATACTGAGCATTTCATTGAATTCAACAATTGAATTGAACAAAACAATTGAATTGATTTTTTTTTCCAGACTCCCAGAGGGAGGGGCACGTTCTCAGACTCATGTACTGGATTGCTACTCGTCCCTCTTCTCCCTCTGCCCTGCCTTCCACCCCCACCTTCTCTCTTGATTGACAGCCTAGCCCAGAACCATCTGCAGACATACCTGGACTTCTTAAAGACGTGGGGGTTGAAGATGGTGCCACAGAGTCCTCACACCTATTTCTCATGTCTTCTTCTTCCTGGACAGAACTGCAATGAGCGCTTCCAGTACAAGTACCAGCTTCGGTCCCACATGAGCATCCACATTGGCCACAAGCAATTTATGTGCCAATGGTGCGGGAAGGACTTCAACATGAAGCAGTATTTTGATGAGCACATGAAAACGCACACAGGTAAGGGCCTTTGAAGACCCCTGCTCCCCTCCTTCCTTCCCCTCTACTTCCCCTGTCATCTCCTTCTCCCCTGCACCCAGGATCATTAGCCCTCCTGGGGAGCAGTCCCACCCTCCCCTTGCTCTCTCTCTCCATCCCTCCTCACCTACCTAGAGAACTCCCCTCAGAAGAGATGACCAAGCTAGTTTTGTCTTGTTCTCTCTCTTTCTCTCCCCATCCCTCTTCTCTGTCTCTCTTTCCTTCTCTCTCTTTCTCTCCTCTTTTCAGTCTCTCCTAACCTCTCTCTTCTTCTCTATCCCTCTTTCCTTCTCTCTCTCTTCCCCCTACTTTGTCTCTATCTCTCTCTTTCCCTTTCCTTCCTCTCTCCCTTTCTCTTTCCCTCCCTTTCCCCCCTCTCCTTCTCTTTTCTTCCCTCCCCAACCCAAAGATCACTGGCCTTGGAGTCAAAAGACCTGAGTTTGAGTTCTTCCAGTAACTTACTACCATGTGACTGAGTGGTTTCCTCTTTTTGAACCTTAGTTTTCTTATCTTATTTTCTTATCTTATGTTATCTGTAACATGAAAGGGTTGGGTCCATTGATCTCTAGGATCCCTTCTAGCTGTGATATCTTGTGATTCCTGGGTCCTTGGAGGTGGGGAGCCTTTCAGAGAGTAGGGAGGAGAGAAGAGAACTATTCAGGACAGTATAGAAGAAAGTACGAATTTCAGATCTGAGGATGTGCGTTTGAATCCAGGACACCCTTTCGGCCTTAGTCCTGGTGAGGCTCGAGTCCTGAGCTTAAGGGTTTCACCAGCATTAGGGATTGCAGGCATTCACCATCGCTCCCAGCAATATTAAATATTTGCTGAAAGGGAAAGCTAGTGAGCTGAGCTCTTAATTTGAAAGAACAGGCTTTTTGATAACTTTGATAGCTTGAAATATTCTTGTGATTGCCACATTAGAATACTTTAAAAGATTTATGAGTAAGTAGGTGAAATGAATGAAATTCCATTCAGATCTAACCAAAGCTGAGCCAGGTATCCTTGCCTTAGCAGAAGAGCCCTTACCCCTTCATGAGAAAAGATAATATATAGTATGTAAAAGACTACTGGCTTTGGAGCTGAAGGATTTGAATGTGTCACTTATTCTAGGTACAACCTTGGGTAAGATCTCTCTGAGCATCTGTCCAATGGAAGGGTTGTACCAGACGACCTCAGAGATTCCTTCCATCTCTGAGGTCCATAATCAACAATAACTCCCTTTTCTGTATCTTTAAACAAAGAGCTTTTCTCAAAATGGCCCCATTAGGTAGAGAGTGTAAGGAAGGACTGTCCCCACTTTACAGAGGAGGAAACAGTTGAGAAATGACTTGCCCAAGGTCACACAGCTAGTGAGTGTCAGAGTCTGGCTCAGAACTGTGACCTTGTGATTCCAAGATAAAGTACCACAAAAGTCCCTTGAGGCCAGCAGGGCAAGTGACTTGCCCAAAGTCACTCAGTGGATTCAGTGAATTCAGACCTTCTGACTCCAATTCTATGGCTTTTTCCAGCTAAACCACCCTACTGGTCCTCGCTCCATGCCATATGACAGTCAGGATGAGGAAAAGATGTCTGAGCTTTTACTGAGTCCTTGCTGGAATGGAGGGAGAGTTCTGGTGTATGGGAATCTGATGAGGGGGTGGAAGGGAGGAAAGCACTTTGCCAGGGAGTGAATGCCAGGGTTGGGCTCTGAGCAGCTGGTGGGGAATGGCCGTGACTGGAGGCCGGGTGAGGGGCTAGGGCCTGATGACCAGACTGCCCCCACCTCCCCCTGTCCACAGGTGAGAAGCCGTACATCTGCGAGATCTGCGGCAAGAGCTTCACAAGCCGGCCCAACATGAAGAGGCACCGGCGGACACACACAGGCGAAAAGCCCTACCCCTGTGATGTGTGCGGTCAGCGCTTCCGCTTCTCCAACATGCTCAAAGCCCACAAGGAGAAATGTTTCCGTGTCAGTCACCCGATGACCTCGGACACTCCTGATGGTGGTGACCACCCTCCAGGCCTGACCCTGGCCCTGACTCCAGTGCCCCCGGGAGCCGCCCCCTCGACCCCTACCCAGCCTGGCCTTACCCCCCCACAGCCCCCTCCACCCCCTTCACACTCCCTTCCCCTGCTCCCCCCTCTCCCCCAGACCCTGCCGCCCCCCCCCTCACTTACCTCCCCCACCCCCCCTGTTCTCTACAGGGAAGGTCAATGCCAGCCACAACTAAGGCCCCGCTGCTCTACCCCAGAGCCCTCCCATTGCCTCTGGTCCATGCCAAGTTTGTCCCAACTGCACCTCCAAAAGGACCCCATGGATTGACTCTGGACAGCGGAGCCCATGTGTGTTCCTCTCTTTTCTCCCCTCTTTTTCCTCAGTAGAGTGGCAGGAGCGATTGATATGATTTTCAAGAACCTGGTTCAGATTCTCACTCTGCCACTTTCCCATGTGACTTTGGGCAGGCTGCTGGTCTTCTCTGGACTTCAGTTTCCTCATCTGTACTAGGAGGAAGTCGGACTAGATGTTAGATAAGATCCCTTCCAGTTCTAAAGTCCTGTGCTCCCCCCAGCCTCCTCCCACCCCCTTCCTGTTTCATGACCACTCAGTTCCATTTTCATATGGTCTTATCATGGTGGTGTTGGGGATGAATGGGGTACAGGCTGAGGCCCTGGATGGGGTCCAGAGGTAGTGCCACTTAGTTTTGGGGGCTTCCCTATTGCTTTGGTGAGAGGGAAAGGAACAGGGCTTGGGAGGGCAGAATGGCAGAGTGGAGAGGCCTGGGTTAAGAGTCATTCAGTTCATATCTAGATTATGGGCTTTACTTGCCTTGAGTAGTCACTCCTTCTCTGGGTCTCAGTTTCTTCATTTGTAAAATGAGAGAGTAGAGTTGTAAGGGTGGGCAGAGGCTGGCAGGAGAGGCAGCAGTGAGTAGTGGGGTCAGCTGAAGCCAGTTTTCTCAGCTAGGCTCAGAGGACCTCGGGTGAGGATGTTGAGATTCAGGAATCAAGATGGAGGTAAGGTGGGGGTGGGTCATTTGCCAGCTAAGATGAGTGACCCAAGTGGAAGGCCATGGGTCCTCCGAGAGTCCCCGTGTGCCCCTGTGGGTGAGGGGGCCAGTGCAGAGAGGTGAGACTGGGGAGAGTGGAGGTCACTGTCCCAGTGTGCGTGCACATGTGCGTCCCAGTGTCAGTGATTATGTGTCTGTGTCTCTGTGCCCACCCGGGGATGTTTTTAGACCAGCGTCTGTGTGTGTGGGTCTGAGGAGAATGTGGATGGGGTTAGGTACAGTCTGTGTGCAGGATCTTGTGTTTGTGTGTGTATGTGTGTGCATGCATGCACACACATATGAGTGTCCATGCATCTGTGTGTCTGCCTGTCTTTGTGCACCACTATTTTTGGGTGTGTATCTAAGAGGGAAAATGTATGAATGGGGGACCATCTGTATGTGTTTTGGTGTCTCTATATGTATTGGGGGGATAAAGACCTCAGGACAAGCACTAGATTCACTTTGATTGGGGGTGGGCTAAGCCCCATCAATATTGCCAAAATGCCGTTTCTCTCTTCTCTCCCTGACCCTGTCTCCTCCTGGCTGCTGGCCTTGGGGCGCACAGGTATGGGCAGGGAGGGAGCTCAGATCACAGGAGACCAAGCCTACGGGGATTTCAGGGCTAGGGAGGGAAACTGAGTAGCAGCTGTTTGGTTATACTTTGGGAAAGGAAGTTGGGAATGGTGCCCCAGGGGTGCGCTTAGCCCTTCCCCTCACTCCCAGGGGGTCAGCCTCAGCACAACTATGGGCAGAGGGCCGTGGATTCATCGTCTTCCAACTTCCTCCTTCCTCACACAACCTCTCTTAGTCATTTTTAGACCCCCTCCCTTGGTGGTTGATAAGATGGGACTTGGAACCTGTGTTCCTTTTTTCATAGACCAGGAGAGTAGGCATGGGGCAATGGGAGCCAAGCTCAGCCAGTCACAGAGTTCTATGCTAGCCCATAGTCTAGGGAGGGGAATGCCTTCAGTTGGGAGGGATTGTATCCCTCAGGGCTTTCCAAGGCTTGGGTCTTCAAAATCATCCCCTCCTCTTGCCTGATCAGGGGATAGGGGGAAGGGCAGGTGAGGAAAGGGCCCTTTTCACAAACTAGAAGAATCACAACTTGCTGGGGAGGACTTGGTTCTCAAAGTGCCTTACAGTTTAGAAGGAAGAGGAGGAAGAGGATGATGGTACCTTGGGGTGGGAATGCCAAGTACTCTGTCCTCTGGGGGATCCTGAGCTCAGTCAACCAAAGAAGCCCCCTGAGGGGTCACTGGTCATTCTCCAAATGCAATCCCAATCCCCAAAGGTTGGATGCTGCCAGAGCCCGTGGCAAGAGGGAGGAAATCTACTATGGTTGAGGGGAGAGATTCACTGCTTCTTGCTTTGGCCCTATGGGCAGCATCCCAGAATCCTGAGCCAATAGCTCTTCCCTCTATGTGCTCCCTCACCACCCTCCCCAACTCTCACCCCCACCCCCTGCATTGGAAGAAATGACTTAGATCAAGGTTTGGTCAATGAAAAGTCAGAATTTCTTCAGAAATAGAAGCAGGGAAATACTAGGCCCTTTATTTCTGGGTCTCTAGGTGCTACAAATACCTTTTTTAGGGGGAAGGCATAGCCAAGAGGTTGGCATATTGGGGGCTTGCCCTCCAGGGATGGTGACAGTTTTAACAGGGAACCCCATCCATCTACCCACTCTGTAGAGTTTCTCCCAGTCCCCTCCAGCTGGTTCTCAGGGCTGGTGCCCCAGAGCGAGCTTAGGTGCCTCATGGTCTTTCTCTTGGTGGGCTGCAGGGCAGGAGAGTAAAAGCTGCTTGGTCTTGGCTAGGAGGGTTGTCATGGGTGCTGGCAGGGGTCATCGACTTCTTCTAGCCTGCTGCTCTCCCACTTCATCCCCCACCTAAAAGGAAATACAGGGTGTGTGTGCTGGAGGGACATTAGGGTGAATGTGTTCATTAGGGTGTGTGTGTGAGCACGTATGTATGCATGTGTGTATGGAAAAAACTTGGATGTGATAGAGAAGTAACGTGAATCTGGTTCCTCACTCCCGTGTGCTGGGGCTAAGTGGCCATTTATGACATTCACCTCCCCTCTCTCTTCCTGTCTTCATGGGCCAGCTGAGGCTTTGCATCCTGTAGGCTGCCTCAACTTCCCCTCCTGTTCCTCCCCTCCAGGCTGCTGCCACAGCAGGGCTCAGGCTGGCCCAGGGCCTTCTGTACCAATTGGGACTGTAATACAAACTCAAGCAGCCTGCCTCTGCTCAGTTGGAGGTGTGATGTGACCTGAGCTCCTACAGATGAGGCAGTAGTTCCAGCAGTGGATTTTCACAGTTAAGGTGGCTCGTAATCCTATTCCTAAAATGAGGCAGTTCCATAAGCAATTCTTCTTGATTAAGCTCCTTTTTTTTTCATTTTGTAACTTTTTTTTTGGTAATTTTTAAGATTCTTTGCACCTTAATCCCCTCCCTCTGCTCTCCTCCCCCACTGATACCAGGCCCTGGGAGACAGGACCTCCTGCTTAACCATGGCTCTGTCAGAAATGGAGCAGGAAGATTAAGGACTTGGAAGAAAATGAACCTTCTTCTCCCCGCCTCCTGCTGGAAACCCCTGGAAACTGGGGCCAGGGTGGAGGGTAGGGACCTGAAAATGGGGACTGAAGTGGTGCTGGGGGCTTGAGTCGTGATATTGCCCAGATAAGCAATGCCCACCTATGTAAACTTCCCCCTCACTGGGCCCTAATGACAGATGTGGTCCCTCCACCTCTGGGACATGGGGCCCAGGTACTGTGTGATTTGAGTGCTCAGAGGGGTTGATCTACAAAAACCAAAGTCAACCTGAGTAGAATGGACTGTGGCTGGCAGCCAGGGAGGTGGGAGGGGGGGGATGTGAGGGGACTATAGAGAAGCTAGACACGGAGCACTTAGTGAGGCCAGATTTGAGCTGTTGCAGCTGGTGGCTGTGGGCCCATTGGACTCCACGCCGTGGGGAGGGCTGGTCATGGGACCCTTAAGTGTGATAAACAATATTATAATAATTAATAAACAAAGCACTTTATTCTGTATAGACGTGGGGCAACCCGGGGGGGCGTTGGAATGTTTTAAGGAGACTTACCCTGGGAAATTGTGGTAGCCAGTTTCCTGTTGATTGATGGAGGAATGTCTTTTTTTTTTTTTTTTTAAGAAAAACTGTGTAATCAATATATGATAACTCCCTCTTCCCTAGCTGCATGCATTGTTTGAGGGGGGGTATTGGGGAGAGATGGGGAGTGGGGCAAAGAAAGATCTGCTTAAAAGCATTTTGACCTGAGTGGGTTGAAAGGGGAAGCAGAAACCACAGCGATCTACTGTTTCATGCTCAGAGGTGACATAGTACGCTCCGAGCCACATCTGGGCTTTTCTCCATTTAGGCTCTCCCATTAGTCATTTCCCCCAGGAAATGAGGCCCTATCCCTGAGAAGTGGGTGAAGGGATAGCTGCTCTCCCCTCCCTTCCATATCCAGAAATGTGTCCCATGTTGGAGGGATGTGCACACCTCGGGGACCCGTTGGAAATATGGAAGAGGAGTGTTCCTCCAAATAATCTCTCTTCCTAGATTTTGTACGAGAAGATCAGATCTGCTGCTAAATTGTGTGACATTTGGTGAGTCACTTTCCCTCCCTTCTCCCATCCCTTATCTCAAAGGAGGGTGACGGATTAAGGCCCTTTCTAGCCTATGTGGTCCTTAACCATCCCCAGTCTAGCAACTGCAGGATTTTCTTGGGAAATGTCTTCAAATCTGGAACTTTTTCTGGGCCCCATGGAGACTTTCCACCCTCCATTCACTCATGGTCAACCCCTACACCTGTCTGTTAGTGTATGATGCCCAGCCTTGGCATCCTAGTAGCTTCTACCCAAACTGCCTTGAAAGGGCTACTTTTTAAAATCCCTAGGAGGGAGGCAGACTGGAAAGAGCACTGGTTAGGAGTAGCTAGAATGGGGGGGATTCATGCCTTTACTGCAGCTACTTTAGCCTGAAGGTGGTCATCTGGGCAATTCCACCTAATCCTCTCCATCCAAGACCTTCCCTGATTCAGAGAACTGCCTTGGTCTCTTCCCAATGTTAAAGGCATTTCTTTTGGAGAGGGTGGGAGTTTGCCTTATGTCTGCTCTGGTGCAACTCCATCATGGGCCACCTCATAAGGGAGTGAGTTCCCTGACAATCTGGAAGATGTCTGCTTAGGTTGGATCAGGTTGAACCTATTCAGTTCTGAAAGTCTATGATTCTGTGGCTTCCCCCGTGGTACAAGGACTAATACTTAATTTGGTGTCCAAGCAGGCGTGACAGGATTTGGATTTAGGGAGGTCACCATCTTGAGATGCAGAGTTGGAGGCCAAGGAGCTAGGTCCTCTCAGGATGCCTAGATTGGCAGGAAAGCAGACTAAACCATAAATTTAAAGACTAGACCAGGCCTTAGCAATTACCTGGGTCCAGTTCCCTCATTATAAGGGTAGGGAAACTGGCCCTCAAAGTAACTCCAATATCTAACGAGAAGTAGAAGAGCAGGAATTGGAACTGAGGTCTTTTGCTTATAAACCCAGAAGGCCCTCAACTCATTCCCCTACTTGCAAATCTTGGCTCACTGGGTTTTCCATCCTTTTTAAGATGACTATAATATAATATAATAAATTTCAAAAAATTCTGATGCCTGGAAACCACTGAGCAGTGTGTCTTCCCTGGGTCTCAGTTTCCTCATCTGTTAAATGAAGGGAGTTGAACTATGTAGGATTTAATGCTGAGGACCTTTCCAACCTTAGGTCCTATGATTCTGTACAAAATCAAACACTGATTAAGCATCCTTGTATATTGAATACTGTGCTCAGTGCTAAGGGGGATAGGAAGTTTAGAAAAGATAGGGTCCCCACTCTCCAAAAGCTATAGTTGTCTTAAGACTAGGTGATGGTAAGGTAAGGGCAAGCAAGGTGAAAAGTGTTACTACTGGGATTGTGGAGAGGCTCCCTCTAGGGCAGGTCCTCTCTGGGACCCAGGTCAGTCACCATCAAGGTACTCAGAGATCTCCAAGCTTCCCTTTATGAGCTCTGAGCAAGCCCTGGCCAGTCATTGCAGCGTGGGCAGAATGCCTTGAAAAATGATGTTAAGGATGCCAATCCGGAGGGGCTGACCTGGTATTCTTTGAATAAGCGTACTCCTATGCCAGGAAACTTTGAGCCAGAAACAAGTAGCTTCTCTTGCACGTTCCCCCTTGGACACCGGATGCTCTTCTGCCATATGGAGGAGTTGCTGTTTCTGGCCCCAGGTCTGGGGTATCTATGGAGCTGATCCAACTAGCATAACTGCTAACTAGATAACTGATCTGGTATTTCCCATGTTAGGAGCAGCGATGTGGGTGTGTGGGCAGAGCACTAGATTGGAGTCAGAAAGCCTGAGTTTGACTTAGCCACTTACCTTGACCTTGGGAAAGTCCCTTCTCTCTGGGTCTCAGATTCCTTATCTAAAAAGATTAGGGATTCTTAACATTTTGTGTGGACCCCATTGGCAGTCTGGTGAAGCCTATGAACCTCTTCTCATAATAATGTTTTTATATGTATAAAATAAAATGCATAGGATTACAAAGAAAACCAATTTTATTTAAATATCATTATCAAAGTGTTTGAAAAATAAAACAAGGTCATGGCCCCCTAGTTAAGAACCTCTGGGCTACAGGGTCCCTAAATTCCTTTCTAGTTCTAGGACCTTTGACCTAAGAAGCTTTTTGTTTGACCATAGTGGGGAGTTGTGGGGGAGGGGATGCCTCTTTTTCCAGGTGCTTCCTCTGCCTCAGCATTAGCTTCTTTCTTTCTTACCAGGCTTGTGCACTCACTCTACTGTGTGTGGGAGAGCCAAATTTTGTACCTTTTGGAACCAAGTTCCCCCAGGAACCCAGGTTCTTCCCCTTCCCTGCTTGTTTCCTAGACTGGTCCTCATTTGGAGAGGGGAACAAATGTACATATTTTTATACTGGGGTCACTCTATGGGCCTTGGTTTTCCTTATCAGTAAAATGGAAGGGGTTTCGAACATGTGGTCTTTAAGTCTGGTTTCTGTGATCCCTCAATTTTGGTGGTCTGTTGGAAGGTCTTTCTCAGTTCTGATAATCTGTGGTTTGCAAGCCCAACATGAGTCACCAAGATGATATGGCAGCCCCCCCAAAACTAATATAATGTTAGCATCTACCCTGATAGGGCTACAACTGTAGTTGCTGACTTCAGCAACTTGGCACCATATTTTAGGAAGGACATTGACAGAAACAGGAAGTTGTTTTGAGAGTGTTTGCATACTCCAGACCTCTGGTTCTGTGCATGATCTATAGTTGGTCCCTTTTCTTATGTTTTAGTTTCAGACTTCCCCTAGGCTTGGAGAAATTTGGGAAAGAGTTGAGGCAGTCAGCCACCGGGTCTGGCAAAAGGGCACAGAATTGATGTTTGCAGCCTCTGGCACTTTTATTCTGTTCATCCTGCCTTTCTAGCTAGAGCAGAGAAGAGGCTGCCAGCCAATAGGATCCTGAGTGCCCCTGGGGCAGGGGTGGGGGTGCGGGAAGTATCCTCAGCACTGACCCTCACAGAATCTGAATTTTAGAGTAAAAGGCACCTCAGTCATCAAAAGTCATCCCATCCCACCTATGCCCAAGAAGGAATCTCCACTACCAACATCTATAATATCTTATAAAAATAATGTTACAGTATTTTATATGTTTATAGAGCACTTTAAGGTTTATATCATCCTTTCCTCACCAACATCCCATTTGGGGAGCTTGTGTAATAATATAAACATTTTTATTCCCATTTTACTGAGACTCATAGCTGAAATGACTTGCCTTGAGTCTCTAAGTGTCAGAACTGGGATGGTTCTCTTTGATTCAGTATTCACTACCTTCTTTATCTCCTCACTTCACTCAAGGGACAGAGGAGAGATTTTCCACACTCCAGGTTAAGGTTGTATCCTTGAAAAAGAACTTTCTATTCCTCGCCCTCCATTGGGTCACTTGTGTCTCCAAATCTACATATTGAGGGACTGGTTGAGGGTAGGTGATGAATCCCTCCTTGATCCATCCCAGTCATGGCCAGAGGGTGCATCTGGGATCCAGGCTAGAGCCTTTCATTCTCTGCATCCATCAATTCACCGAGCAGATGAAACTTCATGTGAAAAAGACCTGGGACTGGGGATTGAGTAGATTCCAAGCCAGTATGAGTCAGAGCAGCAAAAACAACAAGGTTCCATTAAGGAAGGTTCTACTCAAAATGGGAAAAAAGTGCTCTTGTTCTCTGCCCTGCTCAGGATACCTCTGAAATCTTGTGTTCAGCTCTGAGCACCCCATTTTAGGAAGGACATTGAAAACTGGAATATAACCAAATGATTGTAAGCAGGAAGTGGAGGGGCTAGAAATCATGCCATGTGAGGACCAAATGAAAGGAACTGAGATATTTAGTATGGAAAAGGAAGGGTCTACCAGGATAGGAGAGCCAATTTCAAGTATTCTCAGAGTTATCATGCGAATATTTGGCTGTAGAGAGCAGATCGGGGATCAGTAATGGTGTAAGTTGTCAAGACACATTTCTAGAAACAAAGAACTCCTAATATCACAAAAAGTAGAATGGGATGCCTGGAAAGGTATCGCATTCTCCATTGCTGAAGGGTTCCAAGCAGGAGTTAGATAAGTATTTGGTGAGAAGATGAAAGAGAGATTCCGTCATTTGGATTCTAGGTCTCTGTCCCTCTGCCCCTTCCCTACCCTCCCTCATCCGTCTCTTCTGTACTCCAATGAGCACATTGATATATCTATTGTAATGATCCCTTGGCAAAGTAGTTCAGTGAAGTGTGGAAACATATCTGGGTGGAACAAGGAGGGCTGGATCTCCAGGTGCTAGCCCCCTCCCAGAGACCAGAGCCTTGGACCTGTATTGTCCAGGATATAAAGGGCTGAGCCCCTTGCAAAGAGACTGCAGATGTGTGCTGGGGGCAGAGGAAAGAACAGGAATAAGTTATTTTGTATGACACACTAGACCTTGTAAAGCCTATTTCTTCCTTGAGGCTTCTGGGACTCCTCACCTGATTTTTTTTTTGAGCAGGAGGCAGGTATGTGGTGATGATGGGAGGGGGGGGGTAGTAAAAGGGCCTCACCTGTTTTTCATTTGGAATGACTCGTGGGTGGGATGGGGGTAAGGAAGTGGAGAACTGGTGAAGGATTGATCCTTCACTCATAATTAGGAGCAGGACTGGTAAGGTGTATTTAAACAGACCCCCTACAGAGCTGGAAGAGCTCTTGGAGACCACTTACTCCTGCCCCTTTATTTGACAGATGGGGAACATGAAGCCCAGAGAAGAGAACAAGACATAATTAGGGAGTGGACTGAGAACTGGACATGGAAATCTCAGTGTGAATTCCCAGTCCTTCTGTTACTGCCTGTGTGAACTTGGGCAAATCACTTCCCCCTTCTTGAGACCTCAGTTTCCTTCTGTGTAACATATACAGAGTATAAGTATCTGTAACTCTATACAGCTGCCAAAATAATTGCCTCAACTTAAACCATGTTACTCCTTTACTGGAGAAGCTTTTGGTGGCTCCATGTTCCATTTAAAGGGGACCTGAGTGGCACAGTGGATAGAGTACTGGTCTGGAGTGAGGAAGACTCATCTTCATGAGTTCAAATCTGGCCTCAGACACTTATGAGCTGTGTGACCCTGGGCAAGTCACTTAACCCTATTTCCCTCAGTTTTCTCATCTGTAAAAAGAGCTGGAGAAGAAAATGGCAAACCACTCCCGTATCTTTGCCAAGAAAACCCCCAATGAGGCAGGGAAGAATTCAAAATGACCGAACAACAATTGCACCAAGTACGAAACACAAAGTTTTCAGTTCGGCGTTTAAATCTCCTTACAGCTGAGCTTTTCAGATTAATTTCATTTTATTCTCCTTTGTGCATTCCATAGTCTAGTCCAAGGGGGCCACTTGCTGATCCCCAAACCTGACATTTCAACTCCCACCTCCATGCCTTTGGCATTTCCTCCCAGCCTCAGAGCAGGTGCTAACTTCAACAGGAAGCTTGTCCTGACACCCCTCATTGCGCTCTCACTCTCCTCGAAGGATCAAGTACACACTTCCCTGTTTACACATTGTCTCCCTCTCTAGAAGGTAAGCTGCTCCAGGGCAGGGAATATTTTTCATTTTTTCTTTGTGTCTCCAGCACCTAGGACACTTCCAGGTGCATAGAAAGCCCTTAACTGATTTTTGTTGGATTGGATTGAAATGGAAGGTAGGAAGGAAAGCAGGAAGGGAGAGAGAGAGGGAGGAAGGAAGGAAAGAAGGAAAAAAGCATTTATTAAGCACTGCTATGTTCCAGGGACATATAACCCCTCACAATAACCACTTGAGAGAAGTGCTGTTATCCCCATTTTACAGTTGAGGAAGCTGAGGCAGACAGGTTAAATGAGTTGCCCTGGGTCACACAGCTAAATGACTGAGGTTGGATTTTTTATTCAAGTTTTCCTGAGGTTTCCCATTGCTCTCTGCCGCTGTGCTACCTAACTGATATGAAATTTGCTCAATAATTCAATTCAAATTAACTGATGCCCATTGAACATCTACTAGGCGCATGGTACGCATTGCTATGAAAAATAACAGTGATACGCAGCACAGAAAGATCCCTTAACTCACACTCAGGAGACTTGTGTTCAAGTCCCAGTTCCTCTACTTGGTAGCTATGAAATGTAGGACAAATATTTTCCCTTTTCTGAGCCTCTCTTAATTCATCTGCAAAATGGGGGTGATGATCTTTTTACATCTTACCTCTCAGGGCTGGATTTTTTGTTTTGTTTTATGTTGGGTTTTTAGGAAAGCATTTTGTAAACCCTAAGGTACTATGGAAATGAGGATTGCTTTTAATATGACTCAATCCCTGACCTCAGGGAACTCACACTCCTTGTAGGTAGATGACACAAGATGCCATACTGATGCTAGGCTGTAGTAGTACAAAGCCCTGTCAAAAGGAGAGATCCTTCTAGTATAGGAAATCCTGGAGGTTTCCTGGAATAGGAGACATTTGATCTGAGACAAGGCAAGATTTAGACATTCAAAGATGGGCAGAAGGGGAGAAAATCCAAACATTGGGAAGAATATGCAGATGCACGAAAGGTATGGACATATGCAGTGAATGGTCCAGCTTGTCCAGAGCTTAGGTTTTAAGGGGAGAATGATGGGAGATAAGGCTGGAAAGGTAGGTGGAAGGCCTAGAATGCCAGGCTCATTAGTTCATGTTATTCCTGAAGAAGCAGTGGGGGATGGTCGAAGGGTTTCATGGGATACAGAGTATCATGAGGAAAGTGGCATTTTAAGGCAGGTTAATCTGATGATTTCTCCACCAAAGCCCTCTTCTGATGCCCTGTCATGGAGGTGACTCCTGCTTTGGATCAATGGTCCTCAGGCTCAGATAGCTTCCACTCACCTGGGAAAACCTTTCCTGTGGATGTGGCTAATTGCCACATGTCATTTGAGGACCAGCCTACCTTGGAACCACCAGGTGTTTGATTTCTTGTCCACTGAAGCTGATGAAAAACTGCAAAGGCAGGGAAGGACTTTGACACACACCAGTAAAGAGCATGCCAATAAAATCAGAGATCCCAGGAGTATTTTTTAAGCCTTTGTAAAAGACTTTCTTGAATTGTGTATTTTGAAGATACAGCAGGGACAGAAGTACAAACATTCCTCCTCCCCAACAGCTGAGGATGGAATACGTTATCTCTTATACCATCTCAGGCTCTAGGGAGAATATATTTAGGCAGAATAGTTTCTACCTAATATAGTTCTACCTGTTTCAAATTCAAGTGCTACCACTCTGACTGGGCTCGATGCCCAAGGCTGCCACATGGGGTACTGGTGCTGATCTGGCCACAAAATTCAGTGTGAACTTGACTTCTTGGTTCCCTGGATAACCTTTTGAAACTCACAGTTTCCTAGTGTCTAATCCTTTGGAGACCAGTCAGCAAATAGAGAAATCAATCATCTTGTCAATGGGGTTCTGTGTTCCACATATGCTTTGGTGGCCATAAATCTTTTGAATTTACTTCAACAAGCAGGTATAATAAGTACATGCTGTAATATTTGGAGTGTGGTGCCCTGGAGAAACTAGAAATTTGGGTTAGATTCAGTTCCTGCCCCCAGGGAGTTCACAATCTAGTTGGTGGCCATGGTACAAACACAAATAATCATACTAAGCAACATTGCTGGATAAATGTGATAGACAGGGGCAAATAAAGCTCTATGAGAGGCCCCCAGGAGAAGCCTGGGGGTAGTGGTTTGGGAAGACTTCTAAGAAGAGGTTACTTTGAAGGAATATCCGTTAGGAGTTTATTGCAATAGCCTGGGTGAGTGGTACAACGGGTCTGGACTGGGGAAAGATGGAGACACTGATGGAGAGGAGCACAGATCTATGTTTTGCAGGTGTCAGGGGACAAATCTGGACTGAGAATCAGAAGACCTTGGTTTAAGTACTGGCCTTGCCACTATCACCTCTAGGATACTGGGCAAATGCCTTCCCCTCTCTGGGCCTCAGTTTCCTCCTCTGTAAAATGAAGGGGTTGGACTGGATAATTTCTCTGGCTCCTTCCTATGATATTCTGGAATTCTATGATTATGGTTCTGTGGCCCATTGAACAACCTGAACAGGAATGGACCTGATTCTCTCAGGTGATGTCAAGGAAAAAAAGGGATACTGATTCAGTACCAGCCCCTCCTCCCCCCCAAGTCTATGGGTAAAAACAAATGAGTCAGAGAATGACGATGTGGGACTGGAGGGTGAGTGGCTTGAAATCATAGCCTGTCAGTACATAGAGGGGCTAAATTTAACTCTCAGCTGCAGGCCCTGTCACTTCTGGGACAAACTAATCTTGGGCCCTTGAGATCTAAGCCAGGGGAGCAAGAATGCAGCCACTGGGCCTTGATGGAGACCCTATGGGGAGCTTGGGAGAGAGAGGGCGAGCAGTGGGCCATACATTCCTGGGGTCCATACACAGCTGACATAGCAGCCTTTATGGGGCAACTAGGTGGCACGATGGATAGATCCTGGACTTGGAGTCAGAATGACCCAAGTTCAAATTTGACAAGCTATATGATCCAGAGCAAGTCACTTTAACCTCACAGAGCTCTGGGTCTGGGGTTAAACACAACAACAAAATACTCATCTTCCTGAGTTCTAATCTGGCCACAGGCACTTCCTAGTTGTGTGATCCTAGGCAAGTCACTTAACCCTGTTCGCCTCAGTTTCCTCATCTGACAAATGAGCTGGAGGAGGAAATTCCAAAACCACTCCAGTGTCTTTGCCAAGAAAACCCCAAATGGGATCACAGAGAATCAGAGAGGACTGACAAATGACTGGACAATAACAAAAATGAATATAATAGTGGACCAGGACCCACCCGCTAGGGTTGCGGTGAGGATCCAATGAGTTAATATTTGTAAAGTGCTTACAGTGCCTGGCACACAGTAGGTGCTTAATAAATGCTTGTTTAAAAAAACAAGAAGAACTAGAGCTATTTCAGCAGCGTGTGGGCTTTTTGTGACTGTCTTGGTCCTACCATCTTTCAACCTGAGGTTCCCAAAGGACAGGATTGGTTCTCCCTTCCCAGGCCAAGGCCTCTCTGTAGACCAAAATCCTTCCTCCTCACTTGCTCAAAGAGTCTGCCTATCATAAGTCCAGCTTCCCGGTAGGATGTGAGTGGCAATATGTTTTTCCCCAGTTCAAGTGAAGAGTACAGAGAAGGCAGTGTCATGTAAAGGAAAGGAATTCAGGGCCAAAGGGCCTGGGTTTGACTCCTGGCTCCATCACTTACTAATCTGTGTGATCTTGGGCAAGTGATTTCACTTGGGGTTCCGTTTCCTCATCTGCAAAAATGATGGGCTGGACTGGAAAGCTTCTCAGATCCCATCAAGCCCTAAATCATGGATCCTAAGATGGCAAATGGAAGTGTAGAATGTGTTCTCTGGGTCAGGCAGTCAGAAAGTCCATTCTTTTTGACTTAGAATGGAGAGATGAGTATCTGTTGATGGGGGCCTGACATTGTACCCCCTGCCGTGAGTCCAAGTGACTCAGTTCTGGGGCTAGATGGGCTCTCTTTCTCTCTCTCTCTCTCTCTCTCTCTCTCTCTCTCTCTCTCTCTCTCTCTCTCTCTCTCTCTCTCTCTCTCTCTCTCTTTCTCTCTCTCTATGTCTCTCTGTCTCTCTCTCTCCCCCTCTCTCCCTCTCCCCCCCTCCTCCCACCTGGATAACCCTGGAGTGTCATGGTCCAGGAACCAGTGTCGACCCTACTGGTAACCACCTTCTGGATCCCCAGGAGGCCTCACCCTGTGACCAAGTATCCAGGGATTCAGGCTGCAGCTGTTCCCACCACCTAGGAAAGGGTCCAGAGGGTATGCCCCACTTCCCTACCTTTGATCCCTTTTAGTTTCTCCTCAAAATCTCTCCCCCTAGAATTTTCCCACAAGGCTCCCCTTTTTTCCTCAAGGTGACCTGTTCTAAAGGAACTTGTGCCACGGCCCCTAGGAGTCTTCAATCCAGCCAAGGGACAAATGGAGCCACATCCTTAGCTCAATTTAGAAATGAGGCAGTTTTTGGTTCATCACAAATGGCGTCACTGTTCTGGTTCTGATGTTGGAGGTGGGGCTGGTCCTTGCCATTGCTCTAGGGTTCAGTCCCCTCAAACCCTGGGGCTAACTCATAGTTGACTGACTCAGGTCCAGAGTCTCTCCAGGGTACAGGGTGGAGATTGGGATGGGAGGAGGAGGGGAAACCCAGCTGTCTTCTCCCCCCACTCCACCCTCAACTGTCCCTCTGCCCCCCTCATCATATTCAAGGCAGATCAGCTTACATGGAGCCTCAGCCCAGATTCCAACCAGCTCCTGCTATATATATATATATCTGCCCCAGCCAAGTCTAACATCGAGACACTCAGACAAGCAGACAGATTGTCAGATACACAGATGGGGGGTTCCATCCTCAGAGCTCTTGTGGCTCTCTGAAAGCAAAGGTATCTCTTTCTGGTTCATTGGATCATTGACTAAAGAGTTAAAAGGGAGTTTGGAAGTAAACGGTGAATTTTATTTGACAGAGCAGAAAACTGAGGATCTGAGAAAGACGGAGACTTGGCCAAGGTAACACCCATAACAGGTGACAGAACAAAGTCCCCCTGACTCCAAATCTGGTGGGTCCAAAGTGAAGGGATATTTGTGGGACTTCTGGCTGTACTGATCCCATTCCTTACCTTCTGAAGCTGAGGAGAGGACCACCATGGCCCAGAGTTTGGACCAAATAGAAGAACAGAGACTCTACCAGCAGACCCTCCTTCAAGATGGATTGAAGGACATGTTAGACCATCGCAAGTTCTTGGACTGTGTTGTGAAGGTGAAGGATCAGGAGTTCCCATGTCACCGGCTGGTCTTAGCTGCCTGTAGCCCTTACTTTCGTGCCTTGTTCCTCAAGGACTCAGAAGGGATCCAGGAGATCAGTTTGGAGGAGGTTTCTCCAGAAGTGATGGGCAAGGTCCTACATTACCTCTACACTTCAGAGATTGATCTCAATGAGGACAACGTTCAGGACCTTTTTGCTGCAGCCAATCTTTTCCAGATTCCATCCATTTTCACCATCTGCGTTTCCTTCTTGCAGAAGCGTCTCTGCCTTGCCAATTGCCTGGCAGTCTTCCGTCTTGGCCTCATGCTGGACTGTGCCCGGCTGGCTGTGGCTGCCCGTGACTTCATCTGTGACCGCTTCCCTCTTATTTCTCGTGACCAAGATTTCTATGGCCTCTCTGCCAATGAGCTCATTGCTGTCATCTCTAGTGACAGCCTCAACGTGGAGAAGGAGGAGGTTGTCTTTGAGGCTGTAATGAAGTGGGCTAGCACAGGGGATGACCGGGAAGCCCGGCTCCAGGCCCTGCCCACTGTCTTTGAGAGCATCCGCTTCCGACTTCTGCCTCGAGACTACCTTGAAAGTAGAGTGGAAAAGCACCCACTGGTGAGGGCCCGGCCTGAGCTACTCCGCAAGATTCAGATGGTCAAGGATTCCCACGAAGGGAAGATGACCGTTCTAAAGAGGAAGAAGAAGAGAGAAGAGATAACTGGGAAAGAAAGAGCCGGGATGGTCAATGGAGTAGATACAGGAGGGCCCTCTGGGAAAGTGAAGAAAGCTGGGGAGAAGGAAGCAGAAGAGGCCGATGATGATGACACCATCATTCCTGGGATCCTCAATGACACCATGCGCTTTGGGATGTTCCTACAGGATCTAATCTTCATGATCAGTGACACAGGGGCTGTGGCCTATGACCCTGGGACCAATGAGTGCTACTTTGCTTCCCTGTCCACTCAGATTCCCAAGAACCATGTCAGCCTTGTGACCAAAGAGAACCAGATCTTTGTGGCTGGGGGCCTTTTCTACAATGAAGACAATAAGGAGGACCCTATGAGTTCTTACTTCCTACAGGTACCTGGTGGGGTTGGAGAACAGCAGGACCCTAGCTGAAGACTGGGCTAGATGGCCTCTAAAGAGCACAGCATCATGGGATTTACAGCTAGAAGTGATGATAGAGGCCATTTAATCTGATCCCCTCATTTTATAGAGGAGAAAACTAGGGTTGGAGAGAGAAATGGGTTTCCTTAACAACACAGTGAAAAAACCCCATACAACATAGTAACATAGTATACTACATAGTAACAATATAGTATGCTACATAGTAACAACATAGTATGCTACATAGTAACAACAGTAAAAAATTAACACTGGGATTTTGAGTCAGATGCTTTGAACTCCAAATCCAGACATCTTGCCACTTGGGATGACTGGTGAATAACTCTGGGTGTTGAGGACAGCTGTGATGTGTAAAATAGATTAGAACAGGAGAAACTTGGAGGAGGGGCCCGTTAGAAAGCTGGCAAATTGTAGTCTCTCTGAACTTGAAGGGATCTCTGAGGATTCTGTAAGCAAACAGAAAACCCCTCCAAAACATCTGGAAAGAATATTGGATTTGAATACTAATACTGCTGCTTGTTAGGTGTGTGACCCTGGACAAGTCCCCTTCCTTCCCTGTTCCTGGATTTCTTAACCTGTAAAACAAGAGGACTGGAGTAATGATCTTGAAGGTCCTGCCTTCTACTGAACTGAAATCTATCTTTCCCCTGTTACTCCTGTCTCAGCCTTCTGGGGCTAACTAGAAAAAATCTAATCCCCTTTCCACAAGACAGTCCTTTGTATGTTGTATTGACCCACATTTAAAGGAATGGGAGTCTGGCTGAAGGTGGTAGCACGTCTGCAGGATAAGGGGTTTTGACCCCAGTTAGGTTATCAATTCAAGCTCCATGGATCTTCAGTCTGTGGCAGCCACCAGAAAAAGTTCCCTCTTCTTCCATATCTTTTCCCTGAGCTCCATATCTCTTCACCCCTCTCCTCCTCAAGCTGGAGCTATAAATAGTCCTTTTTCCCACCAGGACTGGCTTCTGGCAGCTGTCTTCCACTTTAGA
Source organism: Bettongia penicillata ogilbyi (assembly GCA_023548195.1). Taxonomy (NCBI): domain Eukaryota; kingdom Metazoa; phylum Chordata; class Mammalia; order Diprotodontia; family Potoroidae; genus Bettongia; species Bettongia penicillata. Next base: position 8,373,251 of record JAJHZJ010000120.1, read on the forward strand.
GGGATTTAGAGGGACAGGGAGGGTGGGAATGGCCCCAGAGATCATCCCAGTCCAACTAGAAGGGAAATGAAGTTTGTCTTTAGAGTTAAAAGTGTGACCTGCAAGGTTAGGGGGTCAGTGAGTTTAGGATAGAGTTTTTTACATGAATCTTAAATCCTGCTTTCCTCTGCCCTGGTCGAACTCCATTTGGAGCTCTAGGTGCCATAAATTGGAAAAGATACTGAGAAGGTAGAGTGAGACCAGAAGTGAGGGACATGGATGATGAAAAGACAAGCTCACATGTTTCAAAGAATTGGAAATGTAGTGTTGGGGAGCAGAGAAGCCAGGGAGGGGTGTGTGGGGGGAGTGGGGGGGTGGGGGAGGGTGATGCGGTCTTTGTCTCTAAGCCTCCAAGCTGTACTGTGAATGAAAGGATTAGTCTACCTGGAGGCAGGTCCTTCTTAGTTCCTCCATGCCCACTAATACAGCATGAATCAATGCAGAGAAGAGGAAACTATGGGAGGAGGAAAGGAGGGACCCTCAGGAAGGCTGGGGGAAGGGCTTGCCCGGCTCTCAGAGGGGACAAAGTCTTGCTTTCACATTCTGTTCCATTCCCTCCAGTTTGACCACCTGGATTCTGAGTGGATGGGCATGCCGCCCCTACCTTCCCCACGCTGTCTGTTTGGCTTGGGTGAGGCTGAGAATTCCATCTTCGTCGTGGGTGGTAAAGAGCTCAAGGAGGGAGAGCAGAGCCTGGACTCAGTGATGTGCTATGACCGACTGTAAGGGGGAAGAGTCTGGGGGAGGGATAGGGGAATGACAGGGTTGGGGGAGGGTAAAGGACAGAGGGAGAGCCATAGTATGGAAACCATAGCTCACTTCTCTGTAAAGCCACCTAGCTGTCCCATAACTATGTAATATCAGCTCTAGAGAGTAGAAAACCAAGGAAGAGCAGTCAGAGAGGAGGAAAACTAGGAGAGAATGATGTAAAAAAACCCAAAAACACTAGAGAAGAGAGGGTACTTAGGAAGATATGGTGATAAATAGTGTCAAAAGTCATGGAGAAATCAAGGATGAGTATTTTTTTTTAAAGACTATCAGATCTTTCACTCAAGGGATCATTAATAAATAACTTTGGAGAGAGGAGTTGCAGTTGAGTGTGAGGTCAGAAAGCATACTACAGAGAGTTTAGAAGCAAATGAGAGTGAGAGGTTAAATGATTTGCCTGGGGTCATACAGCTATTAAAAGTCCGAGCTAGAAATAAAAGGAAGAATTCAGCCTGGAGAAGAGAAGGCATATGGGGGTATGAGCAGCGTTTTTAGATAGTTTAAAGACTGTTTTGGAGATTGCTTACTGTCTCAGGGAAGGAAAAGGGGAGAGTGGGATAGAGTTGGAATCATAACTTTTTTAAAAAAATGTTTACAAATTGTTTTAACATGTAATTGGAGGGAAATAAATTTTACACACACTCATGCACACATATGAAACCAAAAAGATTGTCATGGAGAAGATAGAACTAGACATGTTCTCTGTGACCCCCCAGGGTTAGGGTTCTAGTGGATGTTAACATTGGAGTTAGGACTGAGGCTGGCGTTGACTTCTTGATCAGAGTTAGGGTAAGGTGAAGCTTGTGGTTAGGTTTACCAGTGGAACCTTAATAGATGACCTTCATGGGGTGATCTGTCTCCCCGAGCTCATCCCTGCTAGCTCTAGTGAAGAGACCCTCCACACTTCACAGTCTGAGGACTAGACCACTCCATTGCCGGGCCCAGAACCGAAGCCTGGCTTAGAAGGACCTGCCCAAGCTTGGGTTCCATGACTGCAGCTTTGAAAAGCCCAGAATTGCTTGAACTTTACCAGAATATTTTGGAAACCAAGTCCATGGTAATCAGCAATTTGCTAAGTAATGATGCCCTCTTCTTCTCCCTAACCCCCCACAAAAGGCAAAAGAAGGTAACAGGAGACAATGGTCAAGGATCATTTTCCTAGAATAAATAAATACAATGGTCAAGGATCATTTTCCTAGAATAAATAAATACAATGGTCAAGGATCATTTTCCTAGAATAAAATTACCAAAACTAAGTCTCAAAATTTTGCAGTAAATTACTGGCCTGGGCCTGAGTCAGTGACCAGCGGAATCACCTCACACTGAGGCATACTGGGCTGGGACCACATAGACCCCTACCTGTATCCACTTTTCAGGCCACAAACTGGGAACAAGGCGGATGGGCTCTGGTCCCAAGAAGCTCACAGCCTGGGCTCCTACTTGGACCCAGTCTAGAACAGGCAGCAGAGGAATAGACCTGGGTCTTACCTTCTCAGAGCTCATAGTCTTCAGGGTGGAAAGCAGCAGGCAGGTTCTTACAAGTGGGGGAGATAGAGCTGAAAGAGACCTAGGCTCTGCTGTCAAAGTCTGGGGGTGGAAGCCGGGGACAGGACTCCCATCAGAGAAAACAGTCGGAGAACAAGAAAGGACGTTGTAGAAACCAGGGCTAGCACAGACTCCAGCCTTCATGGGGTGGGGAATGAGTCTGGAGTCAGGGCAGGGATGGGTCACAGATTTTCCTATTGGGGTGGGACTGAACTTGGTCCTGGAAGGATGGAGAAGACATAGGGAGCTGGAGAGGAGGAAGAATCTTCCAGGTGAGAGGGAGCTACAAAGGCCTGACGCAGTCTGGCTTAGGCAGGGAGAGGGGAGCAGCCCAGCTGGACAGTCTGTTACATAATCCTAGGCTGGGAGTCAGGGCACTGAGGTTTAAGATCCACTCTAGACTAGCGATGTGACCTTGGGCAAGTCTAAGCTTCCATTTCCTAGTGGTTGTCGGGAAAGTTTGAAGTCCTGCAGAAACTGGAGCTGGGTTTGTCTTGGGTCTGAAGGGAAGAAAGGTCTCTGAGGTGCCGGATTGCCCTGGGATCTTGGCTGAGCAGATAAAGTGCTGACCCTGTGCCCTCCTTCTCTCTCCTAGATCATTTAAATGGGGTGAGTCAGACCCGCTGCCTTATGTGGTGTATGGCCATGCTGTGGTGTCCTACATGGACCTCATCTACGTCATCGGGGGCAAAGGAAGCGACCGGTAAGAGCCTGAGGCTGCAGCTTCCAACTGCAGCAAGGACGTAGGCTAGACTGGAAATAGAGCTCTGTGGCCTCCTGGGCTGTGAACTCTCAGGATAGGCTGCTCTGAGTACCCAGGGTCCTTCTTTCTGAATAGGGAGGCCAGGGGTCCCCATCTCTCTGGGGGGTTTAGAGAAGTGGGGGAAGGGTGAGGGACAGGTCACCAGGGCTGGCTCTGGACTAGGGCTAAAGAAAGTAATGCTATAAGAGAAAAAGAGAGGATGGAGAGGAAAGGAACAGATCAGGTGTGTGTGTTAGTGGGAGGGCATGAGATCCTTAGAAGCCCAAGTAGCTCACTGGGACCCTACTTCTCCTGACTGAGCTCTAACCCAGAGACACCAGCCTGGGGTGGCCTCAGGCAGAGAAACCAGCCTGACCCAAAGCAGAGGGCAGAGAAGGAGGTTTCTGAGGCAGTCTTGCTATCTAGTTTCCTGGTTTCCAAATATGCTGCCACTGTCTCATTTCCATTAGACCCATTTTCCATCACACTTCCTACTTGGTTCCTGGAGGCCCATTCCTTGACTTCCCCCCAGGTTTTTAGCTTCTAGGCCAGGCTGATTATTAGGACAGCCCAAGATGCCCTTGGGAACCCCTTCCAATCTGATGATCCTATGGAGCCAGAGAACTCCTTCCTTTCCCCTCAACACTCCAACATACTCCATATAACACATTACAAAGCATATCTCTTAAGCACCTCTTAACTGCCAAACCTTGTGCTGGCCTTGATGAAGGTACAGTGAGATCTGACCAGTGCTGCCTAGAGCTTACAGTCTAGTAGGCAAGAGGATGAGACAGCAATAATATAAATGCAAGAAAAGACAGCTTTGAGAGGTCTGAAGGACAAGGTCCTCATCAAACAGATGAACTCGAGAAGGCTTCCCAGAGGAGGTGACATTTAATTTGGACTTTAAAATGATGAGTTGGGAATTTGATACCTGAAGGGCAGGGAGGGGATTCTGGGTCCCAGGACTAACCTTAGCAATGTCAGGGCAGAGCAGGAGAGGCCAAAGGTCAGAGAATGATGCATTTTGGATCCTGCCTGGTGGTTCAGGTGCCTTCTTTCTCCCACAGGAAGTGCTTGAATAAGACATATGTCTATGACCCCAAGAAGTTTGAGTGGAAGGAGCTGGCCCCCATGCAGAACGCCCGTTCCCTCTTTGGGGCCACAGTCCATGATGGCAAGATTTATGTGGTAGCTGGAGTCACCAACACAGGGCTGACCAGCTCATCGGAAGTGTACAACATAGCAGATAACAAGTATGGCCCAGCCAGCATCCCAAGAGGGAAAGGGGATGGGATGTCCAGCTGGGAGTCTTGCATGCAGACCTGAAACTCTGCCTTCTGTGCTTGGGCTGTGGGCTTTTACTACAGCCATTGTGTTTCTGGGTCTTTCTGGGAAAGTCTCCTTTTGAGCTGCAAAGCACAGACCTTTCAGGGGATAGGACTCCAAGAATGAGCTCTCCCACAGGGTGGGACTTCTGGATTGGAGATCCTGGGGAATGGTAGCATCCAGTAATACCACTGGGTGGTGGGAGTGAATCTCTGGTTCCCTGCCTAACCGCTGCCCCTAAAATGGGGTCAACTACTTCCTGCAGTCATTTGGCCTATGCTGGGGTCCTCTGGGAGCTCAGGGAGCGGGATCTAGTCAGGGACCAACCTTCTGTCCCTCTGTGATTTTCTCCTCGTTAGGAGACAGAATAGCAAAGAGGAAAGATTTGGAATTAGAGCATTTGTGTTGAATCCTGACTCTCCTAGGATATTTACTACTGGTGTAATCCTTGGAACAGTCTTTCTCCTCTCTGGGTCTCCATTTCCTCATCTGAAAAATAGGACTGGAAAAGATAGTGTCTAAGGTCTTCTTCAGCTCTAAATCCAATAATCTCTATGCTTCCTCCACCAGGTGGGAGCCATTTTTGGCCTTTCCCCAGGAACGTAGCTCACTCAGTCTTGTTAGCCTGGCTGGGACTCTCTACTCCATTGGGGGCTATGCTACCTTGGAAACTGAGTCAGGAGAGCTGGTGCCTACAGAGCTTAATGACATATGGAGGTAAGATGGGATGGGTGGGGCCACAGGGGATCTTAGAAGATTTAAAATTGGCTCCTGAGGCTGGGCAGATGGAATGCAACATGAATTGAATTAAATCGAAGCCAGATTCCCCTGGCACCAAGCTGAGCAGGCAGCCAGAAAGGGAGTCCCTTTCCTCACATGTTCAGTGATTGACTCATTTGTAGAATGTCAGTCAGATGGGACCCTAGAATACAAAATAAAGAACATCGGAATTGGAAAGGTCCTTAGAGCATCAAATGTCAGAACTGGAAAGGACTTTTGAAAATAGAATGTCAGAACTGGGAAGAATGTTAGAATATGGATCATAGAAATGTCCGCACTAGAAAGAGCCTTAAAATGCAGAATGTCAGAGCTGGAAAGGATCAATGGATGTAGTTAGTTAATAAGCATTTATGGGCTCAATAAAGTCTGAGGATACAAAGAAAAGCCCAAGACAGCCCCTGCTTTCAGGCAGCTCACAATTAAATGGGAGAGACAACGTTCAAAGAACAATTTAAAAATAAGCTATATACAGGATGAATTTGAAATAATCCACTGATGGAAGGCACTAAGGGGGACCAAGAAGGCTTCCTATAAAAGTGGGATTTTAGTTAGAGCCTGAAAGAAGCCAGGGAAGGCAGAGATGGGGAGGAAGAGCATTCTCCGGAGGGGAGGCAGTCAATGAAAGTACCTGGAGCTTGTATCTTGCTGGCTCAGTCTTAACCATGGTTATACCCTCAACAAGATGGAGCATCAGAGGAGTGAGTCCTTACTTTAAAAGTCTTTTTAAAATAATAAAATTTCAATTTTTCATCAATAACTAATACAGTAGATTGTTTAATAAATAAATGTCTTCAGGGAACTCGTCACAAGGAATCTAAAACACTACCCTGTGTTCCTACTTTAATAGCTAACTAGCATGCATTTTAAGGTTTACAAACATTATCTTATTTTAACTTTACAATAATTCTGAGAGGTAGGAGCTATTCTTATCCTCATTGTACAGATAAGGAAATAGGCAGACAGAGATTAAGTGACTTGCCCAAGGTCACAAAGCTAGTAAGTCTCCAAGGCTGGATTTGAACTCAGGGCTTCCTGACTTCAGGTCCAGTGTTCTATCCATGGCATCACCTTGCTGCCTATTCTAGGTATTTCCAGGATTTTCACATCATGAACTTGCTTAAAGTGTGGTGTAAGGAAAAGAGCCCTGGCCAGCAAGAGGATTTGAGTTTGATCAATGACTCATCGTGTGATTTTAGGCTAATTCCTTCCCTTCTCTGGGCCTCAGTTTTCTATTCTGTTAAATAGGGAGGTTCATCTAGATGGCCCTTGGAGTATCTTATGGCTCTAGACTTGACAACCCTGGGAGATACCTAGTGGGCAGAGCTTCTATGCATAGAAGGCTAGACTTCTTAGGTTTAAATTTCACCTCTGATACTTACTAGCTCTGTGATCCTAGGACAAGTCACAACCTCTCTCAAGCCTCAGTTTCCACTTCTGTAAAATGGGGATAATAACAGTACTTACCTCACAGGGTCCTTGTAAGGGTCAAATGCAAACTTTAAAGTGCTGTATAGATAGCAGTTGTTTGAGGAAGAGTCCCTTCCCCTGTTAATGTCACGCTTGAAATCTAGCCGTTAGTACACCATTTCTTTGGCCCTTAATGGTTACTTGATGTTACAGAGTCCCCTATTACAATTCAAGTAATCCTTAAGTTATGAACAACCACGATCTTATTTGTGTACCTGGGGAGGTAAGTATATATGTCTTCTTATGCCTGTTTTTCTGATAAGGAAACTGAGGCTCAGAGAGATTAAATGATTTGCCCGTGGTTACACAACTAGTAAGTGCCGGAGCTAGGACTTAAGTCTAGCTCTTACAGACCCTTCTATCCTGCCTTTTCTAGGTTCCTTATCATCTGGCAGGATATCTTCCTTAGTTGACTAGAAATGCTCTAAGAGAAAAATAATAATAAAACATCCAAACTTAAGAAAAAACAAAATAGGAGATGACTATTTACATTACAGGGGCAGGTGCAATGGATAGAATGCCAGACCTAGAGTCAGGAAGCCCTGAGTTCAAATTCATTCTCAGACTCTTAGTAGCTGGGTGACCCTGAGCAAGTCACTTCATCCTCATCTGGATTCCTCCTCAGTTTCCTCATCTGGAAAACGAGCGGAGGAAGGAAATGGCAAACCACTCCAGTGTCTTTGCCAAGAAAACCCCCGGTGGGGTCATGAAGAATCAGATACAACTGGAGCAACTGAACAGCAACAAACAGCTGTTTTCACTACAAGATCGCGCCGCACGTGTTGGACTAGAGACGACGGCGCACGAGGAAACTGGGCTGTTTACTTGGGGAAGAGGTCTGGGTGGCTTCAAGTATCTGGGGGTTGGTGTCTGGGGGAAGAATTACATGTGCTCTGCCCAGCCTTGGAGGGCAGACCTAGGAGTACTGGCTCAAAGTTGTAAGGGGGAAAATTCAAGATTAGCGCCATGAAAAATCTCTTTGCACTTAGTGCTATGCCCAAGTGCAATGGGCCTCCTTCCCTGGGGCTTTTCAAGACAAAGTTAGATGACCACGTGTCATAGAGGGCACTCTTTTTCAGATATCGGTGGACCAGATGGTGTTCAGGGCCTCTTTGGACTCTGAGGTTCTCCGATTCTAACATGCATCTCTCCCCTCCCTTCTCCCTTCTCCTCCCCTCCCCTCTCCTCTTCCCTCTCCTCTGTCTTCTCTTCTCCTTGTACCCCCTCATATAGGTACGATGAAGAGGGAAAGAAATGGGAAGGAGTCCTGAGGGAGATTCCCTACGCAGCCAGCGCCACCTTCCTGCCTGTCCGGCTCAATGTTCTGAGGTTGACAAAGATGTGATAGTCGTGGAGATTAGCCCAGAGCCCAAACCGGCTGGTGCTCTCCTCCCCCCACCCCAGTAGAAGACATTGAAGTTCGTTTTCCAAGTGTAGGAAGTGTGGTATCATGGGAATATCGTTGACCTTGGAAGCAGGAGAGACCTGGCTTTGAATCTAGGCTTGTCCACTTATTGCCCATGTGATCTTAGGTTGAGAAGTCCCTCAATGCCTTAGAGCCTCAGTTTCCTCATCTAAAAAATGAGGGTAATGATCCTTGTGCTGCCTTTGCTTATAAAATAGGCAGGGTTGTTTCTATTCCCCGTCCCGCCCCCGGGCTAGAGGGCCCAGCTGAAAAGGACAGGGACCAGACAGGGAGCAGCTGTATCCAAGAGAGGTGGTCTTGGGTGTGAGATGAACCCTGAGATCCCTCCTGCTCCCTCCCCGCTTCGTGTCGGGACAAAGAGGAACAAGCCACAAAGATCCTGCTGGCCGTCTCAGCTGCGTGGGGAATCAATCCACCAGCTTGGACTGAGTGTCCATTGTGTGACGGTCCCTTGTGCTTTACGCTGCCTGCGCCTTTGTTGAAGAGCCCCAGGTTGGGGGTGGGGGAAGCAGAAGACTTGGGTTCCAGGCTAGACTCTGTCCTTTGCTCCCTGTGTCACCTTGGGCAAGTGACTCCATTTCTCTGGGTTTCGGGGTCCTCATTCGTAAACGGGTAAGAGCAAGATTTTCCTTGCCCGACCACACCCTCCCTGGAGAGGCTGTGATTTGGTTGGGGGCTGGTGGTGGGGGGCTGGTGGTGGGTGTTATGTACTGAAAATATGTATGCACACAGAATAAAGTTCTGGAGGAATAAGATTCTGAGATCTCATTGATGCCAAGATCCCATAGTTCTCTTAGCTGATGACTCCCATGAGGCCATGGGCTTCCTGGTTAGGGACATTCCTCCCCATCCTCCAAATGGATGCATCTCCTGAGGCAAACACGCAACTTTTCTCTAAGAGGGCAGACAGCGGAAAATGAAGGAATGATGTGTATATTTGGGACCAGGAGTATAAAATATGCCCTCCCTTCAAATACTTCTGGGGAGTGGGGGGTTAGGGAGGGTAAGGGAGAGGGGATTTCCACCAAGTGGGTCAGGGAGGAGCTCACCTAGGTAAACAACCAAGAGGGGTGGAAATGACTGGTAGGTTCCTGTTTAAGCTAGTTATTCTTACTGGATCCTAAGCTCACTTGTTTCTGTACTACAGAAAAACAGAAAACTGTATTACAAATTGTGACATGCCAAGAGCCTTGGATTTGGAGTCCAGAGACCTGAATTCAAATCCTGTCTCTGACATATCCTCTCCAAGCCACCCTGGATAAGCAAACAAAAAGCCTTGTGTAGCCTACACACCTCACTGGTTACTATGAAGAAAGTACAATAAAATAGTGAGTTATTATTGTTTCAGTTATTAAATTCTTGTGCCTGGTGTAATACGTTCCTCGTAGTAATCTGTGAGGAATGTAGGTTATACAAGACGTTTTGTTTGCTTTAATCAATGGGAAAATTATTTTAACCACTCTATACATGGGGAAACTGAGGCCTCCAAAGGGGGAAGGGACTTGTTCAAGGTCGCAGAATGAATAAATAGCAGATTGGAGACAACGATCCAGGCCTCCTGCCTCTTAGAGTCTTCAGAAATCCGTGAGATTTCCCTGGCCCCAGCATGCAGGTCAGATTCTCTCCCTAGGGAGTGGGGGCAGGATTTCTGAAAAACTCCTAACAGATTAGAGCTGCATGACTTTGAATAGCTGTGTGTTGGTGGTATCTTCATGATCCAAGCTCTAGGAACCAGGTGAGATGCAATCTTCCTTCACATCCTATCTCAGACATGTCCTAGCTGTGTGACCCTGGGCAAGTCACTTAACTTCTGTTTGCTCTAATTTCCCCAACTGTAAAATGCGAATAATAACAGTACCTACCTTACAGAGTCATTGTGAGGCTCAAATGAGATAACATTTGTAAAAGCACTTCCGTACCACAGTGCCTGATACACAGTAGGTGATATTTAAAGGCTTATTCCCTTCCATTTAGTCTCGCATCTCTGTCTCACTTTCCTCTTTTGCAAAATGGGGTTAATTATAGACCTACCTCATAGGACTATTGTGAGAATCCAGTGAGAAAACACATGGAAAGTGGTTTTGTGCTCCATAAATCTTAATGATGGTGATGGTACTAATGCCTCCTTCCCCCTGAGGACAAACCTCTGATTTCTCTCCCATCTTGGACCTTAGCTTTAATTAATTATTTCATTTTGAACGTAAATACCAATAAATGAGTCTTTCCTTACACACAGCAGGACTTAAAGAGAGGATTCTATATGGAACTGGGAATTTCTATACCATACAGCTTGCTTCTTGAAAATAAGTATAAAATAAATTTTATGGGTACTTTCAAAACCGTCCTACTTTTCTATGCTTCCTTTTGTGTTTTTGTAGGCAAATGGAGTTAAGTGACTTGCCCAGGGTCACACAGCTAGCAAGTATTAAATGTCTTAGGTTAGATTTAAACTCAGGTCCTCCTGACTCCAGGACCATGTTCTATCCACTGTGCCACCTAGCTGCCCCTCTGCTTCCTTTGGGAATGTCCCTCTGTTCTCTTTTGTGCATTTAATAGAAAATGTTACAATGATTGAGTCTCAGTTTTTAAGATCTTCATATGATCAAATATTGGAAACATAGGACCCAAGTTCAAATCCTGCCTCATCTACATATTGTTTGGCCCTGGTCAAGTCATTTCTCTGGACCTCAGTTTCCTGATCCCCAAAACCAGGCAGAGAAGTTGGACTGGATAATCCTTAAGGTCCTTTCTAGCTTATGGTCCCATAATTTAGAAAAAGAAGGAAACAAGAGTCTCCCATTTTCTAACTCCAGAATCAGGAGCTTCCTTTCTACTCCTCAATGCTAAACTTGACTGACCTGAGGGACAAAGCATGGTTTAAATGTGGAAAGAGATAAGGAAAGTAGGAGGGGTCCAGGAACCCAAAGCAGGAGGAAGATGAGAGCAAATGCTCCAGAGACCCTCTGTAACCCGGGCATGACAAATGGGCACATGCCCTCTTGGTATAAACAAGTTATTCCTCATCAGATCTCTAGCACTTGGGCTTAGGGCTGTGACTTCATCAGATAACTGGGGGCCACACATGCAGATTCATAATATGTTGGGACTGGAGACCTCAGAAGTCAATCCATACTGAAAAAAGATGCCTGTCCTAACTGACCTGGCAAGTGGTCATCCAGCTATCGCTTTGAGACTTCCCAAGGATCATGGATCTCTAGATGGAAGGGGACTAGGGTTTGGTCATTCAACCCTGTCTGAACCCACCTAACTGAATAATCATCTAGTCCACATCTCTTTTTCATAAAAATAGCCCTTGACTCTATAAGATATTTTACTAAATTCTAGGTAAATTACCTCTACAGCATTTCCTGAATTTAGTAATCCTCTCCAGACCTTTTCTTTTTATTATTATTATTATTTTATTTGTTTTCAGTGTTCTACAATCACTTTCATATATCTTAGATTTTTCCCCTCCCTCTTCCCCTGCCCCCTACCTCTCCACTCCCTCCCTGAGATGGCATACAATTTTATATAGGTTCTACATATCCATTTTTATTAAACACATTTTCACCTTAGTCATGTTGCATAGAAGAATTAAAATGAATGAGAGAAATTGTAAAACAAACCAAAGCATAATACAAAGGAAAATGATCTGCTTCATCCTGCGATCAAATTCCATAGTTCTTTCCCTGTATGTGGAAGGCATTTTGCCTTAAGAGACCATTGGGAATTAAGTCCTTGCATTTCAATGAAGTTCTAAGTCTACCAGAAAAATTCCTCCCACACTGTAGTTGTTGCTGTGTACAAAGTTCTCCTGGTTCTGCTCCTTTCACTCAGCATCAGTTCATATAAGTCTTTCCAGGCTTTTCTGAAGTCTTCCTGTTCATCATTTCTTATAGCACAATAGTATTCCATTACATTCATATACCACAATTTATTCAGTCATTCCCCAATGGAAGGGCATCCCCTTGATTTCCAGTTTTTGGTCACCACAAAGAAAGCTTCTACAAATATTTTTGTACATATGGGACCCTTTCCCATTTTTATGATCTCTTGGGGACACAGTCCCGGAAACGATACTGCTGGGTCAAAGGGTATGCACATTTGGGCATAGTTCCAAATTGCTCTCCAGAATGGTTGGATCAGCTCATAGCTCCATCAACAATGAATTAGTGTTCCAACTCTCCCACATCCTCTCCAACATTTATCATCTCCCTGTTTTGTCATGTTAGCCAGTCTGATAGGTGTGATGTGATTGATTTGCATCTCTCTAATCAGTAGTGATTTAGAGCATTTTTTCATATAACTATAGATTTCTTTAATTTCTTCCTCTGAAAACTGCCTGTTCATATCCTTTGACCATTTATCAATTGGGGAATGACTTGTACATTTGACTCAGTTCTCTATATATTTTAGAAATGAGGTCTTTATCACAGACACTAGTTGCAAAAATTCTTTCCCAGTTTTCTGCATCCCTCCAAATTTTGGTTGCATTGGATTTGGTTGTGCAAAAACTTTTCAGTTTAATGTAATCAAAATTATCCATCTTGCACTTCATAATGCTTTCTATCTCTTCTTTAGTCAAAAATTCTTCCCTTCTCCATAAATCTGATCAATACACTATTCCTTGCTCTACTGATTTCTTTATAGTATCAATTTTATACCTAGATCATGTACCCATTTGGACTTTATGTTTGTCTACAGTGTCAGGCATTGGTCTATGCCTAGTTTCCACCACACTGCTATCTAATTTTCCCACCAATTTTTGTTGAACAGTGAGTTCTAATCCCAGAGGCTGGGGTCCTTGGGTTTATCAAACAGTAGATTATTATATTCATTGACTACTGTGTCTTGAGTACCTAACATAGTCCACTGGTCTACCTTCTGTTTCTTAGCCAGTACCAAGTGGTTTTGATGATTGCTGCTTTATAATACAATTTGAGGTCTGGTAGAGCTAGGCCACCTTCCCTAGCATTTCTTTTCATTAGTTCTCTTGATATTCTGGATCTTTTGTTCTTCCAGATGAATTTAGATATTATTTTTTCTAGCTCTAGAAAATAATTACCTGACAGTTAGATTGGTATAGCACTGAATAAGTGAATTAATTTAGGTAGAACTGTCATTTTTATTATATTGGCTCAGCCTACCCACAAGCAACTGATGTTTTTTCACTTACTTAGGTCTGACTTTATTTGTGTGAAAAGTGTTTTGTAATTGTGTTTGTATAGTCCCTGGGTTTGTTTTGGCAGGTAGACTCCCAAATATTTTATAGTGTCTACCCTAACTTTAAATGGGATTTCTCTTTCTATCTCTTGCTACTGGACTTTGTTAGTAATATATAGAAATGCAGCAGATTTGTGTGGGTTTATTTTGTAACCTGCAACTTTGCCAAAGTTGTTTATTATTTCAGGTAGTTTTTTACTTGAATCTCTGGGGTTCTCTAAGTATGTCATCATATCATCTGCAAAGGGTGATAACTTAGTTTCTTCTTTGCCTATTCTAATTCCATCAGTTTCTTTTTCTTCTCTTCTTGCTACAGCTAACATTTTTCAGACCATATTGAATAGTAGTGGTGATAATGGACATCCTTGTTTCGCCCCTGATCTTACTGGAAATGCATGTAGCTTATCTCCATTGCATATAAGACTTGCTGAAGGTTTTAGGTAAATACTGCTTGTTATTTTGTGGAAAGTTCCATTTATTCCTATACTCTCCAGTGTTTCAATAGGAATGGGTGTTGTATTTTAAAAGTTTTTTCTGCATCTGTTGAGATAATTATGAAGTTTCTGTTGGTTTTGTTGTTGATATGATCAATAATGCTAATAGTTTTCCCAATATTGAACCAGTCCTGCATTCCTGGTATAAATCCTACCTGATCATAATGTATTATTCTGGTGATAAGTTGCTGTATTCTTTTTGCTAATATCATATTTAAAATTTTTGCATCTATACTCCTTAGAGAAGTTGGTCTATAACTTTCTTTCTCTGTTCTGGTTCTTCCTGATTTAGGTATCAAAACCGTATTTGTATCATAAAAAGAATTTGGGAGGACTTCTTCCCCAGTTTTCCCAGTTAGTCTTATATAGTATTGGAATTAACAGTTCTTTAAATGTTTGATAGAATTCACTTGTAAATCCATCTGCCCCTGGAAATTTTTTCCTAGGGAGTTCATTGATGGCTTGTTCAATTTCTTTTTCTGAGATGAGGTTATTTAGGTATTCAACTTCCCCGTCTGTTAATCTGGGCAATTTATATTTTTTAAAATAATCATCTCTCTCTTTTAGAGTGTTGAATTTATGGGCATACAGTTGGGCAAAGTAATTTTTAATTATTGTTTTAATTTCTTCCTCATCGGAGGTGAGTTCACCCTTTGCATTTTTAATATTGGTAATTTGGTTTTCTTCTTTCTTTTTCTTTATCAAATTGACCAAAAGTTTATCATTTTTATGGGATTTTTTCATAAAACCAACTCTTGGTTTTATTTATTAATTCAATAGTTTTATTAATTTCAATTTTATTAATCTCTCCTTTGGTTTTCAGTATTTCTAATTTGGTATTTACTTAGGGATTTTCAGTTTTTTCTTTTTCTAGCTTTTTCAGCTGCATGCCCAAGTCATCCCTGTCCTCTTTCTCTATTTATTCATATAGGCAGTCAAAGATATAAAGCTTCCCCTAAGAACTGCTTTTACTGTATCCCACAAGATTTGGTAGGTTGTCTCATTATTGTCATTCTCTTGAATGAAGTTGATGATTGTTTCTATGATTTGTTGTTTAACCCACTCCTTCTTTAGGATTAGATTATTTAGTTTCCAATTAATTTTTGGTCTATCTTTCCATGGCCTTTTATTACACATAATTTTTATTGCATTATGATCTGAGAAGGATGCGTTGACTGTCTCTGCCTTTCTGCACTGGATTGTGAGGTTTTTGTGGCATGACCTTTTCTTTTTTTTTCAGTCAGTCAATCAGCATCATTTATTAAGCACCTACTACGTGCCAGACACTGTGCTGGGGATACAAAAAGAGGCAAAAGACAATCCCTCATCTCAAGGAGCTCACAATCCATTGGAGGAGACCACATTCAGACCAGGTTTACAAAGCAAGCAACTTACAGGATAAATAGGGAAACTGAGCACTAGGATTAAGAAAGGTAGGGGTAAGGCTTCCTGTAGAAGGTGGGATTTTAGTTGGGCCTTGGGTGTAATGGCCAGCAGGCTGGACTTGGGTTGGAGGCTAGCCTCAGGCACAGAGTGGCTATTTGACAATACTTGACCTTTCTAAGCCTCCACTGTGAAATGGGCTAATACTGCCTATTTCTGAGGTTATGAGGATCATAGATATGGTGCTAAAAGGGATGTTAGAGGTTAGGTCTAGGTCTTTATTTTACAGATGAGGAAAGTGAGGTCAAATGAAATGCATGCAAAGTACTTTGAAAATGTTCAAAGCCCATTGAAATATTGACTGTTATTATTATTATCTAGCTATCTTGCCAAATAATCCTCTTTTCTCTCTCCCTCCCCACCTGATTTTTCCCCCCTTCTTCAAAATCTCAGTAAATTTGAAGCCTTGATGTTCACCCTGAACGGGTTGGGAATGGGGTCAACAAGATAACACTTATGAGCCCTAAGAGGTAGGGGATGTAGTGGATAGAATACTGAACTTGGAGTCAGGGAGACTTGAGATGAAATCATACTTCAGTTGCTTTTTAACTGTGTGACCCTGACCAAATCACTTAACCTTTTGTACCTCAGTTTCCTCATCTGTAAAATGAAAATGTTGGACTTCATGGCCTCTTACATCCCTTCCAACTTCAGATCTAGTATCCTCTGACCTTGCCTCCCCCACCAAAGATCCAAAGAAGGATTGAGAAAAGGTAAAAACTGGGGGAGGTGATTTTTTTCCCTGTAAATGTGATGATGATGATGATGATGACCAGCTAGCCTTTCGATAGCAATTGAAGGATTGCAAAGCCCTTTATGTTTCACATTTCACTTGATCTTCACAACATCCCCATGAGGTACATGTGATTATTATCATCACCCTTGTTTTGTCCATGAGAAAACTGAGTCTAAGAGAATTTAAGTGATTTGCCCAGGGTCACCCAGCTGATCAATATCAAAGCCAGGATTGTAACCCAGCTTTCCAAATTCATATTGTCTACCGTGCTACATTATCTCATATGGGTCCAGTTAGCTGGGGCAGGGCTTGGAATAACTGATTCATGCAGGGCTAGAAGTTCTCACTCTTGGTTCACTACTCCCTTCATAGACCTGCATTCCGATGATCAGCACTTTCACTGGTGGGCTCCGCCCTGCAGGCTGACAGATCTGGTGTCCAAAGGGAATTGTCCATTTTTTAATGCACCTTGGCACAGGGCCAACAACTGGCTAATTATGTCCTAAAACCTCGTCTTTCATCAGTTTGGTATCAGATTTGTAAGTTTCGTGGACTGGCTCACTTTCATTTGTCCAGGCTTGCCAGGAGATCACCTGTTTCGACAGTATTTGCTGCTGGATGGTGGGGAGGGCCCCTGGGGCCCCTGATTGACTTGCACACTCCCATGCACTCCCTCTAGACCCTACATCCACACCTCCTGCGCACCCATATCTGCACACTCCAAATCCCCTACAGACAGAAAGGCAAAGAGCACCAAAAGTGGGGAGGTGGGCGGGAGATGGAGGGGCATCATAAGGGGCAGCTGGGCTTGTGTCCCACCCTACCGCTCAGCACAGCTGTCTTGGCAGCGGAAGACTGTCGTCTTTTAGTCAAAGAAGGATAATCCTCGGAGGGAGGGCGCGTCTGCTGGGGTGTCCAAGTGGGAGCCGACCTGTTTCGCTCTCTTCCTCTTTCTCGCTGAGGACTCTCCCTTTCAGGGCCGGGGTCCAAGTCCCACCGTCTGCCCTGCTCTGGTGAATCTTTTGATGAGGGGCTCTTGAGCCAAGAGCCATATCTGCGGACAGCATTCGGAGATTCAGGGGTCTTCCGGAAGCTCCTCTCCAGGAGCAGGAGGTCTTGGAATGGCAGCTCCGCTCCCTCAGAGGCACTGGCGGCTGGCTTGGGCTCATTCTCTTCGTGGGCTGGCCCACGAAGCCCGCGTGCAGAAAAACCAGGCTCCCAACTGTCAGGTAGAGAGCCACCAAGGTAAAGAAATGGACTGGTTTCCTGCGAAAATACCATTGGAACTTGACCCAGAGTTTGGCCATAGCAGGTTCATTCCGGACTCACCTCTTGGGGTCTAGTTGTAGTGCTCAAAGAGGGAAGGGATCATAAGGTGGGAGATTGGGTGGGGAGAATTCTCACCCAAGTCTGGCAGCTCTAGACTCAAGGTAGGTATAGATGGTTGTACTGGTTGATATGGCTTAGATGAGACTAGGAATAGCTTGTAGTCTCCACAAGTGTGGGCTAACACAGTCAAGGTCAAAACCTCTTTCAAAGGGAGATTTTCGGGTTGAAATGACAAAGAATAGTCCAGCAGAGTTCATGTTCAACATTGGTTGAAGATGGATCCCTGGAGTCTTCAAGGAAGGAGAAACTAGAAAAGGTGGGTGGGCAGAAAACTTCACCTGGGCTTCTGCTGGATGTTTTGACCTAATGAAAGGATGTGTGTGGTTCGTCCTTCGTTGCCAAAAAAGACCATGCCATCAGGGAAATGACATGACTTGCACTTGACTTTGTTTTTGAGTGAGGGAGGGCTGTGCAGGTCACCAGCCTCACTTCTCCTCCACAGCCATCTGATTCCAGTGACCAGATAATCATCAGGATGACTGGAGATGACCCAGGATGAGGCAGTTGGGGTTAAGTGACTTGCCCAAGGTCACACAGCTAGTGAGTGTCAAGTGTCTGAGGTGAGATTTGAACTCAGGTCCTCCTGACTCCTGCACTGGTGCTCTATCCACTGCATCACTGAGCTGCCCCATTAAGGAAAGGATTCTGTCCTCAGGACATATCAAGGTTATTCTCTTTTTACTACATTTGATTCTTCCCCTCTGAAAGTTCTGGAGAAGGAGGGATCTTGTTAAGGAAAGGCAGCTTAATTGGCTAGTTCTAGTTTCTTCTCCGAATTTCTCGGCCTGAGATTATAGGGACAATAATCCAGAGGGCTGGGTCCTTTTGGCCCTTTCCACAGAAGGAAAAGGATCAGTGAACTTCCCCAGGTGCACAGCAGCGATGGAAAGTTTGGGTTAACAGATCTCCATGCGTTCATTCCCCTGGGCCAGGTGCCTTCCAGTCTTGGCTGGAGAAGAACTTGAGATGACTACTTCCTGGTCAGGGAAGCATCTGTTGAGGTTTGAGGTGCTTGGGACCCCAAAATACCGACATGCTGGGTTCTACTTAATGAATTCGACTCAAGCCTTCTTTGGATGGGGTTCAGGCTTCAGATCTTCCCTTGAATCTCCCCACCTGGCCTTCCCTACTCCAATCTGCAGACAGGTTCCCCCCGCATGACCTTCTCTTGATACAATCATGCTGATTTGAGATCATCATCTTCCCTTTAATACCTTCAGAATTTGGCCAGGTATCAGTGAGCTTAAGTCTCACACACCCACATACACATACACACACATACACACACACATACACACATACACACACACACACACACACACACACACACACACACATAGAGTTTGCAGACTTCTCTTCCCTTTTTTTGAAAACCAGAACATTGGCTGTTCTCGATCCCTGCAGTCTCTTTCCCAATCTTGTTTTTTTTTCCCTTTAATTTGTTATTTTTAACATTCAGTTTTTAAAACTGTGAATTCCAAATGATCTCCTTGTCTCCAGTCCCTTCCCCACCCATTGAGAAGGCAAATGATAAGAAACAATTATATGTGTGAAGTCACGCAAAACTTATATGCTTATTAACCATCCTGAAAAAAGCAAGAAAAATAAAGAGAAATTGAAAAGCATGCTTCATTTGGCACTCGGAGGTCACCAGTTCTTTCTCAGGAGATGGATAGCATTTTTCATTATGAGTCCTTTGGAATTGTCTCAGATCATTTTATTGCTGAGAACTGCTAAATCTTTCACAGTAGGCCTTCCTCAAACTATTACTGTTATTGTGTACAGTGATATACTGGTTCCGTTCACTTCACTTTGCACCAATTCATATTAGGTATTCTCGGGTTTTTTTTTTTTTTTTGGAAAGCACCCGGCTTATCATTTCTTATGACACAGTAGTATTCCCTAACAATGATATACCACAACTTGTTCATCCATTCCCCATGTGATGGGCGATCTCTCAACTTCCAATTCTTTCCCACCACAAAAAAAAAGCTGCTATAAATATTTTTGTACATACAGATCTTTCCCCTTTTTAAAAATCTCTTTAGGCTACAGACCTAGTGGTATTGCTGGGTCAAAGGGCATGCATAATTTTACAGCCCTTTGGGCATAACTCCAAACTGCTCTCCAGAATAGTTAGACCAGTTTACAACTCTGACAGTGCATTAGTGTACCTGTTTTCCCACATCTCGTCCAGCATTTGTTGTTTTACATTTTTTGTCCTGTTAGCCAATCTGATAGGTATGAGGTGGTACCTGAGTTGCTTTAATTTGCATTTCTCTTTAGCCTTGATTTCTTTCTCCTCCTCCTCTTCCTTCTTTGTATCCTTTGATTTTCACTCATTCTGTAAGACTGTTAGATGATCCCAAGGTCAGACAGTGATATCAATCCTCCCCTTTCTGACCTCCCCCCACCCCAATCCTTTGAGCTTCTAGGATGAGCGTCATCTGGACCAGGTGACTTGAAGTCGTCAGGGGCAGCTAGGACCTTCCTTACTATTTGCCTCCTTATCTTCACCATCAACTCTCTGTTTGCCACTTTTGTTTTGTCTTTCCCAGGCGAAAGACCATCGTTCTTGGTAGAGAAAACAGAAGCAGGGTAAGAACTGAGCAGCTCCATCATCCACCAGTTGTCATAGCACCAGGCACCTCCAGCAGGAATCCCATCCCTTCTTTGAATCTATTCTCTCCCCAGGGATGGCTAGAAAAATCTACCAAACGCTTTTCTGCATCTGCCATCACAACTCCAGGATGCCTCAGGGTCCAGCTTAGGATCTGTTTCATGAACTCTTGTGCTGTGAACTTTAGCATTGTCTCATATTTCTCTGTCTGCATACTTCCTCCAAATGCCTCTAACTTTTCAAGCAGAGAGAGAGGGGAAAGAGTACTGGATATGAAGTCAGAGAACCTGCATTCAAATCCTGCTCAGCTAACTTTCTGCCCATGTGATTTGGGGCAAGTCACTCAACCTCTCTGGGTCAGTTTCCTCATCTATAAAACAAAGGATTTGGACTTTAAGGTCTTTTTCAGTTCTAAATATGTGATCCTAATAAAAATAGCTGGCATTCATAGATAGCCTACTATGTGCCAGGCACCACCCTAGACTCTTTACAAATATCTCATCTGATCTTCACAACAATCCTGAGAGATCAGTACTATCGTTATCCCCATTTTACAGATGAAGAAATTGGGGCAGACAGTAACAGGATCATACATACATACATAAATGTCCAAGACTAGATTTGAACTCTAGACCTTGTGCTCTATCTACTGCTGTACCAACTGCTTCCTAGGGGCCTATATTTCTTCTTCTGGTCTCTAAATTTCCTCACATGAGCAAGCTACCCTCCCCCACTTTTAAATCTGTCCTGTTTCTTCAGACTAAAGTATACTTGTCTAGGGCCATATTCCAATTATGAGACCAAGGCCTCCAATTATCAGTGGCAGAGAAGTCAACCTTGCCTCCTAGCTCATCTTGCTTGTTACCTATCCCCTTGTCACACAGTCTCTTGCCCAGTCCTCCTAGGGACCTGTGCCATGTTTTTAAGGGGAGGCGGGTGGGGTCAGGACTCAGTCTGGGAACAGAGTGACATCTACTGGTTCCTCTTGGGATTGAAGCCTTGTTCTAACCACTGAACAATGTAGAAAACAATAGTAATAAGAATGGCTTAGTTATACCCTGCTTTATGATGAACAAAATGCTTTTACATAACATTGTCTTGTTTGATTCTCCCAGGGTAGATGATACATATATATCATTATGACTATTCTTACCAATGGAGAAACTGAGGCCCAGAAAGGGGCAGTGAGATTCAAACCCTGGAATCTTAACTCCAAATCCAGAGCTCTTGCTGTACCATCACAGCGTCCCCAGCACCGTGCTTTATATTTTGGGAGGTCTGGGTGAGGTCACAAGATTACCCCCTGGATGGAATTGCTGGCAGAGACTCTAGCAGATGGGCAGATAAGGGACTGAGCCTATGCCCGTCAACAAACAGTTACTAAGTTCTTACTATGGGCTAGGCACTATGCGGAATGCTGAGGTTGCAAAAATGTGTGTGTGTGGGGGAATTCCAAGGTCTTTGCCTTCAAGATGCTCATCCTTTAATGAGTCCTTAAAGGCTTATTCCCTCCTGGAAGCCTAATTTTATCATCCCTAGACCACAGCTTAATCAATTTTCAATATACTTATTTACAGTCCAGGCAGAGAAATCTATGTGCCCCTGTCCTGAGCCAGGACAGAACAATTCCATACATGAAGTCTACTACTTGTACTAATAGAACACAGGTGCATCTGTCTAGCCATTTCCAAAGAAGAGCCTGAAGCTGTCATGGGAGAAGGAAGGTGACTGGTTTTTAGGGTTCCTCCGCAGTTTTAATGGTCCCAGCTTGACTTATTCCCTCCCCTTTGTAAACTCCTCAAGTCAAGATAACAAAAACTTGCATGTCCACTTACCTTAACCCAAGGTAACACACAGTTCTGTATTATTCTCTGAATGTTCCCTCTAGTTGAGTCTTTTCTCCCCAAAGACTCTGTGTGCTGAGGGCATGGCTCCAACTCCTGTTTGTCCCACCTTCTTCCCCTCCAAAGCTGAACTGTGCACTGGAATGTGCATCAAAGGTGTCATAAGATCCCATGGGATCATAGATTACAGATAAGGAAACTGAGGCTCCCTAGGGAACCACATGGTTCTAGAGACAGCCGCAGAGGGAGGTAGAAGCTGGAAGGGTTCTTTAATATAATAATACAAGACCCCTTAATATTATGTATTTATTAATATTAATATTAATTTATTTATTAATATTATATGAGACTTGTAGGGCTCATTTGTGGCAGGTCATTCATACTCTGCACATTAAACATGTTTTCTCTTCCTGTCCAACATCCTCCCTGCCATTTTCTGTAAACCTCTATATCCTATGGTCCATTCCTTATTTGGTTCTCCCTGTCCATGGCTTCAGAAATTGGAAACCAACTAAATATAGGTGAGTTCTTAAGGACTTGCTCCCTCCCTATAAAACCCCTATCATGTGGCTGCTTCTATGAGCTTTCCTGGTGTGACTTTTATTACAACCCAGGTCTTGACTAGGACAGTGACCAAGAGGCTGGCCAAACTGGGTCCTCCAAGCCCAAAGGCAACCTCTGTGTAGGACCAGTGCTGATTCCCTGCCTCCTATGAAGAGTGTTGCACTGGAAACAGACTCCTCCAGCTCTATCTTCCACTTCGGCAACTGAAACAGTATCACTCTCTACCCTAAATCTTTTGTTGCCTCTGCTTCCTATGTCCCTAGCCCTGGGAATTTTGTTTGCTATGAGTTTTGTTTTAGTATGAGCTAAAAACTCCATAATAAAACACCTATATATTATTGGTCTATCTGACGCTATTGTGAAACCATTTCTAAATCCCATAACCTCTGGTAAGGACTAGAACTGGGCCAAGCCAGGAGGGGGCTATATGAGATCAAACTAGCAGCAGTGAGGTGGAAAGGACAAAATAATGGAGTCCCTAGACCAAATTTCTTGAATCCAGTGGAAGTGCTTCTGGACAAAGTAAAGAGCTCAATCAAAGAGCAGAGGGAAAACAACCTCAATGAGAAGCAGGAAAGCTACTCCTTGTCCTTAACTGCACTGTGAGTTAGGCGGATTGTACAGGCTCAGGGAAGGGAGAGAGTTCTCTACAGTAGTGTCAAACTCTAATAGAAATGGGGGCCACACACCTATATATTAGGATCTTTGCCTGTGCATATTGACCTAGAAAATCACATTATTAACATTATCTATGTCCCACTGTATTTTTAGTTATGTTGTTAAATATTTCCCAAATACATTTTAATCTGATTCTGGTTGCACTGAAGTGTTTGACATTTCTGCTTTAGAGATCTTGCAAGAGAAAGGGATCAACTTTATATTATTATAAATTTAGGGAGCTTTATAGCCCCTGGGATGGGGGTTGGTAGTGGAAGCTCAACAGAGAAGGAATGAGAGTTTTCATGGTTGTTTATGGGCTTGGGTATGAATACTTTAGGCAGTTGGTGGCTCAGTGAATACAGCTCTGGGACTGGAGTCAGGAAGCCCTGAGTTCAAATCTGCCCTCAGACGCTTATTGACTGTGTGACCCTGGGTAAGTCATTTAACCCTTGTTTGCCCTAATCTGTTTATCCTTTGTTCTTGAAGAGCACTATGGCATCAGGGAGGTGATACCATGACTTGAAAGTGAACTGGATTTAAGTGAGGGAGAACTATGCAAAGTTACCAGCCTCACTTTCTCCTCCAAAGCCATCTGGGTCCATTGGTCAGATTTGGAGCAGGACAACTGGAGATGGCCCAGAATGCGGTGGGGGACCTGGACTTTTCCACGCTAAGGACTTTAACGGTTTTCAGATACCTAATCTGCCGGAGAAGGAAATGGCCAACCACTCCAGTACCTTTGCCAAGAAAAGGCCATGGGCAGTATTGGTGTGCTGTGCTCCACAGGGTGACAAAAGGCTGAATGCGACATATGAATCCCTTACTTTTTTTTGTCAAGTTAAATAAAATCTGTCCTATATTAAATGATTTCTCAGGAGCCTAGGGTCTTCTACCGTTACCTTTTCTGTAGAAACCTAGACACAAGTCAAATTCTGCACATAAAATTAGCCAAATATGGATGTTCTTAAAGAAATCTTGGGTAAGCACATGAACCAATAGAAATTATTACTGAAAATCCTGAGTCAACTTTGTCCATAAAAATGCAAAATTTTGCTTCTGGGTCATGATATGTATATGGATATGTGAATATGCATGTGTTTATTTGTATATTCTGGGCCATGATTATGTATACAAACATATATATATATATATATATATATATATATATATATATATATATATATATATATATATATATATATACATATACATACATCAATGACCCAAAAGCAAAGTTGTGTATTATGTTTTAAAATATATAATATGATTAATAATTATACATGTAATATAATAGTAGATTTTAAATGACTCCTGAAAGAAGAACTAGATTTTGTATCTGTGCATGGTGATCTACGCAAGGGAAGGGAGAAGGAAATAAATAGGTATATAACTCATACTATGTGCCAAACACTTTACAAATAGGTAGTTATTATCTCCATTTTACAGTAGAGGGAATTTAGACAAAAAGAGGATGAGTTACTTGGCCACTAACAGCAAATAAAGTGTCTGAGGCTGGATTTGATTTCAGGCCTTTTTTGACTCCAAGTCCAAAACTCTATCCACAGGGCCATCTGGTTACCTCTGTGAGCTCTAGTACTTTTAGGAATTACTGGGAAGGCAAATATTTAATAGGAGGAAGAAGTAAGAGGGAGGAGATTAAGGTCTCACAGAGATAAAATTAGCAACCAAATAGACAAAGACCTTGAAAGAAAGCATTTGATAGGAAACCCTTCTGATGGAAAAGAGACACAAGTTTGAGGTTTCACACTTTCAGCACATAGCCACCTGGTTTGCCTCAAATAGGTTTATTTTCTGCCTTAGATGAAAAAGGAAAGGAAGGGGAAGGAAAGGAAAGGGAGGGAGAGGAAAGACAAAGAGGGGAAAGGGAAGGATGATGCAGGGAAGGAAGAAGAGGTTAAAAAAAACCAAATCTGTGAAGGCACACTTGAGCTTTCCATAGTACTATACAATCCTAAGAAGCTTTTGAGTTATCTAAAGCAAATCACAACCTGATGGATATATCCCTATATAAACTCTTAATAAGCAGCCATCCAACCTCTACTTGAGAACAGATACATACAAAGGATCTGTGATACTGGAGAAAGAAGCAGTGGGGTTGGCTAGAGAGATGGTTTTTAAAGAAAGGTAGAAAGAATCGTGGTGAATGGGAACGTTCCAGGAGCTGGGTATGAGGTCAGGGGAGGTTTGAAACAAGACAGTGAATTAGTGAAGGATCTAAGTATGTAAATCTCTCTGAAAGCATAAAGGGAAAATACTAGGAATCAAGTAACTTGTATTAAAGATTTGAAAGATTCCAAATTGTACCTTAGATATAGCATTTTATAAAAGCTTGCTCCATATATATTTTCTTCAAATACAGTGTTTCGAGATATTTTAATTCAGATGTTCCAATAAATTAATTTTAAAAAAAATGAGTGAAAAGCCCATAGTTCTAACCAGGATCTCAACTCTAATTCATGGATTTTTAATTCACTATGTCTGAATACCAGTACCTCATTATAGCCTTCTTAACAGAAAAATTATTTGAGGAATGGGGAGTGCCTTTTAAGAACTGAGTCTATTAACCAGTTACAAAGTGACATCAGATGATTTAGTGCTTAATAAATAGACAATAGGGAGGCAAAGGCTAATGTGTTGTTGGTGGAATTGTGAACTCACTCAACCATTCTGGAGAACAATTTGGAACTATGCCCAAAGGGCTATAAAACTGTGCATACCCTTTGACCCAGCAATACCACTAGTAGATCTGTATCCCAAAGAGATTTTTAAAAAAATCGGAAATGGACTTACATATACAAAAATATTTATAGCAGTTCTTTAGTGGTGGCAAAGAGGCATTGGTCATCAAATGGGGAATGGCTGAACAAGCTGAGGCATATGATTGTGATGGGATACTATATATACTATATATACATACTATACTTACATGCTATAAAAATGATGAGCAGGACATTTTCCAAAAAACCTGGGAAGACTTACATGAACTGATGCAAAGTGAAATGAGAACTGCAAGAACATTGTGCGCAGTAACAGTGACAACATAATGATAAATTGATTGACTGAGCTTGTCTTGTCAGCAATAAGGTGATCCAAGACAACTCTGAAGGGCTTATGATGAAAAATGCTATCCACCTCCAGAAAAAGAACTTGTGGAGCCTGACTCAGAGTGAAGCATACTTTTTATTAATATTCTCTTTATTATTCTTGATTTTCTTTTCTTATTTTCTTTTACAATATCGCTAGCATGGAAATGTTTTGCACGACTGAGCAAGTATAATCTATATCAAATTGCTTGCCTTCTCAAGGAGGGGGGGATGGGAGGAAGGGAGGGAGAGGATTTGGAACTCAAAATTTACAAAAAGAATATTAAAAATTTTTTGTTTACATGTAATTGAGGGAAAAAATTAAAAATAAATGCTAAAGAAAAATAGAGAGGTATAGGTAAAAGAACACTGGTCTTAGGGTGAAAAGACCTAGGTCTAAGCCAAGAATGTGTCTCATCAAAAATGTCCCCCAGCTTAAGAAATGCACAATAATGACATCAGCAGATCACAGGACTAAAAAATTTCAGTGAGTCAGTTAACAAGCATTTATTATGCTCTTACTATGAGCATTTTAGAGGCCTGTCAATCCAAGGCCACACACATTTGTCTTTGTATTTTCAAGGCCTGCCATGCTTGGCACATAGTAGAGGTTTAATAAATGTTTGCTGAATTGAATGAAATGGAATTGAATGATCTCGTGTAGGCCTTTGCACAATGGTTCCAAGAACAGTGAAGACAAGAAGTGAGGGATGGCAAACACACATTAACTGGAGATCACAGAATGCCATTGACAGAATGCAACCTTGCTACAGTTAGAGCCAAATGCACCTGCTGCCAGCTGCCAGTACATAGGATATGCCTTGGACTCCAGGTATGGCAATCCCTTACCATTGCCCCACCCCCTGAGGAGCTCCTCTTGTCACTTGGTGACAGATTAAATATGTGGAACTTCTGTTCTGAAGTGGGACTGGGGGGGTGTAGATTTGCTCTGATTAGAACAGGAAAGAGACATATTTAAACATGATACAAGGAAAAATCTCCTGACAAGTGGAACAATCCCAAAGAGGAATAGGTCCCCTCAGAAAGTCACGGATTCCCCTGCATTGGAGATGCTCCAGCAAAGACTTGCTGACTGATTCTTGGGGATGTCATATGCAGAGGACTCTCTTGTTTGGGTATGAATTGGGCTAGATGACCTTTGACTTTCCAATGACAAGGTTCTTTGATTCAGTAAACCCAGTCCAGCTGCTATCCTTTGGAAGAGAAGGAAAACCCAACAAACTGTTTTAGCAAAACATTTTATTCTGTCTTGAAGGCTTTGCCTTCTTTGTGACCTGGAACCCAGGGAGTCAGGACAGTGCTGGGGGGAGGGCAGGAGCAAGGGGGTTGCTCAGGCTGCTTGGAGAGTCTTGGTGGTGGCCAGGGTGGTAATGGTACAGATTCCTCTCTTCTGCCTCCTCCTTTTTCCTCCTCTTCCTCTTCTTTTTCTTCTTTCTTTCTCTCTCTATGCAGCTTTCTCTTTGGCAGCTTCCTTCTCTTCTGCTAGGGCTTGGAGTCTCTCTCTTTCTTTAATGAGCTGAACTCCACAGTAGGTTACAAACAGGATGCCCAAGGTGCTTTGGGGGAATCCTAGGAAAGTGGCATGCAGTGTTGGCGCTATGGGTTGGGTAAGATCATCCCCTTTTCCCTGCCCTAGCCTCACCCACTGGTTAAGGCCACAGATTTCCTTTACTTCCTCAATGTGATCTCCCTAGCCCCCACAACACAAAGCTTGACCTTCCCCTCTCTAATAACCTCAAAGCATGTGTGTGTGTGTGTGTGTGTGTGTGTGTGTGTGTGTGTGTGTAGTATTTAGACCATTTAAGACATGAACGTCACAGCTACGAGGCCCCTGAAGACAAAGAATGTAGATTGTCAGAGCTAGGAGGGACCCTAGAACATGCATGGATCGTCAGAGCTGGAAGTAGAGAGTGTCTGATTTTATGGGGAAGGAAACAAAAGCTCATAGAGAATTACTGACCTTCACAAGGTCACCTTGCTGATTAGTGACTTGAGTTAAGTTGGAGTCTTCACCTCAGATTCCTTCTCCCATCCCACTCTAACTGGCCATGCTTGGCCACTTAGGACACCTGCCTGGCCCAGCCTCATCTTTGCCCTCCCCTCCTTTCCCTGCAAGTCTCCCATGCCTCCACGCCAACCTGTGAGCACCAGGCGTCTGATCACCAACTCCATGAACTCCAGGCTGTTCAGAGACACGAGGTTGTACACGATGATGGACCAGAAGTTTGCAGCCCCAAAGAGAGCCCGAGCTCGCCGGGACATCTGCTCTGACACTGAGGCCTGTCCAGCCCAGGAAACCAGAGGGGAAGAGAAAAGGAGAGGGGTAGAGGAGAAAGTGAAAAAGGAGGGGAAGGAGGAGGAGGAGGGAAGGAGTCATAGAACAGAACTTTAGGCTCTAGGGGCCTCAGAAACACAGCTCCCTCTTCATTACCCAGGAAGTAGGGCCAGGGATTAATAGGGAACCAGGAATAATTTCTCCTTCCTGTGCCTGCTGCTCTCACTTTAGCATTGGACTTGAGGCAGGAAGCCTGGCCGGCCACTTCCTAGATGTGTGTCTTTAGACAGTTCCCTTCTGTGAGCCTCAATTTTCTCTTCTGTAAAATGGAGGTGATAATACTTACAACACATGCCTACAGCACTTTTTAAACCTCAAAGGATTAAAGAAATGGGAGCTGGAATATTATTAGTGAGCTAGATCTGACAGACCATCTAACCTTCTCATCTTACAAATGAGGAAACTGAGGCCAAGTGGGGGAAAGTCACTTGCCATCCAAGGTCATGATGAAGGTCAGCATCAAAAGCAGTCAGGAGCCAGGGCATCACACTGAACACCAGTTAGACAATGCAAGTGAACTGTGGAGTTTCTTCTATTTCCTCTGGTCCCAGCCCCTACTCTATTCAGCAGAAGATTTAGGTAACATGGGTTTAGGATCCAGAGTCGGGCTCCCAGTCTCTGCTTCATGTGTGCTGCCATCCTGACATCTTCTTTATCTCTTCTCCTGGCCCTCCCCCGACCCCTGGCCCTGTCCATCCCAGCTCACCTCTGCTCGGGCCACTGGTCCCCACTCAGCAAGCTTCTGTACCCAGAGCTCAAAGTTGAGACCAAAACAGTTCAGAGCAGACCACAAGTAGACAATATCAGATGGCCCTAGCCACAACGTGGTGATGGCAAAGGTGGCCAGGGTGGCCCCCAGCTCTGGCCCCACGGACTGGTGCTCCCCACCAACTGCATCATAGACATATCTGCAGGGAGAGGGGAGGAGAGGGTTAACTCCAGGGGACCT
The DNA here is from genome assembly GCA_023548195.1 of Bettongia penicillata ogilbyi. NCBI lineage: Eukaryota > Metazoa > Chordata > Mammalia > Diprotodontia > Potoroidae > Bettongia > Bettongia penicillata. Next base: position 8,402,729 of record JAJHZJ010000120.1, read on the forward strand.
AGAGAGGATTAACTGTAAGGGACACTGGGAGAGTAGAGGGAGAGTGTAAATCACTGGGACAGAAGAATCTGGGCAGGTGGGGTAGGTCAAAGATCCCCTATCAGCTGCCACCCTAGTTTTCCAGTGATGTCCCAAAGACATGGCCAATTTCCAGAATGTGGGGAAGTGCTCCTTGTGAATGCTCCACCCAGGGAAGTCCCACCCCTGGAAATGAGCTGACTCAGATGGTTGTCCTCCTCTTTCCTTCATCTCCTACATTTTTAAAAAATTATATATTTTCCAAAGAACGAAAATTGATTTTCCATCCTAACTTTTCTCCCTCAACCATTGTAGAAAAAGGAAAAGAATCCCTTGCAACAAATACACATAATCAAGCGTCACAAACTAACTCCAGCCCTGGCTACACCCCAACCTGACACTGTTCCATTTGACTCCCCATTCAGCTCAGGGGTCCCCCACCCAGAGGACAACACCTACACATGGGAGACACTCACTTGCACAGCCAGTCATTGATCCCACGGTCAAAGTGCCTAGGATGTAGAGAGGAAATATTGGTGGAAGAAGGATGTAGGTGTTAAGGAGCCCCAGGGAGATGTGGGGATCTCAGAGGGCTTCAAGGGGACATAGATGTATCTCAGTGAGCTCTGAGGGCATAAGGGTATCTGGGGGAGCCCTGAAGAGATAGGGAAGGGACTGGGGTATCTCAGAGGAGTTAGAGCACAAAGGTTTCTCAGGAAGAAATAAGGTAATAAAGGAATTTCAGGAGTCAGATGTCTCAGGGAGTGCTGAAGGGATGGATGTCCATTGAACTCTGGGGAGACCTGAAGGGGCAGGGATATCTCAGAGAGCTTTAAGGGTATAAACCGTATGTGACCTTGTAGGTCTTTGGGTGCGGTCTTTTGCCTGAGTCCAAGTTTTACAGAACAAATCTTTTCATTAAGGGGATTTATTCTGTGAAGTTTGGATTCAGTTTAAGGGCTGCACTGGAGGACCTAGAGGGCCATATGTGGCCTCGGGGCCACAGGTTCCTCACCCCTGAAGAGGTTTCTCAAAGAGACTCAGGGGGTGCAGGGGTATCTCAGTGATCTCTGAGAATAAAGGGTTACCTTTGGAATGCCCAAAGGGACAGAAGCATTTCAGGGAGGTTTGAGAGAACAGGGGTATGTTAGAGATCCCTAGTATAGGGGTCCTGAGAGAATCCTGAGGTGATGGGGTGCTTCAGGGTCACCTGAGGGCAAAGAGGTATTTCAGAGCAGCCTAGGGAAGACAGGAAATTTTCAGGGCACCCTGAGGCAGACCCCATGTTTTGGGAGAAAATTAAAGAAAAGGAGAAATGGAGGTGCTATTTTAGTAGCATGGGGTGGGCCATTTTGATAGAAGATGGAAATAGATGAGAAGTTTAAGAAATGGATCGCATTCCTTAAATCATGCCTCATACAGGAGGCACGACAGAGCAGCCCTAAGTGACGTCCACCGTCCACACGCTGGCAGGAGATCTCTCTCAGCCAGAAACAGAGCAGCTAAAAATTTCTGATTTGCCTTGATGCTAATTTTATCCTCCCCATGGTAGAGGAGGTGAGACGTGGCCATCCTGGATCGGAGTATAACCAACAACAAAGCAGAAGAGGAACATCGGAGGTGAAGGGATTCCTCGATCTTAGACTCGATGATGAGGAGAGGAGACGTGGGCACAATTTGGTAGGTCTAGGAGAAGCAGTACGTGGTGGGGGCAGACTGCTGGAGTCAGGAGGATCGAATTCAAACCCTGCTTCTTATGTTCACTTGCTGTGTGACTATGGGTGAATCGCTTAACCCCTCTGAGCCTCAGCTTTCTGGTCTGTGAAATGGAGGACACGGTGTCAGTAATATTTCTCTCCCAGGGTTTTTTATGAGCATTAAATTCGATAATGGAAACTGTTGTGAAAACCTTGAAGCAGTCGTTAATATGTAGGCTAGATTTTTTGGAAAGCAAAATTTAGAGAAAGGATAAATAGACTCCCACTGACTAAAATTCTTCAGGGGAAGTTATCTCAGGATGGATGGGCATTTCTCAAGAATGAATTCTAAAGAAATAATTCCAGAGGAGAAGGTAGAGTTCTCTCAAGAGATCTATTTGAATGTACAGGGCACTTAATGACCACCTCAATTTAAAAAGACATGTACTTACAAAGAAATATAGATGAGATAATGCAGAATGATTAGTAGAATGAGAGCACTGTATATTTAATGAAAAAAGGATGGTAAGGGAGGGGAAGGGAAATAGGATAAAAAGGGCAGGGCTTTGGTCAGGACTGGAAGGGAACAATGAGAGGAAAATGTTTTCTTTGTATGTTTGCTTATTAATTCATTTTTAATGCTTTGTTAAAGGCTAGGCATTTGGGAGTAATATCTTATCCCTTGTTTTCCATGGTTATTTTGTGATGATGGTTGTTAGGTATATTCTATATTAAACAAGTATATATGATATATTCAGTAAAGATAGGCACAGAAAATGGAAGCAAGGGCAGGGAATGAGGAATGAATACAGTATCTTATTGGCCTGTAAGAAAAGAATTAAAGTGCCAATTATATGGATAACAAAAAAGACTTTATTAGCCATTTGGGGGGGAAAGGAAAACAAAAGAGAGATGCTAGAACTACTGGACTCTTATTTTGCTTCTTTTTTCTCTGCCAAGAATAATATTCTTCAGGCTAGAAAGGGTAGGAGAAAGATGACTAATAGGGAGTTAAAAAACCCAAGATATGTTAGGAGACGGTAGGAAACCATCTAGGTCATCTTGATGAGTTTAATTATGGGCCCAGACAAAGTACACTCCATGGAGAAAAGGACTGGAAGGTATGATTGATGAACTAGTCTCAGCGATCTTTGAAAAGTCACAGAGCATTTGGTGTGTTGTGCTGAGTTGCTCTTTTTCTCTTTCTTTTAAAACCTTTATCACAAGGGATGGCTTATTGGGTATGTTTGGAAATGAATGGGATGTAAAAATCAAGGGTAACAATAAAGATGAGATAAAATTTTTAAAAGAAAGTTCATAGAGAAATAGAAGAGCTACCATGAATTGGAGAAGGAAAAATGTCATCCTGATTTTCAAAAAAGGAAAGAGAGTTAAGTCTATTAATTATGGGCCAGTAAAAGCCTAATTTGTTTCAATTCCTGGTAACATTCTAGAATACCCTATTAAGAATCAGTGCTTGCCAAAGGTGTTTGATCACAGAGTATATTCCATACAGGATTCTCTAAAGATGAAATAGAATGAATACAGATGAAAATAGAATGCAAGGATTATCTACAGATAATGAAGTCCTCCAACTGCTTCTTTCTGAGATGACAATGTGCCAATTGCACCAAGTCCTTAAATACTACAGAGCCTGTTCAGTGATTTCCACATCCATACTATAAAGTCAAGTCTAATCATCCAACTGCCAAGATCAAGTGGATGAGCGATGCCTAATGCTCAGACTTGGATGGGCAGTTGAGTGGTCATCCATGTTCCTCGGCAGCAGGTATCTCAGACAAGATGCAGCATACAGACATAGAATTGAAGAAGAGAGAGGAGTAGATTGCCTTTGGGAAATTGCATAAAGCACCTCCAAAAACTTTGAGCTATCCTTGAAATGAAAAAATTAAATCTCTTCTAAAATAGAAATATTCTTCCAATGATATCATATGGTTGCCAAGCAAGGGGTATCATAATCCCCAAAGAATCAGAATTGTGAGTGACCCAGAGGGCAATGGAGAGATACATGGTAGGCCTAAGTAGTCTGTGGTGCATTACCACTAGAGGTCTTTAAGCAAATGCTAGAAGAGTAAGCCCCTGCAGAGGGGATTCTATAGAGGGAATCCTGTAGAAGAGCTCTTGCTTGGGTCCAGGTTGGACCAGATGCCCTCTAAGATCTTGTCCACCTTGAAGATTCATATGAACAGGGGAATTTCAGGGGGACAAAAGAGTCTCCAGGCATTCTGAAGGGAAAGGGGAATTTTAGGGAGCTCTTGGAGGGAGAGGGGACAGGTGAATGTCAGAGAGTCCTGAGGAGACAGGGATGTCTCCAGCGCCCTATAGTAGTGGTAATAGTGGAAAGGGAACAGACTTACGTTTCTGCAAAGACATAGAGGGCTGTGATGCACTTAGGAGCCTGGGGAGGGTCCAGATGATCCAGCCGGGCCACAGTGTTCACGACGCCAAACATCACAGCTGCCTTCACCCAGTCATACACCAGATTGGAGTAGGCCAGGCCCGCTGGGGGCCAACAAGGACCTGTGTCACCCTCTGCAGTCTGGGAGGTCAATGCATCCACCACCCTGCATCCAATCAGACCCTCCCCCTCAGTCACCCTCTATGGAACCTGAAAATGGAGCCTTCCTGTCACCTCATGACCTATCCATCCTTCTTTACCCTGGTTTGTGACCTTTGCTCCCATTTCCACCCTGAAGGGCCAGTTCTCCAAAATGGCCATTAAGAAAATCTCTGCAACTTTTCAAAACAAAAATGACCTCATAGTCCTGTGAATTGAATGACTGACTGTCCTGCCCTAGTTCCCATCATTTGACCCTTAGCATCCTGTGGGAGCTTGCCACCTTCTCCCTACATTTCTCTCCAAAATACCAGGGGATATTTTAAAGTGACTAACAGAACCTAGCTCATGAAATGGTCTTAGTGGTTTCTTTGTCCATCTGCAGAGCTTTGGAGTCTGACTCCATCAAGAAGTAAAATCTTAAGGCAGGAGCCAGGCCCATGGCATCACAGAAGGGTTGGAAATTGGGGGCAGAAGGGATGGTCTAGTCCAATTCATATCTGAGCATGAGTCCCAGAAGGGTTTAGCATCCTCCCAAAAGTTACAATGTTATCTCCATCTGAAGCCCTCCAAGGACAGGGGTTTGCCACCTCATTCCATTTGTAGACAGCTCTGAGTGTTACAAAGGTTTTCTTTATATGGCTATGAAACTAAAATCTGCCCCTCTTCATTCACCCAGGAAACTTTATTTAAGTACCTTCACTTAAATACCACTTCACTCAAATACCTTTTATGCACAGATCCCTTTGTTGGATGCTGGCACTGATGTCAAACGTAGCTGAGACCTGGCCCCTGATCTCCTGGAGCTTAGCTCTTCTCTCTCAGTGCCCAATAAGATCCAATAGGATAAATCTTCCATGTTACAACCCTTCCAATCCTTAAAGATAGGTATCGCATCCTCTCTAAGTTTTTTCTTCTCCTGGAGAAACAGGTCCAGTCCTTTCCAAGATCCTTCATATGGCCTCTGGGCCCCTCACCACCATGGTTACTCTGAACTTGTTCTAGCTTGTATCTTTCCTAAAACATAGTACCCCCAACTTGGAGAGAGTAACCCTGAGGAAGTTGGTCAAGGGAAGAGGAAGGAAGTGGGATGGATTATTATTTCCTCTGTTCTGGACTCTTGGGCTAGAAGTCAAGACCTTGAGTCTCTCATGTGTCCTTGGGAAAATTATGTCTTCTCTGGACTTCAGTTTTTTGTATGGTTCGTTTTTATCTGCACTTGGAGTCAGGGAACCTGAGTTTGAATTCTGTTCCCATACCTATTGGCTATATGATGCTGAAAAATATCTTCATCTCTGGACCTCAGTTTCCTCATCTGTAAAATGGTGGTGATGTCTCCTGTACTTCCCACCTCCAAGGGTTGTTTTGAGCAAAGTGCTTCGTGAACTCTAAAGCACCCCAGAAATGAGAGCTGCTATTGTTGGGAGGATGCTGCTGAAGCCAAGGGAGAGGAGACAGTGGCACAAAAGTGCTCTTTGTTTGAGTACAAATAGGGCAAATAGGGCTAAAATCTTATCTGGGCAAGAGGAGAGGAGATGGCGTCACTCCTGGCCTGGGAGGAGGAGAGGAGGCTGGGAGAGGAAATGGTTGGGAAGCTGAGGTTATCCCAAGATGTAAAGGAGTAAGTGACTTGAGGGGATGGTTTGAACTTTGAATCTGTGAGCCATTAGGTCCGAGACTCTGCAGGGCCTCCTCCCTGGACAGAAGGAAGGGGCAGAGGCTTTCACAAAAGTGGACCAGCCCCTGCCCTCAGAGAGCTTCTAGTCCACTAGAAAGATACAAGTACCCATATACATAAATGCAAAATATACACCAAGTAATTTCAAGAGGAAGAAAGCACTAAGTGGGCACTTAATGGCAGTTTTTGGAACTGATTATTCCCCTTCTCTAAAAGAATTCTAGAGGACGCTTTGCCTGCTTCTGATTGAACCTCAGCAATCTGGCACATCTTTCTCTCATACACACACACATACACATACACACATTTTGCTATGTGTATATGTACATATACATATACACAAGAAACGTATAAGCACACAGAGATATACACATATACAGAAGCACATAAAACACATTCATAGACACATACAAACACACCAACATATATACATAAATGTACACATATGGACCCATAAAAACAGACACATACAAACACACATATATATATATATGCACAGGTACGCGTAAACACACATACACAGTTATACAGATACATACAAACATGCAGACATACTGCCCATTCTTCCAGGATGGTCCCTGCCTGAGCAGTTTCAAATCTGCTCCGGCCACTGGAGGCGGGCAGCCTGCCACAGTCTCAGGGTTCCCCAGCACCCACAAATGCTTTTTTCTAAGACACTTTTGTTTGAGAAAAATCTGCCTAGGCCCTGGAGGTGGGGGAAGTCCCCTAGTTCCTACCAGATCGCACATCTAGTCCTCACCCACCTAGAGCCCAATCTGAGAGTCGACTGGTGAACTTGAGATCGTTAGGAATGGTAAGGATGTAGAAGAAATGAAAGAACACGTCCACAGCCACAATGGAGGCGAGGCTGAGTCCCGCCTGGGTTCGGATCTGCCACATTTCCCATTCCCTCCGAACGGGCTCCAGCTGGCTCACCTGGGGGTGGGGGAGGAGGAGATGCTTACCTGGCTCCAGCCTCACTCCTTTGGAGTCACAATCCTGCCCTTAGGGATGCCCCCACCTTTGGTCTAGGTTGAGGGGCGGGGGAAACGCAGCCCTGCCCTCCAGGGAGCTCATGGTGATCCCCCCATCCAGGTCCCTTACCTGGGCATGGAACTTGTCAAAGGTCATGAGGGGTCCAAAGAAGAAGAAGGGGAGATAGAAGTTGTATTTGAGCAGGTCCAGGAAGGAGTAGTTGCCTTCCGGTCGAGCACAGTTCTCCAGGGCAAAGCTCATGCATCGGAAAATCGTGAAGCCGCTGCCCCCGTAAAACAGCACATCTTGAAGATCAAAAGTGCCCGTTACAAACCCGCTCTGGATGAGAAAGAACAGTAACCGCGCTCACTGGAGGCCCCTGGTATCTTCCCTCTCCCCTCCCCGAATCCTCCTCATCCTTCAGGGCCCAGATCAACACCCATCCCGACGCCAGCCTAAGGATCATCTCACAGATCAGATCTGGAAAGTGCTTACGAAGCACAGTCCTGGTACATAGCAGGTGCTCCTGCATAAATGCTGATTTCCCACTGCCCTCACTCCCAGCCTATGCAGGCTCACTCCTGCCTTCATTCATTCAGGGCTCTGTTAAATGTCCTTTCCTTTCATGTCTGGACCTAAGAGCCACAACACTAAGGGAGAATAAAGGGAAGGGAGAACCCTTCCCTGCCCTCAGGGAGCTCAAAATCTAGGGGAGACACGAGTTGCAAACAAGGCACGGAGTGAAGACAAGAGAGGAGAGTGTGGAGCCCCAGCTCTAAGGCTGAATGGAAGAGGTTGGGAGGGAGGGATGGTGTAGGCTGGGCCAGCTTTATGTGGGGCAAGGGTGGTTAGGAGAAGGGTTGTACTGGACTTGGAAGGACAGGGAGCTTTTGTAGAGGCATTGAGGAGAAGGAAAGTTACAAATCTCAGCTTTGCTGCTTACTACCTGCATGACCTTGGGCCGGTGACTTAACCCTTTCTAAGATTCAGTTTCCTTCTTTGTAAAATGAGAGGTTTGGTCTAGAGGACATCTGCATTCCCTTCCCGCTCTAAGGCCTAGGACTCCTTTGGCGGCCCACAGCCCCTCTTTTCTCCTCCCCTTCCCTCCCCTCCCAACCTTGCCCTCATCTCAGGCACACCTGCCATGAATTGGCGGGTTCCAGCTTGAACGAAGCCAGACTGGCGAGCCCCATGGTAAAGCACAGCCAGCGTTGCTTGAGCAAGGAAACTGTGTAGAGACCCAGGCAATGGGCCAAGAGGAGCAGCATGTAGGAAGAGCCCATGGTCCCCAGCACAGCGAGGGCCCCATACACTGCATACATCCAGGAGCGGAACTGTGGGAAGAGAAAGACAGACCGAGGAGTAAATCCATCGGGAAGAGGCAGTGAGGACGTGGAGGTGCTTTGTGGGAGCTAGACTAGCTCTAGATCAGGAGTCAGGAGACCTGACTCCCACCCATCTAGGAAAACGTCCTGTGTGACCTTAGGTAAGTCATTTCTCCTTCCTGCGCCTGAGTTTCCACACCTATAAAATGAATTTAGATGAGATGATCTCTAAGCGTTCATTCAGTTCTGATATTCTGTGATCTAAAGTCCCTTCCAGAGCTGACATTCTGCTCAGTTCAGTTCCACAAGCATTCATTAAACGCCTGTTGTGAACTAGGCATTAAGGGGATACAAAGATGAAAACAAAATAATTCCTGCCCTCAAGGATTTTGTTGTTCAATGATTCTGAGTTTGGGGAAGGGCATCCTGCCAGAGCCTGGGGCATGTGAAGCCATAAAGGGGGCATATATTGGACAGGCAAAGGGGATAGAGGAGGAGGTATCTACTTTTGGGGGGATCCCGACTCACCTGTGGGGCAATCATGGAGCAGATCTTGGCAAAGAGCACGTGACCCGAGAGGGCAAAGATGATGATGTTACGGAAGGAGGTGAACCACATCACCCACTCGAAATCTGCTACGTCCTGGTGGAGGGAGAGAAGACTGAACAAAGCGTCTAAGTGGCATAGTGGATAGAGGATGGAGCTGAGAGTTGGAAAGACTCATTTTTGTGAGTTTAAATACAACTTCAGATACTTACTAGCTTTGTGACCCTGGGCAAGTCACTTTACCCTGTTTGCTTCAGTTTCCTCATCTAGAAAAGGAGCTGGAAAAAGAAATGGCAAACCACTCCAGGATCTTTGCCAAGAAAACCCCAAATGGGATCATGAAGAGTCAGACACGAGCGAAACAACTAAGCAACAACCAAGGAAACAGAGAGGTCCCAGAACTCTCACTTCAGCCTGGAAGGGACTTGGGCTTGAAGCTCCCAGCATGTGGAACTCACTCATCTGGATTCTTTTTCAGAATCTGCCTAGGAGAGCATTTGCTTCCTTTTGTGTGAGGTAGATTTCACCCCTGGTGGGGCAAAGAGCGTTGGTCTAAGGTTGCTTAAATAAGTGGGGTCACCCATGGGTGGGGACCAGGACATTTTCTTACTTGCCCTCCTCCCAAACATTTCCCCTCATGCTTGGGATTCCACCATCAGAACTTTAGCTCTTAGCACAGAGCCTGGCACATAGTGAGTACGAAATAGATGCCTGGAGATTAAGTGGCTCATTTAAGTCTTGGGTTAAAGTGGTGGTCCCTGGGAGTTGTGGAATCATCAATCCACATGTGCACTAAGTTTCACTCACTGGCAAAAGATGCAAGTGAGTGAGTGCAATAAGTAAGCAGATAGACCCAGAGGGTGACTATGTCTCACATGGTAGAATTTTCATGTGCATATAGATGTTACTGTGATTAATAACCTATCAATTCATTTCAAAATGTTCCCGAATTCATAGCTGCTTTTTGTTAATCAGCAGAATAACAGTTCAAGCACCATCCCAGGGAAGAATTGATAATGGGTCCTCCGAGAGATTGTTTATAGTTAAAACATGGTCTTCATACTCAAAAAGGTGGGACTTCAAAGTCAGAGCGCACAGCAGAGGATCCCCCAGCTCTGACACTTGCTGGCTGTGACAACTGGAGTGAATCAGTGAACCTCTCTGGGCCTCAGTTTCTTACCTTAGAAAATGAGGGGATTGGACCAGAGAATCTCTATAGTTTCTTCTGGCCCTAAATTCTATGATTTCTGTTAAAATCCAGATTCTCTTGAAAGAAGAGATTGAGTAGCACATACTAGCCCTGGTGATTTGATTAGTGGATAGAACAGACCTTGAGTGCAAGGAACATAGGCTGGGTCAACTTCAGTTGGGAGTGTAGTCTTTCTAGGGGACAGCAGGCTTGGGCAAGGGAGTGGGTAGAACATGAGGCTACCAGGCCCTGCTGGTGGCAGCCATGACATAGGAAAGGGCACTGTGTCAGAGCTTGTTGGTCTGGGGCGGGGGGTTAGTAGCAAGAAGAAACAAGGGATGGGGTGATAAGGTAGGAGGCCTTAATTTCTGCCTGGTCATCTCAGCAATATTTTCTTCCTGTGTCTTGGCCCTTCCTATGAAATAGAAAATGCAATTTGGCCCCTGGGAAAGAGAGATGGGGAGGGGCACCTACCATCTTTCGTCCGATGTAATGCCAGCCAGGCTTCACCGACTCCCTGAAGGCCTTCCTGTTCATGTTTTCTGAAAAGAGAGTAGGAGTCACTGTCACTGTCACTGACTTCTTAGGGTTGGGTGCCTTTACTGCCTTCTCTGAGGGCTAAGGTTGGAGCCCTTTCATGGGGAGAGAGGGAGGGAGTGTGTCCCTAGAAATGCCCAGAGTGTGTGTGTGTGTGTGTGTGTGTGTGTATGTGTGTGTGAGAATGTAGATATGTGTGAGTAGATAAGTGTGAGTGTACGTGTGTAGATGTGTGTGTGTGAAAGATATGTGTGTGAGAGTGTAGACATGTGTGTGTATGTTTCTCTAAGTCTGCACCCGTGCCTCTATGGGCCATTCTATTTTTCTTGTTTTTATGAAGTAACAGAGTCCTCAGAGTCAGGACCCCTGGGGCCAGTGACACATGCTGACTGTGTGACCCGGGGCAGGTCATTTAACTTCTCAGGGAGCCAAGCCACAGTCTAAGACTGTAAGGAACAGTTCTGTCTGCTGATCAGACCACAGCCTGGGCCCTTCCCTATCTACATCTGTGCATATTGTAGGATTTCAGGGGCTGAGGATCTCAGAGAACTTTTCTCATCCAACGTATCCTTGAATGGGGAAACCCTCTATACCATCCATACCATCCCTGACATGTGATCCTTGGCCTTTGATTTGACACCTCTGGGGATGAGGAACTCACTGCCTCCTAAGGAACCTATGCAACGGGGTGTATTATGTATGGAGGAGTATCTGTGAGCATAGGTGGGTATTTATGTATGTTTCTCAGTGTATACATGTCAGTCTGTAAGTACATATAATGATGATGGTTAACATCTATATAGCACCTACTGTGTGCTAGGGGGCAACTAAGGCAATGTAATGGATAGAGTGTAAGGTCAGGAGCCAGGAAGACCTGAGTTCAAATCCTACCTTGGACACTTATAGCTATGTGACCCTGGGCAAGTCACTTAGCCCTGTTGACCTCAGTTTCCTTATCTGTGAAATGGAGAAGGAAATGGCAAACCATCCAGTATCTCTGCCAAGAAAACCTCAGAAAGGGTCACACAGAGTTGGGCACAGCTGAGCATGACTAGATGGCAGGCACTGTACGAAACTCTTTACAATCACTGCCTCATTTGATTCTCACACCAACCCTGGAAAGTCGATGCTATCATCCCTGTTTTACAAGGGAGGACCCAGAGGCAGACAGCTAAGCCCAGGCTCACACAGCTAGTAAATGTCTGAGACCGGATTTGAATTCAGATACGCCTGGCTCCGAGCCTGGCTCTCTTTCCCTGTGTCACCTACGATGTCTGTGGATGTGCCCGGTTCTGTCTGCACTCCCAGCCCTCTTTGTACCATCCAGGGTCAACCCTCGAAGTGATCGTTCCTCCCCTAGGAACCAAGACTGACAGTAATCCTCCCCACACCTCACCCCTGAGGCTGGGATGGGACTTCCCTCTCTCTCTCTCCCTCTACTGCCCCCACCTCCATCTCCCATTTTGTCTCACCCTTCCGCTCCTCCTAACACAAACGCTCGTGCTAATACTAAAGGAGTACATTGTAATGCTCTTTCTCCTATCACTACCCAAGAGGGAAGGAGTAGACATCTGATTATCTCTCTTGCGTAGAAGGATAACAGATTTAAAAGTTAGTGCCCCAGGTTACACAGATAGTAAATGACAAAAGCAGTAAAAGAAACATGCTGGTATAAATATTAGCTTTGATTTCCATGGGGCTCTAAGGTTTATAAAACACTTTCTTCACAACAGGCCATGAGATGGGTGGTACAAAGTTTGTCATGTCCATTTTATGGATGAAGAAACTGAGGCCTTAAGAGGAGTGATTCACCCAAGATTACATCACTAGAAGGCATTGGAAGGGAGATTTGAAACCAGGGCTTCTGATTCAGAATGCAAAGGAATGAGGACTTCTCTCTTTCCATCCACATCCAATCCTCTACCTCCCCTCCCTCCGCACCCCTCCAAAAACGTCCAAAGATGGCAAAGAATTCCTCTTTTCAACACAAGGGTTTACCTCGAGATGCCTCGAAGAGCCCATTGCCAGCATAGCCCAGGGCACCCACCAGAACCAGGGCATAGAGAGTCAGCTCAGGAGGGGGCAGTGAAGTCTTGATGCCCATACTTGAGGAGGGGGAGCAGTGGGTCCAGGAGCTGGAGGAGAGGATCCGATCAGGTTAGCTGCTCTTTTGTGTCTAGAACCCAAGCAAGGTAGCACCAGTGCAGTCCCCCCGGGGCCCTGCCCACCCCTAGTCCTGCCCTTTTCAGTCCATCTGCCTCTCCTGGGGAAAGTCAGTGTTCTACCCTGGGAGGCCTCTATCCTCAGGGAATCCCCAGATTGAGAGGGGGAACCACAGCCCCTCTCCTTCCCCCTCTGCCCTCCTGGGAGCCTCTGAACTAAAAAGGGAGAAAGAGTTTCTCGATGGAGTCAGTCTCACTGAAAGAATATTAATGGGAATTCTTCATTGACTATTTTTTCAAGCCATCTTCCTATTGGTAATGTCCTTGGATTCATATTGGACTCATACAATAACTCTATGAAGGAGGCAGTGCAGGACTAACCGGCCCTATTTTACAAATAAGGAAACTGAGGCTTAGAGAGGCTCAAGTTGGCACAATGAGTGAGGACAAGAACCTAGATCTCTAGATTCCCAGTCAGGGATTATGGGTTGTACCCTTGGGCCTCCAAATATCCATAATCCATGGGAGTCATTCCCCTCAAGTCTACTCCCCCCACACACCCTTCTCTCCCCATGAACTTCCCCTACCTCCCAGGGCCCAGGGAGCATTCTCCCCTCTGTTTCCACCTGGCACAGGGGTGAGGGTCCTTACCTTGCCGAGGTTGGGTCTCCCAGGAGCCCTAGAGCAGGCTCGGAGGGGGAGAGAGGCCTAGCCCCTCCTGCTGCCTCCCTTTCAGGAGCCTGGTTCCCTGGGCCAGCCTGCTCCGGTTACTGTCCTGGCTCTGCCACCACGGCCTGGGGCTCAGGTTCCTGAAAAGGGAGGGGAGGTGGAGAGAGGCCAGCTTATCTCCCTCCCTCTTTCTCAGGGCCTCACTAGGCAGTCTGACTCCCCAGGCTCTTTCCTTTCCCCATCTACACCCTGGGCCTGAGGACCCCAAAGAGGCCTTTAGACATCATCTAGTCCTGCCCCCCTTTTTTACAGATGAGGAACTCAATGTTTAAAAAGGTCTGGCAGGTAACTTACCCAAGGTCATCCAGTTAATAAGGCATCAGACTAGGACTCGAACCCAAGTCTTTTGATTCCAAGATGTGTTCTTTCCACAACAATCCAGTATAATACTATTCTATAATATATTAATGTAAATATGATATTACTATAGTAATATGCTCATTTTATAAATCAGAGAACAAATTTTAAGACATTAAATGACTTTGTGCCTCTCCCTGCCCTGAAAAAGGAAGGACCTTTGTGCCACAAGGGCCTTCAATCCCAGTTTCTCTAAGTCGTTATTAAAGGGGCATGCAGTCTTGGGCATGTGGAAGTTCCCCACTTTACTCCTGGGCTCAGGGGTAATTGGGGTAAGAGCTATGCTTGTTGGAACTCTCAGGGGATCAGGATCATGTTTGGGAACTGGAAAGAACCTTAGATCATCCGGTCCAACCCTTTCGTTTTAAAGATGGGGAAACTGAGGCATCCGATAGGAGAAGAGACCTACAAAAGATTACAGAAGTGACAGAGCTGGAATCTCAAGGCAAGCCAGAGTTCTTTCCCCTATACCATGCTACCCATTTTCTTACTGAGTCCCTATCCCCCTCACTGAACCCAACCCCTTCTCCAGCCCCTCAGCCATCACTGAGCCCCTATCTTCACTGAGCCCCATTTCACTGGGCCCCATCCTCACTGAGCCCCTATCTCCTCACTAAGGCTTCACCCGCAGCAATAAGAGCAAACTCTTATTGAGTTTGGAGTTCCCTCACTTAGCTCCCATCACCTCACTTAACCTGTCTCCACCCCTGCCCTTCACTGAACCTCCATTCTCCTCTGTGATTCCCTTCTCAAAGCAGATTTCAGCTTTATATAAGGAAAAATACTTAGAGCTGAAATGGGCTTCTGGAGGTGGTGAGTTCTTCATCCCTGGAGGTCCTCAGTCAGAGCCGGATGACCCAACCCTTTGCTGGGGGTGTTGAGAAGATTCCAGCTTGGCTGGACTAGACACTCTAGGAGGTTTCTTCCAACTTCTAACACAGTGACAGAACACTGGAGACAGTCTAGCTTACCTCCCTCATTGTACACATAGGGAAACTGAGGCCCAGCAAGGGGGAAGGGACTTGTCCAGAAGGGTCATTCAGTGAGTTACTGGCTGAGCTAGGTCTTGGACCACGAATCTAACGATGCTGAGGCTTCATTGCATCCCTCCGCTATACTGACTGCGTCTCTCTACAACCAAGGCCCAAAGGGGTAGTTGTGGATCACTGGATGGCCTGGGTTACTTGTGCATATATTCCCCCCACCATGGCTTCCTGAGAGCTCCCTCCCCTCATCCACCTCACTGCTGCCTTCAAGAGTCTGCCCTTTCCTAATAAGGTACTTTTCGAGGGTCCTAGTGTTCCTCCTTCCTCCTCCCCATCCCCCTTTATCTATTTCCCTTGCTTCTTTTCCTTCCCTCTGGTTATATCTTCCTTTCCCTTTCCCCCTTCCTCCATCTAAGCCTTTTCTGCCTGATCTCTCACTCTGTCTCTCTGTCTCTGTCTCTCTTTCTTTCTGTCTCTCTGTCTCTATCTCTGTCTCTCTGTGTCTCTCTCTTTCCCTCTTCTGTATTTCCTCCTTCTCTTCCTTCTCTCCATTTGTCTGTCTCCTTTCCTCTTTCCCTTTTTTCCTCCCTCTCCCCCTTCCATCCAGCCTTCCCTATCTGTCCTTCTGTCCCTCCCTGCCTGCCTTTTTTCCTATTTGTCTCCCTCTATACCACTTTCCCTCTTTCCCTCTCTCCCTAGCCACCTTGGGCTCCTTGGAACCCAGCTGCCTCAGTTCTACAATGACTCCAAGTGAGGCCCTGTGACAGGCTTTTCCTGGGACAGTGACTGAAAGGTCAGAGGTAAGGTTCCTGAGCTTGCAGAGCTGGGCCCTTCCTGGGTAGGACTCTGGAGGCACCAACACTTCCAAGCAGTTGCTCCCTTGCAAGATGAGATCAGTGTTGCTATGGCCACAGTGACAAAATTCCTACCCTTTGCTAGTAGAAGAGCATTGAATTCTAAGATGGGCAGACACAGGTTTGAATCTCAAGTCTGCTGTTGACTTACTGTGTGACCTTAGAATACTCACTTCTTTGTCTTTCCTCATCTGTAAAATGGACGTAAACATACACTTCCTCCTCTTTGTGGCTGTTTAGGAGCTAGTCCTGAGTCTGATCTGCTTCTACAGAACCAGGTTTCCATCACCTTCACTTCCCTCCACTCCCTCTCAGCATTACATTGTTTCTCCTTCATGTTTTATTTAGAAAAATCCATTAGCGATATGTCTATAACCCCATTTTACAGAGGAAGAGATTGGAGTCCAGCGAGGTAGAAGGACTTTCTCAGTCACACAGCAAGTCATATAGTCCAGGGTTTTCAGCTCCTGGGGTCCTGGGTCAGCTCTCCCAATACTGTCAGGGGAATGTAGTAAAGGCTATAAACAGTAAGAGCTTAAACCTGAACCAATTCTCAGGGGACACCCTGAGAAACGGAAAGGGCTCTGGACTTTGTCACTTCACAGCTCTGTGACCTTGGGTAAGACTTCCCCCTCTCCGGGCCTCAGTTTCCTCCTCTGAAAAACCAGATGACCTCTAAGGTCTCTTTCATCTCTCAAGACCCTGAAGCCCCTCCCCGACCAGAGATACCTTCCCACTGACCATAGGAGGTCCTAAGGCCTCTGGGGGACAGTACTAATGGAGTAAGTGACTGAAATTGGAACTGAGGAGTGAGGCGAGAGAAATAGCTTTGTCAGCTGCCTCCCACACGTCCCTTTCCAATTTTAGCTTCCTGAAGGCCCCAGGCAGCCAAGGCATTCCTATAAGGGTCTTGGGAAGTGTATGCATGGCCATGTGTAGGGGCCACCACAGATAATGCCTCCTCCCCCCGTTCTGGCCCTCGCCCAGGTTGATTGTAGGGACTGAGATGAGCCTGGAGAAAGCAGTACGCAGATGTTCCATCTTGGGGACCTGGGCACCGGACCCAAGACACTCTGCTGACCTTCCCCCACTCCCCGCCCCAGCTGCCCTTGTCCATGCAGCTTCCCACCCTGCTACTGCTGCCCCAGACTTGATTGCATTACAAATGGAAAGCATATTGTGGGATGGGGGAAGGGGATGGGTACTGGGGGTTTCTAGTTTGTTTCTCCTGAGTTCCCCTCCCAGCCTGCAGGTCCCTGACACCCAAAGAGTAAGAAGGGCTTCTAGTCTGGCAAGGGCATGCATTGGCTTGGCACTGACCTTGAGAAAGCTGCTGGTGCCCCTTTGGCATGGTCCCCAGAGAGCGTCCCAGGAGAGTCACAAGTGGGGTGAGGGGAAGGGGAGGGGAGCGAGCAGTGCTGAGCACAGGGATGGGGGAGAGTTGGCACCTGGGTGTCCGTCTGTTCCTCTGTCCCTCTGTCCAGCTGTGGGTTCAGCAGGGCTGGGCTGAGCCCCTGGGAGGGGGCATACGTAGACACTAGGGATAACTGTGTGTGTCTGTCCAGCAGTGGGTCCAGTAGGACTCTGGGGGCCCTAGGCAAGGGGTGTGTAGGGCCCCTGGGTTTCCCCCTCCCTCCCAGCCCAGACAGGAAGCTAAGCAGTACTGAGTGGCGCCTAGGCTGCAGAGAACTGGTGTTCACCCAGCTCAGCTCTGCAGAGAGGGGGTTGGTTAGGAAGCTGCCAGTCATAGGCAGGCTGCAGGAGAGGCCAGGGCAGAGCCTCAGGGATTTTTCAGGGAGCGGGGGACATGGGTATGGGGTGGGAAAGAGACTACAGGTTCTGAAAGAGAAGACTTTAGTGGAATTACAGCATAGAATTCAGAACTAGAAGGGACCAAGATCATGGAACCCAAACCCTTTATTTCACAAAGAACCAAAAAGAGAGTGGTGACTTACCCAAGGTCATACAGTAAGTAGAATGTAACAAGCTGAAGAAGTAAACTCTTGTCCTCTGACTTGAAGCTGGGGGCTCATTCCGTTACACTGTCATGTTTGAGTTGGAGACCCTTCCCTAGGCCTGCTCAAACTTTGATAGTCAAGGTGGACACATCATGACCTTCCCCTCAATCTATCCATTCCACTGGCCAGTGCCCAGGCTCTTGCCTTTCCTCCCTCCTCACCCCCAATATCTGTCCTGATAAAGGGGCCAGGTCTTCCAGGGACCTCGGCCTGAAACGACCTCTCCTTTCTGCATGACAGCCTCACTTCCCCCAGGAAGCCTTCCAGGACCAACTCTGCTGTGCAATCATAAAGTGCTGGTCCTAAAAGGGACTTTATGGACCATCAAATACGACCCTTTACTTTTGTTATTTTAGAGGAGACAAAAGGGAAATGACTTGTCTTAGGTCACAGAACAAGGCCAAATTTGTTCTTGGACTGTGATCTGTGGTCTCCTAGGCCAGAGTTCCTTGCGCTCTATCGCCCCTCACCCCAACTCCCTTCCTCAAGGTGAAACATTCATTATTTGTGGCCTTGTTCTACTTCTCCTCCAATAGCCTAGATGCTTCCTAAGAGTTTTCCCCCAAACTAAGCTCTCCTCTGTAGGAGCTGGGAAAATACTTGTTGCCCTTCCCAGCCTTTGTTCTATATCAAATTAGTTAGCCAAGTGTTGGGAGCCCCAACTTGGGCCTCAGTGGCTCAAAAGGATTGACTAATAGAAAAAGCTCTTGATTTGGTATCAAAGAACCTGGGTTTGAATCTGGCTCCATTACCTGGGGCAAGTCATTTCCTTTTTCTGGGCCTCAGTTTCAATATCTGTAAAATGGGGACAAGAGTATTTGGCATTCCAAGGACCTAAAACATTTCCAAAGGACTCATGTTGCAAAATGCTGTCCACATCCAGAGAAGGAGCTATGGAACGCAGAACAAAGCAGACTGTTTTCTCTTTTGTTATATCTGGGTTTTTTTCATGTATCTCAAGCTTTCTCCTTTTCATTTTAATTCTTCTATGCAACAAGACTAGTATGAAAATGTGTTTAATAAGGATGTACGTGTAGAGCCCACATAAGACTGCATGCCATCTTATGGAGGGAGAGGGAGAAAATTTAAAACTTAGGGAAATGATTGTTGAAAACTGAAAATAAATAAATTTTGGCGGAAAAGAGTATTTGGCACTCTCGATTCCATTCAGGATAGGTATGGGGGTGAAGGTCACCCCTACACCCTGAGGTCTAGGGAGGTGAGGAGAGGGAGTGTATTGGTACAGGAGCATGGCACCTGGGTCTGTTGGGAGTACTAGGAATGTTACCCTGGGGAAGACCTGGGTAGGGGTAGGGGTAGGGGAGACAGATGACTGCTAGATTTGAGTATCTGAAAGGAAGTTTATTTTGCATGACTTCAGAAGACAGTGGGAAAAGCAACAGGTTCAGAGGAGCTGGGGCTCTGCTGGTTACTGCTGTGTGAATGGAGCAAAGCCCTTTCCTGGAAATTTAGGAAGTGGCCCTCGACCTCAACCGTCAGCTCTGAGATCCTCTGGTCCTGTGATCCTATGCACCAGGACCCATGGACAGAAATTCCAGGGAGTCAGACTTCCATGACTGTGAGGAAGAACTTCTTAACCACGAAAGCTGACCTGGAGGTTTTCAAGCAGAGACTAAATGAACTCATGTCAGGCATGTTTAGAAGAGATTCTGCCTCAGTTACATCCTCAAGGCTCATCCAGATCTGATGTTCCATGATTCTGTGTGACAGCTAACAATGAGGTAGAAAGAGAGGAGACAGAAAAGCTGCAAATACAGATGCAGGATGCCAGGAGGGCAGGAGCCTTCAACACGGGGACAATTTCCCAACACCTCAAAAGCCCGTCAAGGCATTGCTTAACGCTACACCAGATGCTCAAGGTGTGAGGCATTCAGAAAAGCCTAACTATAAAGAGGTCTCTGGAGACATAGTGGATCTATTCTCTCCTCCTCCTCCTCCTCCTCCTCCCCCCTTCTGAGAGAGAGGGGAGAGGAGTAGTAGAATCGGGGAGAAAGGACCTTTGATGAAATTTCTTTTAGCTTTCTTCCAGTAACGCCTATCAACAATGCCTTACAAGCAGTAGATTCCCAGTAGCATTGATTGATGGTGACTGTAAGAGAGTCCTGATGGAGAGGAGCTGGGAAGCTCTAACTTCAAGGCCTCCATCCCAGTTTCTTCTGGATGCCTGGCTGGCAGCCACATGTTCCAACCTGGGTGCTGGCACCCATTCTGGGGGTGCAGAATCATTCTCTCATCCAACAGTATTTCAGTTCTTCATGAACTCCCATCCTCTTCTTCTCCTTGACTCCTTCCATAGCTCCTTACAAAGATCCCGGAATTGTGTTAATTAAGATTTGGCAGAGCTCTGTGAACTCCATAGAGGCCAGGCCCCCATTACCTACTTGCTGCATCATTGAGCTCCAATCTGTAAACCTGGGAATATAAACTGAACCTTTATTCTACACGATGTCAGTGCCTTGATGTGCCCTGACACCAGTCATGTCAGCTGCTGTAAATGCCTCCAGCTTTTAGGCTTTTTATGGTGTATCTACCTGGATATAATGGAGTGGGCGAGCTGGCCTCAACAGAAGTTCATCTCTGGAAATATTTTATGGAAATTACACAGTCATTTATTATGTTCTTGCTGGCCTTAGAAAAGTTCATCTCCAGGAATATTTTCTGGAAATTATACATTATTAATTTAACAAGCATTTATTAAGTGTTTACTGGGTGTATAGCACTGTGCTCAGGACTGAGAGAGACATGAAATCTAGATTTAAAATATAGCTCCTGCCCTTATGGGACTCACAGTCTTGTATAGATGTAAGACACCAAGAGATAACTTGAATATCCAAAATAACATCAGAAGTACATTAAAGAGGTGTGGAGAATAAGGTAGGCACCAAGGGGAAGGTCATTACCTATAAGAGGGGTTGAGGAGGGCTTCCTGGAGGTGGCATTTGTTGGATAGAAATTCACCAAAGGAAGGAGAGGGAAGACAGCTGGCCAGAAAATGAAATGGAGGGATAAAATACTTACTATGTGCCCAAGACTAAGAGGACTCCAGATGCTACTAATTAGTAATTACTTCCTCAAGTGATTAAAGGGGAGGAAAATCTTCTAAAATTGTTTATCAGTGAGGTAGGTTCAGCAAGGAAGAAATCAGCCCCTAGGTTATTTTTGTGATGGAAAGTGTTTAGATTGATTGAAGACATAGAGATGAATAGCCTGGTTCTAAGTGGAGTAAATGTGTTGTTTTGAGCCATTTATGGGAATACCCAAGCATGAATTCCCAGGATATTTCCCCCTGGCATGAATCTTGATTCAGAAAGTGTGTAGAGAATAAGGTACTAAAGTCTTCCCAATGGAGCAATTCCAATCTCCAGGAAACAATTTCTCTAAAAGATGTTATATCTAAATGAGATAGACCTGAGCCGCTACTAGTCTAGGAAAAGGGGATTGAAGGCTGCAAGCAGATCTGGAGTTTGGATAGTGACTGAGTTTAGGGGAAATCTTTAACAAGGAAGTGGGAGACGTAGCTCATGTTCAGAAGACAGGAGTCATGTGTAGTTTGACTGCCAGGTGGAAGGCACAGAAAGGAGTAATATGATGCATAGTGGTCAAAGTCAGGTAGCGCTAGATTGGGAAGGTCTTAAATGCAAAGTGAAAAAGCTTGAGTTTTCATTGGTCAGCAACAGAGATCCACCAAAACTTTTTGAGGAAAATGACTGTGTGTGAGGAAAAATAAACTATTCTGGCAATAGTATGAATGACGTATCAGTGAGAGCAGGAGTGGAGGTGAGAAGATGTGTCTTATAGCTTGCATTCGTCCAGGTAGCTAGGTAGTAATGAAGACCTATACCATGAAGGTGGTACTGGGAACAAAGAGGAGAGATGCAAAAGATTAAGAGCTAGAATGGACAGGGATTGATTAGATTATAGCCCCAAGGCTAAAATGGGAATTATGTTTTGTTGACCAATAACTCCTTTGTTTTAGAAGATATACTCAGCTGCATGGTCTTGATACTGGTGCGGTCCAGCCCCAGTAATGTGGTGCCCTGGGTAGGATATCTCATCCCCTTTCCTGCTACTTCACTGGAGCAGCAGAATAATAGCTGGAGAAGGAGGGAGAGAGACCTCCAGCCCAAGCCCAAAGACCCAATGAGAGTGAAGAGAGGGGAGGAGGAAAGGAAAGGGATGAGAGTAAGAGGTGGAAGGAGACTCCAGCCACTGGGATGAGAAAAGCAGGAAGGAGGAACCACCCCTTCCTTCTCTAGCCTGTGCCACACACCTCTAGGATTCCATGATGATGGAGCTGGTGGAGAGCTAGCCAGTAGAACCAAATGAACACAGAGTTGGGAGCTAGGTTTGGATTCCAGCTCTACTATGTGCCACAGAACAATGCTTCTCTTGTAAAATAAAATGATTGGACTAGACAAGTCACTCATCTGTAAGATGGGGTTAATAAATGCACTGCCGAACTCATGAGGTTGTGGTGAGGAAAGTTCTTTGTAACAATAAAAGTCTACAAAAAGTTATTTGGAGGTATCACTGTTTATAAGAATAAAAGCAAACTACAGAAGTAGCTAAGTGGCTCAATAGTTAGAGTACTGGACCTGAAGGCAGGAAGACCTGAGTTTAAACCAAGCCTCAGACACTT
Source organism: Bettongia penicillata ogilbyi (assembly GCA_023548195.1). NCBI lineage: Eukaryota > Metazoa > Chordata > Mammalia > Diprotodontia > Potoroidae > Bettongia > Bettongia penicillata. The sequence goes on from JAJHZJ010000120.1 coordinate 8,425,038, forward strand.
ACTATCTGTGTGACCCTGAGAAGGAAATGGCCAACCACTCCAGTGTCTTTGCCAAGAAAACCCCATGGACAGTAAGGTCCATGGAGTCATGAAGAGTTAGACACGGTGGAATAAAAAGTCACTTTTTATACACCCCACCCCCTTTCAAAATTAGACTAGAGTGATAATGGCTAATTTTTCCATATTGTGGGCTCTGTGTGTGTGTGTGTGTGTGTGTGTGTTGGGTAGGACTCAATATTATTCTAGTGATAATCTGGGCATTTCTGGGACAGAAGGGCTGCTCTCAGAAGTGCTTTCTAAGATGAGAGCTCCCTACTTCCGGTGGAGAGAGTGGGGATATGGAGTTAACTGAGAGATTACTTGGTTGGTGGGGTAGAATCCTAAAAGACCACTGGTAATTAGGGGCCTGCCTAATCTATCAGAATGATGAGGAGGATCCTGGAATTGTAGAAAGGCTCAATGAGAATCATCTGGCGTACCCAGATTAGTCAGTCTGAAACCCAAAGGGAGGATCTGGAAGGAGCAGTTGTTCTCTTCTGGGACCATGAGGGATCTAGACTATGATGTGGGGTTCCCAGACTAGAAGAGGTGAGTTGTGGACTGAACTCATTCTGAGAAAGTCTGATTTGATGAAATAACTTAGAAAGTTTGGGTACCCATCAATTGGGGAAAGGCCAAACGAGTTGTGGTACAGGAATGTAATGGAGTGCTGTTGTGCTATAAGAAGTGATGAGCAGGTGGATTTAAGAAAAACCTGGAAAGACTTGCATGAACTGATGCTGAGTGAAGTAAACAGAAAGAAAAAGAGAAAGAACTCTGGAGTGTGAATGCAGATCAAAGTGCACTGTTTTCACTTTTGGGAGGTTTGTGCATGTTTGTGTGTGTGTATGTTTGTGTGTTTGTGTATGTTTGTGAATGTATGTGTGTAGTTTTTTCCTTTTGTTCTGTCCCTTCTTTCACGACATGACCAGTGCAAAAATATGTTTTACCCAATTTCACAAGCATATCTTATATCAGATTGCTTGCTGTCTTGGGCAGGGGGGAGAAAAAATTAGAACTCAAAATCTTAATAAAAATAAATGTTGAAAATTATAATTAAAAACATAAAATGCTATTTCCATTTTTAAAAGTTCAGGCAACATACAGTCTGGGAGGATAATTTTTTTTTTTTACTATTCACTTTTAGTGGTCTCTTCTTCATGGGTTATTTCTGAATTTGTATTTTTTTTCTTCTAAACAAACCCCAGGAAAACTCCCCTCATAATCTACGATACATGGTAGAAAGAGACGAGAGGGGAAAGGTAGAAGTGATGGTAGATGCAGTACCTAATTTTGATGCCCATAGCAGAAAAAGGGCAGGTAATAGAGGACTGGGTACTGCCAATCTCTGAGTCAAAGAAGCCAGGCTGACTCAGAAGCCAGAAAGGTTTAGAACCCAGGGTTGGAGTTTAGAGTTCAGTGAAAGTTTAGGAATTAGTGAAAGGTGAAAGTCTTGGTTCCATACCTTATCAAAGGCTAACTGGTACAGCCTAGGCAAGAAGAAACCCAGGACCCCGTGGTTCCGATATATTGTGAGAGACAGAAGATGATCTCAGCACCTTTTCATCAGCGCTCTCACCATGCTGGCCTACTCTGCGCTACGGAGCATTAGCATTCACATCCCACTTCATGTCTTGTCATGTGCATCTGAGGACTTCCTGCTCCAAACTCAGTCAAGCAATGTACCAACTCAAGTCTTTGATCTCACTGGAAGGTACAATGGGGACCGCTGTCTTCACATCACCAGCTCTCTCTTCCCAAGCTTCTTAGTCAATCTCTCACCTTCCCAAGGGTTGGATTCAGGGCTGCCATTTTGAGTGTATGTGATGTGTGGAGATGTGGGTGGCTTTGGGGGGTTGGTTTAGATTAGATGATCTCTAAGTACCTTCCAACTCTAACCTGTGATTCTTAGCTAGAAATGTCTAAGCAATTACTAACATAAATTCTGCTCTATTGAAAGACTTGTCAGAAGCTGGTATCAAAGCTTGCCTGGGAAAATCGTTTACCCACCTTTCACCATTGCAGGAGCAGTTCCCAAAGGGAATGGAGGAGTGCAATTCCAAGGGGTATACTTAAGGATGCTGGGGAAATAGGCAGGGGGCTGATACATGCACCATGGGAATGGCTTGGAAGCCAACCTGAGGAAGGAGAGGCAGGAAGGAGGTGCTGGTTCCTTACATGCTGCTAATAAACCTATTATGTGTTTACTGCTTTGAAAGGCTGGGTATCCTTAGTAACTCAAGTCAAATTCTGCTCTTCCAAGGTGGAGGCAATAAAACAAAGAAATGATTATTATAGATCAGCACCCAAACTTGAACCGAGTCCATCTATTGGAGACCTTCCCTGGACTGATACCCGGTAATTACTCATATAACATAGCTAAATCAGTATGCCTCACCACAAAAGTAGGCAATGAAATTAGTTCTGTCAGACCTCATTGACAGACCTTTAGATTAACTCTGTGTGTGTGTGTGTGTGTGTGTGTGTGTGTGTAGCCAATATTATTTATAGGAACTCTAATTGTGTTACATAGGCTTACCCACCGTAGAAATGTTTGGGGCATCTGCTGAAAAGAAGGGAGCAAAGATTTGGAATTTGCTTCATCTAGTGTTAGTATGTAAATGAGGACACCTCAACCTGTTTTGTTCTTCTAAATAGGTTAAACACCCTCCTAGCAATCTGGTTGAGACCATTATAGTGGCGGAGCCAGTCCTTCCCCAGCCCATCCCCCACAATAGACATGCTGTGCCAAGGGAAACTCCCTGCCAGTTCACCACTGAATCTTCCCTCATTACACGTGCAGGTTGCCAGAATTAGAATCAGTGTGCCTTTGGATTTGCTGATGAGGTTGTGGACCAGTTCTACCATTTCCCTAAAGGAAAATTACCACTCTGGCACTGTCACATCGAGCTTTTCTGTAGGAGCATCTGAATTTCCCAGTGCCCAAGCATCTGATCATTTTTAGTCTGTTTAAACCTCATATAGCACATGTTCTGTATTTCTCTACTATACTTATATGCCATATTTTATAAATATATCTGTGTTTGCATCTCATGGGAGCTTAGAGACCATCTCGCCCAAAAGTTCTTAACCTGGGATCCACACACCTCTATCAAACTCCCAAGGGGTCCACTGATAGATTTCAAGGGGTCCATGAACTTGGATAGGGAAAAAATACAAGTTTATTTTAATATAATTGGTTTCCTCTGTAATCTTGTATATTTCGTTCTGTGTATTTAAAAATTTTATTCTGAAAAGGGGTCCATAGGCTTTCCAGCCCGGACACAAAAAAGATCAAGAACACTCAATCTAGTCCAACTCCCTTATTTTTGAGAGGAATCAGTGAAGTGGCTTGCCTGGATTTGAACTGGTTCCTCTGACTTCAGATTCAGTGCTCTTTGTATTGTGAGTCCAACGAGGACAAAGAAGATCTTCACAGAATCACAAAACTGTAAGGACCTCTAGTCACCTGGCCCAATCTATACTAAAACAAGAATCCCACCCTCCAAATCCAGCGTCTGCTTGCGGTGTTCCAATGATAGGGATCCCATTCCTTCTAGAGGCTGACCATTCCACTTGGGCAGCTCTCATTATTTACTTAACCTCTCTACATACAGCCTGCAGCAAGTGTTTACTGTCTGTTGATTACTGAACGGATGAATGAGAAGGGCAGCTTCTCCGCAGCTTCTGGCTAAAGCTTTCTAATCAAGTCACCAGGACCACCCTACTTATGGACTTCCGAAACCAAAACCGAATTTAGTTTTCACTGCTTGTTCCTGTTTCGATCTTCAGGAAATGATAGGGACAAGTCACTGCTGAAGAGGTCTTAACAACCCTTCCTAGCTGGAAAGGGCAGGGCTGCCTAGTGAGCTCTGAAGAGTCCTGCTTGGCTGCTGTTTCACCTCGAGATTATGTGGCTACTTTAAAAGATCCCTGCTCTTTAGAGGGGAATGGGAAGGGAGGTTGGGTCGTAGCAAGAGTAGAGAAGCAGAAACTGATCTGTCCTCACCTAGGACCTTTTGCCAAAGCCACTAGTGTCTTGTTAAGAGTACCCACTGTACTTGGCTTTCCCAACCTAAAGGCTTCCACTAGGAAAAAGGGCCATAGGATCACAGATTATAGAACTGGAAAGAGTCTCACAAGTCATGTGGTCCAACTCCCTCCTTTCCAAGAGGGCAGGGGGGACCACTGAGGCGAGCTATCCAGCTCAGCTGTGTCACACACAGAGTAGATGACAGAGCTGGGATTTTGAACTTGAACTCTGACTTCTTAGTGCAGCAGCCTTTCCATCGTGCCACATGGGGGTATCTAGGGGTAAGAAGGGGGAGATCTCCTGAGAATTTTCTCAGTGAGCAAAGTGTAAAGAATAAAGGATTTGGAGTCAGAGGACCTGGGATAAATGCATAGGACTTAGAACTGGAAGAGGCTTTAACGATTATCCCAACTCTGTTCCATTTTACTGAAGGCCCTGAAAGAGGAGAACTGAGGCCCAGAAAGAGGAAAGGAGACCCACCCAAGGTCACAAGCTAGTAAAGAACAGAATCCTCATGGAAACCAGGTCCTCTTGATTCAAAGTCCAATGCCCTTCTTTCCAGATGAATTGAATTACTGAATTATATTTCTTATCCCAAAGATGGCATCATAAAGTTGTAGGTCAGATGCAGTTGTAGCAGGTAAAAGGAGATGTCTTGAAGGTATGTATTGAAGCCTGTACTGGCTTCTCCCCTTTCTTTCCTCCAAGTCCATGGGCTCTCACCAAATGTTCCCTTCATCTGTAAGAACTCTCATTACCCTCCTGTGCCTTTTGGCAAGTCCCTTTCTTTCTCTGGGCCTCAGATGTTTCTTCTATAAAATGAGGGGGTGGGGGACTAGATGGTCCTTTAAAGATGGAAATTTATGCTTCCTTCCAGCTTGAAATCTGTGATCCTGGCTTGCTGCGGTACTGCCAGTGGAGAACAGCTACACTCCTTATCAGTGGAAAGCACCAAGGAGCTGTCCAAAACCATAACTGATGCAGGATTTCTGTACTCTGACCCTACCTACAGTGTCTCAGTATCCTGATACAGGGGAAGGAGCATTCCAAGACTATATATTTTGTGAATCAGTGGTTCTCAGGGGTTCTCTCAAGATTGGAGGATCATAGATCCTAGAATGAGCTATAAGGGCCCTCAGATCATCTAGTCCAGGGGTGGGGAACCTGTAGCCTCGAGGCCACATGTGGCCCTCTAGGTCCTCAAGTCCGGCCCTTTGAATCTAAACTCTACAGAACAAATCCTCTAGTCCCCTCATTTTACAGCTAAGGAAACTGAGACCAGAGAAAGGATATTAAATCAGATCCATAGGGTGTGATTTCCTTGAGGGAAAGGACTATCTTTTGCTTATTTTTACAGTCCCAGCTCTTGGCATAGTGCCTAGTACATAGTAGGTACTTAACGTTGATTGACTGGCTGATATGTTTACACATGTACTTAGTTTCAAAGTTGGGCCACAGGGTCTGCTGCCCTTATACCAGGGCTTTTTCTACTGTAGCCACACTGGGCATTGCACTCACTGGACAATGGCATCCAGAGTGGTAAGAATACTGAGTCAGCAGATTTCAGTGTGAATTCTGACTCTGCCATTTACCATCCCCGGGGTCTGAATTTTTTCATCTGTAAAATGTGAGGGTTTTTAAGATCCCTTCCACTCTGAAGTTCCATGTGCTACATTCAAAGCACCCTTAGAATGTGAAATCTTACAAAATGGTGACTATACGGGGAACTAAAGATCCTTCACCTACAGTCCAATTTAATTTAATAAACATCTATCAAAGGCCTATTATGGTCAAGGGCCTCTATGGAACCCCACCAAGTGATACAAGTATAGAGAAAAATCACACAGCCCCTGCTCTCAAGAAGCGTACGTTTTACTGATGATGTGGGAGAATGCAACACATATGCAAACAATATGATATAAAATAGAAAGTGATAATAGCAGAGGAGAGAATGGGGCAGATTTCCCTGGGGAAATCTGAAGAAGAGATCATTTCCAGCTTCAGCAATGACGGTGCTTGTTGGGACTGGAGAAGTGGGAATCCAAATCAGGTCAGGGGAGGCATCACGGAGGTGACATTTGAGATGCCTTAAGGAAGAGAGAAATTTCAACAGGTAGAAATGAGGAAGAAGTGCCTTCTAGGCACGGGGGAGGGAGCAGCCCAAGTGAAGACATAGAGGCAGCAGAGGACAGGAAGAGATCAGGGAATAACTAGCAGCCAGTCTTAGTGGGATGTAGTATGTGAAGGGAATGACTATGAAAGAAGCCTGGAGAAGAAAGCTCGGAGTCACATCAGGAAGGGCCTCCAAGAACCCCCTGAGAAGCTTCATTACCTGACGACAATGGGGAGCCACCAAAGGGTTTTGAGCAGGAGAGTGATGGTCAGAATAGTATATTAGGAAGATTAGGTCTTCCATTATGGCAACCTCAATTGAGATGTTGTTTGGGTATAATGCAAACAACAAAATACCAACATTGTGCAGATTCCGTGTTCCGCCGACCCCTAGACGGGTCATCACGCTGCTCCTGCTGCCCCTGCACCACCTTCCCAAAGGACTTACCTGCTGGGCCAAGGCACGGAGAAATGAAACCTACTTGGAAGGATAGACTTGGGCTGAATGTCTGCCTCATGGGTTTTCATCTGGAGCTTTGAGGCTATTTGGAATTAGTCAGACAGTAAGTAAATGTGCTACAAAAAAGAGCCTGAGATGGTGGGAAGAGCATTGTAAACTGAGTTAGAAGACTTATCCAATTAACCTTTCACATATCTGCCAGAATATTCTCGTTGTGCTTCCTATATCACTACCCAGTCCAAAAGCTTTCAATGTCTCCCTATTGTCAACTGGACAAACTATGACCCCCTTTGCTTGGCATTCAAGGTCTTCATGGTCTGGTTCCAACTTAGCTTTCCAGCATTACTTTATGACAGCTCCGCCCGTACTCGACACTAGTCATATTGGACTACTGGACTCCTACGTTGCTTCCTGGTGCCATTGTGCCTTCTCCTGCCTCCAATGTCTCCATTCCTGGAATGCATTCTCTCCTCATGTTTGTCTATTGAAATCCCTCTCTCCCTCCTTCTCCTTCCCTCTCACCAATCGGCCTTTGGCTGCTATCTCAGATTTTCCTAGTGTGCTCTGCATGGATTCCTCCTTTGCCCCTTAGTTCCCATTTCTCCTAGTACCATATTTATGTGCATGATATATGCCATCTGTTAGGTTACGCTCCATGAAGGCAAGGGGTTACATACTGTTTTTCATCTCTGTATCCTTAGTCTTCAGCACAGAGCCCTGTATACAGTAAGCACACAATGAATGCTTGTTGAATTTAATCGAAATGAATTCTAGTTCTGACACTTATTAGTCATGTGTCCTTGGGCAAGGAGGATCATCCTCCCCTCCCAGAGTTAAAATGGGCCTCAGATGAGATGATGGAAGCACAGGCACTTTGTGACCAGGGCATGGTGTGATGAATCAGGACTCCCAGGGTTCAAATTTAACTCTAACTTGCTGGTTCTATGACCTTGGGCAAGTCCCTTTCCCTTCCTGCAGCTCAATTTTCTCTTCTGTCACAGGAGATTGGACTCTATTATCTCTAAGGACATCTCACACTTTAAATCCTGCGATCTCAACATCCTAAACTTGCTGCTGTTATCATGGCCTCTTGGAGAGGGTGACTTTGCATTTTATGCATCCTAGAGCTTTATGAAGTGCGTGCTTCCTGAGCTCTTCCCATACTATGATGGGATTCCAAAACCACTTGGGCTGGGATTAGGCCTTAACTGACTTCACCTTGGACATTTTCAATGGCACCATCAGACAGAACGGAGATGGGGACCAAGGCCCAGTCCCCGTCCTGGCTCCTGTCCTTCCTCTATTTGCAACCCTCCAAGTGATGCTCTGTGGTTCTAGGGCAGGAAGATGCTGGCGGTGTCTCAGCTGCCTGGAGGATGGAAGCCTGCCCCGTCCTGCTCTGTTCCCTACAACCCTCCCTTGGGCCCTGCCTGGAGGGCTGGAGATCAGTTTTTTTCCATTTGTTGCTGCCGAAGGGCCTGTAGGAAGATCTGCTTCACTTGGCTCATGGTCTCATGGTACAGCCTGAAGTCTTCTTCCTTCACTTTCATGATGTTGTTCATGGCAACTTTCAAGGCTTTGTTTTCTTCAGTTTGGATCAAAAGTCTAAATAGATACAAATGCATAGCAAAACTTCACTTCTCAAACAAGGCACATTGGGGAGAGGATTTCCTGGAAGCAGGAAATCCCTGAGGTCAAAGCTCAGCTAGGATACTTGTGGGGGGGCCCTCCAGGGAAGGTAGGAATAGACACTTCTCTAGACTCTCCCCCTCCTTCTCCAAGTGGGATTTTATTTTGCCATCAGGGAAAGCAGGAGGTGGGGATGGAGGCTGGCTGCTCTTCTCTTCTTAGAGAGGACAACCAGACTAGGGTCCGAGATTTCTGCTCCTTTACATGGTGTTAGTCTAGGGGCTGTGCTTTTCAGGTTTAGGTTAAACTCCTGATCACATTCATTAATGGGGAAAGGAGGACCCAAACTCTATATCCAAGGCCTGCCTTTCTTCCCACCAGATACTAGTTCCACAATGAACATCACATAATAAAATAGCAAAGAAACTCATTCATCTAAATTGACAGAAAACGGATGTAAGGGAAGGTAAACCTAGGAGACTATGCACCAAATAAGACTGAACAAAGGAGGTCTCCTAATGGGAACAGCTTGACCAGTCCCAGGTTTACAAAGCACTTCAGCGACAACCACTCTGTGAGAGAAGAGGCATAACATCATCCCCACTTCACAGAGAAGGAAACCGATGTTCAGAGAGGAAGGGGACCAAAGAGAACTAAAGGGAAAATAAAAGGACAAGGGGAGGCAGTCTGGGGTGGTGGACAGAGTGCTGAGCCTGGAGATAAGAGACTTGAATTAGAATCCCTCTTCAGACGCTTACTAGCTGTGTGACCCCTGGGCAAGTCATTTCCCCCAAGAAGCTCAGTTTCTTCATCTGTAAAAATAGGGATAAAATGAAGAAGTAGAATCGTATGTCATTGCTGTTCAATTGTATCTGACTCTCTGTGACCCCATTTAGGATTTTCTTGGCAGGGATAATGGAATGGTTTGTCATTTCCTTCTCCAGCTCATTTTACAGATGAAGAAACTGAGGCAAACAGGGCTAAGTGACTTGCCCAGGGTCACACAGCTAGTAAGTGTCTGAGGCTGGATTTGAACTCAGGAAGATGAGTTTTCCTGACCAGACACTTTGGGCACTATGGCTCCACTTTACTGCCTGAATAGTATATTTATTATTCAGTACATTATTAGTAGTATATTATAACAGTATATATTATATATAATAAATATCATACATATACTAGTATATTATCCAGTCAAAGGGCTGCACTTGAGGCCATATGTGGTCTTGAGGCTGCAGGTTTCCCATCCCTAGATGGTTGATAAGAATGCTGACCTGGGACAAAGTCAAGGGCAAGTCATGTCATTATTTCTCTGATGGCATGGTCTTCTTCAGCAGCAAAGGACGAGCACACACACACCTAGACCTGGGAATCAGGGCCACCTGAACGCAAATCCTCTTTCTAGCACTGGTTGTGTGACCCAAGGCAACATCAACCCCTCAGGTCCTCCAGGCAACTCTCAAAAACTGTGGGGTTGCTGATGTGCTTGGGTAGAGGGATTTTCCTCACTAGGAGCATCATGTGCCAGTGAAATCACAGGCCTAGAATTAACAATAGCTTGAACTAACTGGGTCCTATGGGGGCTTGCACACTAAAAGAAGGAGCCCCCTCATTATTGGGGTCACCATGGCCCACGTTAGTGATTTCCAAGGCTCACAGAGCAGAATTAAATGGCGTGACCCAATCAAACACTACAAGTTGTGCTTTGTTCAGAGACAGTAGGTTTGCTAAGATTAAAATCTTTTACTCAGCCATTTAGGGACTATGGTGAGAGCTAATCTTTTCAGAAATACTCCTGGAGAAGTTCTGGTAGACATATCAGATTCCCAGAGAGTCTCAAAAACTGTTTGGAGGAGGAGGAAAAAGAGCTGTCTAAAGACCTATGTGAGTACGAGGGAACTCACTGACCGACTTCGATTTGTGACAAAGAGAGGCATAGTGGAAGCCCCTGAAAATTCAGAACAAGGTTTGGTGAGGACACCTTTACACAACAAGAAGGGTTTGGGCTAATTTTTTAAAAAGCATATTGAGGAGAGGATGGTTAAAGAAGGGATAGAATAGACAAGAAAGTGATAAACAGATGAGCACAAGAATGCAGAAGTGGTCAATTCTAGTGCTTTTTTCTCTGCCAAGCTGAAGGATCTTTGGGTTTTAAAAGAACAGAAATGGCTAAGGAGGAGTTAAAACTCCAGATAAGGTGAGGGATGGTGGGAAAGCATCAAGCAGCTCCTGAGTTCAAATCATGAGGTCTCCAGATGAGTCACATTCAGGGACCCAAAGATCTGATCCCTGAGCTGTCAGTGATTCTTGAAAAATCCTGAAGGATGAGAGGCATCGGGACTAGAGAAGAGCAGGTGTTGTCCTTAGTTTCAAAAAACAGGAGGAGAGGGAAGCCTGCAAACTATAGGCCAATGAACTTGACTTTCTTGCTGGCAAGTTTCTAGAGGCTGTTATTAAAGGGATGGTTCATGGACATCTAAAAAGGAAATAGTGATCCCAAAGAGCCAGCGTGGCAACTTTAAGATTCACCATGTTTCCCTTTTGGATGGGGTCACTCAACTGTCAGATCAGAGGAGGACTGGAGCACTGAATTGCCAGGATCAGACAGTGTCAGGTTCTTCTTGTGGGTCTGACACCCCAACAAGGCGTCTTCAGAAGCTGGTGAAGTTTTTGTTGATTGCTCTTGAGTTGTTTCAGTTGCATCTGCCTCTCCCCATGACCCCATTTGGGGTTTTCTTAGCAAAGATATTGAACTGCTTTGCCATTTCCTTCTCCAACCCATTTTACAGTTGAGAAAACTGAGTCCAACAGGGTTAAGTGACTTGCCCAGGGTCACATAGCTAGTAAGTATCTGAGGCTGGATTTGAACTCAGGAAGAAGATGGCACTCTATCCACTATACCACTTAGCTTCCTGGTAAGGTGGTGAATGGTCAGGCCCAAAGAGTAATCATTAAAGGCACAAGGTCTACACCTTTTGGTAGAATACCTCATTTCCTGGTGGAATACCTGATCTGTGCTCTTTACCATCACCACCCCCCTTTTTTTAAATCAAGGACTTAAATAAAGACTTGGATATCATGCTTATAAAATGTATGGATAACACAAAGCTGGGAGGGCCAGCTACCAGATTCAAGAACTTCAGAATCTAGGCTAGAGTATGGGGCCAAATGAGATAAAATAATAAGATGAAATTTAAGTGAGGCAAAGGTAAGGTTTGAAAATATCAGCTTTGCCAAAACAACAATGCTGGGAAGTTATGGCTAAAGAACAATTTGTCTGAAAACGACCTGGAAGTTTTGGTGGACCACAAGAACAAAATGGGCCAACAGTGTGATATGGTGACCAAAAAGGCTGATGGGATCTCAGGCTCAGCATCCAGAAGGAGGGACATGACAGGCCTGTTGCTCGGGTCAGACTGCATCTAGAATATTCTCATCAGTTCTCTGGGGGCCACATTTTAGGAAGGATATTAATAACCTGGAGAACATCTGAAGGAATATAACTAGGACTATGAGGAGACTTGAATCCATAATATGTGAGGATGAGATAAAGAAAAAGCAGATATTTATTCTAGAGAAAAAAGAGAAGCCTTAGAGGGAAGATGATGTCTGGCTGAGAGTATTTGAAGGGATGCAGTGTAGAAAAAGAATTGGATTTGTTCTGTGTGACCCCAGAGGGAGGGAGCTATAGTGGAATTGAAGGAGCAAGCGGCAGAAGTTACAGACAGGGAGACGAAGGCATGGGAAAGGACAATCCTGCTAACCATGAGATCTCTCCAAAGTAGAATGGGCTGCCTTGGGAACAAGTGTTCTCCCTCACTAGAGACCTTTGAGCAAGGCTGAATGATCATTTTGGGGAAATCTTGTAGACAATATCTTGTACAGGCTGGCCCAGATGGCCTCTTGAAGCCTCTGCCATCTCTGCCATGCTGGGATTCTGTGTTCGGATGTTTTGCCATGCTCCAGACCACCAGCACATGTCAGGTGCCAACTGCTGGAATGACAAACATAGCACCTGGCGGCTGGTCTTCTTTGGTTCGTTCAAATCCCAATAAACTGGTCCCTGATGAACAGATACAACTTTCTACAGGAGAAAGCAAACCGTACAATAAAAGCCAACAGAACAGATTACCTGGTGGTCAGCTCCTCCACCTGAGACTCCAGTGGCACCTCGGAGAGCTGACTCAAGGACAGGTCCCGCCTCTCACTCACATTTAGGTTATGTCTTGCATTGCTAGCAGGCAATCCTGTGTAATTGCATGAAAAGTAAATTCAGTGACACCCCGCCCCCCAGGCATATTCTTATGCTTAAGTTTGCAGAGATCTTTATTGATGCCCACCCTTTCTCTCTGGGTCATCTGCTGAATTCCTACTCAGCCTTTTAAACCCTACTTAAGTGTCCCGTCCTCCAGGAAGTCTTCCCTAACCAACCCGCTTGTTAAGAGGAACTGTGAGCAATTTTTATAATAGATTACAAAAACATAACCCATGTGTATTATTGTACCTGTACTTGTAGAAACCTCTACTGATCTCTCCTGTTGGTAGAAGCCATGATGAGCAAAAAGAAAAAATTAGAGCCAAAACTTACTGTATTCCCTAATAATAGTTTATATTCAGCAGCATATTATAATGAAAATAACACTGGACTTGATGTCAGAAGACTGAATAATAGCTTTGGGCAAGTCACTTATATTCCAAAAGCCTTAGTTTATTCCTTTGTAAAATAGGGGTGATAATACTTGTATTCAGAGCAGTAGCTAGGAATTTTGACACCTGCACAAGTACTCCAAAGCACGCCAAAGGTAAGTGGAACTGCCGGAAGGCAACTGCATTTGGCATGGATGGGGGTGTAGGCAGACACCATCCTACGGTTCCAGACAGAAATCCTGGGATACCAAGAAGCTGCTGGAGAAGCTACCCCATGCCTTCCCCCTCACTCCATCCCTCTTGTTCCACTAGAAGGCAAACCAGCCAATAGCTTCTTGTTTTGACTATTATTCTTGATGCTAAAAGTCAGTTGTCTCTTCACCTGCGGTCCAAGAAGCCCGATGACCTGGGGGCTGGAGTGGAATGGGGATGGTGACTTTTATGGCAAATAGAGGGATGCTCTGAGAGAATGGTTGAAAAGCCTCCTCCTTCCAATTTTAGGATTAGCATATGTAAAGCTATATTAACATCTACATCCATTTTGTGGAGCAGTGAACAGACCCCTGAGAAGGGAGTCCCACAGTCACAGAGAAAAGGAACTCTACTCCTGAAAAGCAGCCAATGAATGACCTTAATAGGATCCACTAATAGGGTCATCATAAAGCTCAAGGAGTAAAGAGGTCTGCCTCACTGGCCAGGAAATCTGGACCTTTCAAGTTGCCTGCATGGGGAAGACTGAAGATGAGTGTGAAATATCTGCAGAGTAGTTCCACAGAGTTAGGTTACCTCCTAGGAGAGCACAGTAGGTATGATGGGTTATGGATTTATGTTTTAATTAATTGTTAATGTATTAATACTATCAGCCTTTTGTATGTTAAACACCTCTTTTGTGGTGGATGAAATAAATTGCCATCCTAAATCTGTTACATTTTTTGTACATTAAAGATATTTTCTAGATGGGATCCTGTAAAATTACTTTTAAGGAGACTGTAGATATTAGCCAGAGTGCTACTGTAGGGTGCAGAGCTGGAGAAAAGCCCAATCCTCTTCTTTGGGATTGTTCTGCTTCTTTGACGAATTTAGATTCCCTGTGAGCTCTGAGCAGGAGCTTTCCTTCTGGGCCACTGTAACATCACAACTGTCAGCCATTGTTATTATACCCAAAGCCCTCGACACAGGGTTTGTCCTATGTCTGGGATTTGGAGTACAATACATATATCCATATATATATATATAATCTGTCTATCTGTCTATGTATCTAATTATGTATCTATCTGTCTCTCTATGCATCTATCTATTTGAACACATGATCCAAATAGTCATGTCTTTGTTTATAAAACAGGGAAGGAAATATCTATCAAGAAAATCACACTATTCAAATCAATGGTCTTTCCTTCCTCAGATATCACAAGCCCTTTCCCCCTCTTTAATGAATTTATCATGAATTACTGTGCATCAGAGCCTTCTGGATTGGTATCTTATCGCTGTAATAGACTGTGAATTTCCATGAGGGCAGAGACCTTTGCAGCAGAACAGAATAAAATGGTTGTTGAACTTTTTGAATCAAAACGTTGTAGGTGGTGAGAAGAAAAGGAAATTAGTTCTGGGTGACTCAGGGAAAGTCGACTATCCTGCAGAAATAGAACAAGGAATAGTAAGATTTAGAGCTGGAAGGAATCTTTGGACATGTCAAAGCAAGGAATTGGGAGGTAACTTAGACATTTTGCATGTCAGGACCCTGAATTCAGGAAGGGAAATGACTTCTGCCAGGTCACACTAGTGGCAGAGACAGAATCAGGACCACTGCTCTTTTCCTGTGGCTCTCACTCTCCCTTCATGAAACTCAGAGCAAGATGCAGGATTATTGCAAGGGCTTGCTGCCCTGGCTCTCCCCTGTGTCCCTGTCTGGCTCAGAGAAATCACACATTCCCTGATACAGTTGTGCCCAAAGTTGGAAAGGCATGTGGGGGGAAAGGATCAGGGAGAGAGCCAGGAAACAAAATGAGATGTCTGTGTTCTCATCTGTCTCCGCCCCGCCCTCTTCCCCGATGAGACAGCTTTCCACCAAAACTCTCTTAGCCTTCCAATCTACTGAGCTAGGTAACCTGACAAGCGTCCACGCTTAAGCCATCAGGCCTAAGTCAATTCAATTCAGTTCCTTTCAGTTCGGTTCAACTCAGTGCAATCAAATAAACATTCATTAAGTGCCTACTATGTGTGAGGCCCTGGGCTCAGATCTGGGAATACACAAATGAAAAATGACCTTTTCCCTGCTCTGGTGTTAATGTTAAAGTGTTATATGAATGTCAGATATATCTGTGCTCTCATCGGTGTACATAGTCACTCATTGGGGCAGATGGTAACCCTCATTTTGTGTGACTTTCATCCACATGCCCCTTGAAGTGTCCCAAAGGAGGCCCACCCAACATATGAGGGGCCTCCCTTAGATCTCTCTACTTTGGAGAACATGGGCTATCCATCAGCTGTCCCTGACTCTGCCTACCTGACCAACCCAACTCCATTGCTAGTCAAATATCTCTTTAATGTTCTCTTCTACTTCACTGTTTCTGTGCAATTTTAATTAATTCTTCCTTGGTCATAGATGCTCCAGCCTTCTCACATCCCCTCTCCCCTGCAACAGCTCTCCATTGCTTTCTGGGTTACCTACAGTTTTAATTCTTCAGAGACTGTGTTATTCCATAACTCCAAGTCATAGTGCATCACTAGAAAAATATTGGTGCTGCAAAGGTGGGCTGTCTTTGTTTCAGAGAGAAGCTTAGGGTCATTAAAAGATAACTGCATAATCACCCAAACTGGTCTCCTACTCAGTCCTGGTCCTGGATCATTTTCCACCTACAGTGTCTGTCCCAGATGACTCAGCTTTCTGGACTGTCTGTTGGTCCAAATGACCGTTGGAGTTGGGAAATACAAGAGGAATTCTTTGTCCACTTAGGTGGTTTCATGGATGGTTAGGCTGCACTTTCTAAAAAGGACTGAGCAGGCTCTTCAGCAGTCTGGGACTGATGAAATTAGCACAGTGTCATCCACAAACACCTGCTTCACAAGGCTGTCGTGAAAACCTTCAAATTATTTTTGTTATTGCTCATCAAAGCTATCTTTCAGGTAATCTTGTATGATTTTAAGACATGCATGAGAGAAATCTTGTTCGAAGAGAATCTTTATGGTGGTATTTTGTTCTAGTGAATATCTATAGATAGATAGAGAGATAGATAGAGAGATAGATAGAGAGATAGATAGAGAGATAGATAGATATGTAGTAAAAAAAAAGCAATAAACACTATAGCACCTTGTATTCTATAAGCATGTTCTGTGTCAGCACTAACGGTCTCCTAGAAAGTATTACTTGTGGAAATCTCCCTGGCCCCTCTCTTGCCTTTACCATGAATGTCCCTGAGATGTATGTAGATTATTCTCAGGATGATTTTCCAGAGGTGAAAAGGAGATATGTGGGTCAATAGTCGATATTTTCTCAGTTAAATTTCAAGGAGTAATAAGGTCTATGACTTTTTAATCCTTTCCTTTTTTAAATATCTTGAGAAATGATACCTCGACAACCTCAAGAGTGTATAGCCTCTAATACAAATCTCCTGTGTGTATACCAGGTCTATTTTTATAAAGATGATAATGATACTTAGGGGACAAAGGGATGAGGAGCCAGGATAAGTGTCATCAGACAGGTAGGAGGAGATCCAGGACAGAGCAGTATCATGGAAACCAATGGAAGAATATCCAGGAAAGCATGGTGAGTGTGTGTGTGTGTGTGTGTGAGACGACAGTGTCAGATGGTACGGAAAATTAAGGAAGATGAAGAGTCATAAAGGGTCTCTGCCTTTATTTGGCAGTCAGGGTGACTGGAGAAGGTTGTTCAGGGATAGAAGTGGGACTGCAGGGGGCTGAGCCATGAATGAGTGGGTGGAGAAGTGAGGGGGATAAGTATAGAACTTTTTTGCAGGAAACAGGAGGCTTGAGGCTGATTATTTTTTGGGAGAAGAAAGGGAGTGGGTTCCAGACAAAGATCTTTTATCTGCCTTTTCATGTCCCCTTAGGGTGGTTATGGCCACTGTTGAAAATCACATTCATAGATAGATAGATATATCTAGATATAAGTATGTATGTATATGTATGTACACATGCACATACATGCATAAGACACACACACAAATTAGCACTCAACCTGCAAAAATCTTATAGAAAGAGTACTGGACTGGGTGTGTGGAATCTCTACTGCCCATATGTGTCTTTAGACAAATCACATTTTCTGATTGGACCTCAGTTTCCTTATGTTTCAAATGTAAGAGGGAACAAGCATTTATTAAGTGCCTACTATGTGCTAGACACTGTGCTAAGCCCTTTCCAATGGCGGCATGACCAACAGTTAGACCCGTTGGATTCAAGTCTCAGCTCTGTCACTTGGGGAAAACATGTGATCTCTCTGAGTCCCATTTTCCTTTGTAAATAGAATAATCCAATATAAATGTCTCCTATTGTTGTTAATATTATTAAAATGTTAGACTGCATGATCAGTATGGTCCCCCCACCTCCTTGGCGTTCTATGTTCTAACATCCCTTCCAAATCTGACAGGCTACGATTCTGCATGGGTCACTGCTACCTATCAATACGGAAAGGACATGTCCTCCTTAATTAGTCTGGAAGGTTTTCGTTTTCAGAAAGAATAAAGGGGAAAAGGAGAACA
This sequence comes from Bettongia penicillata ogilbyi, assembly GCA_023548195.1. NCBI lineage: Eukaryota > Metazoa > Chordata > Mammalia > Diprotodontia > Potoroidae > Bettongia > Bettongia penicillata. The sequence goes on from JAJHZJ010000120.1 coordinate 8,442,673, forward strand.
GATGGGACATTTGAAGAATGTCAGAGAATAAAGATACGTTGAATGCCAGATAAGATGTGTGGGCCTTTCTAATCTCAAGACCAGCCAGAATGTCTGTGCTGCCAGAGTGGCTTCATTTACGTAGAAGGAAGGGTGATCATTTTGGTTTTTTTTTTCCCTTGCATATATATTGCAGGACAGAGTTTTCAGGGCTTCACCATTTGCTAGATCTGCAAGAATTCTATCCATAGTCATCTGCCAGGATACTCAGCATGGGGCAGGATGAAAACATTAGCATTCAAGCATGGGTAGCAATTAGAGCTGCTTTGTCGTCAGCTTCCCATTTTAGCAAGTCTGAAAAGAGCAGGAGGCTGGTTAGATGTGTCTCCATAGATTACCAGAACTGGACTGGCCTTCATCCTCTCTTGCAAATTTGATAAGGAATATTAAGTACTTACTATATACAATTCCCTGGGCTTGGCAGTAGGGGCACAAAGATGAAACCCAAGCACTCCCTGCCCTCAAGGGGTTCCATTCCACTGTTCTATCCAGTCAGCCCTTTTGACCCATTGTAACCTGACATATTCACTCAAGGGGAAACAGATTCCTTCAGGCTGATTCTCCTGATGTTCATTGAGAGAGGTCTGGATTACTGATTTGGAAGGACTGTTTGGTGTAACAAAGAAATAAACTGGTCTTGGAGTTCTGAAGTCAAGAGATCTGGGTTCCACTCCCAATCCAGCACTATGTGACCTTGGAGAGCTCACTTAGTCTCTCAGAGATTCAGTTTTCTTGTCTGTAAAATGGAAACAATATTCTACGCATAGTAACTATTGTGTGGCCTTTGTAAAGAAAATATTTTGTGGATCAAAAATCATAGGACCACACTTACTCCCTATGTGACCTTGGGCAAATCAGTGAACTTCCATAGACCTCAGTTCTCGTATCTGTAAATTGAGGGAATTGGACTTGAGGATCTCTAAGGTCCCTTCCAGTTCTAAATGTAGGATCCATTGATGAGCCCTGGGAAAAGCAGCACTTCCTCCTCTCCCCATATCAGTGGCCCTACTTCTAGCCCAGCTCCCAGAGCCATCATTCAGGGAAGCAACCCTTGTGGAGATTAAACCCTGCAACTTTCTCTGCAGGTGTTGAAGTCTGCACCTGCCTGGGATAGAACTACTGAAGACCCAGGAAAAAAAAATACATGTCACTAAATTCCATCGTCAAATAGTTCAATGTCAAAAAGGGATGTGACTTTATTAGTGGAAATGGCATTAAAAAAGATGTTTTACCATAAGCTTTGTTACCATCCATTGAGGACCATGAAGACTTTCCTTCTGATTTTGTACATGACTCCTCTACTAGAACATGAGCTCCAAGAGGGCAGGCACCATCTCGCTTTTCTGTCTGTATCCCCACTGCTTAGAACAGTACTTTGCACAGAGCAGGCACTTTATACAGGCTTTTTCATTCATCCTATGGTTTTCAGGTACCCAATGATCCTGATTCCTCATTAACATGATTTATAACCTCAGGGCAAAACTTTTGGCCTCTCTCAACCTCAGTGTCTTCATCTGTCAAATAAGGTTTGTACTACTGAGCACATTGAACTGTTGCCCTCTGGAAAAATAAATAACTGGGGTTGAGAAATAGTTTAAATGGTGACAAGTACAGGCTAGAATTCTGGCACCCATAAAACAGAAAACTTGACAGAAGCTTGAAGTTCTGGCTTTGACGCAAGTCAGCGCAATGGATTTTCCCCAATAGAAATATTCTCTCAGTCTAAGCCCCTACCTCGGTAGCTCTGTCGTCTAGGCAGGGAATAAAGCCTTAACATTCAGGTAGAATGAAATACTAAAGACATCATGGGGGTAGGTGGGAATGATGATGAAAGGTCAGAAGTATAAGATGAGACCATGATGATAGGAAGCCAAAAATGAAAAGAGAGTTTGATATGTAGGAACTGAGCATTCTGAAAATCACAGAAGTTGGAGGGGACTTCAGAGGGAAGCCCTACCTGAGCATGGCTCTCTGACGTAGCATCCCTGGCAAGTGGTCATTCAGTCTACACATGAAGGCCAGTGATGAGGGAGACCCATGAACTTCTGACACAGCCCATTCTCTTTTACCTCAAGCCTATCCCCACTCTCATCCATCCCCCTTTCAGCCACCAAAATGATTTTCCTAATGCATTAGTGTGACCGACCATGTCATAAACTCCCCCCCCCACTCCCATCCTCAGTAAACTCCAGTGGTTCCCTATCACCTCCAAGACCAAAAATAATAATCCTATTTGGCATTCAAAGTCCTCCCTAACCTAGACCCTCCCCCAACCTTTCCAGTCTTTACCATCACTCTGAGGCAAACAGTTTAAGAGACTTGCTCAAGGCCACACAGTTATTAAATTATTGTTCAATTGCCATCATTTCAGCTGTATCAAACTCTTTGTGACCCCATCTGGGGTTTTCTTAGCAAAGATACTGTAGTGGTTGGCCATTTTCTTCTCCACCTCATTTTACAACTGAAGAAACTGAGGCAAACAGGGTTAGGTGACTTGTCCAGGGTCACACAGCTAGTAAGTATCTGAGGCCAGATTTGAACTTGGGTCTACTTCAGTCCAGGTCTAGCACTCTCTAAGAAAAACTGAAACTGCTATGCATAAGACAGCTAGTGAATGTTAGAGCCAGAATTCAGACTCACATCTCTTGACTCACATCCAATACTCTTCCCATGACACCAAAGGTGAGTTGAAAAAGAGTGTATAGGGGTGGAACCAAGATGGCAGAGTAGAAAGACTCACGTATGCTAGCTCCGAACCCACAGCCCATATATTTGCTGCAAGAAGAACTCCCCACGAATTCTGGATCACTGCAAGGTGCGCAGAAACACAGTGGAAAAGATTTCCGTTCCAGAGAGCCCTGGAGAGCTGTCCCCAGGGTCCGTCATGCTCCAGACAGGGGAGTCCACCCCTGAGGTCCCTGGCCTGGCTGCCCCAGAGAAGCAGATCCGAGGAGGCTTCAGGGACAGAATCTCCAGCAGCCGGGAAGGTCCCTCCGCCCAGAGACGCTACCGGTCAGTGAGAGAGATGTCTGGGCTGGCCGAGAGGGGAGCGGGGTGTCTCCATGGCTCGGGGCCCCTTGGGAGGCAGTGGCAGTGGCAGAGGCAGGGGCAGGAAGTGGCGAAAGCAGAGGCAGGGACAGTGGCAGAGGCAGAGGCGGCCCGGGACTCCCCAAGCAGCAGGCAGAAGCTCAGGTCTCTGCATAAACCCCCTGAAGGAGCTGAGTCTGGGAGGTGGCCCTGCCCCCACCCGCTTCATCACTGAAGGTCTCTGCATAAAACCCCTGAGGGAGCTGAGCCTGGGAGGTGGCCCTGCCCCACCCAAGCACCAGAACTTAAGCTCACATTGAATAGCAGCCGCTCCCGCCGCGGAAAGCCCATTTGAATCTCAGACCCCAAGACTAGCTGGGCGGATCTAGGCAGGGGTGGACAGGAATCTCAGAAGTCAAGTAACTGACTGGGAAAATGCCCAGAAAAGGGAAGAAAAAGAAGACTATAGAGACCTACTTTGATGGGGTGCAAATGTTCCCACCTTTCAATTCTGATGACGAGAAAATATTCTTACCATCAGGGAAAGATGTGGAGGTTGGGGCCTCTGTATCCCAGACATCCCAGGGGGATGTTCGGTGGGCTCAGGCCATGGAAGAGCTCAAAAAGGATTTTGAAAATCAAGTTAGACAGGTGGAGGAAAAACTGGGAAGAGAAATGAGAGAGATGCAAGAAAAGCATGAAAAACAGGTCAATACCTTGCTAAAGGAGACCCAAAAAAATGCTGAAGAAAATAACACCTTGAAAAATAGGCTCACTCAATTGGCAAAAGAGGTTCAAAAAGCCAATGAGGAGAAGAATGCTTTCAAAAGCAGTATGAGTCAAATGGAAAAAGAGGTTCAAAAGCTCACTGAAGAGAATAGTTCTCTCAAAATTAGAATGGAACAGATGGAAGCTAATGACTTTCTGAGAAACCTAGAAATCACCAAACAAAACCAAAAGAATGAAAAAATGGAAGAGAATGTGAAATATCTCATGGGAAAAACAACTGACCTGGAAAATAGATCCAGGAGAGACAATTTAAAAATTATGGGACTACCTGAAAGTCATGATCAAAAAAAGAGCCTAGACATCATCTTTCATGAAATTATCAAGGAAAACTGCCCTGACATTCTAGAACCAGAGGACAAAATAAGTATTGAAAGAATCCATCAATCACCGCCTGAAAGAGATCCAAAAAGAGAAACTCCTAGGAACATTGTGGCCAAATTCCAGAATTCCCAGGTCAAGGAGGAAATATTGCAAGCAGCTAGAAAGAAACAATTCCAGTATTGTGGAAATACAATCAGGATAACTCAAGATCTAGCAGCTTCTACATTAAGGGATCGAAGGGCATCGAATAGGATATTCCAGAGGTCAAAGGAACTAGGACTCAAACCAAGAATCACCTCCCCAGCAAAACTGAGTATAATACTTCAGGGGAAAATATGGTCTTTCAATGAAACAGAGGACTTTCAAGCATTCTTGATGAAAAGACCAGAGCTGAAAAGAAAATTTGACTTCCAAACACAAGAATGAGAAGAAGCATGGAAAAGTAAACAGCAAAGAGAAGTCATAAGGGACTTACCAAAAGTGAACTGTTTACATTCCTACATGGAAAGACAATATTTGTAACTCTTAAAATTTTTCAGTATCTGGGTAGTTGGTGGGACCACACACACACATACAAGCATGCACATACAGAGACAGAGAGCACAGAGTAAATTGAATAGGATGGGACCATATCTTAAAAGAAATTAAGGTAAATGGTGAGAGAGAAATGTAGTGGGAGGGAAGAGGGTGAAAGGGAATGGGATAAATTATATCTCATTCAAGAGGCAAGCAGGAGACTTTTTAGTGGAGGGAAAAAGAGGAGAGCTGAGAAAAAAGAAAACAAGAAGTTTACCCTCATCACATTTGACTAAAGGAAGGAATAAAATGCACACTCATTTTGGTAGGAAAACCTATCTTACAATACAGGAAAGTGGGGGAGAAGGAGATAAGCAAGGGGGGGGGGATGATGGTAGGAAGGGCAATGGGAGGAGGGAGCAATTTGAAGTCAACACTCTTGGGGAGGGACAGGATCAAAAGACAGAATAGAAACAATGGGGGACAGGATAGGATGGAGGGAAATACAGTTAGTCTTACACAGCATGACTATTATCGAAGTCATTTGCAAAACTACACAGATATGGCCTATATTGAATTGCCTGCCTTCCCAAAGGGAATGGGTGGGGAGGGAGGGATGGGGAGAATTTGGAACTCAAAGTGTTAGGAACAACTGGTTAGTATTGTTGTTGCTACTAGGAAATAAGAAATACAATTAATGGGCAATAGAAAGTCATCTGGCCCTACAGGACAAAAGAGAAGATGGGGAAAAGAGAAGGGAGGAAGGACAGAAGAGAGGGCAGATTGGTGATAGGGAAAATCAGATTGCTTGGTGTATTGGGGTGGGGGGAGGGGAGAAAAGGGGAGAAAATTTGGAACCCAAAATTTTGTGAAAATGAATGTAAAAAGTTAAATAAATAAATTAAAAATAATAAAAAAAGAGTGTATAAAAGTCCAAGAAAGAGCAATGGGAGAGGAAACTTAGATCTGCAGATAGAAGAACCTCCCCTTCCAGCTCTAGCCCCTCAGGATGTGTGTGTGTGTGTGTGTGGCCAATAGGTAGAGTACTGCCCACTCTTGTGGTAGTATATAGGCTGCCATTGATGATACTGACAGCTCATGGACATGGTTGTAGCAAGGACTCCTTTGATGCAACCTTGCACTAAACTCTAGTTTGGGAACTTGGAAGGACCACAGTCGAAGGTGGGGAAGCACTTACTTTCTAAGATGCCTTGAAAGCACTATCTTTGCATGACTCAGGAGCTGCTCCCTCAGCCAAGGCAGACCACTGCCTTCCATTCCTTGCACGTAATAATAAGTGCTTAATAAATACTTGCTGACTGACTGTTTTGTTGATAGGATGTTTTGCCATGGTCAAAAAAGTTACTAAACTGGTGACTAACCCTCTTTTGAAGAATCTGTCCATCCTTAGGTAGTCTGGTCCTACCTGAAAGGTAAAAGATTTCATCACTAGGTCTATCTTCAAGCTTTTCTTGCTTGGAAGGACCTGTCAGAAATGGCTGTCAAGACGGCTGGGTACCTTGTTGATATAATAAGACACTGCAGAAAACCTTAAATGGAGGCCAGATGGGTGTCATAATCAATAAATGCAAGAGAACCCAGGACTTGCTGTCACACAGAGTTGGCTGCCTCTCTCCCTGTCCACACAAAAGAAGGCTGTTAAAATGGAGAGTTAAAACTGATCCAGCAATGTGGGGGACTAGTCACGCTCTCTACCAAGGTTTCAGCAATTCCGAAAGGTAAACCATATCCCAGACAGGGAGGACTGTTGTAGCTTAATAGCTGGGATAGCGTGATTTATCTATTTTTTTTCTTTTCTATTAAAGGGGCCATCCCCCTGACTACTTTTTAAAGAGGCCCATTTACTGAATGAGCCTTACCTCACCCTAAGTGAGTACATGAAAAAACCTTAGCCTGAAAGCATCTCCCAGTGCATCCTGGGCCATCTCCAGTCCTCCTGATGAATATCAGGTCACTGGACCCAGGAGGAGAAAGTGAGACTGGTGATTGCACAGCCCTCCCTCACTCAGATCCAAGTCAACTGCAAGTTATGTCATCATTTCTCTAATGTCATGGTCTTCTTTGAGAATGAAGGACAAACACGACAATAACTGGGATAGGAGAACGCAATTAAAAGAAGAAAGGCATCGTTATTGACAGAAAAGACCACTGACGCATTCGCACGGCAACGTGGCTGCAAGAAATCCTTGGCCTTCTCTTGAACCTCAGTTTCCTCCTCTATAAAATGAGGAGCTTGGACTAGGGCAGGGCTTCTTAACTTCTTTTGGTGTGCTTCAGACACCTTGGGCAGCCTAGGGACATCTATGGAACCCTTCACAAAATAAGGTTTGTTTTTAATTTAAAATCGAAGGAAATACTAAATTTCAATTAGAGCAAGGGTTCTAACGTTGGGTTCCACAAAACCCCAAGAAGTCCATGGATTGATCTGAAGGGGCTGGGAATTTTTAAAATATTTTGATGACCCTATTTAAATATAATTGGTATCTTTTATAATCCTATGTACTGTGTTCCATAGTTCCATGTATTTAAAATATGATTCTGAGAAGGGATTATAGGTTTCACCAGACTGCTGGGAGTGGGGGGGGGGGGGAGAGAGAGAGAGAGAGAGAGAGAGTGAGTTAAGAACTCCTGAGTTAGGGGTTAGTAAAACCACAGACCTCCTGAAATCCCTCCATGAGCCCCTGGTATTACACGGCCTCTAAAGTCCTCTAAAGAACTCTCCAATATCCTGAGTTCTGGGTTCTAAAGTCTCTTCCAGCTTTAAGTGTTATGATCTTAATCTGGGTCTACAAGACTTATTAGGAGAACAACAAAATCTCTGCTGGTGATTTCTTAGCAAATCAATACTTTATCCTGAGGAACACCCTCTGCTTTAGGGCTTTATTAATTCATTAAATTAAACATAAAATGAGAAGTTCTTTCCAGGGAGGTGAATAGTTTCATGGTATTAGGCATTTATAGGATTATAGTCCATAAGCCATAAAAGAGTCTGATCAAGGGAATAAAATGTTAACATTCTGCAGTGAATTCTTTTTTTAACCATGTTAGTGAAGCTTTCATATTTATAGCAGCAGATTATCATATTTCAGTGGTAATAAATTACAGGGGGTCTAATTACTTCATCACCAGCAATAGCTGTTCATGGATGCTGACAGACCTTAAAATGTGATGTACCCTCTAATTCCACTCTCCATTTCACCTTCAGCTAGGTGAAATTTCAAACACATCTTGGGGAGTGAGCAGGATTTTAAGGAGTTCCATAAACCAGTTCTGAGTTACTTGAGTTGGCAACATGGTATGGAAAGGGCATTAGATTGGGAGCCAAGGCCAGCTGGATCTGAATCCCAGCTGCGCTATTCATTACCAATGTAATCTTGACCAAATCTCTGAACTGCTATGGACCTCATCGTCCTCATCTATAAAATGAGGGAGTTTAAGGAGATTTTCTCTGGGGTCCCTTTTAGATCCAAACTTCATCGTCTATGACACAAGTGTTTGACCAAGCCTCCTGACTTGGCAGCACTAAACGAGAAGGGGCTCTAACAGGGGGAAGAGGAAACTTGTAATCCTCATTCCCACATTTTACTGTTTCTGAGTATTAAACTCCCACTGCCAGCATCCATTCCATACAGGAAAGGAAGCATGCTAGAACGGAAATCTCTTCCCATCAACTGGTTCCATCTCAGATGCTTGTGCTCTTAAAAAACCCTTCACCTAACCTTCATTCCTTAGCTTGTCATGCTTTTTTCCTTTGATAACAAAAATCCCTTTTAAAAAAAAAGATGTCTACACTCATTGTTTTCACTTCACTTCTAGATCTTGCATCCAAGACTTGGTCAAATCTGCTCTTTACATGGTGACCAAAAAGCTTAACTGCTGAAACCCAATGATCTTTTCTCAGTCCTAATCATACTGGCTTTCTCTGCCACTTTTGGCTTATCAGAGCTAGAGATTAATTCATCCTTTCTGCCCCTTTTACAGATGAGGAAAATGTGGTCCAGGCAAAGGGTCCAATGACTTGTTCACACTACAAGTTGTGGTCAGATCCAGGATTCAAACCTAGGTCCTCCAGTTCTACAACATAGTGCTATTTTTACCAATTGGGGTGGGTCAGAGAAGAACCCCACATCTTGTCTGTATCCTTAGGCTCCTGCAGTATTTTTATCTCTGGTAATAAGATGTTGGTCAAGAAAGGGTCTTTGCAATGCCCTTTCTTTGTCAATAAAGTTATTACGTTAGTGACAGAAGTCTTCAGGGAGAAGGGACTTCAAGAGAACCTCTAGTCCAGTTCTGTATATGAATAGGAGCCTCCTCTACAGCTTCTCTGAGAAGTGGTCATATAGTCTCTACTGGAGACCTTCAGGGGCAAGAGAAGGAATCACCTGTGACATGACCCTAGATAAGTCATGTTGTTTTTGTTACCTCATCTGTCGAATGGGGATAACAATATTTGCTTTACCTACCTTTTAGGACTATTGTGAGGAAATACCTTAAAGTGCTATAGAAAGAAATGCAAGTTATTTTTATTATCTCTAAAGACAACCCCAGTTGTTCCAGCTGTTATAACTAGAAAAAAAAAACTTTCTTATGGAAGGGAATTAATTTTTCAAGATTGCCATTTTGTAAGTAAATTATCACAGACTCTTAGAACCTTAGAATTGGAAGGAAGCTCAGAAACCATCTCCTCCTGCTCTTAGCTGAACTGGAATGACCTTGAAAACATCCTAAACAAGCACCCATTCAGCCTGTGTTTGAAGACCTCTGATGGGGACTTCATAATTTCCTGTGGCCAACCATCCCACCTGGGATTGCTCTGATTTTTAGGAAATTCACGTCTCTTCCTGGGGAACTCATATGTAAGAAACATATCTTACTGCGAGTAATAAACTCCCTCCCATAGCCTGCCTCTGGCCATGTGACTTCTAGGCTACTGACTCCCCCTTCTTACCGGCTTTGATCCTTGCTGCTGACTTCTGGGAAGTTGTGGGCCTGCCTGTGTCCATTTTGGTTTTTTCCAGCTGCTGCTCCAAAACTACACATCTGTGCCGCTCCTCCTGGAGCTTCTTGTCCGTCTCCAGAAGTTTGCTGTTCCCTTCATCAACCCTGACACACAAATCAAAGTGACCTAAATTTATTTAAGATAAGCTACAGCTTCTCCTCATCCTTTGAGGCTTCATCAGCCAGGTATCTCATTGGCTGCTTAATCATGCTCGAGTTCTGAAGCGACGTTCATCAGGATCCTCAGATCTGAAGCCAGAAGGGGCTTTGGAGACCATCAGGGCAAACTGCTTCACTTTATAGAAGAGGAACCCTAAGGCTCACAGAGGACAAGTCACAGACTTGGCCAAGGCTGTGTCAAGCACAGGGCTCTAGGCATAGCAGGTGTTTGGATACAAACTGTTGGTGATGCAGCTACAAAAGGTAACATTTCTAAAAAAAAAACTTCTTTGACCAATCTCTCTTACATCACCATCTTCTTTCTCTGGTCTCGCTACCTATACCAAGATAGTTCAGGTCCTCATTACACCCACCCTAGACAGCTGCAAAAATTTCTCTGCCCCCAAACTCTGTTTAACCTTGGGACAGATTGCTTTTCCTTACCATCTCTCCTGCAGTACCAGAGTGGTACAGCTCCTATCTTTATTAGCCGTGTCCAGAGGTTCAAAAGAGAAGATGGCATTTTAAGACTATAATAACCATAAACAATAAATATAGGACTGAGAATGGGTAACCTTTCACTCTCCCCAGTTATCACAGTCTATCACAATTAACTCTGAGTGCAGCTGCTATGGCTGTTCAGATTACTCACAAATGCTTCCCAAAATATCTAGGGAAAGGGAGGAAGAAGGGATGAATTTCCCCAGCAGCATTGCTCTAATCAGATGGTCACTTCTCTACTCAAAAGCTCTCCATTGCTCCCTGAATAAAATCCAGTCTCCTTAGCCTGGCATACAAGGTTCTTCACAATCTAGTAACACCCTGCTTTTATAGCCCTCTCTCATGTTATTCCCCATTACATCCTCCACTACTTGTGTTTCCCAGTATATATCCTGCATGCCCTCTCTCAAAGCTCAATAAATCCAGTAAGACAAAAAAGAAGGAAATTATAGACATGAAGAAAATGTTGGAAAATTTCGATTTGTTTGATCTATGGAGACTTCTGAATAGGTATGTTGGAGAATATATGTATTTCTCAGGTAACAAGCTGATCACATGAAAAGGCACAAAGAACTAAAGGATATATTTAGAAAGACAAAAACTTAAATATATCCTTTACTAATCATAATATGATAAAATTATCATCAGTAAAGGAAATATAAACAAAAGATGAATACTTAAATGTACCCAAAAAACATTCTAAATAATAAGTGGGTCAAAGGCTAAATTATAGAAACGAAATTTTTAAAATTAATTCAGTTTAAACTTCAAAACAAATAATCCCAAAATAAATACAAAAATGATTTTTTAAAAAAAATAAAGGTGAGAAAGTCAACTTAAAGAAAAAGAACTAACTTTTTTTTAAAAAAGAACTGAACTACTAAAGTAAAAAGCTGATTTTTTTAAATGAAGAAAATTTATAGATAATTAGCTAATTTCCTAAAAGAGAGAAGTCAAATAAACAAAGCAAAAAATTAAAACATGAAATTCATAACAAATGGGGGAATACAGAGAATCATTAGAAATTATGATACCAACACATATGGCAACAACTCTGAAAACTGAAATGATATGAATGAGCATCTACAAAAATGTAAAATACTGTGATTAGCAAAACATGATGAGGATAACTTAAAAGCCAGCTATCTAAAAGTAAAACTGACCAATCCATAAGTGAACTCCTATGAAAGAAGAAAATCTTTACAACCAGATGGATTTTAAAATGCATTCTATGAAACAACCAAATAATAACAATGAAAAATTGCTATGCTATATGAACTTGTTTTCAAAAACAGAGAGGGAAAAGGTAATCTGCCAAACTCTTTCTATGAGATAAAACTAGTCCTGATTCTCCAATAAGGAAGAGATAAAACTGAGAAAGAGAGTCATAAATCAGCATTTCTCCAATTTACGGCAACCATATAAATGAATACCACTTTGCATGGCAACAAAACTCAAAATGAAAATTTTGGACATCACTGGTACTAATTTATGAGACAAACACTCATCCTTTCTTTTGAAGAAAGATAAATTAATTCTACTCACCTCCAGAGAGAAAACTGATGAACTCAGAGAAGACTGAAGTATATAATTTTTCACTTTTGTTATTTTTCTTGGCAACATAGCTAATACAAAAATAGGTCTCGCATGACTTTACATGTATAATGGATATCATATTATTTGCTTTCTCGATGGATGGGGGAGGGTCTGGAGTGAGGGAGAGAATTGGGAACCCAAACTTCTTTTAAAAGAATGCAAAGTAAATAAATAAATGGTCATTTAAAAATAAAAGTAAACTACAAACAGCATCGTTTGTCTTGGTCTGGCCATTCTGCCATCTTTTCGTAGTGTCGGTGGTTAAAAGAAGATCCGTGTTAGGAACCGGAAAATCTAGAGAACAGATACTTTGGTTTTGGAAAAACCAAAATAAATACGTAAGACAACTGAGGTGAATTATTTACATGGAGGTTGAGCAGAGCCATAACACCTGGAGAACTTCTGCCATCATGGTGGTCTGACCAGCACTTCTTCATGAGTGAGCTTGTGTATCTCCCTCTCATTTCTTTCTCTGGGATTCAAACTCTAAGGTGATCAGTACTGTATTTTGGGACAACAGGGATCCTATGTCATGAATCTGTTTGTCTAGTTTTTCTTCAGGCGGTAGGAATTAGCCAGGGATATAGCCAGCCTAATCAGGTCACAATGCGAACCAGCTTGGAACATCTGGTCCTGGGCCCTAGTGACTCAGTGTGTACCTATAAAGCATCGGTTGGAGGGTTTTCTTCTCATTACAAATTGATAGTAGTATTAACGAAGGGAAGTTGTGCTTGATATCCAGGCTGCTCATCTACTCTACCCGCATGCTGAAGACCACCACATTTATCATTTGTCCTCTCTAGCTTGCGTTTGAACTTGTACAGAAAAAACTGCCATCCTTATTTCAATATAATTGGTTTCTTTTGTAAACCTATGTATTTTATTTTATTCATTTGAAAACATGTTCTGTTTACACAGTAACAGAAACACAGTGTGATGATCAGTTATGATTGATCTGGCTCTTCTCAGCAATACAAGATTCCAGGCAATTCCAAAAGACGCATGACGGAAAATGCTCCCCATCCAGAGAAAGAGTCATGGGGTCTGAACGCAGATCGAAACATGTCGTTTGCACTTTTTGCGTGCTTTTGTTCTGTTTTTTCTTTCATAACATGAATAATATAGACATGTGTTTTATATGATGGCAGATATACAACCTATAGCAAATTGCTTACCATTTTAAGGAGAGGAGAGAGGAGAGGGAAGGGAGAAAATTTGGAACTCAATAGACCCTACAAAAAAATGAATGTTAAAAATTGTCTTTGCATATAATTGGAAAAAATAAAATATTTAATTTTAATTTTAATATTTAAAAAATATTTTAAAAAAAAACATGATTCTAAGAAGGGGTCCGTAGGCCTCACTGGATGGGTCTATGACACAAAGACAGGTTAAGAACCCTTGTTTTAGTCCTGTGTTTACAAATTATCTATGGGGTATTTCCATTTATATGTCATGCTGACACCTGAAACTATCCTACACCCTACCCTTTCCCACCTCTGTGTCTTTGCTCACTTTCCTCTATGTAGAATGCCATCTCCCCCTTTTTAAGCCAGACTTAACCATAATTTAAAGACCAACCTCAGGATACCCTCAGCTACCTTTTAATGGAGGTGGGAGTTACACATTTCACATGTTTTTGGACTTTTTCAATGTCTTGATCAGTTGCATTGATTTTTTTTTCCTCTTTAAAAAATACTGTTTGTTGTATGGTATGACTCTCCAGCTGGGGTAGGTGTGGGTTGTTGAAGAAGAAGACTGTGACATTAGAGAGATGATGATATGACTTTCACTTGACTTTGTTTTGAGGAAGGGAGGGCTGTGCAAGGTCATCAGACTCACTTCTCTAATAGCTATGATAAGACACTTAAGACATCAGTACAAACTTAATAAAATAAAAATACAGACTCTCCTCCAAGAATCCTTCCCCTGCTGATGTGGTTTTCCTTCTAGGGCCTCTTAGAGCACCTTTTCATACTTCTCTGATGTATATTATAGTTATTTCTGGGTGTATCTTTTTCTTCCCCCTAAATTCTAAGTTTGATAAAGACACTGAATATGTAAAAATCTAAAATTTGTGTCATCTTCCAACGACTGGTACATGTCATGGTCCTCTTCAAGAACGAAGGACAAACACAACAGCAATCTGAACCTTAATAAAAATTTGTTTAATGAATGAATAGTGTATAGGGGTCACAATCTCGACAGATGGAGAGAACACCCCATATGGATGAAACCCACACTCTTTAGGAGTATTGAGGATGAAGTGAATCAAACTTTCAAAGTCTCTCTGCCAATCAAGTCTCCATTTTTGTCAGTCTTATTTCTCCTGATGCTTCTACATGGACCTTCAGCTGCAGAAAAATGAATCTATTTGCCATGTATGTATTTTCCCTGTCCCAATACATGCCCCCCTCCTCTCATCCACATTTTTTAATTCCTCCCAAACTCAACTCCTCCAGGAAGCTTTTCTTGAGCAATTTTACCTAACTCTGCATTCCTCCCCATCACAACCATTGCCAAAAGTATTTACTGGCAACTTGAAAATGATCTTCTCAGTGTGTGCTATAGGATGACAACATTTTGTCATATAGTTTTATCTGTGTTTTGTGATTCACAAATCATTTTCCTTAAAACAACTCAGGGAGGTGGAGAGTGCAAGGGTAGTTATCCACATTCTACAGGTGAGGAAACTGAGGCCCATAAAAGAAAACATCCCTGCTTGTGGCCAGCCAGATAGTGAGGGTTTGAGGCAGGGTCTCTCCACCACACCACACCTTTTTAAAAATGATGCTGGCAGGATACAAGTTCCGTCAGCTCCTGTGAAAATTCAAGGCCCAGAGTGGTGTCCATCCTGTAAGGACAAGCGTAGCAAAATGCAAGGAAGCTTCTCGTCATTCATTCATTCATTCGTTCACTAGGTGTTTTGTTAAGTGCCTACTCTTTAAGTGCCAGTCACTTTGCTTAAGCTCACCAGAGGACTGGCATGAAACAATGACAGCAAAATAGCAAAGCAGGGCTGTGGTGTATGTCAGTGGAGGAGGAAGTTACGTTGGTTGAGTTAGGCATCTTCCGAAGTACTGAAAAATGATACCAGTGATATACACCTCATGATAAAATCCATTTCAAGTGAAATCACATGAGGATAAGTTGGACAAGAGTAAACCGATGCAGTCTTCTGCCTTCCTTAAGCAAAGGGTCCAAGCTCCTAGGGTCCGTCGTGTCTTTCCCATCCTCACATCTTCCCATTCTCCTGGGATCTGTGGCAAGAGGAGCTGAGTCTAACTGAACTTTCTAGCCTGCCATGGAGACAGTGTAATGTAAAAAACAGAGCCCTGGACTTGGGGTCAGGAGTTGGAGTTGGGCTGGAGTCCCAGCTTGGCTACTTAAACAGTGTCACCAAAGTAGAGCCTTTGAATCTCAAGTTTCTTATTTATAAAATGGGGATAATAATATTTGTACTGCTTTGCTCACAGAATTGCTGGAGTAAAGTACTTTGATCATCTAAAAATGCTAGTTTGTTATTATTCTACATGGCATAATGTAATGAAAATTGAATCTAGATATTTAATTAGCTCAATTAAGTGGGGAGGGAACTAAATGAAAAGAGAGGCAGGAATTCTGAGTAGATAGTAAAATGGGAGGTAACCCAAGTTACCTGTTCACCACCTCAAAAACAAAAATATGCCCCCAACCTCACTCAGCAAATACAGCACTGACTCAGAAAAGGGAAAGAACTTTCCATATAACTAATTTATCATTCTTACTATGAGAAAATAACAGAGAACCAGCTCACCAGTCCATTGTTGCTGACTTCCCCAACCCCAGAACTTTTCTTCCTCTCCTCTACCACACACATAGCCTCTAGCTGCTCTGGCTAGGTTAGCCCCAAGTGCCTAGTGGTGTCTTTAGTTTTAGGTACCAATTTTTGGAGTTAATCCTATGGCAAGATCCTAAGAGATCCTGCTCTCTGGGCATGAATCAAACCTGTCCTGAGGTTGAAAAAGAAGGAAATGGGGAAACTGGATAAGAATGTGGATCTTAAGAGGAGAAGATTGTGGATGAGGGAAGAGTCCAGAAATGCTATGGGTCATAACTTCTTGTGAAGTTCAGGAGTGAGTAACCTTTCAGTAGAAGAAATGAGAGAAAGATGGAGAAGAGACTCAATTACAAAAGACATCTCAGAGTTTCACCTTAGTGATATTCTTGGCAATTTCTCTCCATTCCCTTCTCAGCTTCAGACACAAAGAAAGTCATTCTCAAAGAAAAGTGGAAATTCAGAAGAGACTGGGAAAAATTGAGAATAGGTCCAAATACAACGACCTCCTAAATCTCCCTGAAGCATGTCCCAGCATATTGTCCTCACTCCTTGAGGACTGTATGTCTTGTCCAAACCTGGTGTCTGTGAGAAGACATACAAGCATCAGGGATGTAGGAAGAGCTTTGATCTACAGAAGGAGCACCACAGAAAAATCAGTAGTGTCCCTGATAGATAGATAAAAGCTGACCAAGGAGAAGAGATGGATAAGTGTTCAAGGGAAAGACTATCTCAATAACAAGAACTTCACAACAAAGGGAAATGAGCTAAAAATCTCCTGTGGAAGGTGAAAGTATTATGACGAATACAACAAAGTCTTCCTGCAACAAGAGTGGAGCCAGCGATCCCACTACTTGGCCTGTGCCCCAAAGAGATCAAAGACAAGGGAAAGAGATTCATATGTGCAAAAATATTTACAGGAGATCTTTTTGTAGTGGCAAACAACTTGAAATTAAAGTAGAGTCCCCATCTATTTTTTGTGGGGGAACACATTGATATCACATGACTAAATATATAATATATATGAACATATTGGAATACTATTTGATGAAATGATACAAGGGAAAGAGGAGAAGCCTGAGAAGACTTGTATGAACTGATGCAGAGTGAAGTGAATAGAATGAGAACATTATAAAGACAATATTGAAGATAACTTTGAAAGGCTTAAGGGTTCTGACCAACTTAATGACCAACCACGATTCCAAAGGACCTGTGATGAAGTCTGCTACCAACCTCCTAACAGAGAAGTGACACTCAGGGTACAAAAAAAGAGACAAATATTTTGTAAGCACTGACAACATAGATATTTTGCTTAACTATGTATATTTGTTATAAAGATTTTGTTTTTTCTTTTTTTCCTTCTAAATGGAGGAGGAAGGTGGGAGAGAGAGAGAAAATGGATTTTTTTTGTTCATAAAAAATGTTTTTAAACAAAAATGGAACAACTCTAAACACCTCCAGAATGGTTCTGAGAGCAGAAAACAAAATGGAAAGAATTTTAAATGGACAGAAATTAGAAATCCTAAGGAAGAAGTCAATAAGCCTGCCATAATGGGGGTCTGGTACATGTTGAGACCGCCTGAGATGGTGTCTCTCCATGTGAAGGTCGCTAAGATGATTCTTCTGGAAGAAGTATGATGACATGTAAGGACAGTATCTTGGAGAGATAAAGTATGAGTCAATATTCTGTAAGTGGCATTAGCTAATACGTAGAACGAAAAGTCATTCGTAAGGGCCTGTCAGCTTTAACCTCCTGATGTTTGTCTCAGAACTCTTGGGAGAGCTGGCAAAAGGAAGGGAGAAAGTCTATATGTGTATATGAAAGGTCTAGCGGGCTCCTTGGAGTACTGTCATTTCAGAGTAAAGATGTATCTATGCCCCAAAGGATGACTATGAGGAGGGCTTCCTTCAGTCTCTTGTAGTTCCAGAATCAAGACTTTACAGCAAGCCCAGCATCAAAATGCCCTGAGAGAAAGGAGTGACATTTGGAAATAATCTTTAAAACCCCAGCCCAGTAAGGAAGCAGTCAGACATATCGATGTAAACTTAGTGGAACTGATGCTATGTAGGAACTAACCTAAATTTTGAGCCAACACCCCAAGAGATGAAGGTGGTATAGGGAAGAGTATACCCCAAAAGGTGCTGAAAGGGGGAGAGAATATATGTTTGCTCTTCTTATATCTTTGAAGTAAATATTCCTTTGTAAAAGTTACTCAGTGTTAAGTGTTTAAGTGGAATAATTTCCATTGCCCATCTCTGACTCGGTTAAGCATTTCCTACATTCATGGGAACAGATTTTATAGTTTTCTGGCAATGGAAACAAATTTAAAAGGGTGGTGGGGGCAAGAATTAAATGAAAACAACTTCTCTTTAAAAGGGGTATCACAAATGAGTACCATTGAAACAGAAGAATGGATGACATGGATTAAGTTTAAGGAAGGGTAAAATCAGAGAGCAAAGATAGAGACAGATAAAGACAAGGAAAAGAAACAGAGACAGAAGCTTGAGGGAAGAGACAAGCATTAGACTAGTTTAAGGAAAACAAACCAAAGAGACTAACTAAAAAGTGGAAAAATACATACACATATATATTTACAATAAATCAAAAATCCCCAACTAAATAATAAAGTAGGAATTCTGAAAATTAAAGAAGAGAGTAAGAAAACAGAAAGCAAAAAGACCAAGTTGGTTCTTTTGGGAAAAAATAAGTAATAAAATAGAGTTGATTTAACCTGATTTTTAAAAAGGGAAGAAAATCAAATTGTTCATATCAAAAATGAAAAAGCAGAGCTCATAACTGAAGAGGAAATAAAGAAAAAAGGCAGGCAACCCAACTATCATTATCATATGGCAGCACAAACCTAAAAAAATCACCAGAATATATGGTGATTTTAAAAAGCCATATAACACTAAGTGACTTTTTCCACCCCAAAACTGCACATGAAATCAATCAGAAGTCCACAGGTAATATAAGAGCTGCCCCAGAAAAGACAATGCCAACACAGGCAAATAAGATAGCAGTTCCCTATGCGAGGCTCTCTATCCTGAGGCAGCAAGAGACAAAGAGTCCCTGAGAAAACCCCAGGGTGGTAGAAAACCAACAGTGGGAGACTTTGGAAGCAACCAGTAATGGCAGTAACCAGTCCAAGTTAGAATTCAGACTAGAATATCCCAGGCCCAAGGGCTTTGGGGTTAATGCACTGTGCCCTAACATGTCACAGAGGGCCCTACAGATTCATTGTGCTGAAGATGCATCTAACCCTGAGAAGTTAAAGTCACTACAGGAATCTGGACTGAGAGCAAACAGGGGCAACCACCTAACCCCAAAACTCAGCAGGAAGCAGTGTCTGGCCTTGCCACAATGCCCCAATTCAGAAACTAAGAAACTAAGAAATGACACGAGACTATAAAACCACTCTAAAAATTTATACATAGAGCCAAGATATACAAAATCTAACCTAGAATGAGAGGGTAACTCCATAACAGTTTCAAATAGAGATCAAAGGGGAAAAAAATAAGTTTTCCACTAACTACATGAATACCCAAAGAAATGAAGACATAAAAATGAAATAAATTCTCTATAGAAAAGAACAGGAAGGGGAACAAATACCTTAGAACAGAAAGTAGTTAACCTTACCCAAGTGATGGCCTCTCTGAAAACGAGAGCAAGACAAAACAGAAATTAAGGACTCCAGGAGATGGTAAGAAATACTAGTATAAAAAAGACTGAAAAACAGAAACAAATGTAAAACATCTGCTGTCAATAGCAAACGATCTGGAAAACAGGCCAAGTAGAGATCATTTAATAATCATAACAATAGCTGAAAACAGAGATGAAAAAAATTCTGGATACTCTATTTCCTTCCAGAAATCATAATGAAAACTGCCTAGATTTATTAGAACTAAAGTGTGGTGGGGAAGAAGTAGAATGGAGCCAAGATGGAAGATGAAAGGTAGCAACTCAGCTGAACTCTCCCAGCATTCCCCTCCAAACAGTTTTAAAATAACACCTCAAATTAAATTTTGGAATGGCAGAGCCCAGAAAAGGTCAGGGGGAGACACTTTTCCAGCTGCTTAGGAGCTGAGCAGGAGAGGTCTGTGACACTGTGATAGAAGCCTGTATGGAGTGTATGCATGGCGTGGCATTAGCAGGGCAGGAGCAGGAGCAGAATGCTCAGCCCTGATAAGTTGTGGTCACAGTTCCAGGGCAGAGGGGAGTGCTGGGGTCTGGGGGTGGAGCAAAGATGGCGGAATAACAGCCAGGACTTTCTGGTGCTCTCCTCACAAAGTCAGTCAAATACCTGTAAAAAAATGACTAAACAAATTCTGGAGCTGCAAAACCCATAGAATGAAAGAGTGAAGCAAATCTCCAGCCTGAGACATCCTGGAAGGTTGCTGGGAAGTATCTATGGCTCTGTGCTGGGAGCAGAGCACAGTGCAGCCTGGGCCTTGCCGGCACAGACAGGAACTGAGCAGGCCTTGAGGGGACTGAATCTCAGGCACTTTCCAGACATCACAACCCCAAAACACAGAGGACAAATTGGTAGATCAGTGGAAAAAACTTATGGGAGTAGAGTGGTTGGGCCTAACCCCAGGCCTGCAGAGGGGGTGGAGGAGTATGCTGAGGAGAGCCCATGGCAGCAGCAGTAGCAGCAGGGGCAGCAGCAATGGTAGCCACTGTTTCTGGGGCTCTAGGCCCACAGATTGTGGGGGAATCAATTGGCTGACAGTACACATACCCCAACCCCACAGGAAGCAGAGATTGACAAAGAGCTCAAAAGTCAAGAAAATAGCTGGGAAAATGAGCAAAAACAGGAAAAAAAAATCTGACTATAGAATCTTATTTTGGTGACAAGAAAGACCAACACATACAAACAGAAGACAACAAAGTCAAAGCTCCTCCATCCAAAGCCTCCAAGAAAATATGAATTGGTCTCAGGCCATGAAAGACCTCAAAAAAGATTTTGGAAATCAAGTAAGAGAGGTAGAGCAAAAATTGGGAAGAGAAATGAGAGTGGTACAAAAAATCATGAAAAACGAGTAACCTGCTTGCTAAAGGAGAGCCCCAAAAATGCTGAAGAAAATAATACTTTAAAAGATAGACTAATCGGGGGGGGTGGAGCCAATATGGCGGAGTAGAAAGACTCACGTATGCTAGCTCCGAACCCACAGCCCATATATTTCCTGCAAGAAGAACTCCCCACAAATTCTGGAGCACTGCAAGGCATGCAGAAACACAGTGGAAAAGATTTCCGTTCCAGAGAGCCCTGGAGAGCCATCCCCAGGGGTCCGTCGTGCCCCAGAAAGCAGAGTCCACCCCTGTGCTGCCTTGGCTGCGGGGCCCCAGAGGAGCAGGTCCGAGCAGGCTTCTGGGACGGAATCTCCAGCGGCCGGGAAGGTCCCTCCGCCCACAGACGCTACAGATCAGTGAGACATCTGGGCTGGGAGGGGAGCGGGGTGTCTCCGTGACTCAGGCCCCTTCGGGGGGAAGCAGTGGAGGAAGCAGCAGAGTCAGCGGCAGAGGCAGTGGTGGTGGCCCGGGACTCCCAGAGCAGCAGGCAGAAGTTCAGGTCTCTGCATAAACCCCCTGAGGGAACTGAGCCTGGGAGACAGCCCTGTCCCTACCCGCTCCATTACTGAAGGTCTCTGCATAAAGCCCCTGAGGGAACTGAGCCTGGAAGGTGGTCCTACCCCCACCCAAGCACCAGAACTTAAGCTCACATTGAATAGCAGCCCCACACACCGCTGAAAGCTCATTTGAATCTCAGACCCCAGGCACTAGCTGGGCGGATCTAGGCGGGGGTGGACAGGAACCTCAGAAGTCAAGTAACTGGCTGGGAAAATGCCTAGAAAAGGGAAGAAAAATAAGACTATAGAAAGCTACTTTGATGGGGTACAAATGTTCCCGCCTTTCAATTCTGATGATAAGGAACTACTCTTACCATCAGGGAAAGACGTGGAGGTCGAAGCCTCTGTATCCCAGACATCCAAGGTGGATGTCCGGTGGGCTCAGGCCATGGAAGAGCTGAAAAAGAATTTTGAAAATCAAGTTAGACAGGTGGAGGAAAAACTGGGAAGAGAAATGAGAGAGATGCAAGAAAAGCATGAAAAATGGGTCAATACCTTGCTAAAGGAGGCCCAAAAAAATGCTGAAGAAAATAACACCTTGAAAAATAGGCTCACTCAATTGGAAAAAGAGGTTCAAAAAGCCAATGAGGAGAAGAATGCTTTCAAAAGCAGAATTAGCCAAATGGAAAAAGAGGTTCAAAAGCTCACTGAAGAGAATAGTTCTCTCAAAATTAGAATGGAACAGATGGAAGCTAATGACTTTCTGAGAAACCAAGAAATCACCAAACAAAACCAAAAGAATGAAAAAATGGAAGATAATGTAAAATATCTCATGGGAAAAACAACTGACCTGGAAAATAGATCCAGGAGAGACTATTTAAAAATTATGGGACTACCTGAAAGTCATGATCAAACAAAAACCTAGACATCATCTTCCATGAAATTATCAAGGAAAACTGCCCTGATTTTCTAGAACCAGAGGGCAAAATAAGTATTCAAGGAATCCATCGATCACCACCTGAAAGAGATCCAAAAAGAGAAACTCCTAGGAACATTGTGGCCAAATTCCAGAGTTCCCAGGTCAAGGAGAAAATCTTGCAAGCAGCTAGAAAGACACAATTCCAGTATTGTGGAAATACAATCAGGATAACTCAAGATCTAGCAGCTTCTACATTAAGGGATAGAAGGGCATCGAATAGGATATTCCAGAAGTCAAAGGAACTAGGACTCAAACTAAGAATCACCTACCCAGCAAAACTGAGTATAATACTTCAGGGGAAAATATGATCTTTCAATGAAACAGAGGACTTTCAAGCATTCTTGATGAAAAGACCAGAGCTGAAAAGAAAATTTGACTTTCAAACTGAGAATGAGAAGAAGCATGAAAAAGTAAACAGCAAAGAGAAGTCATAAGGGACTTACCAAAGTGAACTGTTTACATTCCTACATGAAAAGACAATATTTGTAACTCTTAAAATTTTTCAGTATCTGGGTAGTTGGTGGGACCACATATACACACACACACACACACACACGTACAAGTGTGCACGCACACACACATACACACATGCACACACATACAGAGACAGAGAGCACAGAGTGAATTGAATAGGATGGGACCATATCTTAAAAGAAATTAAGGTAAATGGTGAGAGAGAAATGTAGTGGGAGGAGAGAGGGTGAAATGGAATGGGGTAAATTATATCTCATTCAAGAGGCAAGCAGGAGACTTTTTAGTGGAGGGAAAAAGAGGAGAGCTGAGAAAAAAACAAGAAGTTTACCCTCATCACATTTGACTAAAGGAAGGAATAAAATGCACACTCATTTTGGTATGAAAACCTATCTTATAATACAGGAAAGTGGGGGAGAAGGAGATAAGCAGGGTGGGGGGGATGATGGAAGGGAGGGCAATGGGAGGAGGGAGCAATTTGAAGTCAACACTCTTGGGGAGGGACAGGATCAAAAGACAGAATAAAAACAATGGGGGGCAGGATAGGATGGAGGGAAATACAGTTAGTCTTACACAACATGACTATTATCGAAGTCATTTGCAAAACTACACGGATATGGCTTATATTGAATTGCCTGCCTTCCCAAAGGGAATGGGTGGGGAGGGAGGGATGGGGAGAAGTTGGAACTCAAAGTTTTAGGAACAATTGTTTAGTATTGTTCTTGCTACTAGGAAATAAGAAATACAGTTAATGGGGAATAGAAAGTCATCTGGCTCTACAGGACAAAAGAGAAGATGGGGACAAGAGAGGGGAGGGATGATAGAAGAGAGGGCAGATTGGTGATAGGGAAAATTAGAATGCTCAGTGTATTGGGGTGGGGGGAGGGGATAAAAAGGGAGAAAATTTGGAACCCAAAATTTTGTGAAAATGAATGTAAAAACTTAAATAAATAAATTTTTATTAAAAAAAAAATAGACTAATCCAAATGGCAAAAGAGATCCAAAAAGCCAATGAGAGAAAGAAGGCCCTAAAAAGAATTGGTCAGATGGAAAAGGATGTCCAAAAGCTCACTGAAGAACATAATTCCTTAAAGATTAGAATGGATCAGATGGAGGCTAATGACTTTATGAAAAATCAAGAAATTATTAACAAAGCCAAAGGAATCAAAAAATAGCAGATAATGTGAAATATCTCATTGGAAAAACAACTGACCTGGAAACTAAATAGATCCAGGAGAGAAAATTTAAAAATTATTGGACTACCTGAAAGCCATGATCAAAAAAGAGCCTAGACATCATCTTTCAAGAAATTATCAAGGAAAACTGCCAGCAGGTAAAATAGATACTGAAATAAACCACCTACTGAAAGATATCCCAAAAGGAAAACTCCTAAGAATATTGTAGCCTTCTCAATGGGGATGGGTGGGGAGGGAGAAAGGGAGAGTAGTTGGAACTCAAAGTTTTAAAAATGAATGTTAAAAATTGTTTTTACATGCAACTGGAAAATAAAGCATACAGGCAATGGGGTATAGAAATGGATCTTGCCCTATAAGAAAACAGAGGGAAAGGAGATAAGAGAAAGGAGGGGTATGATAGAAGGGAGGCCAGATGGGGGAAATGATAATCAGAATGCAGGCTGTCTCAGGGTAGGGAAAGGGGAGGGATGGAGAGAAAATTTGAAACTCAAAATATTGTGAAAATGAATGTTGAAAATTAAAATAAATTAATTTTAACAAAAAGATTTCAGGGGACCTGGTCACAGTTTCAGGACAGAGAAGAGGGCTAACACAGCTAAAGAGTAAGCAAGGACTTATCCTGAGTAAAGATCTGAGTGTAGACAAGGAATGCAATGACCTTACCTGTCCCCAGATCATACCCCTTGGAAGCACCAAAAACTTGCAGACCTCTCAAATCAACTCTGAAAACAGCAGCATGAAAAAGCCTGAAGCTTAGTGCTTTTCTTTACACCCAGGTGACCAGACTCCACCTTTAACATAAAGTTCAAAGTCAACAAATATAGTGAGAGAAAAAAAAATTTGACCATAAAAAGCTACTTTGGTGGCAGGGAAGACACAAACACAGAAGACAACAACATGAAAATAGCTACAACTAAAGCTTCAAAGAAAAATGTTAATTGGACCCATGCCCAACAAGAATTTTTGGAAGAGTTAAAGAAATAAGAATTGTAGAAGAAAAATAGGGAAAAGAAGTGAGAATGATGCAAGAAAATTATGAAATGAGAATTAACAGCTTGGTAAAAGGGGCACAAAAAACACTGAAGAAAATAAAACCTTAAAAAAAAGAATTGGCCTAATGGTAAGAGAGGCATAGAAATTCACTGAAGAAAAGAACTTCTTATTAAAAGCAAATTGTTCAAATGCAAAAAGAAATACAAAAGCTCACTGAAGAAAATAACTCCTTTAATCTTATAACTGGGCAAGTAGAAGTTAATAACTCAATATGACATCAAGAAAGAATAAAACAAAGTCAAAAGAATGAAGAATAGAAGAATATCTGAACCATCTCATTGGAAAAACAACTGACCTGGAAAACAGATCAAGGAGAAACAATCTAAGAATCATTGAACTATCTGAAAATCATGATCAAAAAAATGTTCTAGACATAGTTCTAAAAATTATAGAGGGAAACTTCCCTTAGATCTTAGATCCAGATGGTAAAACAGAAATTGAAAGAATCCACTGATCATTTCTGAGAGACCCCCAAATGAAAACTCCCAAGAATATTTTAGTCAAATTCCAGAGCTCCCAGGTCAAGGCGAAAATATTACTAGAAAGAAATAATTCAAGTATCATAGAGTCACAGTCAGGATCACAGGAGATGTAGCAGCTTCCATGTTAAAGAAGAGAAAAGTTTAGAATGTGATATTCCAGGAGGCAAAGGAGCTAGGATTACAAACAAGAATAACCTGTCCAGCAAAACTAAGCATAATCCTCCTCCGGAGGAAATCGATATTTAATAAAATAAGAGGACTTTCAAGCATTCTTGATGGAAAAAGCCAGAGCTCAACAGAAAATCTGACATTTCAAACACTAAACTCAAGAGAAGTATAAAAAGGTAAACAGGAAAGAATAATCATAAGGGACTCAATAAATTTAAAAGTTAAAAAGGATGGAGGGTGGAGCAGAATCTATTATGCTTCAGCAGAGGTAAAAAATAAAAGTCAGGGACAGTAACCATGATCTCAGACAAAGCAAAACAAAAACAGACTTAATGAAAAGAAATAATTAAGGGAAAATATTTTGCTAAAAGGTACAATGAAGTAATATAAAAATTTTTTGTACTAAGTTTCTCTGATAAAGGCTTCATTTCTAGCAGCATCTCTACACTAGCTGATAGTGGTGTCTGCATTGGGAGGTGAGGCAGCTAGCCATACTGGTAAATGTGGCTTTGGGATTTTACAAGGAGCCCAGCAGAAAGCTAAACTATGTCTAAGGGGAATTTTCTGAAGGCCCCATAAAGGGGGAGGAAAGGGCTTCCAACAAAGGGACTTCTCCAGGAGCTGTGTTTTTTACCCTTTGCCACATGTTATCTGAGCTTGAGTAGGTGATCGCCTATGCTCTGTATGTTCTCATAGTAGAAAATCCTTGTCTTCCTCTGTTCAAGGAGATAAGCTATTTTCCTCCTTCAGTGACTCTCTCTCAGGGGACTGGTTTGAAAGCTCAAGTTCTAAATTAGCCTTTTATACAAGTCCCATAGAGTGCAACTAAATCTCTTTAGTCAATCTCAATAAGTGTCCTGTGTAGCACTTTAACTCCATTTTACGTCTAAATGCTTTTCATGCCTTCTAAGTTCATCAAGCCCCTCTACCTCCTAGCTTATTAACCTGTGGTGGAATAGTGGTGTCCAGGCCTTGTTCAGACCTAGTTTATACTTCTGATCGACTAACTGAATCAAGGCCTGAACCTTGGTAATTATTGAGGTAGGAGTAGGGAACACCCTTGTTACAAAAATAAGAAAAGAAACAGTTATATATGCAGTCATGCAAAATATTTTTTTAAAATCCATATTAGCCATGCTGCAAAACAGAAGACCAAAAAACCTCAAAACTGAGAAAAATAAAGGAAAAAAAAAGATGATGAGATCTACATTCAGACTCCATCAGTTCTTTCTCTGGAGGTAGACAGTATTTTTCATCATCAGTCCTTCCGAACTCTCTTGTATCACTGTATTGTGGGGAACAGCTAAGTCATTCACAACTGATTGATGCTAAATCCTGCTGTCACTGTGTACAATGATCTCCTGGCTCTGCTTACTTTATTTTGCATCAGTTCATGGAAACCTTCCCAGGTTTTTCTGAAACCATCCTGTTTCTCTTTTCTTATAGCACAGTAGTATTCCATCACAAAAATATACCACAACTTGTTCAGCCATCCCCTAAATGATGGGCATCCCTTCAATATCCAATTCTTTTTCACCACAAAAAAGCTGCCACAAATATATTTGTACATGCAGGATCTTTTCCTATTTCTTTGATCTCTTTGGGATACAGACCTAGGAGCGGTATTGCTAGATCAAAGGGTATGCACAGTTTTACATCCCTTTGGACATAGTTCCAAATTGTTTTCTAGAAAGGTTGAATTGTTTCACAACTCCATCAGGAGTGAATTAGCATTCCAATTTTCTCATATCCCCTTCAACATTTGTCATTTTCCTTTTATGTCATATTAGCCAATCTGATAGGTGTGAGGTGGTACCTTAGAGTTGTTTTAATTTGCATTTTTCTAATCAATAGTGCTAGGCGGCATGGCGGATAGATGCTGGGTCTGGAATCAGGAAGACTTATCTTCATGAGTTCAAATCTAGCCTCAGATACTTACTAGCTCTGTGACCCTGGGCAAGTCCCTTTACTCTGCCTAAGTTAAGTCAGCTAGAGAAAGAAATGGCAAATCACTGCAGTATCTTTATCAAGAAAACCTCAAATGGGGTCACAAAGGGTCAGAAGTGACTGAAAATGACCTAACAATAACAAAATCAGTGGTGATTTAGAGCATTTTTCCATATGATTATATGTAGTTTTGGTTTCTTCTTCTGAAAACTGCCTGTTTGACCATTTATCATTTGGGGAATAACTCCTATTCTTATCCATCTGACTCAGTATATTTGAGAAATGAGGCCTTTAACAGAGAAACTTGCTGTAAAAATTTCCCCCCAGTTTCCTGCTTTCCTTCTAATATTAGCTGCATTGGTTTTGTTGGTGCAAAATCTTTTAAATTTAATGTAATCACATTTATCCATTTTATATCCCATAATGCAGTCTATCTCTTGTTATCCATAGATGTGACAGGTAGAGTATTCCAAGTTCCCCTAATTTGATTATATCACCCTTTATTTCTAAATCATGTACTCATTTTGACCATATCTTGATATATGGGGCAAGATGTTGGTCCATATCTAGTTTTTGCCAAATTGCTTTACAATTTTCCCAGAAATTTTTGGCAAATAGTGAATTCTTTTCCCAAAAGCTTGGATCTTTGCATTTATCATACACTATATCATTATGGTCATTTACTACTATGTATTATGTACCTAATCTCTTCTGTTTGCTCAATATTTTAAAAATTACAATTCTACCTAAATTAATTTATAAATGTTGTAACATACAAGTCAAATTACCATGGTAATATTTATTGAAGTAGACAAGACAATGACTTCATTCAGAGGAACAAGAGGTCTAGATCTTAAGGGAGATAACCAAAAAAAAAAGCATAAATGAATGTGGTGAAGCTTCACCAAACCTTTAAGTATGATAAATCAGTAGTCATCACAATAACTTGGTACTCATCAAAAATTAGAAGAGTATATCAGTGGAACAGCCTCTGTAAGCTAAAAAAAAAAAAACAAACAGAAGCAACTGAGCAAAACAGCAGTCCAGCTTTAACAAACCCAAGAACATAAATTTCTGGAAGCCAGGCTCCCTTTTTGACCAGAAATGCTGGGAAAACTGGAAATCAGTTTGGATGAAATTAGGTTGAGATCAACACAGACTCGTAGATCTCGAGTTGGGAGGGACCGCGTATGTCATCTAGTCCAATCTTTTAATTTATAAATAAGTAAAGCAAGGAAGGCCTGGAGAGTTTAGGCAACTTGATCACCTTATACCATAAACCAAGCTAAGATCACAGTAGATTCCATGCTGTAATTTGTAAAAGGTCACATCAAAAAGAAATAAAAGAAAACAGCTGTATCTATGGCCAATGCAAGAATCCACAATCACAGGACAAAGAAGATCATTAAAAAATGGAAAATTTCAATTACATAAAATTTTAGAAGCTTTTGCACAAGTAAAATCAATGAATGTAGAATAAGTAGAGAAATTATAGGATAAGGAAAAAATTTGGATCAAATATTACTGATAAAACAGATATTCTGTATGACTATTTATGTGCAGTGGGTATAGCATTTCTTGCTATCTCACTGATAGGAGAGGAGCAGAGAGCAGAATTGAGAACATAGAACTGAAAATAAAAAAAAATTCAAATTAAAAAAACTCTGGTATCTAAGATATATAAGGAAATGAAAGAATTATACAACACCAAGAAAAATTCCTCAATATATAAATGTAGGAATAGTCAAATAGGATAAAAAACAACTTTTTAAAGGAGAATTATTTCTTATAAGAAACCATTTGAGAGAAATGCAAATTTCAAAAACTTTGAGGTTTTACCTCACAACCTACAAACTGACAAAGATGGGGCGAAGAAACCCAAACCTAGGGACAGCTGATGTTGGAAGAACTGTGGTAAGACAGGCACTGTTGCCAAAAGTGTGAATTAGTTCAACAATTTTGGATGTCAATTTGGAATTATGCAAGCAAAGAAGTGAGAAGTATTCTTCACCGTTCATCTTTCAGTGTTGTTACTAAGTCTTTCAAGTTATCTTTTACAAGACTGTAGTCATTTCATAAATTGTTCTCCTGGTTCTAGGCACATCACTCTGCATCAGTTTCTTTCCAGGTTTCTCTGAATCTATGTTTTTTATTATTTCTTACATCACAGTAATATTCCATTACATATATAAACCATATTATTCAACCATTTCCCAGTTAATGAGCACTCATTTTGTTTCCAGTTTCTTCGCTATGACAAAAAGTGCTATTATAAGTATTTTTTTTTAATATAATGGGTTCTTTCTCTCTGTCTTTCATTACTTTGAGGTATAAGCCTAGTAGTTGTATCACTACAAAGGGTATGCACAGCTTAGTGACTTTAGGCTACTGTTTTCCAGAATGGTTGTACCATTTGGAAGGTCTTTTTTCCAGAAGTAACTGTATTGTAAAGAGAAAAGAACATAGAGGCAGTGCAATATTGTGGAGACAGAACAGGATCTGAGGTCAGAAGATCTAGACTCAAACCAGATTTCTGCTTCTTGATAGCTATGTGACCTTGAGCAATTCCCTCTTCCTCTCTGGGTCTTGGTTTACCCTCTGAGGAAGGGAATGTTATCACTCTGTAAGAAACGTTGCATATATGCTCATTTTCACTCCCACCTCAGCTCATTCCCCACTTTCTCATCAGTCCCACCAGGGTATCCTTTCCTGACATCCCCCAATTTCCTTCTCCCTTTTCTGTGTTGTCTTCCCCCATTAGAAGGTTAGCTTCTTGAGGATAAGGCCTGTCTTTTTTGCATGTAGTTGTATTTCTTCCTTCCCCTTAGCACTATGCCTGACACATAAAACTACTTAATAAACACTCTATCTAATAAACACAGAGAAGTATGAGGAAGGCTTAAATGAATTAAGAAGAACCAGGAAAATCATATCCACAATAGTTGTAGCAATGTAAACGGAAAAAGCAGCAGCAACAAAGCCACTGAAAATAAATTCTGTGAAATTTAAATGACCAAGATTGGCCCCAAGGAGACATAGAATAATATCCTTCATTTCTTTCTTTGCAGAGACAATGTATGTGATGTTGGACTCCATCAATGTCAGTTTTAACATCCTGTTCTTTGTTTTAAGGGATTTCTCCCTGGCAAGGGTATTAGGGATGTATTGAGAAATAGTGGTGATATTAAAACAAAGAATAACAATAATTTTTAAGGTCCTAGCACCAAAGATCGAGAGCTCATCTTAAGGAGGAGGAAGCAGGCCTAGAAAGGCATTTGTCTGATGGCCTCAGTGCAGATGTGCGCTTCCTTTCTATGTCTCTGGTCCAAACAGTAGGAATGTGAACAGGATTGGAATCACTGAACTGAGGACGGAGAGAAGCACAAGAGCAGGGCGGATGCTGTAAATAGGTGCCTCAGGGTTTCTGGGAGGGGAGGAGGCTGGCTCTTGCCACCTTTATTCACTTTTCTATAACCTCATGCTACTTTCATACAATTAGTCACAAAGACTGAGGTAGAAACCCAAGGGCTACCAGAGAATGGGTTTAGTCCAATATCCTATGCCCAGCAATGACTACCAACAGCCAATTTTCTAGAGAAAATAGCTTCTAATGCATTAAAGCCAATTGCCTGATCCCACTTTCAGAGGAAGGCTCCTTTTTTTATCCTGGCAGGAGATCACAGGCCTTCCCTGAAGCATTTGCTATGATTACCCTTATCACTGCCGTAGCTGGAATAGCTAAAAATGCTATTAATGGTCATAAAATTATACACTCCTTTCTTAAGTCCCAGCACAGCATTTAACTTCATAACCTCCCGCTGGCAGTGAATCTCCACAGGTCGACTTTCTGTTGAATCAAGGAGCACTTCATTTCATTAGTTCTAAATTCACTGCCCTTAAATTTCTCTGAGCAGCCCTCTGACTCTTTTATTATGGGACAGTGGAAGAGAGGAAGTAGCCAGAGTTCTCATTATGCCCTCCATAATTCTGATTATGCCAAACGAGCTCCTCTCTCCATTCTGATTTAATTCAAATACTCTCAGTCTATAGTTTTTGACATATGATAAACCCCAATCTTTGTTATCACCACCGTCCTGATGGCATCACCTTACAAGGACAAGGAGACAAAATCTAGAGAAGCAATAGACAGTGATGGATGTCATGCCTACTGCATGTATGTCCTTGGGTTGTATGATGGGGCAGATTCACTGACAAACTTCCCAGATATTTCCAGTCATTGTGAGACACAATCAATCCATTAGTTGTTTTTGCTGAACTATTGTGCTTTGTTTCTAGGGAGTGTTTAGTCAGGGGTATTGCTGGTAAGGTATATATAGAAATGACAGCAATATAAGAACAAAAGCTGTAATTAGCCTTTTCTTTTTTCAAGAAATACAAATAATGTTAGGTATGAGAGGAACCGTCCGAAACAAGGAAAGCTTCCTGAATGAGGTGGTCTTTAAGTTAGGTTTTAAAGAATAGGTGAAAATCCAATAGTTGAAGAGAAGAAAGAGGATGTGTCGGGCACAGGGACAGTGCAGTATAAACAAAGGCATAGAAAAGGGGGAGGTTAAGAGTGATCGGGATGCAGAGAGTGGTCCAGTTTGACTTGAGAGCAGAGTACATAAAGAAGAATACGGGAGAGAAAGCTGCAAAGACAGGATGGTTCTAGACTGTGAAGGACTTTGAATGATGGATTGAGGAATTTAAACTTTATGTGATAGGGAGCAAGAGGGAACCAATGAAAACTTCTGAGCAGTTAGGATGGCATTACCAAATTTGCTCAGTCAACTCTCTTGTATTCCATATATTTTGACTTCCTACTCTGGCATGGATCCCTTACCATAATCTTCCCTTAAATTTTAGCACTTGTATCTAGTGTTCTGACTCTGGCTAGGATCTTTTCCTCCTCCTTATTCTACTTCCAAATGATTTCCTGCTTCCTCAACCCCAGGCAGAAACCTTCACTCGTCATTAAACACTTAGTGCATGGGAAGCAGACATTTTTTTAAGTTTTGACTAATTTTAGATATTTTTATTCCAAACTCATTCCAAATAAAATGAGTATTTCCATATAAGCAGGAGAACGGAAAGAAGATTTTACATGAAACTTCAAGACTGTATTATCTGCAATTTCCTTTGCTTCTTAAATATTTCATAAGTTCATCGTGTAACTTTCAGCAGTGTCCTGCTCAGACAGACTTCTGAGGTTTGCACAAGGTCACTACAATGCTAGGCATCCTTCCAACGGCTACATGCAATAACCACATGAAACAGAACTTTTGTCCCTATCACCTTCCATGGTGACTCAGGCCCAAACTAATCTCTCCTCTCCCTGCTCCGAGTGCACGTGTATCTGCACTAACCAATGATCATTTTTATTTTGTTGTTTCTTAAGTGCTCCTGTAATACTATTTAGAATTTTATTATATGCTGTCTTATTCTCCAGTTGCTTTATTAGGGTGTCTTTTCTCTCCGACTAGATTATACGCTCTTTATAGAAAGGGACTGGATCGTCTCTAATCTTTCTGCCTCTTTCTACTCCCTCAAATTCCTAACACAGGGTTTAATTCAACAAACATTTAATTTAAGCACCTATGGATATGTAGGGGCCACAATACCTATCATCAAGAAATATGATACACTAAAAGGGACATAAGATGACCACCAGTAAGTATGATACAAGATAGAACATGATAAAGGCATGGCATGGGTCCTATGGGGTGGGGTGGGTAAGCTGCAGCCTAGAGGCCACATATGGCCTTCTAGGTCCTTGAATGCATCCTTTTGATCAAGTCTAAGTTTTACAGAACAAATCCTTTTATTGAGGGGATGTGTTCTGTACAGCTTAGAGTCAATCAAAGGGCCACACTTGAGGACCTAGAAGGCCACACGTGACCTCAAGGCTGCAGCTTACCCACCCCTGGTAGACCTTGAAAATGGAGGCACTTAATAAATGTTTATTGAGTTTCAAAAGTCTACCAAAATGCTCTAAGAAAGTTTAGTGAGGAAGAGCAAGCCACTCCCAGGGGGAAATAGGAGGGAAGTCTTTATTAAGGAAGTGACCCCTGAGCTGGACCTTGAAGCAGATGGAAGGATTTCAATGGTCAGAAATAGGAATGGAGTATGTGTTCCAGTCAACGGAAATATCTATTTTCTTTTTTTTACTGGAAAGTGTTTTATCGTAGGTAGAACAGGTTAGTTGGATGTAGTTTAGAGAATTCCAATTTTATGGGCAATATTTAAAGCATTTTAGTCTGGGACAAGTTGAACACAGGCCTTCTTCTCTCCATCGGACATGACTTCAGCCATGTTAATGTCATACAGTTTCTTTACTGCCTGCTTGATATGATGTGTGTTGGCTTTCACACCCACAATGAATGCCAGGGTGGTCTTATCTTCTTCACAGCAAACTCAGTGGTCAAGGAAAAGCCAATGGCGGCAGAGTGGTACTCAGTCTTGTTTCTCATAGGGATCCTTTCCCAAGGGTATTTAGACTGTCTGCCTTTAAAGCCAAATGGCCTTGGATAGCAAGAAGATGTGGGATGTTGAGATCATCCCCTTTGGGTGGCTTCATATACCCTTCAACACTGCCTTTTTGGTGTTCAACTTAGCTCCTATCTTGGATGAAGGGGGCACCCAGGGGGGAATTGCTTCTTTCTTCACCTTCTGTGCCATAAAGGATAAATGACTTGCTCTATACAGCAGGTAAGCTTCAGAAATGGAAAGTGACTCACATCTTCTTGACTCTAAGTAGGGAAGATGACCTGCCAAGTTATGCCACTTTTAACCCATTTTGTGCCCCCCTAGCACTTACCACAACTCTCTGCACACAATGGCTACTTAATAAATGCTAGATGAATGAATGTTACAACCATATCTCAATTCTAAAATAGCCCCAGGGAGCAAAGGACAGAGACTTTTCAGTGAGTTATATGTAACTCCAGTGAGTTACAGTATATCATGTTATTCTAGCTGGAGCAGAAAGCTACAGAAGCCACCAGGTCAATGAGCTGAACAGACTGAAGACAAAGAGGAATGTCCCTGTTCTAGAAGCCAGGGCTGGTGACAGCTGGATCATCATGGCCAAGACCAGGAAAAACTCTTCACAGAACCTTACCTTTTCTGTAGGACAGCAACAAACTCTGAGAGCCGGTCCCTTTCCACCTCGGCAGACTGCAAAAGGGTCTTGAACTCCATTATCTGCCCTTGACTCCTTTTCAGTTCTGCAGAGTCCATTTCTGAAGGCCTATAAAAAGTATGAGGATCACAGCTTGGGACTGGGAAATACTTGTGGTCACTCAAGGAGAGACTGAGCTGTTTTAAGGTCATCCTAACAAAGCCTCAGAACCATAGACAGAGATAGCAATGAGGGACTCCAGCCTCTTCAATGTGTGGGCACTGGACTGGGAGTCATAAATTCCAGAGGGCCTCCTGAGGTCAGCTAGTCAGTTTATGCTCCCCACCGTGCACCTAACAAATGGTCTCTGTCTGAAGACCTCCAGCTAGGATTAACTTACTCTATCCCAAGACAGATGGCTCTAAAGTAACAAAACCTGCCTCTCAGATGCTTCTAGTTAATCTTTCTTCTTTTGTCAAACATGCTGGTTTTGCTTATTTATAACCTTTACCATCTTACACAAGTCATTTCTCCTTCATAGGACTCAGCTTGGCTTTATCTTTTCCTTACCTCAAACATGGACTTTTAGAGCTGAAAGGAAGCTTTGTTCAACACCTTCATTTTTTTTTTTAGCATGAAACAGATCCAGAAAAGGGACAGGACTTGCCTAAAGTCACACTAGAAAGTAGGAGAAAAACCAGGGCTAGAACCCATATCACTTGAGTCTTGGCACAACATTCTTGCTCTGTGCTGTGTTATCTACTCATCTCTAAAATGAGGGGGTTGGGGAAAAAATAAACTGAGAGTGTTGGACAAGATACAGGATTTATTTGATGCTACCTGACAGATGAGGAACTGAGAGCCAAGATAATGTGTCTAAGGTCACATAGCAAATTAGTGTCAGGGCCAGTACTGAAATTCACCACATCCTGTGGTAGACCTCACCAGAGTATATAAAGGAAATGCTTTTGGGAGGATCTCTTATAGGTGACCTCTCCAATCTAGACTTGAATTATTCTCAAGTCTTGGACCTCTAGTTCCAACTGTGCCTGCACATGAAGCCAACCAATCAGGAAAGGGGGCACCAGGGCCCATATTTTGGAACTTAAATGGGTCCATTATCTCATCAAAGTGGGCACTTCCTGACCTCATGGAAATCCCAGCCCCTTCTTTCATGCCTTCCTATACTATATAATCCCCTTCTGTGTTTTTATATAAATCCTTCATAGC
Organism: Bettongia penicillata ogilbyi; assembly: GCA_023548195.1. Lineage (NCBI taxonomy): Eukaryota > Metazoa > Chordata > Mammalia > Diprotodontia > Potoroidae > Bettongia > Bettongia penicillata. The sequence continues at coordinate 8,478,671 of JAJHZJ010000120.1, forward strand.
TTTGCCCAAAATGTTAGCAGTTTCCCCCTGGTTCTTTTAATATTTCAGAGACAGAAATGTACAACTTGGGCGTCTATCTGTCGTCTCTCGTTGACACTATGAACTGAAACCTTTTTCTGGTGTTAACATGCTCTTGCTGAAGTCTTTTATACATGGATTATCACTGGTAACATGTTGCAGCCTACTTGCACTCTTTTTCACAACCTTTCGTGGTCTGCAATTTCTATTCTTTGGAGATCACAATGTTTCATGATTCACAGACACACATTATTGCCAAGGGAAGATTGGTGTTAGAAAGATAGACTGTGGTTTGTGGTTTGGGATCACTGAAAGCCCTTGCAGCTTTCTAATACAATCCAGTCCAATCCCTACCATTCAACTCTGGGCTCATCATGGTCTACCTGCAGGCTCTCTCCTAGTTAGATATCATGGACTAACCTGATGGGCACACATCTTGCAGTTTGGGCAATATGGTTTCATCCAGTTTGTTTTCCATCGTAGATGGTTAAATGACCTCTTCCTTATGGCTAAGAACTTTCCGAGGTGACTTACAGCATTCTAGCTGTCAAAAGCACTTAGTACAATCTCACCTGTGGATAATAGTATTTGGAGAACCTCCCCATAAATAGGTCTTCTCATTCATACTTTGACTTTCCCTAGAACATCTTCCATGCTACTGCCATACGTCTGTTAAAGAGGGGGTTGGACTAGAGGGTCTCTAAATCCCATCACTCTGTCATTCTCTCTGGGCCAATTAAGAAAGCAAATATGTGAAGTTTGTATTTGGCCACAAATACAACAAGTGGAAAAGACTGCTTATGACGCTGCTTACAGCGCTTCTGCTGGAGAACGCTTAGGGAAGCATAAACACTTATGGTTACAAACTAGTAGAATCAGCCAAGGGGGTGGTTTAAAGCTAAAATTAAATGTTACCACAAAAGACAAGGTCAAACAGACATTCGTTAATATGACATGAAAGTCCCACATGAGTGAACAATGTGTGATGAGTAATGGGGCTTTTGAGAGCTTGAAGCAGATACAGAGAACGTCTCCCCTTTGGGCAGAATAGGACAGAGAAAAGAACCCTGGACTAGAAGTCAGGAGACATTGGACAAATACTGGCTCCCACATGTATTAGCTCTGTGATCCTAGCTAAGCTAGTTTAGCTTCCTCAGTTTCCATTTTACTCATCTTTAAAATGAGCATAGAAACACTAACATCCCCTACTCCATAGGACTGTTGAAAGGTTTATTAAGTAAACCTTAAAGTACTATTGAAATGTCAGCTGTTAAAGTGGAAGGAAGGACCTTAGTTAAAATCCCTTTTCTGCCACGTTAGCCTTCCTGGACCTTACTTCCTCATCTTCAAAATGGGGTACGTAATCCCTGCATGATGGGTAGGAATGCTCCTGAGAAGCTGCAAAGCAGCAGGCTAATGGAAAGAATCATAGCCATAATGAGGACCTACCTTCGAGGTGACACATTAGGGCTGGGGAGGGAGGGCTGAGTGATTGAAGATTCCACCAGAGTATGCCCCAGGCTGCTCACTGTTCTGCATGAAACAAGAAGGGTCTTTCAGGAGGAATGAACACAACAAGGGAACCACAGTGACAAGTCTATTTCCATAGGGTACACACCAACTTTGGGGCTCTTACTGGAACTCTCTCAGTAACCATACCCAAAGCATCACCCCAAGATCATGAGCAGCAAATTATCAGTATTTCGTACTCATTTGAGGCACTGTTTCAGAACTCCTGATTACTCAAAACTAGATGCAACCATAAAGCAGCAATATCACTTCCATACTTCAAGGATCCATCATTTCCCAGTAGAGTGGTGTCCACTGCACCAACACCTCTAATCCTTACTTCATGACTTGTGACAAAAAAAACACAATACCCTCTGGCCAACCCTCTAAGTAATGAGTCTCTCTGCACTTTGGTGACAAAGACAAAAGACTTGCAGTCCACTGTTGGCATCATATCTAAATCCTTTCTGGCTAGGTAGTACCTGCCAAAGCTGCACTTGGTTGCCATAACCTTTAAGAACCCAAAGGTACCACCATGCCACAGAGAGCCACCTCACCAAGAAGGGAGCAGAGGCGTAACAACTGCATGCATAATATTTCATGGATTCCCTGTTTCAAATTCTTAGAAGCAGAGGAACTTAAAAGTCAGCCATGCAGCTATTATTAAAGTGAACTGTAATAGACACATTCCTAATGTAATAATGTCTGTGTTTAAATGGGTCCTTCCTCCAAATGCAGAGATAATGTAATAAGAAGTAGACATATATTGTGTAAGAAATGCCGCAGTCATCTTAAAATGGCATTTGTGGTTTTGGATAGCTGGCAGGAAACAACATCCTTCTGAATAATTGATATTCATTGCAATATCTCCATTGCACTCCTCTTACCGAGAAGCTCCAACCCTCCCGGCATGATCTCCGGAGGATGCAGGCGCTTTGAGCAGGTTAAAGTTTGGCTCCTCGATGAACTTGGAAGACAGTGAGCTGCTGTCCATTAAACTGGAGTCGCCACTTCCATCTTTGCTCTGAAGATGCTACAGTAAAAAAAAAAATGGAACACAAGCCACGGTTTGACAAAGCTTTGGAACCAGAGTGTTCAAAAGCACAGAAATGAATTGGAGCATTCTTTATGCACCTCAAAGGATGCTCCTGTGATCCCTCTACAAGGATATAATTAAAAGGAGAAGGAAAAAAACAGATCTCTCTGTACCAAAATGTTGATCTGTGGCTTTATTTGTAATGGCAAAAAAAAAAAACAACAAACCCCAACCCTGTAAACAACCTATATAGAAAACACTTGGAGAAGAATGCCTGAATGAATTGTGGTATTTAGAATCACTTTTAAAAATTATCCAGTACTACCTCATTTTTTTTCCTAGAGTAGGAAATTGAACCTTTGTGAACTTACCCAAAGGTCATACAAGCAACAGCACAAACGGACATCACCACCTCTAAATCGAGCCCCCATTATTACACCATAATGACAAATATGAAGAATACAAAGAAATATAGGATGGTTTAAGAAATTATGCAGAACAAAGAAACAAGAACAAACAATATACACACAACGGCAGCCATGTTCATTGCACTTATGTTAATTAGCTGACAAAATATAAAAAGAAAGTGCATGGGAGAAAAAGAAATCAGCAAAGGTCATGGGAGCAAATAGGACATTTCTGTTATTATTTTGCTAAATTCAACATCCACATCAAAAAGCCATAAAGAAGATTCCTTTCAGCAGGAGAGAAAAGTGAGTTTGGCTTCATGAAAATGCCTCTTGCATAATAATGATATCTAATAATGCCTCCCTTCAAGCCAGTAAATCAGATGGCCTAACAGTGTTAGACACAGAAAGCTCCCCAAACAGATGCGCAGTTTCTACTTTGAGACATTCCCTTTCTATCCTTAGACCCTCAGAAAATTACCATATCAGACTGATTCAGCTGGGTTTATAACTTGCAGGGCACTGTGCCTAGCTCTTTAGGTCAGCATTTTCCTGATCTGGAAATGATGATCCTTTTTAGAGATGAGTGCTGTATATTGATTTTGCATTCTGTCCCCTCGTCCTGGCCCCTGGCCACCCCTTCTCCTAAGCTTGATGTGTCTGTTACAAATTAAATAAGTATACTGATGTGCCCAAGTGGTCAGCCTTCCAGGATGGCCCCGGAGAGGCCTCCGCAGCAGGGAGTGGTGGCGGCAGCTTGGAGCCAGTCAGCCATGGTCCCCCAGCCCAACCTTCTCTAGAATTCTTCCTTTCTCCTCTTGCTCGGGGGCCAAGAGAACGGAGGCTCAGAAGACAAATGATAGAGATCACAGTCAGCATTAATGAAAGAATAACCACAAAACTTGCTTGCACTGAAAAGCCTGATTTTCCTTTTCCACATTAAGATTGTCTAATCATCCTAACACAGCAGAAAGAACAGAAACAGTGTGGTCTAATGGGTAGAGAGCTGACTTCAGAATCAGGAAAAACTGGGTTCGAATCCTCCTGCTTCTGACACATCTTGGTTGTGTGACTGGGCAAATCACTTCCATTGAAAGCCTTCCCTGAAAGGCAGCAGGAGTGAATCTGTTCGTGGAAAGGCACTTCCACTTCTTTTAAGGTGTTTTCAGTTGTATAGGACTCTTTATGACCCCTTTGGGGGTTTTCTTGGCAAAGATTTGGGAGGGATTTGCCATTTCCTTCTCCAGCTCATTTTATAGATGAGGAAGCTGAGGCAAACAGGGTGCAGTGCCTTGCCCAGGGTCACACAGCTAGTAAGTGTCTGAGGTTGGATTTGAACTTAGGTCTTCCTGACCCCAGGCCTGGCACTCTATCTACTTTGCCACCTAGCTGCCCTCACTTCCTCATTAGGAGTTCTCTATGCCCTTGAAATCACAGGTATGGCTCAACCATAACGAAAACAACAACAGCAAAATACAAAGAATATTGAACTACGAAATTAAGTGACCTGGTTTAGAACCCTGGAGTGATCCTTGTTATAAGGCAAGTGATTTGATCTCCTGAGCCTCAGTTTCCCCATCTTAAATTGGGGGTGACTGCTTATCTTAGTGTGGCTATGAAGAAGATGCTTTGTAAATTGTCTCTAGTCAACAATGAACATTTATTAAGCACCTACTATGTGCTAAGCACTTGGAAATACAAAAAAAAAAAAAGCAAAAGATGATCCCCACCAAGCATACTGTCTAATGAGAAAGGCAACATGTAGACAACCATGTATACACAAAATCAAGACAGGGCTGATAAAATAGAGAAGGCACAAGCATTATGGGGCCCAGGCAGTGAGAGGAAGTGGAGAATGTTTGTTGCCCACGTGTTGACATGCCTCAGGGTAGACGTTCCATAGAGCGTGCCATTGGGCTGTATATCTGAGAGAGACAACCCAGCTGGACAAGGAGATGGGCCCAGAGGCAAAAAGGAGGGAGGGAATAGGCTGGACTGTCTGAGAAATTTCAGAGCTCCTTTGCTGATGCTTCCCATGAAAGCAATTGCCCATCTTGATACTAACATTTGCCTAGCGTTACACTACAGCAGCTAAGTACAGAATTCCAATGCCTCTGAAAAACCAAGAACAAGGAAGAGGAGCAGGGCTGATACAAGCATATTGTACCATATAACCAATGATGGACTCCAAAGAAGACTGGGAATAAGGGACATTATCAAGGAGTATACAAGGAGAAGATGGTGAGATAAAGGTCAACATCGGGGGAGGACAACAGCCAAGGGTTCCCCTGATACCCTCAGAAAGTCTGGAGAAGTTGAGGCTGGCCTCCAGCAGGTTGGTCGGAAGGACTTCCCTGTAGTGATCTAAGAACAGGGGCAGATGATCAGGTATGGATGAGCTAGGGTCTACATTACTGGAGAAGGCTTCCAAACTCATGTGAACATGGAGCTCTCTGAGTATGTCTGCAAAACTCTGAACACTTACAAAGTGCTTCCTTTACAACAACAGTATGAACCAGATGGTACAAATATTGATGAGAAAACTGAAACCAGGAAGGCTACCTGATTTGCTCTAGGTCAACTGAGGATACGTCACTCTGACTAAACCGAGCGAGCCTTTTCACTCCAAATCCAGCTTACCTCCTGCCACTCTTTACTGCCTTGCTCAGCTTCTTGGTGAACCTGCCTCAATGAGGAACTTCAGGATGACGTACCCTATTCTAGAACTGGCAGGTTTCTTCCTACCCCCAGTCCGGCCCCACCAGCAGCAACTCATAGCATAAGCTAGGATAAAATGGCTGAGTTTAAGCTGGACACACTTGAGCTCCAGGTTCTCCTCCTCAATCATTTTCTGCCATCTGCTGCTACCTAACTTTGCTGAGGGGAAACACCTCTGGAATCTACAGGCTTTATCCAGGGGTGCACTAGAACTATTTCTTACTGGCTCTAGAGGGTCAGTTGTTAACATTTCAGTGTGTTTATAACTCAGAAATTGGTAACTGCTATAAGGTAGAACTTTATTGTTTTGTCGATTTATAGATTTAAGATAGTGATGGAGAAAATGTTAATAATACAGATTAAAATTTCAAGTGTCACCTGTACTTTCCCCCCCAGAGAGCTGGTAGTTAAACACCTACCAGCACACCCCTGGCATTATCTGACACAGCCCAGGTGCTCTGTCACCAGCTAGCGTTCAGCAAACGTGAACTCGTGAAGATCGCAACCATAGCATTTAGTGAAATCAGTTCTTAAAAATTCCTCGTTCCAGCTCTGATGTTTCCTATGTAATGAGCTCATGGCCAGCAGGTCTCTGCACCTCTAAGAGGCAAAGCTTCTTTATCTAAAATGGATCTAATGCTGGCACTACCTATTTCTAAGGGTACTTGGGAGGAAAGAACTAGGAAAGGTGTCCTGTCATCAGCTATTGTTTAGGTATTTGTGACTCTGGACCTTCATGGGGGCATGACCTCAAGGACGGCCTCATCTCCCAAGAGGGAAAGATTCCAAAGAGAGGCCTAACAAGGAACCCTCAGTAACTGAAGACTGGCCTGACTAGCCCAGGGGCTCCTCACCAAAGGTTAGTCATTAGGGGATAGCTGCAAACCAAGAGCACCAGAAGGACAGTGCATTCTCATAGAAAGAGTACTGGAGGTGATGTCCAAGAACCTGGGTTCAAATTCTGGCTCCTAATCACCACCAGGGTAGCCTGAAGCTTTCTGGTTCTTAACTTCATCATTCTATAAATTGAGGGAGTTGAACTAGACCAGGGGTGAGGAACCATCAGCCTTGAGGCCATATGTTGCCCTCTAGGTCCTCAAGTGTGCTCCTTTGACTGTAAACATCATAGAATAAATCCCCTTGGATTCAGTCAAAAGGTTGCACCTAATGACCTAGAAGGCCACAGGCTCCCCACTCTGATACTAGACCCTCTGACAGACTCATAATGGTCTAATTCAGTTTGGTCCAACAAGCATTTCTTAAGCAGCCACAAGATGTAAGGCCCTAGACTGCTAGGTGTGGAGGACACAAATTTTCAAACAGATTGCATTCTATTGGAAGGTAGAATGTGTCAACAGAAAGGTATATACTCTGACTAATTTGAGGTAAGAGAGTGTACACCGTTAACCATGAGGATGAGGAAGGGTTACCAGTGGTGGTAGCCCTTGAGCAGAGGCTTGACTGGAGGAGAGGAGGGACACCCTGTGCAAAGATGGTGAAAGATGAATGCTAGGGGCACATTTAGATGGAATGGAGAGTGCCTGGAAGGGAGTGGTGTGAAATTAGTCTGAAAAAGGAAGCTGAATCCAAATGGTCCAGGGCTTTCAAATTTAGGGGTTCATACCTCAGCCTAGAGGCCGTAGGGAGCCACTGAATGAGACTTGTGCTTTAGCTTTTGGAAGCGTTCCCTGACCGTTGTGTCCAGAAGCACTGGGCTCAGGGGGCTAAAAGCAATCGATAACAAAGCTCTGATACTGGTCCAGGTGAAACCAGGGGAAGGTCCAACGGACTGGTGGGATAGGGGACCACGAGGGAAGAGAAGGGGACAGACCTGAAAGCATTATGGAGACTGAAGCAGCGATACATGTCAATTCTCTGTGGGAGAGAAGGGAGAGTCAAGTACTGAGGATATCTCTGATGTTGTATACCTGAGTTACTAGAAGAATTGTGGGACCCTCAACAGAGACAGGAAAGACTGTGTAAGGGGCAAGTTTGGAGGGGAGAGAACGAATGAATTCTGTTTTTGATGTATCGAGTTTGAGAGGCCTATGACATATTCAGATGGAGATGTTCAGCAGGTACCATAGAAGGTTGGAAAGGAGGATGTACCCACACTGATGAAATCCTGGATCTTTTGATAAGATTTATCTTATCTCCCCAATTAGATCATATACTTAAAAAATGTACACTCTAAGTAGAGCCAACAAAACAATATGTGCAATACTATGAGAATGGAAATGGAAAAAACACACAAAAAAATCAAAAGTGAGTATAACAAAATTATAAAATCCAAGCAGGGCTGAAATGAGAGGTGAAGACAACCCCGACTCAAGTCTTCGCATATTTTCCGACTTTGTCAGTGTGCTGGTCAGGTGTGCTGATTTTGTCTCCTTTATTTTTTTCTTTTTTGTCTTATGAAAGTATTTGTTATATGGGATGGCTCTCTGGGAGGGGGAGGGGGAGGGAGGGGAGGTGCTGGGGAAAACAATGGTGAAGTAAAACACAGAAGTCTTCAATAAAAATTTATTTTTTAAAAAAACTGTATGCCCTTTGAAGGCAAAGACCTTTCTTTTCTCTCCATCTCCTATATTGTCTGAGCCAGCAACCAGCATATCAAATCTATTTAGTCAATATTTTAAAAATTAATTCCTTATTGAGTGGTGTGTGCCTAAATCTCTTCTGCCATAGGTTGGAGACAGGGAGAATGAAGAAGGAAGTTCAGTGGGGGCAAAGGACAACAGAACCCCATACCAGCCCTAGCCAACCTCGTCTCACATCAGCAAGGACAGTGAGGCCCCAGTCCAGCAGTGTAGCACATCCACAGGGGCCTGGCTTCCTGAACAGCCTCATGGCCTGGAAAACAATCTTATCATGTAGGAAGACAGTCAGGTTCCCTAGCTCCTCATCACCCCTGTAGTAGGTATTTAGAAAGCATGCATTATCTATGCCACTTTTATCATTCAATTCAATAGACCCTGAGGAAGCTTCCTTCTACTCTCTCCATAGTCCTATAATCAGGGATGAACGTACAACAATGAAAAATGGCATGGTCCCTGATCTCAAAGAGCTCCGAATGAAAGAAAAAACATTTATTAAGCACTTACTATGTGCAAAGTCCTGTGCTAAGTGTTATTTTGAAATACAAATGATATAATAATAAAAATAATTGAATGTGGTTACTGTATGTTCACAAATTACTTGAAACAACAATGCAATGAAGCAAAAGTGAAATCTCGATAAAGGAAATTTCAGGGAAGAAGAATCTAAAATGCTCTATAAGAAGCATCCCCTGTAAAGACATCTCCAAATCACAATCAAGATTGGGATGATGTATTGATTAATAAGGATGGAGCCTTGGCCAGGAAGTCTCCAAGATGACCTTCTACTGTCCTTTCTTCATGGTTTACCAAGAGATGACATGATATAATAAGAGAGTGCCACATCTGGGATTAAAGGACCTGGGTGACCTTGGCCAAGACCGTCCACCTCTGTGGACCTCAGTGTTCTCATCTGTAAAATGAGGTTTACTTGATGAACTCCAATGCTCCTTTGACCTCTTAACCAACTATATTCTGATAAAATTTGATATGGAGGCTCTAGACAAAGCGATCTAGGGAAACTCTAAGGAAGTAGAACCCTGGAAAGGTGATTTAGCCCATGGATTTAGCCCCCAGAGCACAGTGACGACAAAGATAAACCTTAAATCTTCTGGCTCCTTGGTCTACGCACGTCCACTATGCAGCTGCTCTTACTGCCAGTAAGAATAATAAATAATAACCCACCAAGGTGAATTATCACATGCATAAAACTCTTAAGGATGTGGCTTGCAGATGCTCGCACCATGCTTATACCTGGAGAGTGAGGCGACCAATCTCTTCTTCCAGCTCCTGGACCTTGGCCTCTCGTTCGGCCACCATCTTCTGGAGCTGGGCTATGATGCAGCTATTCTTTTGGGCCTCTATGGTCAGCTGTTGGCCCAAGCTCTGCTGAGCTTCCTTGGCCTTTTCGTCCTGGTGGCTGAGTTTACTTAAGATATCTTGCAGCTGCTTTAGCTGGCTCTGAGGGAATTAAAAAACAAATCATTGGAGACCATCGCTCCAAATTCCGTAGGATCACACTCTAAGAGCAAGAAGGGATCTCAGGGTGTGTCTTGGCCAATGAGTGCCTGAAGCAGGAAGACATCCCTGACAAGCAGTCATTTCACATCTGCCTGAAGATTTATAGGATCACTTCCCTTTCAAGGAAGCCCCTTCCACTTTTGGACAGTTCTCGTTATGGGGAAACTTCTTTCACTCCTTTTCTAGATCTTCATCATGTCACTGCTAGTCCCATCTTCTGGGGCCAAGCAGAATAAATCTAGATCCCTCTCCACAGGCTAGCCCTGGAAATGCCAAAAAAGAGCCACCATCCCTCCACCCCAACCCCGAATCTCGTCTTTTCCAGGCTTCCTTTAAACAATCTTTGAGCGACATCATTTCTAGGCTTCTCATCATCATGGATGCCTTCCTCTAGACACACCGCAGATTGTAATTGTCCTTCCTAAAATGTTGTACCCACACAATACGCCAGATGTGGCCTGAGCAGGGTGAAGGACAAGGTGATTATGCCTCCCTAACTCTGGATGCAGGGCTTCTGTTCATGCAACCCTAAGCCTGCAGGAGCTTTGGGGCCACCATGTCATACTGTTGACTTGTTTTGAGCCTGCAGGCCACTAAAACCTCTTAGGCCTTTTTTCATATGAACCATTGTCAAGTCATATCTCTATCCTGTATTTCTGCAGGTGAATTTTTGAACCCCGCTGCCAAACTTGGGGGACCTAACATTTATCTCTATCTTCATCTTCCTAATTTCAGTCTATATTACAGTGCAGATCTTTTAGATCCTAATTCTAGCATCCAGCATATTAGCTGAACTTCCTACCTGTGTGTAATCTGCAAATTGGTAAGTATGCCTTCTATGTCTCCATCTAAGTCATTGATAAAAACGTTAAATGGAACTTGGAGTTCTGGAGCCTCCAGAGACCTCCTTGACTTACACTCATGGAGATGTTCTTCATTGCACATAGAAGGAAGGCCATTAACCTTGGCCCCAATTTAAATAGAAGGGAGGCCATTAACCTTGGCCACAATTTTTTCCTCAGTAGTCTCCCATTTCCTGTGTTCCCTCTCCACTAAGCCCCCTTCCTCTGCAGAAGGAGTTTTGGTATTCTTTGGAGAACCTAGAACTTGGGGCCATAGCTGTCTGGGAATAAGTACACATGACCCTTACCACCAACTTCAGGAATCCCTTCCCACCCTCTGAATCATGCAAAACTTGGAAGAGACAGCCTATTCCACTCTCAGTTCCTATCCCTAACCCCTAAAAGCAGTCACCTTGCTCTTCGTTGGCTAGAAGCCCGCGAAGACATCAACTGACAATGGTTAAAGCTGTTTCCCCAAAACGCATTTTGGATGGCATTTAAGAGTCTTTTGGGTCTTTTAGACCCAAAGGAATAAATTTCTAATGCTGGAGTTTTAAACAGCATGAAAGGAGTGGAGGAATCTCATACTTAGCCAAGGTGACCCATCTGATACTTGGGGCAGATTCCTGGAGCAGAGAAGGACTACCAAGAGTGAAGTTCCATCATGACAATCCCTTTCATGATTTATGCTAAGCTAACTTCACTTCTCCCAGGGGCAAGGCAGAAGATTAAATCTCCCTGAGGATCCTTCAGGTAGCATTTATTACTTTTGTTTGTCCCATCATATGACTCTTATGCCTTCCCTCCTTTATCTGTGCCTTCACTTAAGCTATTTCCTCTGCTTAGTATAACTTCCCCTCTCCCTTCCATTTATCCAAACTCTATCCAACTTCTCAGGCCAGCTCAAAGTTTCCATGATGATACCCAATTATTCTAGCCCTCACTAAGCTTTCTCTCTCTAAAGTATCTATTTCTTAGGAAACATGAAGATTCTGAGATTGCAAATATCCCCCTACATATCTTCACCGTATATCTTCAAAGCTCTGAACTGGAAGGGATTCAGAGGCATCTAGTCCAAACCCTGCCCAAAGCAATCGTCTCTCAGACAAAATCTCTTACAAATGTCTCCCTTAGCCCTCAAGCCAAATGAATGGTAGTAGCAGAGGCCTCCCTCCCAGGATCAAGGCCCTTTTGCCCTTGATACAATCTGGGAAGGGTATGGGTCTCTAAGGCAACCACGTAGCTGCTGAAAGTTATACCATTAAAGCATCTATGAGCTCATCGTCATGTTTGCCTTTTTCAAGCAGGGTTGCAATTTGGCTCTTAAGTGTTTTAATTTCATTGGATAGCACTTTGTTCCGGGATTTTATGCCATCACATTTTCGTTTTAGTTCTTCATGATCTTTTTGGAGAGTATCTCGCTCATTTGTGAGTCTCTGAAATGAGATAAGATATGATTACAGAAAATAATTCATTCAGTAATTCAGCAAACATTTATTAAGCAATTTGTTAAGAAATTACTTAGCCCTGGGAATATAAAGGGAGTTCTGACACAAGACCCTGTCCTCAAGGAGCTTATAGTCATAGGATTTAGAGCCAAAAAAAGATTTTTCAGACCATACAGTCCAACCCTTTCATTTTGCAGCTGAGAAAACTGAGCCCCAGAGGAAATGCTGCTACTTAGCCATCTCTATCTATAGGTTATTTCAATCCTCTCCATGTTAATGTTCCTATAGGACTTTTAAGCAAATCACTTCAAACTCATTTTGCTTCACTGGCCTTTTGCTATGTGGAGAGTAAAAGTATTGTGTGTATATCTAAACTTAGAGTTTAAGGATTAAAGTTTGAAAAGTACTAAAAGATTTTTTTTGATGAAATTAATTACAGAAATGCAAAACAGCACAACAATTTATTTCTTACTTCAGTCACCCAAGGATACGTAATTTCACTGCTATGGGGGTACCCTCCACCAATGCAGATCTCAGCCCTTCCTACCCAATAATTAACTATTTTTCATGAGTTGATGATGGGACTGAAAAAAATTCACTTCTTGGTGTCCCCTAAATATCTGGTGATGAGCTCCTCTGCACTCAGCAGCAAGTCATAGAAGGAGGGATAGATTTGGATCCAGAAACTTGGATCCAAAAACTCAGATACCAGCTCTGGTACTGCAAGCAATAAATTTCCTTTCTCTGAGACTTGGTTTTCTCATTTGTAAATATAGATGATATTTGTGCCAACTGCCTCACAGAGTGGTGAGTAAAGAGATTTTTTAATCTTTAAGCACCACAGAGGGTGGGGCTATTATTCTGTTAGGCTATTCATCAGCTGGCCACATGGCAGACTCATGGGCCAACGTTTGAGGTCTTCCCAACCTAAAGACTCTCCAAGCCTTGAGGCAGAGGCAGAGAATCAAGATTGCCCTCCTCAGCCCTCAGAGGGCTTAGCCAGGGAGATTAGGAGGGGAAAGTGGAGCTGCCAGCAAGAACAACAAAACTGAGGAGCTCACTTCCAGCAAGAAATTTAGGGAAAGCTGGAAGAAGTTTGCAGTGGCCTGCAAGGATGGTGAGACACTGGCATTTGTGCCACAGCCAAGTGTCTGCCCTTGGTACTCAGAGAGTACGCCCATCTCTTTCCTAGAACAAAAGACAGAAAAGGTTGAAAGAATGCCGCTCTGTTCTCCAGGTTATCAGGAAGAACAGTGTTACTTTAAAAAATGAGAAAGGAGTTGAGCTCCAGTGTGAAAACGAAGAAGAAAAGGGATATGAAGAGGCAATGAGAGGAAAGGAGAAAGCTGACCCACAGAGTAGAAAGGTAAGAAAACTGCTAAAACACTTAGATATCAGGCTATTCCAGAAGAAGAGAGCTGAGTGCTCTGAGAAAGAAGCCAACTGCTTCTCCTTTAAGGGATGGTTATGTGGATGCACAGGGGCATTTGGGTGAGACACAATCCAGTAAGGGTCACAGGAAGAAGAGATAGTTGGGGACTTCCTGCTAAGAGGTATTTGTTGAACAGATCAAGTGCCTACTATGTGCCAAGGACTGTGCTAGGTACTCACAAAAGTGAGGCAATCTTTGCTCTCAAGGATTTTGCATTCTGACAGAGGCATGCTTTCTTGCCTAAGGGTGTAGACCAGAGTGAACTTGGCAGATTGGACACCAACTCACCACTGGTGGTGATCTGCTCAGGCACGAATGATAGGACCAAGAGGATTTGAGAAAGCTATGGAGCCTTGTGCAACCAGCTGAAGATCTGAGGGATAGCAAGTGGTGTTTTCAACAATGCTGCTGGCTCTGCATGACCTTGAGCAAGTCACTTAACCCCAATTGTCTTGCCTTCCCCTCTCCAAAAAAAAAAAAAACCCAAAAAACAATGCTGCTGACTAAAGACGAGGCTTCAGGACAGAAAGGCAGATGTATGTGGTCAAGAACAGAATTTAGATTTCTGGATTACAGTTTAAAATATAGGAATGTCAGGGACGGAATGCACTTGAGTACTTGTCTGAAGTCTGAACAAATTCAATCCAAACTCTTCTAAACTGAAAGGCAAGGGGGGAGAAGAAAACTGTTTCCACCAAACTACATGATAAGGACTCACTGCTGTACAGGAAGAAAAGCTTTACAGACACCCAGAAATTCACAGGAGAAAATAGGTAAGTTAGTCAACAAATGTTTATTAAGCAATAACCATATACCATAAAGAAAACAACAATAAAAGCCATAGCCTCAGATGCCTATCCCGAAATTGTAACACGGGGTAACAAGTGACCCTAGTGATCCTAATTCAAGGAGAAAAAAATGAACCTTGTAGGGTATCTCTGAGTCTTGGTGGACTGAGACCCATGACCAGATTATGACTCTGGAAGGATACACCTTTACTCAACAGGAGAAAAGAAAAAATAGTGAAAAAGACATGGGGAAGGTGACATGAATGGGGGTGGACCGGAACCAGATCTCACTCTCTCGAAAGCTAATCGTTAAATTCTCAGCGTGTATATTTATGCTTTGGAAATCAGGAAATGCTCTAAAATTAGGACTTGATTCATTCTGTTGATTGTGCACTTGAGAAAGTGATGGGAAAAAGTCAATGATGCAGATTATACTTAAAAATGTGACTTACGTACTGTTTCTTCAGAGAGTAATTAACAATTTCTTGATTGCCTTAGTGATAAATTTATTATAAAGATAATTTTATTATTCAAGACACAGAGAAACAATTGAGGAGAACTTCTGTTTTAGATCTGATTTTCACCCATTTAAGAATGATCTGGTCCTGGAGCAAGAATGAGGGGAAACTTACATGGAAATAAAAATTTTATCTTTGAGTTTGGGAAAAAGGAGAGGAAATATATAGTTATATATATATTATATAAAATATATATTCTGATATATATACTCAAGATTTAGGGAAAGCAGTTTTCAAAGGAGTTGAGAGAAAGGATAGGTGGGATTTTGATAGATTCAAATTCTACATGAGAACTCAGCTCCAGAGAAGTGAAACTCTAGAATTAAATTCTGAAGGCTCAAAAAACCCCCAGGTATGATGGGGAAAAAAGGGATAATTTTCTAAAGCTACCTCTATATGTAGATGCAAATGGAACTCATCATCCACTTGGATTTTTCAAAGATATCTATGGAAGATAAAAAACAGGGGAAGGTAGGGGAGAATGGACACAAAATTGAGGTGTGGTTTTATAATAACAGCATCAGGAGTGCTAAAATTTAGAATGAGGTATGGCAAGAAGAGCTAAGTGTGACAGAAAGGGTTGGATTTGTGGGGGTTTGTTTCATTTTTAAGCTTTATTGGGGAAGAGAGGGGGACCAAGAATTAGTAGACCACTTCATGGAGTAGATGGGATGGTGAGGATAGCATTGAAAGAGAGGAGACAGAGCTTCTTCAGCTCTCACTAGATGTTTTGTCTCATCTTCCCTGCTAGGAAAGGACAAAACAAAAATGGTTGACAGAGTTGATAACCAAGATAATTTCAAAGAGACAGTAAGACTCATTCCCTTGATGAGTCCAGCTCATCAGGCCCTCCTGAGAAGGCTCACCTGGCAGGTGTGACTATGGAGTCGCAGCCAATGCCCATTAAAAGACTGAAGAGATAATGCACAGTGGGATGAGGGGAAATGTCCTGATTTTCAGAAAAATAAATGGAGTCTGGAAAGCACAGGCTACAGATTAGCTTGACTTTCATTCCTTACAAAATTATAGACATCATTATTAATATTTGCTGAACCCCCAGAATCTCCATGGACAGTTGATTCATTACCCTCCTGACTTTCTGGATTGTGCTTCTGTGCCATAGTTGCTTTCTTACCCTGGAACCTCCCTCAGTGCCTAAGGCATCCACACCCTATAATATTCCTTCACCCTTGTGGCCTTCCCACCCTGGGTTCTCTCTCTGTCATGCCAGCCCCCTTTTCTTCCTTTGGTGAGCTCCCCTTAGGGCTTCCATTTTGGGGAGAGACCCAGGCCTGTCAATCTTCATTCCCCTCCTGGCTCTAGAGCTTTCTGGACTTCAGACACCATGCCCTGCCTTTTCCACCCCCACCCCCTTAGCTTCCTTTTGTGTTCTTTTTCCACCATTAGAATATAAGCCCCATGAGGATAAGGACAGTCTTTCTTTTTGCTTGTATTTATATCCCTAATGCTTAGCACAGTGCTGGGCATATAATTAAGCACTTAAGTCCTTATTGATTGCCTGTCTGCTTTCTTGGGTGAAGTCCACATGAATTTAACCAACAGCATGTCAGTAAAGGAGTATAGAATACATAGCTGAGTCATGCAAATTTGTTTATAGAAATGGAGAGGTTTCTGATAGCAATCCAGGATCAGATCATTGCCACCAGGAATTTCAGAAAGGTGACCCTTAAAAAGCCTAAACTTCTTAATTGATTCAGATCATACAACTAAATGGTGGAAACCATGTAACACATCACAGCTGTTAAGACTTCCAGGTCACATGACCAACAAGATGGCAGACTAAGCATTTTCTCCAGTCCTCATGACCTCTCAAATATCACCAGAATAGAAAAGGTGAACAACAAATCAAAGAAATTTTAGCTGACTCCATGGACATCAAGAACTCTAAAGAGGTAAGAATTTGATGAACTTAGAGCTGAGAAATCCCTAACCCTTAAGTAGTTTGCTCAGCACTCCTTCCCTCACCACCTGCCACACTCTGCCAGGGCTGTGCAAGCTGACCTTTGGGCTTGTGGCTGAACTCAACTCTACCCCACCTCTCCTCCTTATGACAAAGAAAACCAAAAGGCAGAAACTTCCTCTGTGATGCAACAAACTCAGCCAGAGAATTGAGGAACAGAAGAACCTGGAGCAAGAAGTATATGGGTGGTTATGGCACTCCATTAATCCTGAGAGAAAGAACCCAGCATCCCACTGGTGTCAGCTGTCCCCTCAGACATCACTTGAGGCAAAGACTGAGGGCACCGAAACATGAATTGTCCAGTATGGGGGAGCATTGAGGTCCATCTATCACCATCCATAAGGAAGGAGTCAGAAAGTGAACAATAGGGAAATATAAGAAGAAAAAAAAGACTTGAAATTACCAGAGCTCTCAGGAGGAAGAAAACTTAATTAAAGACCTTGAGCATAAGTAGATAAACAGGGAAGATATTAATAACAAAAGGAAATGTGGCCTGCAGATCAGCTATGAATAAATATTGCAAGACAAAGGAAAATGAAACAGTATGTGATGAAGTGGAAGACTCTGTATTCTCAAGAAAGCATGGAAACGCAGCAGGATGTTTCTGAATAACTTAAAAGAGAAATTAAGAATTGTAAAAGCAGAATTTATGACATATACAGGAGAAATAACTGGCAGAAGAGAAAAACTTTATTCCATAGTGACGATTTCATCATAGAAAAAAAAGAAAGAATAACTGATGGGCGATGTAAATATACAGAAGTGAAGGACTATTTTGAAAAAGATAAACATTTCACAGCAGGCTGCAAAAATATGGAATCTATCAGATACCTAGAAGAATATTATCAGTTGGCTAGAATTATACACTGGAAAGTCATTATTTATTTTACAAAATAACAGATTATGAATTCATACATTATAAAAACAGACTTCAAAATATTCTTAAGAATTCAACAAATAAATTGTACTAGAACTGAAGAATTATTACAGATCAGATTGTTAACCACAATTACTTGGATGTAACACTGATCTGTAAAAAAAAAATTCAAGAAAAATGTGGGTTGGGCTTTGGTTTTTCCTGGTGGTAGGGGAACTAACATAATTTTTTAAAATGTCACGTAATTGATGGCTGACTCTATCTAGGAGCTCAGGACGTCAGCCTGAAGCTCCCTGGGTCTCTGACTTCTTTGTTCTTTCATGCTGGGCCAGTTTTTTCCTTTTCAGCTTCCTTCAGCTTCCGTGCCTTCTGGAAAACCTTCATGCACAAAGTCTTTTTAGCCACTCCAATGGCAGTGTGCAGGCCAGGAGGAACAAGGGGGAATCATGTACTTGACCCCCAACCAAATCTGACATCTTTTCCCAAACATGTCAAAACTGGTGTGAAGTTCTTGCATAACTTTCTCTGGTTGTATGTCAGTGGTCATCTTGCTATCATTGTTCAGTAGTTTTGGTTGTGTCCAACTCTTCATGACCCCATTTTGGGATTTTTTGGCAAAGATACTGGAGGAGTTTGCCATTTTCTTCTCTGGCTCATTTTACAGATGAGGAAACAGGCTAACAAGGTTAAGTGACTTGCCCAGGGTCATAAAGCTAGTAAGTGTCTGAGGATAGATTAGAATTCAGGTCTTCCTGACTCCAAGCATCCACCACATCACCTAGCTAGCTTCCCCAATGGTCATAAACACTTTCAACTGTGAGCCATATTCTGATGGTGATGCTTATAACAGGAGATCTTGACTGTCAATGTTGTAACTGGAACCTGGAAGGTATTGGTATCTTTTCTAGGTTTGTTACGACCCAGTTTAGCAAAGGCTCTCTCTTTATCTTCACTTTCTCCTTCTAGTTGGACAACACTACTGACCTGGTCAATTCCTGGAACATTTTGACAATCTTTCAGTAACATGGAAGAAAGTAAATCATCCACTGGGCCAGACTCTGCTGCTTTCTTATTTGTATATGCTCAAGTAGCTTGTAAGAAGCCACTCTCCAGCATATGTAGGCTACCACTTGAGCTTAGCCCTTCAGTATCATGACCACCTGGTCCCTTCCACTGCTCACCCAAAGCCAGGTGAATCATGAGACATCTATTCAAAATAAAATGGCTGCTGTGAGGACACACCAAGACGTTCACATGGATATGGACATTTTGGCCCATGTGAAAGAAGGAAGTTTTTAATAGACACTGGTCATACTGAAACTCATGGTCTTTAAACCCTGTAGAATACAAATTGTTTGAAGTATGGAGTCCTAGCAGATGAAAGGTCTTTGATGAAGGTAGCATGTATGGGGGAGGGAACCCTGCCTCTAATCCCCCTTTGATGATGACTAACTGTGATCTTGGACAAATTTCTTCATCTCTCAGTTTCCTCATCTGTAAAACAGAGCGGTTGGGTTCGATGGTCTCTGAGGTCCCTTCCAGCTTAGAGCTCTGTAATTCTACAATACTGTGCTAAATTAAAACCATTATCGGAGCAGGATGGCATACACAGTATCCCCATTATTGGGAGTTCTACTCAAGTTCTCCCACCCAGCCTTTCAATGAGTCTACAGAAGACTAGTACCCATCCCCAAACTGTAAAATTCAATTAGAAAAAAGTCATTTATTTCCATCTGTACAATAATGAACAAAATATTTAGCCATAAAACAATCAGAGCAGGAGAGCAACTTGTCCCAAAACTACCCCTATGTGAATCTTTTTCAATTAGGATGAGATGAGATATTGCTGCCATCACTATTAATAATGACATTTCTAATGATGGGAACTGTCCAAAAGTGAAATGAGCTGGCTCAGGGTGAGCTAGGGGACCTCTAAGGTCATTTCTAGCCCTTAGGCGCTGAGAGTCTTCGAGTTACTGTTTGATCTTATTGTATTCGGGGAAGTGGTAGAAGACCTTGAGGAGAGACTACTGCAGATTTGGGGCCGACTGGAGGTTTCCAGCCATGAAATACAGCTGCCCTCCTTACACAAAGGAGGAACTTAATGTTGGTTGAATTGTCTGTCCCATCTGCTCCTTCCTCTCCACTCCCGTAGCTCTCACACTCATTCAGGCCCCAACCACCTCATGCCTGGACTTCAACAGCTTTCTAAATGCTCTCTCCACCCAATCCGTTCCTATACAAGACATCAAGCCATCTTTCCTAAAACACTAATTTTATGTTGAGCTATGACTCAAAAATATCTGAAGGCCTCCTCCCTCTTCTGCCATTGCCTACATAATTCAGAATCTGGCACAGGAAACAGGCTTCAGAGTTGGAAGGCAATCTAATCCAATCCCCTTGCTGTTCAGTTGTTTTTCAGCCCTGTCCAACTTCTGTGACTCCATTTGGGATTTTCTTGGCAGAGATACTGGAGCAGTTTGCCATTTCCTTCTCCAGCTCATATGACAGATGAGGAATCCAAGGTAAACTGCATGAAGTGACTTACCCAGGGTAATGCAGGGTCACACAGACACTAGTAAGTGTCTGAGGCCAGATCTGAACTCAGGCAGGAGTTTTCCTGACTCCAAGCTCAGCAATCTATATTTGAGGAGTGAGTCCTGAGACTTGGACCTGTGAGGATTATGGACTACAGAAATCTCTGATCCGGAAGGGGGCTTGAAGTCACACCTGAGAGTTTTTGAAAGAGGAACACACAACCTGTGAAGCAGGCAGCAGGAAGATTGAGGAAGGAGCCGGCTTCATATCAGTGATGTAGCAGCAGCAAAAGCAGCAGTAAAACAGATCTGTGCTCTGCTTAGGACTTAATAAGCCAAGCTGAAAAAAAAAATTAGTCGCACAAGGCTGGGGATAGGGGGTGAGGCAGGTAAAATTTAAATTAGAGCACAGAAGCAAACTGCTGTCCAAATTTTAAGAATTTTCCTAACTTGGGGGGAGTGGGCGTCTTGAGTTACGGTAATTGTTCTATACAAACACCGTAAGATAGGCAAGAAAGGGACCATGTGGGATTTGAAGGTCATTACATTGGCCCCCCAGGATAAAATCAAGATAATTGTTGAAATTGGGTGTGACTGATTAAATTTCTGGAAAAGGTGAGGTGAGGAGGAGAAGGTGGTGATTGAAGGAAAGATCACATCCTCACCCACCCCCAGGGGAAGACAGGTGAGGCCCGAGAAGGACAAGCTCAGCTTTACTCCTTGGAGAAGGGAGGAGGAAGCAGAAAGGGTCCAGAACTTTCCACGGTGCCACCCACTGGTGTTACAGGAATGAGCTCAGGCTAGCTTTCCCAAGTCAGAATCTCTCATTCCAAAGCCAGGAGGGCTCTCTCTGAGTCAGCTGTCACAGTCTTACAGCTTCACATCCTGGGACAGCTGTAACCCCACCTCACCTCTAATCAAGCTTATCTATGGCTGCTTCCAGCATCCTTCCCTGTGGCCTGGTTTTCTTCCTGGCTCCTGAACACACCACTGTCAATCTCCACTCCAAGTTTCAATAACATTTTCCTGAAAGCTTAAAAAAACTTTCTCCCTCCTTTAAGCCACATCTTCGCCATCCTTCTGAGGTCCAGCCCAAGTGTTAACAGCTTCATGTGGCCTCTTGACCACTCCATTTTGACAAGGTCTCCTCTTCTTTCAACTCCTATTGGATTCCTATATACTGCCTTGCATTACTTCCTATGACTGGAACATGCCTCTCCTCCCTTTGTGCCAAGTCAGTTTCTACATAGCTGACAAAGCCCAATTCAAATGGAACCTCTTCAAGAAGACTTGCAATTCCCTGGCCCCACCTCAACTGGTAACCTCAGCCTTCTGTTCTGCATATCATGCAATATTGTATATTATGGATATCTGTGCTTATGTGTGAGTACAATGTCCTCTTGTTTATCTTTTCCCCCAAATGAATTGTGAGTTCATGTGGGCAGAGACTAGGGGAGAGTATCTAAATCTTGTTTTTCCTCCAGCTCTTAGCACAATGCTTAGAAGTCAACCACAGACACTAAGTGTTTTTCAAATGAATGAATTTCTATAGCAAGTAAGATATGACTACGTGGTGCACCAGTCAGATGTCAGAACCTAATGTGACACCAAAAACAAAACAAAACACTTTTTCTCCTTGGGGGGAATGTGACCAATACCTTGTCTTAGGCCAATGATCACCTCAGGTAAAATCAACACTTACGGCTCACATGGGGAAGATTGGCAGTGACCTTCTTAGGACTGGTGATTTCAAGTAGTTGTCTGTGTAGCCTTAGAACTCAGCCACATAAAACATACTTTCTAACCACTAAATAGTACTTGGGCAAAGTACTCAGGACAGCCCTCTGAGTCTGACAAATAGCTGCCGGTCAAGTGTAAGCACACACCTCAGAAGTGAGTACCTACTGCAGCAGGAAGACAACTGTTTCTGTCAAGTTTGGTTGGACTTTGGGTTTGGATCCCAGCTCAGTCACTTATCCTGTGAGTGAACTGGTACAAGTAAGTGCCTTCCCCACTCTGGACCTCTTTAAGGGCCCTTCTAACCCTAAATCCTTCCACCAAATAATCTGATTTATGTATAATGCTACTTGTTGTTAAGTCGTACCTGACTCTTTTGGTGACCCCATTTGGATTTTCTTGGCAATGATACTAGAGTGATTTGCCATTTCCTTCTCCAGTTCATTTTACAGATGCAGAAACTGAGGAAAACAGAGTGAAGTGACTTGCCCAGGATCACATGGCTAGTAATTGTCTGAGACTAGTTGAACTCAAGAAGATGGAGTGTTCCTGACTTCAAGTCCAACACTCTATCCACTGTACCACATAGCTGCCCTATTGTGTATTATAGTTACCTGTATTTATAGTTTATGCCTAAACTAGACTATTAGCTCCACATGGGCAAGAACCATGTCTTCTCTAAGATTTGTGTTTCCCACAATACCCAGCACAGTTTTGTACATAAGTAGGTTTTTAATAAATGTTTAATTGCTATTATTATATTAAAAAATCTGGAATATCTTGAGCATCCTCAGTGCTAGCTTCCAGTGTCTCTGGAGATATCTAGGTTAGACCCTTGGAATCCCAGCCACAAAAGCACCTCTTTACCTCTAATGCATCCTTTTTTTCTTTCTCCAAAATACGGATCTTTAATAGGTTTTTCTCTTGGGCTGAAAATTTCTTTGTTTCTGAGTGGTTTGGCATCTCCTCCTCATTATTAATGGATCGGTTCCGGATTGAACCTAATTGATTTTCAAGCTCTCGAATCTGTGGGAGAATATAAAAATAAAGTTCCACAGGTACAGGTCTGAGCTGAAAGACCCACCCCTGAGCAGGCTAACCTGACCCAATAGAAGAGAAATGGCTTAAGGTTCTACCAGGGTGCCTGTCCAATATGCAAACTGCACAGGCTTGACCAGGAAAGGTAGGAACCCAAATTCACCAGGATCACTGACAAAGGACAGTGGGAAATCCCATCCCCCCCTCCTATTTTTCATATGTGACTAAGAAAAGTTTTTTTTCCTGTTACTCTGGTTACAGCCACTTCATGTGTCTCTATAATGTCATTTTAAATCGTTCAAAGGCATGTTAGCTTGAGTCACAGCATCGATAAAATTCCAAGAAGCTCTGAGGAGCCACATGCAACCAGGGCCACTCCAAGGTCAGAGAGGTCTGTCCTGGAACCCAGAACGCAATGTGTGCAATTACTCACAAATGAGACGGTAAAGGAAAGAGCCCCAAGAACTGAAGATCAAGCCAAACTCTCTGTAACACACTCATTGTGACTCTAGACAAGCAAGTCTTCAATCTGAAGGGTGAGTTTCCTCATCCATAATGTGGTCCAGATGAGCTAGAAGGTCTCCTTCCTGGCTAAAACATTCTGTGATCTCTGTTCTAAGGTCTCTTTTAGCTCACTGTAAGCTTCCTTCCAACTCAGACATTGTATACTCCACAGACCCTACAGATCTGTCCTCAAAGGAAAATGAGCTACGCCCCAAAATAAAAAGATTGAGTTTATTGTACTGGGCAATTGAAACCAACCAACTACAGGAAATCTGAGCAAATTATTTAGAAAGACCCACTGTTACTATACATATATGTGTGAATGTATATATGTGTAGGTGTTTATGTGTATATATACATATATGTATGTGTGTATATATGTACATCCATACATATATAGTTGAGGTCTTTGGGCCCCTGTAGATATCCTGAGATGGAGAATTTGGTCTGAAGCTATTAGCTATAATCATCTTTTCAAAGCCTGAGGGAAGTGAGCTTGGGTCTAAGACCCAAGGTCCTAGGATAGACTCTAGAGTGAGTCTTAAAGGAGAGTTAATGTGCCTGAGAAGTACCTCAAATATGCCTAACCCTCCTGCAACTGGTCTGGCCCCAGGACTCCACCAACCCCTGCCTGCACTGTGCCTCCCCAAGAAACTGAGGATCGAATTAACAGAGGCTTTTACTCCTGTGAGGCTGTGAGGCCCTCCAGTACATAAGGGGCCCCAAAGCTCCCCTTAGAAAGCTGGCATGTTGGGCTCTCCTTAAGCCAGAGGGCCCCTGTCAACCACACTCAGGCATGTCAACCCCATCCCTCAGATGTTCTAAACCACTTTTCTCAAAAATCCCTGGACCATTGTTGAAAACTGTCTTTCTCCTGAAAATTACTTTTCACTGGTCATGAATTAACTTACATTTGTACATGTTTGTCCCAACAGAATGAAAGCCTGCTTCACTTTGTCTCTGCATCCCTAATGCCACTGGGCACATAGTCGGCCCTCAGAAATACTTGTTGATTTAAATCGAATAGTATTTGGAGCTGGCAAGAACTTTAGAAGTCATCTGGTCCGGCCTTCTCATTTTACAGAGAAGGAAACTACAGCTCAAAGAGAAGTGACTCATCTGAGAGCACACCTGGAAGAGCCAGGAATTGAACCCATGTTATCAGAGTCCAATTTCAGCATTCTCTCCATGGTACAATGCAGCCTCTTTGGAAAGAAATGTTTGATTTTACAAACAAATAGGAATATCTAATGCTTAATAAAAACTTATGAATATCATTCACAGCACAACTCATAGGGCCTCTGATGTTGACTGTCTGGGGCCAGGAGGGCACTGGACTTGGAGTTGGTGGGCCCTAGGATTTGAGCCCCAGATCTGCTAGCTGGGTGACTACAGGTACCACTTCACTTTCTCACCTGAAAAATATTTCTGTCACCTACCTCTCGGAACCATTGTGAAAGAGGAGCTCAAAGTGTTACAAATATGGCAGGAGGGCACTGTGACAGCCTACTTCCCAGGACTGTTGTGAGTACTGGAGCACTTCGTGAGATACAACACTGGGGAAATGGGAGTTATTCTACTTCTAACATTCTAGCTAGGACAATCAACCCGATGGGAATACACCAGAAACACTGTAATAAGCTTTTAAAAAAAATTATCTACAAGTTAGGAACAAGAGAACACAGAGCTGTAACTCACCTTGCTCTGCAAAATGAGAATCTGCTGGGCCCGACCACGCCAAGTCCCAGGGGAGGAGAACAGCTGCTGAATGTTGATGTCCTCCCCAACTTCACTTGCTAAAACCTACAAATCAGGGGCCAGTGGAATTAGTGCCCAGTGCCGCATGTGAACCCCTGCTGACCCCCTTTTGTGTCACTGTTCCATTGGATTCAGGGACAGGGCTAACAGAGGTGAGAGGAGATGGTCTCCCACCTGATGGATACCCAGAATGCCTAGGCACCCCCCCCAAAACTGCCAAGACTCAGAAGAAATAACCTTAAACCCCAGATACAGAAGAAAGTTTTCTTTCCAACTCCAACTCATTTTCCCCAATACATGACAGATGAAACATAAACTTGGCCGTGGCAAATGCTTGTGTTCCTTTCAACCTGTTTCCCATTTTGCCTCAACCTTGGCTAATTCTGGATAATTACAGGAAGTACATTCCACATGGTGTGTTTGCAAAGCGTTGGCCCCACATCCCCTCTGTCACAGAGTGTAGAATCCAGCAAAGACAAATGGATGGCCACCTCCACGCAGTGGCAAATGAAGAGGGATCAGAACATGTCAATCTGGCATATTAGGGTGAAATTGTTGGGTGCTTTTCAGGGGGACCAAACAGCAACATCCATGAAGGTCTGTGCCCAGAACTGACTTGAGGTTTCAAATCTGAAAAAGTATGCTTCGATTTACAAACTTGGCCTCTTTAATGCCTGTCAACTGAAACTGAGCCATGTATGCAAAGTTTTTTCAGCTTGTTTCCACAATAGAAGACTGTTTCAGAAATCTTGGCTAATATATAAGGCTCCAGCAGAGAGGAAAGACTCTAAAGAATTCTAGTTGCAATCACTATTTAAATGAAAATAAATAACAAACCAAGTGGGACCTAGTTCCAACTCTGCACACTTACTTTAGAAAGGAACCTTTTAGCGTAATGGAAAGTAACCTGGATTTAGTCAGAGCACCCACTTTGCCACTGACTAGCCATGTGACCTTCTCTGGGCCTCAGTTTCTCATTTCTGTAAAACTGAGATAAAAATATGAGCACACAGGGTTGTTATGAAAAAAGTCCTTTGTGCTTGTAAAGTGTTGTGGAAATGAAGGTTTTATCACAATTATTGTTGCACAGTTGCTATTATTAAGTAAAAGATACCAAGTGGTCGACAAAATAAATCGAATAGGCTCAATGACATATCCAAGTCTCACATTTCTGGGGCTGTTCACCATGCCAAAGTTGGTTTGCTACAACAAATTCAGACATTTATTTGACAATGATTAGCACATTTTAAGTAAAAGAGACAATGGGAGTTGGGGTGCAGGCATGGACAGTGAATGTGTGTTCTGTGCCTGAGAGACCACGAAGGTGTGGACAACGGAGAGACACTCGATACCTCAGGCATCAAACAGAATGAGTCAATAGAGGCTGTGGAAAATAGGTCAGTGCATCTTGAGACACGCTCAGCAAGAACTGCCTGATTTTCATGTGACTGAACATTTTCTACTTCTAAATACAGCCTATTGTTCTGGTCTCTCTCCCTTGAGTCTTGCTCTCTTAGGAATTCAGCTGAACTTGGCTATAATACAGGGGAAAAAAGAGCCATCTTTGGTTTGCCCTTCTTGAGGCCAAGGTGAGGCCCATGATGACGAGAGGACGCTCAGAGATACCTTTTGTGCAGCTTTGAGCTCCTGTTTGACGGCCTGGATCTGGTTACGATATTCTACAATCTTAAAGTTTGCTGAAGCCAGTTTGTCTTGCAAAGTTTTCATCTCTGGATTTTCAGCCTTAAGGAAAAAAAAAAGAAACGGAGAAGGAACTTATTTTCAAATTCAGCATGTTGAGCACCCAGGGGTAACAGAAAGAAGTCCAGACAGTACTAATAAAGAAAAACGTTTGCCAGAATAGAATCAACACGAAGTTTAGAGCTGGGAGCTTCCTCCTGTCATCTGGTCCCACCACCTCATTTTATAGATGAGACAGCTGAAAGTGACTCATGCCATGGGACGCAGCTGGGTCTCAAACCCCGGGCCCTCTGGCTCCAAATCCAATGCCACTCTACACCACCTCTACCAATTTTTTTAACATCTTAAAATTGTAATACACTTTCATTAGTAGCAGTAATAACACTTTAAAAAAGAATTTCTAGTTAGAAGTGACCAAATTCAATCCCTTCATTTTAAAAATGATGAAATTAAAGCCTTGAGAACGTCAAACAACTTGGCATAGCTTGTAAGAGGAGAGCTAGGACTGGAGCTCAGGTATTGAGATTCCAAGTCCGGTGCTTTTTTTAACATCTATAGTATGGAAATGTGTGTGTGTATGTATGTGCGTATGTATGTATATGTGCATGCATGTATGTGTACATATGTATATACATATGTGCACGTATGTATGTGTGTGTGTGTCCATATATGTGGATTTCTGGGATGCCTTGAAACATATATAATGGTGCATATCCTAACATGTATGTGTATACATATATTTATGCATGCACAGTATCATAAAACAAGATGGAGAAGGAAATGGCAAACTACTCCAGTATCTTTGTCAAGAAAATCCCAAATGGTGTCATGAAGAATTATAAAGTAATGATATGACTAAATGACAAAACTATATGGATGTGTGTCTGTACACACGTGCAGACATATGTACAGTGTGTAGACACATGCACACGTATTATAGATGCCCATGTGTAGATTTATTCACATATATTCCTCTTTCATTATTAGTGGAAAAGCAGTACCATAACTGTAAAAAGAGCTGGTCTTATTAGATTCAAAAGACCTGGGTTTGAGTCCTACTTCTGTCACTTGGGTCATAGGATTTAGAGTTGAAAGGAACCTTCTCTCATTTTTACAGATGAGGAAACTGAGGCTAAGAAATATAAAATGAGTTGGCCACATTCCCACAGGTGGCAAGTATCCAAGCAAGAGTCAACCTCCAATTCTTTTACTCCAAACCCAGCATTTTCCCCACTACATTGTATTTCCTTACCTGGAAAATGAGGTGAGACTCAGTCAGTAGTTCCCAGTCTTTTCAAGAATAAAGACTGTTTTTTAAAATAATTTTTTTACGGACTTTGAAATGATAGGAATTATACTATTAGTAGCTATTGATTTGAAAAAAAATTCATGACTGGGTATGCAAAAACTTCACAACCTTAGAAAACCACTGTATTGTCTAATGATTTCTAAGGTCCCTTCCTGTTCTAAAAGCTGATTGTTCCCCCTCACAGTATTTTTGGGAATAAAGTAGTTTGCAATGCTCCAAGTGCTATAAAAATAAGAGAATATGAGTTTCTGTTCTACATATGAGTTATTATCTTATCTTATCCTATTATCCTTTCCAAACTAATTTTTTTTCATTGACAATGAAGAGGAAAAGGAAATTACTCCTCTAACATCAGACTTACACTCTAAAAAAATTCACTGTAGAGGTAATTTCCAAATCCGAAATGCAAGTCCTCAGTCCCTAGAGAATGGAAAATCTGGATAGGAATTGGGTCTCTGGTGGTACTGAGGCTCCGAAATCTAAGCCTCACCCCCCTTTTTCTGTCATTGTTTTTATATATAATTAATGAGGACGATTAATCCACTGATTTATCTTTACGTTCATCTCTCCAGGGGTCTTGAGGGATGAGTAATCTTAGATGGTTAAGTTTTCCAGATAGCTGAGGCTTTGCCCCTTTAAGTGCCATTTTAAAAAAATGCTCAGTATTTGGATGGAAATCTTTCTAAAAAGTATAATTCATAGTCCCACCTTTTTGGTGCTGAGCATCAATTAATCTTTGCGGGATGACTCAGGGTCACTATAACTTCAATACTTATGGACTATTGGTTTAAAGCTAGAAGGGACTTTAGCATTTTGCAACGGGGGAAACTATATTTTCCTAATTTTAACATTTTGGCATGCTATTGACTAAACAGCACAGAATGAACAGAAGAAAAAGAAGGGGAAAGGGGAGACAAAGAAGCCAGATCAAGAAACAGTGAGCAAGCCAAGGGGGCTGAGACGTTAAAAGGACAAATTCCCCCTAGTGTTCACACTGTTATATAATGAGAAAGGAAGAGTTGGATAAGAGAAACGTCCAGTTCAGTCACTTCTCTGATAAGACATTAAATAGACGTCTCTATGTGGCAAAGATACAACGGACAATTGTGCAACAAGATTACCCAAACCCCTTAGTGGAGAATGCAAGTGGAAATTCAGTAAATTTGGAACCTGGTTGGCCTCAGGAGGGAGTTCTCGATTCTTGAATGTTTATCTGAGTTTTCTAAGTCTCTAAAGCTGAGATCCCAACTCAACTGATCCTAAATGTGATACTAGTAGTTCTCCTAAGGACCATTCTGTTCCTTGGTCTGTAGAGGCCTGATCAAAGCCTTTGATCAAATACTTAGCAATGGAAAATACATTTCTGAACCAAGTAATTAAGGCTCTTTCCTTCAGCCCCGAGCTTCTCCCCACTTAGCTATGATCTGTGCCTGCTTGGCCCAGAGCAAGGTAGAGTGGACAGGGCTCTGGGCTTGGCATCAGGAGTAAAGTGCTACTTTCCTGTCCTGGTTCCAACATTTACTACCTGTGTGAAATCCCACTACCTCTTGGATCCTCCAGATTATTTTGCTGGTTTGATGTTTTGTTGGAGTTTAAGGGAGACATTATTTGCTCCACCTGCCTCATATTAATTATTATGGGGAAAGTGTCAATGGACTCTTGAGACAAAATGCCTTCCACATCCACAGAAGGAACTATGGAATTGGATCCCAAATAGAAACAGACCATTTTCTTTTGTATTATGTTTTGTTTTGTTTTATGGTTTCTCTTCCTCATTTTAATTCTTCTATGCAACATGCATTTAATAGGAATGTACATATAGAACCTATATAATATTGTACACTGTCCCAGGGAGGGAGTGAGGATGGAGGGGTGAATGAGGGGGAGGGAGTGGAAAAAAAATCTAAGATATATGGAAGTGATTGTCGAACACTGAAAACAAATAAAATAATTCAATTTAAAAAAAGACTCTACAATCCTTTCAGGCTGATTAAAGAACATCTTCACACGTTGTTGTAGGGTTGGAGGAAAACTCTTTAACATGTCTTTCCCCCAGCTAAAAATTTGCTGTCCCCAGAAAATCAGTCTGGATGCTTCTTGGCAAAGTCCATGAAGCACGGTTTACAAACAACCCAGAAATAAGCATTCTTTCACCATGATTAGTGGGCCCTGTAATCACATTCACTTCCAAATTTTAGCAAAGTAGACATGGTTTTGTGAAATATATCACCTATCTCCATGTTTACAAAGGCCTGCCCCATCCAAAATACAGGAAGAAAAAGAAAAAGGGAAATCAAACTTCCCCCTTCAAAGAGAAAGTCTGATCCTTTGAAAGCTGCCAGAAAACATGAGGCTATCTCCACAGGGATTAAAGTACCCACAGTTGACTAGAAGTCACTCCTTCCCCTTTAGGTGAGAAACCAAATCATCTTGTCTTAGGTCTTGTATAATAACACAGGCCTGCTGGACCTAGATGGGGCTAAGGCACTCATCCTTTCCCCCTCCCATTAAAGGATCTATGCTATTTCAGACCCACATTCAAAGACCAATCCAGGTCTTTGAATCCAGGGCAAAAATTCCTCTGGATTCTTGCAATGTATAGACTACCTATAATATTTCCTGGGATCCCCTTTCAACCCAAGGGAAATATCCAACTGAATGTCTAAATTCATGCATCATGGGAACAAATTTGTTATTTTATAATTAAAATAAATTCAGAAAAGCCTCAAAGGAGTGTGCAGCTCACAAAAAGGAATTAAGCACTTGGAACTGATTACTCAGGCTTTCTAGGCCAGCAGGCAAATCTTATCCTATGAAAAAAGAGTCCATAAGAATCTCAGATAAACTGATATGGACTCATGGCACGATTTTTTAAAAATACTGCCAGTAAAAGTGAAAAACAGCCTGGAAGAAATTAGAGTTAGATTAATACCTTACACCATGTTTTGTAACGCATTCTAAATAGCCACATGACCTTAATATTAAAGATTGTGCAATAAAAAATTAGAAGAGAAACTGATCATATACCTACAGTTATGGATCTTAGCTGGACACCTTTTTTCTTCACAAACATAATTAATGTAGCTAGAATAAGAAGGGGAGCAATTGAATGGAAAAAAGCAACTTTATGTCAGATTTCCATGCTAAAGGTTTGGTATCCAAGAGACATAACCAATGAACAGATATATAAAACCAAAAGTCATTCCCCAAGTTCCCTGTTAAGGGTTTGGTATCCAAGAAATATAAACAATTAACAGATATATAAAACCAAAAATCTTTCCCCAAGAAATAAGTGGTCAAAATATCTAAACAGTTCTCTGAATAAGAATTTTCAAACTATTAACAACCCATATGAAAGAATGCTCCAAATCACCCATAATAAGAGAAATGCAAATCAGAACAAACTTGAGGTTTCACCTCAATCCTGTAAGTTAGCAAAGATGACAAAAGGTGGGAACAGTCAGTGTTGGAGGGGTTACGTGAAGACAAGCACACTCGCACACTTTTGGTGGATCTGTGAATCAGGACAATCATTTTGGAATCAGGCAAATGAAATGACTAAAACGCCCACACTTTTTGACCCAGAGTCTCCACTACCAAGTTTATATCCTAAGGAGGCTACGGCTAACAAGAAAGTTCCTATGTACACCAAAATATTCATAGCAGTGCTTTTTGTAAGAGCAAAAAAATGCAAACCAAGTGGATGCCCATCAACTGGGAAATGGTTAAAGAAACTATAGTCCATGAATGTAATGGTATATTACTGTGTTATGAGAAATAACAAATATGGTGACTATAGAGAAGCATGGAAGGATATGAACTGATACAAAGTGAAGTAAGCAGGGCCAAGAAAACAATATGTACAATGGCCAGTCTTGTAAACTGAAAGAACACACACACACACACACACACACACACACATATATACACACACACATACAAATGCAAAAAGTGAATTTGCAAAATTACAAAGAACATTCATGACTCAAAAAAAATAATATATGAGAAGACACTCCTATCCCACCCTTTTGCAGATATGGGAAGTCTATGAGTATAATACATTGCACATATTTTCAGATTTTTTCTATGTATTGATCAGTTTTGCTGATATGTTTTGTTCTTTTTTACTTTGCTTTAAAAATATTATTTGCTAAGGAGTGGCTCTCTTGGAAGGAAAGGAAAAGGGAATGTGTTGGCAATGTTAAAAAAAGACATCAATAAAAACTTATTTATAAAAATGAACATGAATAGCTTTCATGGTACGCTCTACCCAAAATTACCCAAATTGCAAATTGGGCAGTCACATGGTACAATAGAGTACCAGGCCTGGATTCAGGAAGGCTCATCTTCAAGAGTTCAAATCCGGTCTGAGATAATTACTAGCTTTGTGACCCTGAGCAAGTCACAACCCTATTTACCTCAATTTCCTTATCTGTCAAATGAGCTGGAGAAGGAAATGGCAAACCACTCCATTATCTTTGCCAAGAAAATTCCAGATGGGGTCACAAAGAGTTGGACATGACTGAAAAATGACTGAACGTTATCATCAGTATTCGAAGGATACAAAATTCAT
The DNA here is from genome assembly GCA_023548195.1 of Bettongia penicillata ogilbyi. Taxonomy (NCBI): domain Eukaryota; kingdom Metazoa; phylum Chordata; class Mammalia; order Diprotodontia; family Potoroidae; genus Bettongia; species Bettongia penicillata. Next base: position 8,511,520 of record JAJHZJ010000120.1, read on the forward strand.
ACTGTTCATGTTAGTTCCCAAATTCATAATGGGTAGAGTAATTAACAGATATTAATACTAGAGTATACAACCACCCAAACTTTATCTCAAAGAGACTGATCTGACTTGTAAAGGAAGCACCTTGGAAAACGGGTGATATAATTAGAGCTTGAAACAAAAGGAAAAACATGCCAATTTTGCTCTAGTGGATCCCTGAAAAACTAGGTTACTCAATAAGGAAAGTCCCAGATAGAGAATTACTCCTATGGGACCCTAGAAATGCATGGGCAACCCAAGCATGTCCTAGATGAAGCCCCTATAGTGTTAACTCCAAGATATATTTCCATTCATAGGCCAAATCCCCAGAATCTGGCTACAATTCCTAGGTTCTGGAGTATCCTCTGAATGTACCATGATAAGAATAGTAACTCCAACACATCCTGTCAAAATCACCCTGGGGCACCCTCTCCTACTAGAGGCAGTTAGACAGCTCATGGTTACAGCATTAGACCTGGAGTCAGGAGCTTCAGACGCTCACTAACTGTGAGACTTTGCACAAGTCACTTAACCTCTGTTTGCCTTCATCACACTGGAGAAGGAAACAGTGAACCACTCTAGTATCTTTGCCAAGAAAATCCCAAATGGGGTCATGAAGAATAGGACAGAATTGAACAAGGGACATTTTCACATTAAAGTATGAAAGGTTACCAGTTCCTCAACAATGGAGAACCCCTAATATAGTGGAAAGAGTCAGAGAACTTGTTTCAAATCCCAACTCAGGTATTTAACACCCTTGTGGCCCATGTTACCTTGAGCACTAATCTAAACTCTCCTAGTTTCCTTACCTATAAACTGAGGGAGTGAGATTAGAATAAAAATAACACACATTTAGGGAAAACTTTAAGGAGTAGGAAGCAGAGTTTGTTTTTTGGAACACTCCTCAGTGAGGCAGCACAAGTATCCTCACCCCAATTCTACACGTGAGGAAACAAGCTCTAAGGAGTTATGACATGGTCATACGGCTAGTCAGTGATGGAGTCAATTAAATGGTTCCTAAGGACCTTTAACATGTCAGTATCCATAACCCTATGGTTACACATCCACTCAAATTCTCTTAGAGATTTCAAACGATAGGCAATTATTTAAAGGCAAATACAAGGATAAATTGTTTCACTCAAATGGACCAGACAACACAGCAACAAAAAGATATAAATTAACAGACACAGAGTCTTCTTCAGGTTAAAACCTAATTCTTACCACATTTTCTTCTATTGTCCTGGGATTGAACTGCTTGGTGACTGAATCCCGGCCTCCTTGTGCCTGGATCTTTGTCAAAGCTGTCTGTAGCTGAAAAAGCAAATGATTCAACTTAATATTTGCTTCTATTCAGCAATTACCTAGCTAAAGTAAAGCGCTTTGATGCTGGGGGAGAGGGGAAGGAGATGGGTTTACAATTTAACATTTAAATTTTGACTTTATGGTTTCAGAATATTTGTAATTGTTGTGTTATTATTTTCCAGAAAACTACAAAGAGAGAGGCTGGACCAGAACACACACGTGAAGATGTAGGAGGAAACAGAAAAGGGGACAAAGGAGTGGTAAGAGAGGTTGGTGATAAGAGAAGTAAGTGGTCAGAAAAACCAAGATGAGTTTAAACTACTTGAAGCCAGACACACTGGACAACATTCATTCAAACAAACCTTTTTTAAGTGCCTGCTATGAACACAACACTATGGCAGTCATCAAGGGATATACAAAGGCAAATAAGACATAGTCCCTGCCTTTAAAGGTTTGGTATATAGTAGGGGTGATAAAATATGCCCATAGATAAACATAAAACAAATTAGAATGTCAAGTGCATAGGAGGAGAAAGAAAGCATTTTTCAGACCAGTTAAGGGAGAGATTTCTTCCATTCCATGGAAGTGGTGATGTTTGACTGGGTTTTAATGGGTAGGCAAATTGTGTCTATCTGATGATAGAGAATATTTCAGATGGAGCCCAGGAGAGAATGAAAAGCAAAGACACATATTTATTAAAGCAATGCATGTGGAGTAAACAACAGTCTGGTCTCACTGAAACAAGGAATGTATGAAAAGAAGTAGCTTAAAAGTTAAGTTGAAGCCAAAATGTGGAGGGTTTTAAATACCAAGTTATGGAGTTTGGACTTTTTATTTGGTAAGCAAGCACAGTTTTTGAGCTGGGGAATGGTGTGATGTGATATGTGATTCAGGAAAATGCTTCAAGCTGCGACATGAAGTATATTAGGGAGTGGGAAGAAAATGGAGAGTCATAAAGATGTTACTGTAAGAATCTAGGCAAAAGAGAATGAGGGCCTTATCTAGAAGGATGGCAATGGAAATAGGAAGGATGAGAACAGTTAAAAAAGATATTGTGTTAATAGAACTGGTACTTCCCCTATTTACTTGGTAACTAAAGGGATGGGTAAGGGAAAAATTAAGGATGATGCTCTTTGTTGGGAGGACTTAGAGAGCTCCTCCAGTTGGTCCTATGTCCAAGCTAGACTGGCTGGTGACTAAGAGCCAGGGAAGATGGATATTTGTCCAAGGAGTCCTCCTACCCCCACAGTTTATAAAAGTAAGCTCTGGGAATGGCTCACCCCTTTCTTCTGCACTCTCTCTTTGGATTTTCAGATTCAAGCACAGCAAAGGGGGAGGGGAAGGCATGATTTCTCCCTCCTATTGCCTAGGAGCAGAAAACAGTTAATTTTCATGAGAAGTGGGTGACAAGTGGCCTCTGCTTGCCTAGGATAATATGTGAAGGGAGTCCCTGGATCTCCAGTATTTGGGTGCCTTCCTGTCTCCTTTTCTGAGCTTAGGTCAAACACCACAGCAGTTCCTGAGGCTGGCCTTTCCATGCAGGTTCTAGAGTTCTCAAGAGATCTACAGTTCCTGAATTTGAGAGTTCAGGCACTAGCTTTGCAGAGGAAGAAGACTTCTTCAATGACATGCTTAAAGAAAGAGGGTCCTGGAGGGAGGAGCCAAGATGATGGAGTAGAAAGGCTCACATATGCTAGCTCCGAATCCACAGCCCAGAAATTTCCTGTAAAAAGAACTCCCCACAAATTCTAGAGTACTGCAAGCTGCGCACCAATGCAGTGGAAGAGATTTCTGTTCCAGAGAGCCCTGGAAAGCCATCCCCAGGGGTCCGTCGTGCTCCGGACAGCGGAGCCCACCCCTGTGCTGCCCTGGCCATGTGGCCCCAGAGGAGCAGACCCAAGCAGGCTTCAGGGATGGAACCTCCAGTGGCCACGAAGGTCCTCGGCCCACAGGTGCTCCAGGTCAGTGAGAGAGACTTCTGGGCTGGCCGAGAGGGGAGCAAGGTGTCTTTGTGGCTCGGGCCCCCTAAGGAGGCAGTGGCAGAGGCAGCGGCAGCGGCACCTGGGACTCTTGGAGCAGGCAGGGGCTCAGGGCCATTACCAAAGATCTCTGCATAAACCCCCTGAGGGAACTGAGCCTAGGAGGTGGCCCTGCCCCCACCTGAGCACCAGAACTTAAGCTCACATTGAATACCAGTCGCTCCCACTGCGGAAAGCCCTGAGGCTGGGGAGCAACATTTGAATCTCAGACCCCAAGCACTAGCAGGGTGGATCTAGGCAGGGGTGGAGAGGAATCTCAGAAGTTAAGTAACTGACTGGGAAAATGCCCAGAAAAAGGAAGCAAAATAAGACCATAGAGAGCTACTTTCTTGGGGAAGAGATGTTCCTTCCTTCCTTCATTTCTGATGAGGAAGTACAATGTTTGCCATCAGGGAAAGACATGGAGGTCGGGGCCTCTGTATCCCAGACATCCAAGGTGGATGTCCGGTGGGCTCAGGCCATGGAAGAGCTCAAAAAGGATTTTGAAAATCGAGTTAGACAGGTGGAGGGAAAACAGGGAAGAGAAATGAGAGAGATACAAGAAAAGCATGAAAAACGGGTCAATACCTTGCTAAAGGAGACCCAAAAAAATGCTGAAGAAAATAACACCTTGAAAAATAGGTTCACTCAATTGGCAAAAGAGGTTCAAAAAGCCAATGAGGAGAAGAATGCTTTCAAAAGCAGAATTAGCCAAATGGAAAAAGAGGTTCAAAAGCTCACTGAAGAAAATGGTTCTCTAAAGATTAAAATGGAACAGATGGAGGCTAATGACTTTATGAGAAACAAAGAAATCACCAAATAAAACCAAAAGAATGAAAAAAATGGAAGAGAATGTGAAATGTCTCATTGGAAAAACAACTGACCTGGAAAATAGATCCAGGAGAGACAATTTAAAAATTATGGGACTACCTGAAAGCCATGATCAAAAAAAGAGCCTAGACATCATCTTTCATGAAATTATCAAGGAAAACTGCCCTGATATTCTACAACCAGAGGGCAAAATAAGTATTCAAGGAATCCATCAATCACCACCTGAAAGAGATCCAAAAAGAGAAACTCCTAGGAACATTGTGGCCAAATTCCAGAATTTCCAGGTCAAGGAGAAGATATTGCAAGCAACTAGAAAGAAACAATTCCAGTATTGTGGAAATACAATCAGGATAACACAAGATCTAGCAACTTCTACATTAAGGGATCGAAGGGTGTGGAATAGGATATTCCAAAAGTCAAAGGAACTAGGACTCAAACCAAGAATCACCTACCCAGCAAAACTGAGTATAATACTTCAGGGGAAAATATGCTCTTTCAATGAAACAGAGGACTTTCAAGCATTCTTGATGAAAAGACCAGAGCTGAAAAGAAAATTTGACTTTCAAACTGAGAATGAGAAGAAGCATGAAAAAGTAAACAGCAAAGAGAAGTCATAAGGGACTTACCAAAGTGAACTGTTTACATTCCTACATGGAAAGACAATATTTGTAACTCTTAAAACTTTTCAGTATCTGGGTAATTGGTGGGACCACACACAGATGTGCACACACACACACATTTACATGCATACATGCACACACACATACACCCATGTACACACACACAGAGACAGAGAGCACAGAGTGAATTGAATAAGATGGGACCATGTCTTAAAAGAAATTAAGGTAAATGGTGAGAGAGAAATGTAGTGGGAGGGAAGAGGGTGAAAGGGAATGGGGTAAATTATATCTCTTTCAAGAGGCAAGCAGGAGACTTTTTAGCAAAGGGAAAAAGAGGAGAGATGAAAAAAAAAACATGAAGTTTACCCTCATCACATTTGACTAAAGGAAGGAATAAAATGCACATTCATTTTGGTATGAAAACCTATCTTATAATACAGGAAAGTGGGGGAGAAGGAGATAAGCAGGGTCGGAGGGATGATGGAAGGGAGGGCAAAGGGAGGAGGGAGCAATTTAAAGTCAACACTCTTGGGGAGGGACAGGACCAAAAGAGAGAATAGAAGCAATGGGGGGCAGGATAGGATGGAGGGAAATACAATTAGTCTTATACAACAGGACTGTTATCGAAGTCATTTGCAAAACTACATGGATATGGCTTATATTGAATTGCCTGCCTTCCCAAAGGGAATGGGTGGGGAGGGAGGGATGGGGAGAAGTTGGAACTCAAAGTTTTAGGAACAACTGTTTAGTATTGTTCTTGCTACTAGGAAACAAGAAATACAGTCACTGGGGAATAGAAAGTCATCTGGCCCTGCAGGACAAAAGAGAAGATGGGGACAAGAGAAGGGAGGAAGGATAGAAGAGAGGGCAGATTGGTGATAGGGAAAATTAGAATGCTTGGTGTATTGGGATGGGGGGAGGGGACAAATGGGGAGAAAATTTGGAACCCAAAATTTTGTGAAAATGAATGTAAAAAGTTAAATAAATAAATTAAAGTTAAATAAATTAAATAAAAAAAGGGTCCTCAAGAGAGAGTTGTTTTGCAGCTGAAGGACGGATGCCCTACTGTCGAAGCAAGAGAGCTGGACTGACCCTCGCCAACTCTGCCATTGCAGGGCAGTGACCACAGAGGAGGGATGACACCAGAAAGTTGCATGGGATGAAGAGTGGGGAGTGGAATAATAAGCTGGAAGGGGACACTATTTATTCAGGAAACCTATTGGTGAAAGGAAGTAGATGATCCGTAGTCCCAGAGAGCAGCAGAATGAGGAAAGGTGTTTTTGTTGTTCTGTTTTAGGATGAGAAAACTGAGGATGTTTTCTGGCAAAGGAGAAGGAAGGGGCCAGTGGAGAGGAAGAGATTTAACGTGTAAGGGAGAGAGAGAGTGATTGATGAAGAGAGGCCCTGGAGGAGAGGAGAGGGGCAAAGGTCAAAGACACAGGCACAGCCTCGCCTTAATGTAAGCAACTTCCTCAGACAGTGAAGGAGAGGAGAGGATGGCTGAGGACACAGAAGTTTTGAGATGCGGAAAGCGCTCCTGTTAGATGACCTCAGATCTCAGGCAAGCAGGAGGCAACGTCTGTTGGGTTTGGAGGGGGCTACTAAGCAGAATGGGAAACCTCCTTAGACTTCACTCCTATTTCCCTAACACTTGAAGGTTTGCAAAGCACATTACCAAATAGTTCTTCACATTCTACAACTGGGGAAGGGGGGACTCCCCCAGATAACACAAAGCCCAAAGTCACAAAGCTAGTGTCGGAGATTTTAACTCAGAGGCCAGCCCTCTTTCCTCCACACCTTGATTTTCAAATATCCTGAAAGACTGAAATCACATAGTGATAACAGGGAGAGGAGTACTCTCAGCTGCACCCTCATTTCTACCACTTCCCAGCTATGCGACTTTAGACAAGTTACCTGCCCTTCGAGGCCTCAGTTTTCTTCTCCAAAAAATAAGCACTTTAGACTAGGTGATCCCTAAGTTCCCTGCCGGCTCTAACATCCTTGTTACAAGTGTTCGAAATGACTTCCTATGTCAATACTCTAAGCACCACAGCCTATGAAACTGGTAGCACCTCCCAGGAGAGAGAAATAATTGTTTCTTATATTAAATAACTAATTATTGGGGGGGCTCCAGAGGTTTTTTTCCCCTATTTCAAAGTCCAGTCTTCCCAGGAGATCACTGATCTTGCCCCAATATTTATTCCACTCAGTCCTTCTTATCCAGGGGGAATTGTTGCTCCATGCAATGAGAAAAACTCTAGAAAGAAAATGTAATCTGGGTGAAATCCAGCCCGTTGTAGCTGGGTGATTAGCCATGCCTCCCAGCCTCCCATTCCCATATTCATTTTTCTCATTAATTGTTAAACAGTCAGTTGATTGCTGCCTGTCAGGAACACCCACTCTTCCAAGGGCATATAAACATCAGAGGCCACCATGATAGGTCTTTGGCATTTGAGAGTGCTGCTTACCCTTTTATTAATTATCTGCTATAAAAAATTAATAAAATTACCAGAAACTATGTCTTGCAAATTTTTTGTATGTCATGCCAGGAACTTGTTTCGGAATAAACTCCAAGCAACACTAAATGATTAAAAATAAAAAATGTATTCTTTAGCCTTGCCCTAATAGTCCCTTTTGATATGTCCTTGGGGTGAGGAGGGGACTCAGGGCTTTCCAAAGTGATGCTAATAAAGCTCAAGCTTTCCCTGTTCTGACCAAGCTGGAAAGACTTCAAGTGTAGGGCCAGAAATAGACTGAATGTCATCCAAGCATGAGCCCGGCTCCAAATGGGAAGCCTCATCACCAGAGGGTCAGCTGCCAAACAGGAACTGCGTCACGCCACCAACTCATGTAAATGGATAGCAGATCTAAGGCTACGAGTTATGGAAGTAGGAATGATGGTGAGAGCTGAGGTTTAGGTAACATTTTAAAGTTTAGAAAGCACTCTGGAGACATCCTCATTTCACAGTTTCTCAGAGTTGTAAAAGACTTTCATGATCATCCGGTCCTCAATATGGCGTACCCAACAAGTGATCTTTACTTTTGCAGCTTTAATATCCATCACCCCTTGAGCTGCTCACCCCATTTTTGCACAGCTCTAAATGTTAGGAAGATTTTCCAGACATCAGATCTAAAAAAAACAATCCTAATCTCGCAGGCTTTTGAGTAGGTTATGACGCAGTCAAGCGCTCTTCTCTGGGCTAAATATGACCATTTCTTCAGCAGATCCTCCTATAGCAGGTTCCAGAGCCTTCATCATTCTGGTTGGCTTCCTCTGTGCTCCTTCTCAATGATCCTTCTAAAATGCACGACCAGAACTTCTCACAGTACCTCCAATGTGGTCTGGCCAGGGCAGAGGACGGTGGAGTTATCTCCTCTCTTTGTGAAGGCCAACATCCTATTCACTTGCTTTGCCTGTTACATCTGTTTTTTTTTTGCTTCGCTGAGCATGTGGCCTGAACCTCATAAATGGACATGTGAAGTAGGTAATACAGGTATCATCTTCCTTATTTCCCAGCTTGATACATAGAGAGGTTAAGTGATTTGCCCAAGGTCACGCACCTAGAAAGTGGCAAGCCCAGATTGGAACCAAGACAGATAAACCTATCCGTTCAGAGCTATCTGACAGGAAAGCTCTCACTTTAATAGAGCGCACTCAAGCTAAAATTTAGGTGTGCCTATGGAATTTCCTTACTACACATGTGCAGGGAAGGTTGTAGAATTTCCCAGGAGACTTTGTTTTTGTTTTAGAACAGAATGATGATTTTTCCCAAATGACTTAGATGCAACTCAGACTAAAGAGCCTCCCAAGGCTCCTTCCAGGCCAAGGACATGGTGATTTGGAGGTTAATTGTAATGCAGCTGAAAAGCATCAGATTGACATAAATCTTCAATTTAGCCACAGGATAGGTCAATGAGCACAGCCTGAAGTGGGACCACCGAAAGAGAGCAAAGGTTTCTTTCTTATTTCTCCCACCAATATTCTTGCCAACAGTGAAGCTTTTATAGGACAAGGGTTGCAGAGTGGTATTGCCTAGGGCCCATCAAAGGGCATGTTCTTGCCTCATATTTTAGCTGTTTGAACCACAATCCCTGTCTTTGCTCAAAGAGACCAGAGATCTGGTCTCCTAACAGCCACCAAACAAAACAAGCTGATGGTGATGCTCCTGGGGGGCTTCCACACCGCAGAGCAAAGAGTTCTGGCCTGGGAGTCAGGAGACAGTGTGGCAGAATTAGAGACAGAAACCCTGGGCTGAAATCCAACTCTGCTTTTATGAGGTTTCACAAGGCCTTTTCCTTTTCTGGACATCAGTTTCCCACCACTGTAAAATGAGAAGGGGCAGCTGGGTGGTACAGTGGTAGAGTACTGGGCTTGGAATCTTCAGGAATTCAAATCCAGGCTCAGACACTTCCTAACTGTGTGACCCTGGGCAAGTCACTTAACCCTCATTACCTCAGTTCCTTATCTGTAAAATGAGCTGGAGAAGGAAATGCCAAACTGCTCCAGTGTCTCGGCCAAGAAAGCTCCAAATGGGTCATGAAAAGTCGGACACAACTGAAAAATGACTGAAGAAGCACAAGTACAAGCTGGTTGGACTCGATGATCTCAGAGGTCCCTCCAAGCTCTACAAACCTGTGGCCTGAATTCTCATCTGGCATCCAAGCCTCAGCAGCACACTGAGGTCAGGACCGGGCATAGCAGAAGCAGTCCATGGCCTCACCAAGACATCAGAGGATTGCCAGGGGCCAGACTGACTCTTGGAAAGGAACTAAAACTACCATAGAGAGAACTGGTCAAATGATGACCATGGGTAACACTTTGCTGCAGTTTCCTTTTTTATAAAATAGGGAAAGTAATATAAAATGTCAACTTCACAGGGTAGTCAGTCGTGAGGTTCAAATGAAATAATGTATATGAAGCATTGCGTAAAAGTCAGCTTCTATTACTACAAGGCACCATAACTGCAGGGCTCTGCTCTCCTTCTCTAGGTTGTGCTCCCGGTGGCGGCCCAGAGCAGTCCGTCTGCATGTGTGGCCTGCTGGACCACTGTCCTTTGAGGAGGCTTGCTCAGCTCACCGCTCAGAGCTTTGCTGCTTCCAGTAGTAGTTAGCCCAGACTCATAAACCTCCCCTTTAGGGTTGCAACTCCAGCCATCCAGACATTTGGTTCTTTTTACCAGGTTCAGTAGAATTTTACTTCTAAAACTCTATGCCTACTTCCACCTGGATACACCCTTTTTTCTTTCTGGACCACAGTCTACCTCCCTGCTACTTCTCCCAGCTGACACCCTGCACTTGGCTGATGCCTGAGGTGGTACCTGGGGGAATGAAATGCCAAATAGATAGGGATCATGAGGTGTTCGATGGGCCACCTGCTTAAAAGCAGGTCAGGATAAAAGCAATCAAATCCTGTGCTGGCCGGATTCAAATTCTGTGGTTTGCCATTTCCTTCTCTCGCTAATTTGACAGATGAGAAACTGAGGCAACCAGGGGTTAAGTTTCATGCCCAGGGTCACACAGCTAGTAAGGGTCTGAGGCTGGATCTGAACGCAGGTCTTTATGACCCTAGGCACAGAGCTCTATCCACTGCACCACCTAGCTGCCCTAAAATATTCTTCCTTCATTCCATTTAGGGTTTTCTTGGCAAAGACACTACAGCTATTTGACCTTTCTTTCTCTAGCTCATTTTACAGATGAAAAAACTAAGGCAAATGTTTGTGGCTGGATTTGAACCCAAGTGTTCATGACACTGCACAGAGGTCTGTCCACTGTACCACCTAGCTGCCCATTTAATTCCTACCCATCCTTTAAAACACAATTCCAGGCAAAATTATTGAAAGAATCCATCGATCACCACCTGAAAGAGATCCAAAAAGAGAAACTCCTAGGAACATTGTGGCCAAATTCCAGAACTCCCAGCTCAAGGAAAAAAATCTTACAAGCAGCTAGAAAGAAACAATTCCAGTACTGTGGGAATACAATCAGGATAACACAAGATCTAGCAGCTTCTACATTAAGGGATCGAAGGGCGTGGAATAGGATATTCCAGAAGGCAAAGGAACTAGGACTCAAACCAAGAATCACCTACCCAGCTAAACTGAGTATAATACTTCAAGGGAAAATACGGTCTTTCAATGAAACAGAGGAGTTTCAATCATTCTTAATGAAAAGACCAGAGCTGAAAAGAAAATCTGACTTTCAAACACAAGAATGAGAAGAAGCATGAAAAAGGAAACAGCAAAGAGAAGTCTTAAGGGACTTACCAGAAGTGAACTGTTTACATTCATACAGGGAAAGACAATATTTCTAACTCTTAAAACTTTTCAGTATCTGGGTAGTTGGTGGGACCACACACACACATGTACACGCATGCACACACATACACACATGCATACACATACAGAGATAGAGAGCACAGGTTGAACTGAATAGGATGGGACCATACCTTAAAAGAAATTAAGGTAAATGGTGAGAGAGAAATGTAGTGGGAGGAAAGAGGGGGAAATGGAAGGGAGTAACTATATGTCATTTAAGAGGCAGGTAGGAGTTTTTTTTAGTGGAGGAAAAAAGAGGAGAGCTGAGGGAAAAAAAAACAAGAAGTTTACCCTCATCACATTTGACTAAACGAAGGAGTGAAATGCACACTCATTTTGGTATGATAACCTATCTTACAGTATAAGAAAGCGGGGGAGAAGGAGATATTGCGGGGGGTGGGATGATGGAAGGGAGGGGAAAGGGGAGGAGGGAGCAATTTGAAGTCAACACTTGGGGAGGGACAGGATCAAAAGACAGAAGAGAAACAATGAGGGGCAGGTTAGGAGGGATGGTAATCCAGTTAGTCTTACACAACACGACTATCAGGGAGGTCATTTGCAAAACTACACAGATATGGCCTATATTGAATTGCCTGCTGTCCCAAAGGGAATGGGTGGGGAGGGAGGGATGGGGAGAATTTGGAACTCAAAGTTTTAGGAACAACTGTTTAGTATTGTTGTTGCAACTAGGAAAGAAGACATACAGTTAATGAGGAATAGAAAGTCATCTGGCCCTACAGGAGAAAAGAGAAGATGGAGACAAGAGAAGGGAGGGATGACAGAAGAGAGGGCAGATTGGAGATAGGGAAAATTAGATTGCTTGGGGTATTGGGGTGGGGGGAGGGGATAAAAGGGGAGAAAATTTGGAACCCAAAAATTTGTGAAAATGAATGTAAAAAATTAAATAAATAAATAAAATTTAAAAAAAAAAACCACAATTCCAAAGTCACCTCTTTCACCTATTTTGTTTTCCTCTTGGTATCTTAGCACTTAGCATGGTGGCTGGAAAATTGTGGGTATTTAAAAAAAGTTCATTATTGAACTTGAAACTTTTCCTGATTCTCTCCTACCCACTCTAGCCCTTGCTAATAATCTTTGTTCTCAGGCTTCACATAGCACTTTGTGACTTTCTAATGCAATTTTCACTTGACATTATGTAGTTATCTATTTTGTCTCTCTACTAGACTATAAGCTACTTGAGGCCAGGAATTGTGTTTGCTTTTTTTTTTAATATGACCTAGCACTGAGCATAGAACTCAGCACACAGTCAGTGTTTAGTACATTTGTATCATAGGCAGCTGAAGAAAACCAGAATCCCAGAATTAAACCCAAGCCCAAATGGACTCAAGAGAGCCCTGCTTGGCTCAGCTCATTTTCCTTATGAACTAAGGGAAGACGATCCATTGGATGTGCCTTTACTCATAATAAAAGAGAATTTCACATTAGGTTCTGACAAGCAGGTAACATGAAAAACCAAAAGGTATAGTAACCTACATGGCACCTAAGGAAATCACACTTGCATTTTCTGAAGCAAATTAGCAATCACAACAACTGGCCTGCCATTCGTCTTGTTTCTTTGCTCCCTTCTGGTCCTCTCTGGAGAGAGAAAGGGCGCAAGCTCAAACACAGCAAAGGAAACGTGAGCTCAGGCACAGAAAGTCCTCCAGCAGCAGCGGAGTGATTTCAAGGCACTGAAATGACCAGAACGCCTCACTTCTCTTTCCAGATCTCGCACTCGCTTATTCAGTTGTTTCGCTCTGGTTTTTTCACTTTCCGTCTCAGCCGTCAAGTCCCGGTTCTTCTTAGACAGTTCCACAATCTTGGTCGCGATGACATCTCCGGCCATACCAGCTGTCCCTGGATAAAGAAAGAGAACAAGGACAAGGCCAATTAAAACAGAGACTGCTCAGACACCAAACCCCAGAGCTTTTCTCCCCACAAGATGGGCAGAGGTCAGAGCTCGTCAGGCAATTCACAGCAATCCAAGAGTTGCCATTTCTTGGGAGAAGCATCCTTCCCCTAAGGACTTGATATATTAAGGAGGGCAAAGACTATCATCCTCACTTTATAGGGGAGGAAATTGAATCTCCATGAAGTGACTTGAGCAGCTAAATCTTGGAGCCCAGACTCAAGTACAGGTTCCAAGGTCCTTCTGGTTCTAAGACTTCTACTTTTTCCACCCACTCACTGACTAGCATGTCAATGAAACCTATGAGTGTTGCAGCCTTGAATGTAAATGTGGCTGCTTTGGGATCCTACAGACTCTAACTTTAAAACAGAAGGGTAATAGGTCAGAAAATTCAGTGCTAGAAGATTCAGAAACCATCTAGTCCAACGCTTTCATTCTGGAGATGACAAAATTGAAGCCCAGAGGTGTTAATGGGGTTGTTCTAGGTCACAACTCTAGGAGCTGGTAATAGCTCTGTGACCCCTATTTTAGGAAGGCCCTCAGCCATGCCCGCCTCCACCCACTGATGCCTGCACTCTCCAGTCATCTCCCCCTCCTCTGCAACATTTTCCCCAAGTCATCCCAGGCTCCTAGCTATAGGCATTGCCCCCCGTGTTAGAATGTAAGCTTCTTGAGGGCAAGAACCTTCTAGCTTGTTTGTCTTTGTATCCTTAGTGCTTAGCACAGTGCCTGGCACATAGCAAGAACTTAAAAAACGATCTCTCTATCTAGCTAATAGCAGGGTCAGGATGGGACTCTTAAATCCTGGGTTCTTCCTACTACACCACAGCACCTGTGATGTTAGAAATCAAAGTTTCAGCTTTGGAAAGATGCATAGCATAGTGGGGAAACTGAACTGGAAATGGAAGCCAAGAACTCTGGATTCCAGTCCTCTGATTCTCTCACTTGTCGTGAAACCTCAGACAAATCCCACGTCATGGGTGATCCTCAGTTTCTTTATCTGCATAATATAAGAGTGTTGGTCTAGGGGATCTCCTGGACCTTTCCAATCCTGACAATTCCATCATTAGCTAGCTCCTAAGACTTGGCAAGATTCTTTTCATGTTGCCTTTACAATTGCTGTACAGACTGAGGGTGCCACCTGGTGGTGGAAGAAGGTTACACTCAACCACAGCACAGATTTCATAGGCTTTAGAGCTGAAAGTAACCTCATACATAATCTAGTCCAACAGCTACCACCAGGGATACAAGAAGCACGTCGAGGAGGTATGGGGAAAATGAGGCAAATAAGAATATTAACCTATTGAAATATCCCAAAAGTAATATTGTTTAAAACAATGGACTGGAGAAAGAGCAGCAAGGAGGTGGATAGAGGTAGGAAAGAGGATTATGCAGCATCTAAAAAATTTGGAAGATAGTTGAAGGAACAATTCCCACTGACAAGAGCAAAAGAGTGTTTGGATATGAAAACCTGTAGATCCAGAAGAAAAAAAGAAACCCTTAATTGGTTTCTAGTGAATCAGTCTCTATGAACCTACACAATTTGGGGCATGCTCTTAGAGATGCATACACTATTCTTACTAAACATGTTTATGGAGGTTTATCTCTGTTTATAAAAACTTATCTCTGTGAATAAGGCTTCTCAGTCCTGTTCTCAGTCAAATTCAAAGAAAGAAACAAAAAGGAAATCAAACATGGTATGTAGGGATTGCCTTCACAAACGATACCAAGAAGAAAGCTATTGACTGACAAGAAAAAGAACTAAGGGTCCCACCAATTGTTTGACTTTTCTGATAAATATCTGATGACTTTATAATAGCCAAATGTATTTCTATATACCAAATACAGTTTTCTTTATGAAAATTAATCTTTTTTCAAAAATTTCCTGTGTTCAGGTTCATGGTAAACTCTAAAATTTAATTGCTTTTGTATTTTAAAAAAGGGGGGGGTGGAGAAAGTTACTGAAACCAAGGCGTGTAGGGACTGAAGAAAGACTGGAACCCCTCATGTAGCCCAAGCTCTTATTTCACATATGAGGAAATTGATGCCCTGGGGGGATGGCAAGTGGTTTTTCCAGAGTGACATCGGAACCATGATTCCAGTCTGATCTCCTGAATCCAGATGCAATATTCTTTCCACTATTTCCCTCTGTTATTATAGGCGCATTCATATATCTCATTCCTTGCCAAGGTTAATGTCCCCCCCTTGACCACTTCCCATTTCCTTATTTTTGTCCAGATACCTCTTATCACCTGGGTTGATAATCTCAGAGCCATCCTCAATTCTTACCAAATGTTGTCTATTATGCCTCCTCACCAACTCATATATCTGTCTCTTCTCTCCATTCACAAGGTCACCCCTAGTTCAGGCACTCATCACCCCTGCCTCTCTGCTACTATCGTCTCCTAAATGACTCCTCTGTTTCAAGTCTCCTCTAGAGAGGAGGTATCTTCTAAATACCTCTAGAAGGTATCTTTCCCAGCTGCTGTGCCACCCCTGTTCAATAAGCTTCAATGACTCCCTGTCACCTTGAGGATCAAATACCAACTCCTCTGCTTGGTATTTAAAGCCATTCACAACTGACCCAACCTGTCCCTGTCCAAGCTTATTAGATACTAATTCCCTCCACACACTATCCAATCCAGTCAAACTGATTGTGTTCTTCCCTACACTTGATATTCCATCTACCATCTCTGCACCTGTGCCCAGGCTGTTCCCCATGTCCTCTCCCCATTACCACTCACAGCAGTAAAGGTGGCTTCCTTAGTATAGTGGGCCCAGGAAGCATGGATGGGAACAGGCACACTGGAATATACATCAGAACTCCCCTGGGAACTTCTAGGAATTCCAGGACAAAAAAAACAGCTCAGTGGCTTGCCCATTGTTCCTCTCTTCTCTGCCCAGCTGCAGATCAGGATTACTCACTCAAGCCTCTGTACTTGTGGAATATGGCAAGGGGCTGCCTTTCTCTGGAAGCCCAGAGTAGTTAAAGAGTATGTCCTACCAGAGCAAGTCTGGATCTCAGAACCTCACTGTCCTCTTCTGCTTTATGTTTCTTTGCCTGATTATGGGTGACTGAGCAGCAGCCCTGAGATGGACATTTCCAGCCCTGGAGGCCATCTTGTGGATCTGAAAGGTCCAGGAGTCAAAGGTCCCTTGAACAAAGAGGAGTGATATCAGGGGGAAGAGCTTTGCTCCTGGCCAGGCTTGCCAGAAGACAGAATAGAGGTAATTGTGGGTGGACAGTTCAGACCTGAGGTGAAATGTGAAATGCCAATTAAGCAGTCCCACAAAATGCTTTGTTTTCATGGCTTTAAGTTTCTGCTTCCTGGAATAGTATAATAATATGGAGGACACAGTTGTGCAAGGTACACTATGCAAGGAACAAAGAGAAGTTAGTGTGACTGGATTCCAGGGTGGGAGGGGAAGTAATATAAAATGAGACTGAAAATACAATTTTGGTCACATTGTGAAGGTCTTTAAAGTTTTTTCATTGTTTTTTAAAGAAAAATCTATCCTAGAGACAACAGGGATCTATTGTACTGGATTGGGGAGGGGGGAGATATGATCACATCTGCAATTAAAGAAAATCAGTGAGGCAGCAAGTATGGAAGGTGGACTGGAGTGGAGAGAGACTTGAGGTAGGAGAACAATTAAGGTTGTTGAATTAACTCAAGTGAGAAGTGATGAAAGGTAGTAGCTATGTGAGTAGAGAGAAGATGAATGCCAGACATACAGTAGAGAAAAAAAAAGCAAGACTTGGCAACTGGACATGTGAGTCAAGGAAAATGTAGACAGACAGACAGAGATAAATAGGTAGATAGATGACAGGTAGGTAGATGGAAGGAAGGAAGGAAGAAAGGAAGGAAGGGAGGGAGGGATGGAGGGAGGGAGGAAAGGAAGGGAGGGAGGGAAGGAGGAAAGGAAGGGAGGGAGGGAGGAAAGGAAGGAAAGAAGGATTTATTATGTACCAGACATGGCTAAGATTGGGGATACAAAAGCAAGAAAACAAAGTGTTCTATACTTTCAAGGAGCTTACATTCTGAAAGGGAGAAGGAGGGGTCCCCATATGAAGACCTGGTAGCTGTGGTGGAGGTGGAACAAAGTGGAGGGTGAGCTAGAAGTGGAAAGTGAATGATATGGCAGGGTCTTCTCATGATATATGTCAATCAGTTCCAAGCAAGAACTCACTATTCACTGAGTTGGCTTCAGGGTAGAATTGCCCCTGGGGGTGGGGGGGTGGGGAGTAACAAGCAGTCAGTGTAGAGGCGGAGCTGACCAGAGAGTGAGCCAAAAGCAGAAAATGAGCAAAGGTTTCAAACTTGAGAGACTAAAAAATGGTGGTCCCTTTGACAAAAACAAAAATGAGTTCTGTTTTGGATATGTCAAGTTTAAAAGGAATCAGGAAAAGAATAGATTTAATGAGAGTGAGGCCTTGAAAGACAGGGAATGATACATATGGTCATAAAGAAGAACAGCAGAGCATTTGGGGGGTTTTAGTTTTAAAAATGCAACACCTGTGAGTAATAATGAGACCCAGAATGTAATCATTCCAATCTATGGCTGAGATGAAGCAAAAGAATAGGGCGTGGAATTGAAGTAGAATGAGGAACTTGGAAGTCAGGGAATCTGAGGGAGCATCAATATGGATATCCATCTCCTAGTATAAAGAAAGCAAGTGGGGAGAAGAGGAAGGTGGCAAGCCAGTCGCTAGACTCCTTGAGGAAGCGAGAATCATGTTGAGGCAATATACAACAGCTACAGTGAGCTTGATTGAATGGAAAATGTTAACTGTGTGAACTTCAAGGAAGTTACTGAGTGATAGGGATAAAGGGAAAGTTGAAAGTGGTAGAGTATGAAGGAAAGCTGCCCAGGATTATGGGAACCTTGTTCACTATGGACAGGGAATTCCAGAGGACATTATTGGAATGGGAAGTGTTTTCAGTCACTTCGGTCTTGCTGACAGACTCTCGGCGCTGTCCAGCATCATATCCAGCCTGTGGTTCCAATCATCAGTCACTGTGAAGCATCTGCCTGGGTTGATCCAAGAGTGGTGCTAAGTGATGGAGGTTGGTCTCCTTTTGCCTTCTGAATGGCCTGGTTCATAGGCTCCTTCCAACTAAATACTGCATGAGTGGACAGAAGTTTTCTGAACAGCAGTGATACATTTGGAGAGACCCTTCAAAGGTTCTTTTTTTACTGAATTAACAGTAATAGCTCTCAACGACATGGCTGGCACTTTAAGGTTTCAAGTTTTCTTCCCAATAACCCTGTGAGGGAAGTAGTATGAGGCAAAGACAGTGAGGATCTGAAAAGTTACACACCTCACCCATAAGCACACAACTAGTGAGTATCAGAAGCAGGATATGAATTCAGGTTGCCCAACTCCAGGAGCAGTGCAGCACAGCACAGCATAGCACAGCACACCGCAATGCCTCCCTTACTTGCCAAGTGTGAGGAAATACCCTGAGTGAAGAGCTCTTCCATCTGCCATCATGACTGCATTTACACACGCCCGCTCACTGCTGTCTTCGTTCAGTCTGGTCACACTCTTCAAAAGAAATGTGGGCTGCACAAATTTAGAGACCTCTCCAACCCAAAGGTTCCTTTGGACTCTGTGTACCTGAACTATGGTAGAGCTTTCTGATCAGACACAGCTGGACATACTGTGCCTTCCCCCCAACGTAGTGATGTCATTTGGGTCCTCTTTAAGCACAGAAGAACAACCAGCCATCATCCCCTTATTTGCGTAGGGTCCAACTCGCCCTAAAATTTGCATGTGACCAGCATGGAGACATATTTTCTATTTCCAGATTTGTTTGGGGATCTTGGAGCATAAACCTTAAAATCCTAAATGTCTCTCACATTCCTCTATCATTTACATGAATGTTATAAGTGTTTCATTCTATCAGTACTTTGAAATCCTGAGAATAAGACTTTCTAAACCATATTTTGCAATCCCTGGTTGACAAGTGCAAACCACAAGTGTCCATTCCTTCAGCCTCCCTGGGTGACCACAGAAACGCTCCTTCCTTCTCCCCCCAACAATGGGGTTCTCTTCTCTTCCCCCTCATGAGACTCTGCTATTGGCTTCAATACTAACCCTCTATTCTTACTTCTCATCTTACCCTAGGTCTAGTCTAGGGTGAGGGCTAACTTTGTTTCCACTGGTCTAAGAGGAAGAGATTTCTACAATCTGGTCTAGTCAAAGAGGAAATTCATTGTGTCCTAAGAAGCTGGTGAAAGTACAGTAGACAGAAACAGCTCTAAAGTCCGGGAAGAAATGAGGCCTATAAAGAGGGAGAGAGGAGAGGACGCTGTGGACCATGAAGCCTTCCTGGCTGGGCCACTCCTGCACACATTTTCCAGGATATTAGGGTTAGAAGGTCCTTTAGAACATAAAACACTAAATTTCATGCTTAGAGATAATCTAGTACAGATTTCTTATTCTACAGATGAGGAAACTGAGGCTTCAGGGAGGGGAGGAGATTTCTCCAAGGTCATACAGCAAGTAAAAGGAAGAAAACCAAGACTGAAAAGTAGGACTTCAGACTCAGAACTTAGCATTCTTTTCCCTATACTTCATGTCCTAATTCCCCTTCAGGGAGTCAGCTGAAAGGATTTACTAAGCAGCATTTGAAAAACTTTGTACCTGGTCTCTCTCTGGTCTCAGTTCTCTCATCTGTAAAATGAAGGAGTTGGACTAAATTATGACTGAAGTCCTTTCCAGCCCTAAGACCCTTTGTCCCTTATGGCTCTGCAATGTCAAAGAAACACTGGGGCAAACTGGGCTTCCCTTGAGAATGATCCTTTCTAGCACTAATGGACCCCATGAGTCAACACTACAGGTCCATAGATCATGTGTGCCATGGGTCACATAACTCAGTGGAGGTGGACCTAGTTCCTGACACCTTGCCCAGGGTTCTTTAGTGGAGACTACATAGTATGTGTGTAGGTGTGTGTGTGAGAGAGTGAGAGAGTGAGAGAGAAGAGAGAGAGACAGAGAGAGAGACAGAGAGAGAGAAAGAGAGAGAGACAGAGAGACAGAGAGACAGAGACAGAGAGAGAGAGAGACAGAGACAGAGAGAGAGAGACAGAGACAGAGAGAGAGAGACAGAGAGAGAGAGAGACAGAGAGACAGAGACAGAGAGAGAGAGAGAGACAGAGAGACAGAGAGAGAGACAGAGACAGAGACAGAGACAGAGAGACAGAGACAGAGACAGAGAGAGAGAGAGAGACAGAGAGAGAAAGACAGGGAGACTAGGAGGGATACTTCCCTGCAATAAGGAGATCAGGGGAAGTTACAACAAGCTATCATTGCTTCAGAGAAAAACTGTCTCAATGATTGTCTTTTGCAGCAAAAGTATAAGGTAGATTGTAAATCTCATAGTCTAGAAAAGTGATGGAGAAGATCTCTGGTAAAGGTCCCTGTAGACTCATGGGGTTAGGGTCCATCAGTGCTAGAAAGGACCTAGGAGACCAACCCTGTAGTATAACTTCTTCATCTCACAGATGAGAAAACAGAGTCCCAGAGAAGTGATTTTCCCGAGTTCTGCAGCCCTACCTGTGAAAGCCCATCGGTCTTCTTCTATTTTCTTCTTGAGATGCTTTATTTCAAAGTCCTTTTCTTTCACCAGTTTATACAATCTTCCATTTTCATCTACAATTTCCCTGAGTTGTTCATGGAGCTGTTCAATCTCTTCTTCAAGCAACCTACAAGTCAAACCAGTTATTATTTCATTTAATGTTTCCTCCATTAACATTCTCCTTCAATGAATCCCCCTGAGGTGCAAAGGACCCCTTGTTCTCAAATCATCTCAAAACAACACACAGTTCCTCCCAAACTGGAGTGGCTTCAAATGGACTGTGTGTCTGTCAGTCTCATTAAACTCAGAGAAGCTCGCCACCAGAGGGTTGGCCAGCAGCAATAAATGACTGCTTTTAGTCACAACACTGAAAGAGCTAGAAGACACGAAGGGAGCACCCAAACCAAAGTAATCACTGATCATTCAAGTGTTGAATGGATGAGATGAGACCTTGAGAGGCATTTAGGAAAAACGGCAAAGGTAGGTGGCCCTTCTGCTGTTAAGAAGATCAATCTCAACATACCAAGAAAACAAAAAGGGCCTCCACTGAACTTTGTTTAGAAGCCAGAGTTCATTCCTGATTGTGTGTGGTGATATTCTGGGAAGATTGAGGCCAAAAGGAAAGGGCAAAGGGCAAAAGAGAAAGTGATAGAGGATGAGCTTTAAAGAAGTCTCAGAAACGTACCATCATATGAAAACCAGTCAGCTCTTGGGAAACCCACTAGCATTATGCTGAACATATTTCTTTAATGCAAAACACTCTCTTCTTTCCGAAGAGGAAATCAAGTGAATAAACCAAATCACAATGAGCATTCATTTCAATCTGACTTTAAATGCTCCACAAATACATTTGCATAAAATTATGTAAACAGAGCTCAGGCCTTCGATCAAATGTACAAACACTAAAAGCAAAGACTACATTGAAATCAACCTCTCATACTTAAAAAAAAAACATCTAAACATTATGACTTTGGCACCATTATCTTCCATCATTTCTCCTCTTCCCCCTTTCTTCCCTAACTCCATACTTCTCCTAGTGCAAATTTGCTGGGCATGCCCCCATTTACCTTTGGCTGAAGGTATCGGTGGCTGGCTGCCCTCCCTCTCGAAGCAAGTTGAGCTCATTCTGGATTCCAAATGTCGCCTTTGGGTCATTTCCACCTCCTTGGAGGCTCATGTGTTTTTCCCTTTTCTTCTCCAGTTGTCTTTGTAGCCTCTTCTGCTGCTGTTCCTGTAGAGCCTTAAACTGAAGCCGTAAATTCTCATGCATCCCTTCTTCAGATTCCATTCTGTGCTAAAAACACACAACCAGAAAGCTGATTAGCAAGTGCATCAGAGAATTTGGATGGTGCTTTCTGAAAACTTCTTTAATCAATTTTTAAAGACTTTATTTTATATTTTTTTAGTTAAAAAAAATCTAGTTTCTCTCCACTTTCAGCTACCTCACTGAAAAAAAAAAGAAAAAGAAAAGGAAGATAAAATCTTTTATACATAGCAAAGCAAAAGAAATCCATGAATTAGTCATGTTCACAAATGTATCTCAGATGGCACCCTAAGTCCATCATCTCTCTGGGCACGGCACGTTTCATCATGGATACTCTGGGATTATGGTCGGTCATTGTGTTGATCAAAGTTCTTAAGTTTTTCAAAGTTGTCATTGTTGTAGCTGTATAACTTGCTCTCCTGGTTCTGCTCACCTCACTCTCTTATCACTTCATGCAAATCTTTCCAGGTTTCCTTGAAACAATAGGCTAAGTGGTGCAGTGGGTAGAGTCCTAGGCCTGGAATTCAATAAACCCGAGTTCAAATCCAGCCTCAGACACTTACTAGCTATGTGTCCTTGGGCAGGTCACTCAATCTCTGTCTGTCTCAATTTCCTCAATTATAAAACAAAGACTCTAATAGCACCTACCTCTCAGAGTAGTTATGAGATAATAATGGAGAGGTTCTTAAGTAAA
Source organism: Bettongia penicillata ogilbyi (assembly GCA_023548195.1). Taxonomy (NCBI): domain Eukaryota; kingdom Metazoa; phylum Chordata; class Mammalia; order Diprotodontia; family Potoroidae; genus Bettongia; species Bettongia penicillata. Next base: position 8,534,073 of record JAJHZJ010000120.1, read on the forward strand.
AGCTATATAAATGCCCGCTATACTTATTATCATTAAATCTTATTAAATCTATTATTAAGCACTTTTGTCATTTCTTGTAACATAATAATATTCTATTTATTCATGTCATAATTTATTTAACTATTCCCCAGTGGATGGGCTTCCATCCCTTAGTTTCCAGTTGAGATGAGGGGTCCTTTTCCCTATCTTTGATTTCTTTGGGGCATAAACTTAGCATGGGTATCTATAGCTGAGTCAACAGATATGCACAATTTATTGACTTTTGGAGTACAGCTGACCAATTCACAGCTCCATCAAGAGGGTATAAATGTGCTTGCTTTCTCATATAGCCTCCAACAATTGTAATTTTCTGTCAACTTTGCCATTCTGATGTCTGGGAAGCAGAATCTCAGAGTTTCTTTAATGTACATTTCTTTAGTTATTAGTGATTTGTGATGTTTATTCATATGACTGTAGATGGCTTGGATTTCTTCTTTTCAAAACTGTCATTTCATATCCTTTGACCATTTACCAATTAGGAAATAGCTCTTATTCTGACAAATTCAAAACTTTTTGAAAATCTCAACAAAATGATCCCCAAAATTCATCATACAGCACCTCATCAGAAGAGATTCATTTACAATCAACCAGTAAGTATGTATTAAGTGTCTAACAAGAACTAGGCAAGAAGTGCGCTTAAGCAGAAAGAACTTCGGGTTAGACATTAGAAGATCTGGTTTCAGCTCTTAGCCCTGTCTCTTATGTCACTTAGCCTTGCTAAACCTTAGTTCCTCATGCTACCTAGTCTCACTGACTTACTTTGAGAAAGTACTTTATAAACCTTAAAATCCTTAAAGAAATTTGATTTGTCCTAATTTTGTTGCTAGTCATTCATTCAATAATGGACACCTACACACACAAAACACCACACCAGGTGCTAGGGGAGACGCAAAGAATAAATTCAGCACAATCCCTGCTATCCTGATATTTGGAGGAGAGGTGCAGGCTGAGCGAGCCCTTCCCACTCTCCCCAATTAATCTCTTAAGGTCTTTTCTATTTCTCATGCTCCATGTTTAATTCAATTCACCCAACATTAAGCATTGACTTACTGTGCTCCATTCTAGATGAAAGGAAAGAGGTCTGAAATATAGTCTAGATAATGTAGTTTAGATAAGTCCCTGAGCAAGGCATATTCAGAGGACAGAATGTTGTTCAGTAGGAATGGAACATCACTCTGTGGAGGAGAGAAGTAGGAGATAAGAATGGAAAGATAAGGTCATGCCAGATTGTGGAAGGCCTTCAGTTAAAGGAATTTAAATTTCATTAAGTAGGTGATGTGAGCAGCTAGGTGGTACAGTAGATAGAGCTCCAAGTTTGGAGTCAGGAAGACCTGAGTTCAAATTCTGCCTCAGACACAGTCTATGTGACCCTCAGCAAGTCACTTTACCCTCTTTGCCTCTTTCCTCATCTGTGAATGAGCTGCAGAAGGAAATAGCAACCCATTTCAATATCTTTGCCGAGAAAACTCCAAATGGTGTCATGAAGAGCTGGACAGGATTGAAAGGAATGAACAGTGACAAAGTAGGTCATGGGGAACAATTGAAGATGTTTGTACAGAAGAATAAATCTGTGTGGAAGGAAGTTTTATGTAAGAAGAATGAAAAGGAGGCAAAGGGGGAGGTGGGTGAAACCATACTCTCATGGGCATAATAAACACAGAGTGTCTCTCTTACTAGAACATGTATTATTTTTCTCCCTTAATGACAGAATCACAGAATGTCAGTGCTGACACAAAGGTCCAAGTGAGGAGCCTTGTGTAAGGCTGCACAGCTCCCAAGGGGCAGACATTTCTAACTTCAGCCCCCAGGCTTTTCCAGCTCTGCTATACTGTCTCCACAAGGGTATTCAAAATATTGGAAACTGGATTTCACTTCCATTAAACATGATCTTTTTTCTTTTATTCGGTGCAAAAAATAAGTCTATATATTTCCTCCAATGCTAATTAGAATGGTTTTCTGAGATGATAACATTTAATGTAGAATCATTTTCATAAGATTTAACTGCGGACGAGAAGCAGCGTTACATTACTTATGTCCTACTAAAATTAAGTTCAAATCCTGGCACTGACACTTAGTAGCTAAGTGACAAAGAACAAGCCACTTACCCTTTCTAAACGTCACTTTATTTGTCTGCAAAAAAAAGAGATAGAGAGAGAGAGAGATAAGTATCTACCCCATAGGGTTGTTTTAAGAAAATGATACAATGTATGCAAAATACTTTGTAAACTTTCAAGCGTTATGTAAATACTTGTTACTATTAAGTTAGAGGTATATGAGCAACTTTCTCCTTAATTAAGTGACTTTATTTAGCAAGTGTTTCTCCATCCCCTGAACTTTTGAAGAAGCCCAAACGTATCCCTGGCCAAGCCCAAATTGACCGGTGGGATCTTGGAAATGTCTCCCCCCGAAGGCTGCTTACAGCCCGGAGGGAATAAAAACAAGCTCCAGGATATCTCACCTTTGAGTTTGCAAAGCTTTTTCTTCCCAATAACCCTGTGAAGGTGGGGGCAGCGTGAGTATTACTGTGCCCACTTTATGAAAAAGGAAATCGAATCTTCGACAAGGGCAACACCTCCCGACCAGCAAGCTTCTGAGAGGGCTCCAGGCACATCCGCCGCCAGAGTCCCAGCCCAGAGCGCTGGGCGCGGAGGAAGAAGGAGCGCTTCGACTCTACCACTGACTGCCAACCTCGTGGGAGCGGAGGAAGCCTGCACCTGGCTGGGCCTAATTTTCCTCCACTATAAAATGAAGATAATTCTCCCAAAGTTATTATAAAGAAAGGGCTTCTACAAGCTTGAATGTGTTACAGAGAGATTTAGCTAATAACGATAAATAGCAGATCACAAAGGCGATTTTTAGCTAATTTTAGATTGATTTCAGCTAATAACAATTTAGCTAATAATAAATATCACAAAGAGGTATGTTACGATGTAAAATTCCAAAGAACAGACGCAGAGAGAGAAAAGCAGAACCAGGAAAGCAACGACAGAGAAAATATAAAGGAAGCTAGACTGAGAAACTGTAAAATCACTCCCAATCCTGGACAGCAGATAATGATGTGATACACACATATTGTGCATATACACAGTATGTATATATGTAATATACATTTTATGTTATAATACACACATTCACATATATCATGGCTCAGTGGAAAGAATTTCAAGTGCTAGATTTGAAATCAGAGGACAAGGCCTCAGTTTCCTCATCTTTAAAATGATCTCTGAAGTCCTTTTCATCTCTAAACCTATGATCCCAGGATGTTTGAGGTCCCTTCTATCTCTGACCTTGTGCTCCTAAAATACTCTTGAGAGGCAGAGAGGTACCAGGATAGAATGTCGCATACATCATAAGACTTATCCACTGAATCAAATGCTTTTCATGTAACTGTTTTTTCCCCCTGTTACAAAGGATGGTGGAATTCCAGGGTGGAATTAGGAGCTATATCTAGATATGGGTGGGATCTAAAAATGAAAGGCAGCAATATTTTTTTCTTTAAAGAATGAACTTGGTATCAGATGTGTTCCTTATTACCTGTATGGACTTTAGCAGTCACTTCCTTCTCTGAGTCTCAGTTCTCCCAAATGTAAAATGCTGGTTTCTGAGGTTCCTTCCGGGTCTAAATCCTATGATACCATAATCTTTCTTTGCCTTTTAAGGTCTGCACAGAGCCCTGTCTTACCACACACACTGGAAACAATCTCTCCTTCCTATGAGTTCCTCTTAGTCACCTGCCTGTGCCCCTCTCATGACACCCAATCGATATATTCTCTTTGACTTCTTCCTTTAAAAAAAATGACCAATGATTTCTTTTTTTTCAAAATTACAAAAAAAATTCCAAAAATATCACCTCTCTACTTGTTATCTTGTACTATTATTTAATTTTTTTAAATGCCTGTCATATCCCCAATTCAACTGGAGTTTCCTTGAGGGCAGGGACCCTGAACTTCACAGTAGACAGCCAAGTGGTGCCTTGAATCAAATCTGACCTCATACATTAGTTCTGTGACCCTGGAAAAGTCCCTTAACTGTGTCCTCATCTCTAAAATGGGGGTAATGATAGCACCCATCTCCCTGGGTTGTTGCGGGGATCAAATGACATAATATCTCTAAAGCACTTTGTCAACCTTAGAGCACTTCAGAACTTGCCACTTTTATTATGAGCTTTCTATTCCCTACAGTATCAATCTGTACAGTTACAGAGAGGTATGCCGTAAGCACAATTTTATTATTTGGTTATGGTACAATTTTTAGCTCTTCCTGAGTTCATCAAATATTTACATTTTTCCTAAGTGCTTAATATACTTGAAAAGATAAACAACTGTTGCTCCAATATCACCTTTTGTCCATATCCTGGCCAACAGTGAGGTTAAGTGCTACTCAGATGAGTGAGCAATATTTGGAGTCATCTCAGCTGATTTATCGTGCTTAAACAAGCATAATTTAGTGACAATTAAAGGAGCACACAAACAAAATTAGAGCTGGGCAGATGAAAAGGTCAATAGAAGGTGGTTGGTTCAGCACAGATTATAAAAGCAACACTATTCTTTCTTCCCCAGATCAGAATTAGCATCTGCGTTTGTAGTATGCATACAAATCAATGCCACTACAGAACACAATGAACACATCCGTGTATGTTTATGAAAGGTTTATGTATATATTTCACTAATTCAAAGATTCATTTGTTCATTAGCACGAGTATATTCCCTCTAGCAATGCCCATCGCTGGCTCTCCCAGTCTTAGTTTTCTTGGCTTACTGTGTCCAAAATGATTCATCCTCTGGCAAAGGACAAGCAAGAGTCTGTTTACAAACTGGTCATTTAAAAGCCTCATCAACTTGGTAGCATTTGCAGATAAACCACTGGTCTGACCTTCAAGGACCCAGAGTCACCTCCATACCTCAATGAGGCAATGAAGAAGGACTTTAGAGTGATAGGAGTTATAACTGAAATGAACCTTATAGATCACCTGGCCTATCTCTCTTGTTTTATAGATGCAAAGATGGTTTATGAATGCAGATTTCAACATTTTTGGTTTTGCCTTCTTTCTGGTTTCTGTTTAAAATGTCCTACCACTGTCTCTTGTCTATGTAAATGCTACATCTGCCTCAGGACCTAGCCCAAACCCTCATGCCTCTATGACACTGATGGATCCAGCCACAATGAACACTTACCCCAGCACTTAATACCTTACCGCTCACCTGGCTCTCGTCTCTCTGATGTATGTACCCTATTGAAATCATGAATTGGTGGTGAACCATCATATGCAAAAAGCAGAAGTCTTGACATCTGATATTTGACAGAGGATAGCTTAATGCACAATGTGACCAGCCACTTGTTTAGGGAACTTTAAGCCTTATCCCGTAGCAACGCCTCCACTCAGTCCTCAGCTCTTTTGATTCTCTCTACTGTCTTGAAATTTTCTCAAAGGTCACCAAGGACAAATGCAATATCTTTTATTTAGTCCTCATCATCTTTCTCTCTTCCTATATATTCTCTTCTCTTTTGGTTTTAGAGACTCAATACTCTCTTGGTTCTAACTCCTGTATCTCTAACCACTCCTCTGTCTCGTTTTCTGGTTCCTTATTCTTTTTCCAATCCCTTGAGTTGAGTGTTTTCCCAAAGGTTTAGCCCTAGTCTCTTTCTCTCTCTACACTCTTTCCCCTGGAAATTTTATTCGCCCTCAGAGCTTCAACTATTTACTCCAAGCAAGTGACTTGCAAACCTGCATTTATAGCCCTGACCTCTTCCTTCTGAGTTTCAGACCTGCATTCTCCACATGAGAATGCCAGATTGACAAGTGCTTCTCAACATGTCCTAACCAAGTTTCGCTTCCCACAAATCTTTCCCCACAAAACCCTCCTCCTGCTCTCATTATTTCTGTCTGCAGCCCCATGGGTCACCCTCACACTCTCTCCTGTATTTGTGACTCTTTGAGTATCTTGGACTCTCCACCTTTCTTCAGTTATATCCAGTCAGTGACAGAATCTTGTGAATTTCACCTCCTAAAATCACATCTGTCCCCCCTTGCCACCCACCTCATACAGGCCCCCTTTTTCACCTTCCTGAATTCCATCCTCTCCTTTCTCTAATCTACCCTTCAGAACTGTGCAGGAACAGTCTTTGTCATGCACAAAGTTCAGGGGTATCAATGATGACACAGACAAAGCCCACAGATGGTCCTCAAATCAGATTTACCCCTTGAGGGCCTTAGAAAACTAAACTATACATTGGAAAAGAGTCACTGGTCTCCACGGGGAGAGAAAGTTTCCTCAGAGATGTTCCCTGCACCAGTGAAATCACAGACTGGGCCATTAATAATGGGTAAACTTAGTGATGTCATTTTTCACCTCAAAAAACAAAACAAAACAAAACAAAACGTGAATCCACATCTAGAGAAAGAACTTTGGACTCTGAATGCAGACCAAAGCAGACTGGTTTGCTCTCTCTCTCTCTCTCTCTCTCTCTCTCTCTCTCTCATCTCTCTCTCTCTCTCTCTCTCTCTCTCCTCTCTCTCTCTCCCTCTCTCTCTCCTCTCTCTCCTCTCTTCCTCTCTCTCTCCTCTCTCTCCTCTCTCTCTCTCTCTCTCCCTCTCTCGTCTCTCTCTCTCTCTCTCTCCCTCTCTCGTCTCTTCTCTCTCTCTCTCTCTCTCTCTCTCTCTCTCTCTCTCTCTCTCTCTCTCTCTCTCTCTCTGGTTTCTTCTTTCTCGTAGTTCTTCCCACTGGTTCTAATTCTTCCTTATTACATGACTAATATGAAAATATGTTTAATATGAGTGTATCTGTGGAGGCTGTATCAGACTGCATGCCATCTTGGGGAGGGGGAGAAAATTTCGAACTCAAAATCTTACGGAGGTGAACGTTGAAAGTTAAAAATTAATTAATATATTTTTTTAAAAAATCAGTGATTCCCTATTGCCTAAAGAGTCCAACACTGAAGCCTCTTAGCCTGTCATTTGCAGGCCCCACACCACCTGATGCAGCCTTATCTCATGTGACTGCCTTCCATATACTACATGATCCAATCAAACTGGACTATTCTCTGATCTCTAAACATGCTCTGCATTCATTCTTCTCTGAGAAAATGCCTCCCCCCACGCAAGGCCTGTGAAATATGCTCCATTGCTGCCTCCACCTGGAACGTTTCTCAGCTCCCATGCTTTTGAGCATGATGCTTGAGTCATGCTGACAAATGCTTTCAATGAGGATGAACACATCATCAAGGTCAACTACTGTCCTGATAGTAAGTTCTTCACCTTGAAAAGGTTACAAGCCAAGACCGAAGTGGAGGGAGTGTTGGGGCATGATTTTCTGTTTGCAGATGATTGTGCACTCAGTGCAGCCTCTGAAGCTGAGATGCGACAAAGTGTGGATCTGCTACTTGTGCTCATTTTGTCCTAATAATTAACACCAAGAAAACACAGGTGCTCCATCAGCCACCACCACACCCTCCATAGGTGGAACCATCAGTTACAACAAATGGAGAAGTTTTGAATGCTGTGGATAAGTTCACTTACCTTGTAGTGTACTTTCCAGGGATGTACACAATGACAATGAGGTTGATGCATGTACTGCCAGAGCTAGCTCCAAAAACAGGTTTGGGAGAGAAGAGGTATTAGACTGTCTACCAAACTGAAGGTCTACAGAGCCGTTGTGTTGGGTTGACCTCATTGTTGTATGCCTGTGAAACATAGACAGTCTACTAGTGCCATGCCAGAAAACTGAATCGCTTCCATCTGAACTGTCTCAGGAAGCTTCTGAGGATCACCTGGCAGGATAAGATACAAGACACTGAAGTCCCTGCTTGAGCTGAACTGCCAAGTATTCAAACTATGTTTCAGAGAGTGCAACTCCAATGGGATGGCCACACTGTTCGAATGCAAAATATACTCTTGCCAAAAAGACTATTTTATGGAGAATTCCCATGGGGCAGGCGATCACATGGTGGCCAGAAGAAGCGATACAAGGACAGTTCCAAGGTTTCTTTCAATAACTTTGACTGTGCAACATGGGAGACACTGGCACAGGACCCAGCATGGCGTTCCCACATCAGAAAGGGTGCTGTGCTTTTTGAGCAAAGCAGAATTGAGACAGCACAGAGAAAATGTAGGATGCACAACTTTGGAGTATCCACCCCCAAAATTCATATGGACTATCTGTGCCCAACCTGTGGTAGAGCATTCCGAGCTCCTATTGGTCTGATAAGCCACAGTCTGACACAATGAAACCTCATGTTATCATGGTGATGTCATTTTGGTCGTCTTTGAAAATGAAGGACAATAACCAATTTACTATAATTATTTGTGTTGGTGCTGCCCTACTTGTTTATAAGCCAGGGATGGGGAACCTGCGACCTTGAGGCCACAGGTGGCCCTCTACATCCTCAAGTGTGGCCCTCTGACTGAATCCAAATTCCACAGAATAAATCCCCTTAACACAAAGTATAGTATAAGCTTTCTTAGAGCAAAGCTGTACCTTAACTAAACAATATCCCCCAAAGTCTAGCACGGGGCTTTGTACATAGTAGGTGCTTAATGAATGTGGAATTAATAATGCCAAATGGCTGACAATTACAAAGTACTGTACAGAGTGCTAGCCACTAATCTCCCTGACAGCCCTAAGAGGTAAACAGAATAGGTATGCCTGTTTTATAGATAATAATGATATCTCATTTAGACTTTTAAAGTTTACAGAGAATGTCTAGAATAATACCCCAATGAAGTAGGTGGTACAAGTAACATCCCCACATTACAGATAAGGAAACTGAGCCTCAGAGAGTTGCCCACATCAAAACAAAGCTAGTATGTAGCAGTCCTAAGGTTTGAACCCAGGTCTCTTGACTTCAAATCCAAAGCCCCTTCCCAATACACCATAGTTACCAACCCAAACACATAGCCCTACATATATTAGGTGCTTATAAGGTGCTTATTGATCCATCCGCTGATACCTGTTTGTTGAAAACAGTTGGGGGGTATCCCACAATTAGTATATATGGGAGAGGCAGTCTATGAAGAAGTACTTGAAGGCTATATGGAAGCAAGCTATGAGATATATGTCATGGGTCCAAATTCCAGACACTATTTTTAGAGAACGCAGAGGGGAGGCAGGAGTAACCAGAATGAAAGAAGTGAGATGGAAAAATAGTAGAGTTTGTTGACTTCAGAACTAAATACTCAGATGCAATGATAAATGATTCCTATCATACTGAAAGAGGTACTCCCAAGGGATCTGGAAACAGCCTGTGTGGTTCAGTACTTTGGTCAGTGACTTGGAGGAAGAAATGGATGGAAAATTTTCGGATGATGCAAGTAAGGAGGGATCACTAATGTGTTAAACAGGATCTAAAAAGGCTAAAATGACAGATGGAATCTAATAGGATGAAATCTGAGAGTGATAAATATAATATAAATATAGTGATATTTAAATGAAATGAAATAGTGATAAATATAATAAATGCACTAGGGTTCAAACAATCAACCACACAAGTAGATGACAGGAGAAAGATACCTAAACACTAGTTCATGAGAATGATAACGCGGGAGGTTAGGGCTAGGGATAGTACCAGCAATGTCCACATGAATCAACAATGTATTAAGCAGCCAAACCTGCTAATAAGATCTTGGACTTCATTAATGAAAATCTAGAGTCCAGAGTGAGGTAAGTGAGGGTCTCACCTGTACTCTGTGTTCATAAGACCATATCTGTAGGACATTTCCCAATTCTGGGTTCCATGTTTTAGGCAAATGATACACAGACAAATTGCAGTGTGTCCAGAGAATGAGAGGATGAAAAGAAGGATTTGAAGATAGAGAAGATCCTAGAGCTTTTCTAGTCCAGCCACCTTATTTTATACGAACGTAAGAAAATTAAGGTGAGCAGGACTTGGATGGTAAAGGAACATGGACATGTGTCATCTGGAAAAAAAATTTAGGAGGAAGTCAGTGTTATCTCCGAGTTCCCAAAGGGCTCCTATAGAGAAGGGGGATAAGATTTACTCTGTGTAGCCTGAGAGCAAAGAACTAGCAGTAATAGGGGAATAGTAAAAGGAGACAAAGTTCTGTTTCATGTAAAAAACAATTTCCTAACCATGAGAGCTGTCCTAAAACGCAGTTGTAAATTCCGGAGCAGTAAGTTCTCCATCAGTGGAGACCTTCAGGAAAGCATCATCTAGCTGACTTTGTCCAGGACGTTTAGAGAAGAAACCTATTTTTCGGGTACAGGGTGACTTAATGTCCTTTGAGGTCCCTTCCAGCTCTCAGTCCGTGTTGGGCAGTTCGCTTAGGAAGTGTGTGGGGGTGGGGGTGGGGTGGGGTGGAGGAGTCTCTTGATGCACAGAATAACCTAGGCTATAAACAGCACTAGGTGGTGCAGAGGGGAGGGGAAAAAGGGGGGTTTGGGTACTGAGGGGTAGAGGATTTGTCCCTCTGGCTGTGGCAGCTCTCGCGTGTCTGTGAGAGGCTTACTTTTTTGTTGCCCCGGGCCCTGTGTGCCTGGGATGATACCTGTGTGAACTGGCCGCCTGCCTGGGTGTCCTAGAAGTAAGAGAGAACAGTCCCTGAGGGTCAGGCAGGTTTTCAGAATGGGTCTGGCCAAGCCGCTAGTCCCTCCGTTAGTCTGTCGGGCCAGGGGCTGTGTCCACAGGTCTGTTTGCCTGGCAGGTGGAGTCGGTCTGTATCTGTCTGTGTTTGGGGCGGGGGAAAAAGGGTTCAAAGAGCATGTGACAGCTAAGGAAACTGAGGCCCGGAGCGGTGGAAAGAGTCGCAGCTCAGGGGCAGGGTTCAAATCGCTGTCTCCTGACTCCAGGCTGGTCACTCCCGGGGGAACGTCTCTGCTGCGCTGCCAGAGCGGGGCTTGGCCCGTCTGTCCACGCGTCCGTCCGTCCGTCTGTCTGTCTGCCGGACCCGAGCTCAGGGCGGGTCTGCGGGCTCGGCCCGGCTAGGCACTCACCCAAGCGAAGGCGCCCAGCCCGGGCCGGGGCTGGGGCTGGACCGGTTTCACTGTCTTGGACTAGCTGAGCACCTAGGCGCCTCTGGCGTCACTCACCCAGGGATGCCGGAGACGCGTTGCCCAGAGCAACAGTCACCACGGCAACGGCGCCGCTCGTGACGTCATCACGCCCCCTACGGAAGCCGAAGGAGGAGGGGCGGCCTTCGCGGGGGGGGCGGGGCGGGACACGTGGGGTGGGGGCGCCTTTCTTGTGTCCTGCTCCAGCCGCGGATCCCTCCGCTGTGTCCTCCCTACTTTTCCCCAGCGCACAGCGGGGGGTGTAGACCTGGCCCAGCCGGGACACCTTGAGCAAGTCAATTTCCTCCTTTGTGGCCCTCAGTTTTCTAATCTGTAGAGTGGGTGTATGGAGAGGACCGGTAGGGAATAAGCATTCATTAAGCACCCACTGTGTGCGCTTCGTCATTACTGCCTCATTTCATCCTGACAACAACTGTAGGAGGTAGGTGCTGACAGAGGAGGAAACTGAGGCAGACAAGAGGTTAAAGGACTTGCCCGGGGTCATATCTCTAGGGGTGTCTGTGACCCCACCTATTATTTTTCTGGGCCTTTGTAAAGGCTGCAAAATAGGTATCATAAGTAACTGGGGAGTCCCCTAATACAGGCCACACTTCTTGGTGAATGGGGACTGAGCTGACTGCCCCTTGTCTGTGGGATGGTCGAAGGTCATTCTCTTTGGCCCCAGAACAGGCCCCCAGAGGGCTGGACCCAGGAGCAGAAGTACCAAGAAAGAGAAGGGGCTGGAGTAGCAAAACAGGACATTATGGCAGCGCCACAGTTCCCCTTGCTGGAGCCCCACACTGGGTGCACTGGAGTTAGGGGGTCTACAGGTGCTGTGGGAGGAAAGGTTCCTTTCTTCAATGTGAGCCCTTTCTGTAACTTTTAATGTATTAATAAATGTTTGAAGGTCTTTCTCAGCCTTAAAAAAAGAAACAGGAGTAAGAAGCTGGCACTTCCCTTGGAAGGAAATACAGTGCCCAGGTCTAAATAGGTGGAGGCAGTGAACCAGCTAAGGGAGAGAGAGGTCCCATAAAATTATACAGGCCCTTCAGGTCGGGAGGAGCCCATCAATCTAACACAAGGGTCACCTTTGGGCATGGTGGGAGGAAATGGATTTGTCCAGAACGATAGATTTATGGATAGATCTTTATCTAGATGGAGATATATCCATATAGACATAAAGATAGGTAGGTATTTAGATAAGTAGTTTTGTATTTTAGCATAGGCAATGCAATTGTATATTTTAAATATTTGCAATAGCAGTGGCCAAATCCAGATAGCTCCCTTGTGAACACCAAGGCAAACACAAACTTTGTACGGTTGTGTATTTTGGAGGATTGTGAATGACTTCTGTGGCTGTCTTGTTACTAATGGGCCGGTAGATACCGTGTCTTTGGACCCTCACAGAAAATTGCCATTTTGAGGTATCTGTGGATTATTATAGGTAACTAGGTAGAGCATGGAGGCTAGAGTCTGGAAGGTGTGAGTTCACATTAGGCCTAGCTGTGGGACCCTGGCAAGGCACTTAACACTGTTGGTATCAGTTTCTTCATCTGTAAAATGAACAGGAGAAGGAAATGACAAACCAAATCTTTGCCTGGAAAACTCCAAATGCGAAGAATAAGACATGACTGAAATGACTGCCCAGTGATAACAAATGGGTTTTGATGAAGTCACCTTGTAAAGAATCCACCAACTGCTGCTTCCTTCTTGGAGAGGGTGGTGTAAAATAGTGGTGGGGAGGGGGAAATGAGAGAGGACAATAAATCAGCTGTCCTGTGGGCATCAGCCTCATGTCCCAAAGGAATCCACTCAGGTACAGACCTGACTACAGGTTCAGGCTTGGTGCCAAAAGTACACACTTGAAGGGTATCAGGTGCGACTTGGCTAGGACTTTGGAGGAGTTTCTGAGTAAACTCAAGAGGAGAATCCAGTTGAGTCTATGCTCAAATTTAGGAAATTGATGACTCTCATTTTGAGCATGCCGTAGAAATGGAATCTTTTACTGGTTAGAAGGAACCCTAGACCTGGAGTCCGAAGAGCTGGGTTTGAATTTTTGCTGATTTCACCTGTGAGGGACATCAGGGGATCTCAGAGGCCATGTAGTCCAACCTATGTGTGAGCAAGAATTACCTTCCCCTCCCCACAACGGACCTGATAAAATGGTCTTCTAGCCTTTATAGGAAACTCTCCAGGAAGGGGGATACCTCCCTATAGCAACACATTTCACTTTTGGATGCCTAGAGTTATTAGGAATTCTTTCCTTAGCTCAAGCCTCAATTTTCCTCTTTGTGATATCCATCCATTGCCTCTAGAACAGGGGTGGTTGAACCCGTGTCCCTGAAGTCACATGTGGCTCTCTAGGTCTTAGAGTGCAGCCTTTTGACTGAGTCCAAATGGATTCAGTCAAAGGTGAGACTTGCCCAGTGTCATCAGCTAATTGATATCTGAGGTAGGATTTGAACTCTGCTTTTCCTGATTCCAGGTCTAGCCCTGTATCCATTGCACCCCTCCCTTTAGTATATTTGCTGCCAAAGCAAACACATTCATTCCCTTTAGAGCCGCCCAGAGGAAGTCACCTAGCTGCCAGATAACAGAACTGGAATTTGAACTCAGGTCCTCTGACTCCAGCAATAAAACCATATCAAGTAGAAGCCTCCAGTTTCCAATATTAGCCAGTAAGCTATTTTTGATTAAGCACAAATGCTATAGACAACGATTTATAACCATTTCTTCTCAATTTCAAGGTTGGAAATTTTTTTTTACTTCTGACTTTGCCTGTATATATATTTCTAGCTTTTTCTTCAATGTGTTTCAGTAGTTAAAAAGAGTACATGATCTCCTTGTCTAGGAACAGGGTTGGAATTCATGAACGACGCACTAGACTGTGAGCACAATTGCTATTGCTTTTCTGTATATCTCCAGTGCTTAGTGTTTAGCTGTTGTGAGGAAAACTCAAGCAACATAGAAATGTGGTCTGTTACTTTGATGTGAATCCTACAGTTAATCAAAATGGGGTGAGAAGAAGCTGCTGAAAAGGGGACAGAGTGCATTGAGAGAGCTTTGTCTGACTTCCTTCGGATCTCTCAAAGTCTCGGCTGCCTAAATACTGTTTGGCAGTTCCAAAACAAGAAAACTGGAAAACATTTGAAATTCAAAACAAATATTCACAGAAATAGAGATAGTCTCACCAGTACTTAGTCAATTCTGGTTCTGACCACCAGGTGGCACTGTTGTTCACTAGTAGGAATCAGGACCATGCCCAATCTGCATAGGAATTCGAAAATGTCCAGCTGGGAATGGAAATTTTATTTCTGTTTGAATGCAGAAACAGTCTGATGCTGGACTTTAGGCCAGGAAGCTAGCTAGTATTCACCAACAGCTCAGGGAAAAAAAGTCTATTTAATTTGCATACGAACAAAGAACACTAGGTTTGAAGTCAAAGAAATAAATTGTGAGCCTTAATTCTGTGGTTTATTAGCAGCTGCATGACTGTACTCATTGTTCCATTTTTCTGGGCCTTGATTCCTGTATTTGTAAAATCAGAAAATTGGACTGGGGGTCTGGAAGTCCTCTACCATCGATAAATCCTGTGGTCCATAGTCTATAAATTCCATGGTCCGGGCTTTGCCCTCCCTGCCTCCCACACCATCCTCCAAGTGGAATCATCATGCAGAGGTCTTTTCCAGAGTCCCCACCCCCAGCCCAGTTTCTAGTGCCTTCCCCTCACAAGCCAGCTTTCCTCCTGATTTGTGTCTGTTGTTTCCGCCTTTAGGCTGCAAGTTGCTTGAGGAAATTGCCTGATTTTGTTTTTTCTTTGTATCCCCCAACTCCTTCAGCACTCCGTCTGGCACAGTAATTTCTTAATAAACTCTTATTAATTGATTGATTTGTAATTCAGGCTTTAAGTAGTACCGATTACGCCAGTTCATGCAAATCTCCAATATTACTTTGAAGTCTTCTAGCATTTCATGAGCTGCACCAAGCAATTTAGCATTTGATTATGTCTAAAAGATAGGGCATCGAGGTGGTACAGTGCGTAGAGCACTGGGCTTGCAGTCAGGAAGACTCATCTTCTTGAGTTCAAATCTGATCTTAGACACTTGTCAGCCTTGTGACCCTGGGGCAAGTCACTTAACCCTGCCTGCTTCAGTACCCTCATCTGTTAAGATGAGCTGAAGAAGGAAATGACAAACCACTCCAATATCCTTGCCAAGAAAACTCCCCCAAAAGTTGTCACAAAGTCAGACATGATGGAAGGAAGGAAGGAAGGAAGGAAGGAAGGAAGGAAGGAAGGAAGGAAGGAAGGAAGGAAGAAAATAAATAAGTATGATATAAGAGAATGAATGCTAGACCTGAAATCAAGGAATGTAGTTCACATCCCAGCTCCCATCTAGCTTTTCAACCCTGGGAGGGAGACTGAAGTACAGTTGTCTCCTCTGGGAAATGATCGTGGTACTCTTTCCCATCACCTGGCATTGGTATTAAAAGGTCCTTTCTTAGCCAATCTGACCATGCCATTCCTTTTCTTAAAAACCATCAGAAGTTTCTAGTGCCTCCATGATAAAAGCAAATTCCTTTCCTTGTGTAAGAGGGAATTTGAGACAACTTTATGGGAAAACAGGATGAACAAAAAAGACCCCACTAAAGAAATATCCCCTAACTCTAGGCTGAATTACACATATACCACAGCTGTTCGACCAGGTCATTACTAAACCTGCAGCTGGCCACAGACCTCCTCTGACTTTAGGTTGTATACTCAGGGATACTGTTTCCTTATAGAAGACTACTACCCTATTTGAGTCTGTGAATGAAGCCTCCAGCTAGGGAGTTTTTAACCTTTTTTTCTATGTTACCCTTTTGTGTCAGTCCTTCAGATACTTCTCAGAGACTTCTCAGAATAATTTTGGGAGGAACAGAAATTGGCAAGAGAACCTAAGATTAGTTTGGGCTATGCTGAGTTTGAGATTCTTACAATCCTTCCGCTTGGATATGATTACAAAACATTCACAAATAGAAGGTGCTACCCAAACTCTAGGTCAGTGAGTTAACCAACTAGCATATGTAAATACCCAGTGTTTACTATGCATCTGTGGTAGCTGCTGGGGACACAAAGACATGAGTAAAATAGTCCCTGCTCTCAAGGAGCTTATATTCTAGCGGGAGAGACAATGCATGTACATGTAGGCAAATATATGCAAAATAAAGACAAGATGATTTGGTGGGCAGTGGGGAAACGCCAGCAGTGAGGGAGATGAGGAGGGATCTTGTAGAAGGTAGTACTGTGATTAAGCCTGAAAGGAAATGAAGGCTTCTAAGAGGGAGAGAGAGAAGGTACAGGAATGACAGTGTGACTGGACTATAAAAATGTGTTCAAGGGAGTTATACGGAATGAAGCTGGAAAGCCAAAGCTGCTTTGGGCATCTATGTCCTTCAGCAAAAGGGAAAATGGGAGTGGTTATTGCAGGTGCTTTGGAATAACAAGCACCATTACTGTTGGGGGGCTTTGGGTGCGTGTACTTGGGCCCCAATTCTAAAATCACATTTCTCTTTAAAAATCACATTTCTCTCTAGCCTCAAAATACTATCTAAGGTTTCTCCCCGGCCCAAGGACACAGCCTGCCCTAGTAACAACCTTTATCTCCCTTCCTGATACAGTGACCAGCTGCACCTATAGAACTTACTAGTCTGAACCAGCTGTGTACTGACTGAATGGGCTGTGTATTGGGTCATAACGATATTTACTACCAACTGACCAATCCTATGTATCCTAGACTTGGACATACCTATACTCCTTTACATTAATCTTGTGTAACAAGACATTGAGGAGAGAAGCCTGGTTTTTCCTGGTCAGTCCTGACTGTTGGTTGACTTCGTGATGTTTCAGGCCTAAAACCACACCTCCAGGTAACACCCCCTGCTTTGACTGTTTCCTGATGAATTTTGGGTAAATATTTGTGCAGTAGATACCAAAAGTGCATGTTCCTTTAAGAACTGACCACTCTTTAGCCAATCCCTAATCCCACCTGAAAACACCTGGTTAGCATATTTGACACAAGTGATCCTATAGAATATCCTATATAAACTTTCCCTACCCTCTAAGGTTGCAGGTTCCCTAAGAACTCTTGCCTGCTGAAAAGCGTAATAAATCTTTACCTTGACCTCAACCATGCTTAAGTCTGTGAATTCTTCTCCAGATGACCTGCCCCTGGTACCCTGGTGTTTGTGGGGCTCTCACATCCTCTTTCCAGCCCTCATCATTATGATCTTTCTGAACTACCAAAGCTTAAAGGGATAGGGGATGTGGTGGGGGTGGAACATGATGAATATCTTCAAGTATTAAAGGACTGTGAGAGGAAAGAGAGAGTAGACATGTTCAGCTTGGCCCCTCCACTAGGAGCAATGGGGAGAAGTTGTAAGAAGACAAAGGCCGAATTTTAGGAGAAAAAAACAACTTCCTAACCAAAAGAGTTTCCCCAAAGGAATCAGGTTGCCTTGAGAAGTGGCTGGTTCTCTCTTCTTGGAGGTCTTTAAGCAGAAGCTAGATAATTATGTAGGTATGTTATAAGTGGCAATAATGTTCCTGACTGGGGCTGAATCAAATTTTCAGGATTATCATGTATGCTTGAGGTCCCTTCCAGCTCTGAAATTCTGTGATTCATTTTATTCAAGTTTCTAAAACATTTAAGTTGATCCATTGGCAGTTTCTGCTTCTGTTGTAGGGAGATTAACTTGGAGAAACAGTGTGATATAATACAAAAAGCAGTGGATTTGGTTTCAAAAAACCTGGGCTGAAAATCAGGCCATGTCACTTACTAGACATGTAAAAAGAGAGAGAGACAGTTATTTCTTTGGAAAGAGTCATAGACTCCTAATCAGGTGATCTGATGACACTAAACAATGTGCCCCAAACTCCCCCTGCCCTTCATCTCCTAATCTAGGGGCCAGACTGAATGCGTGTAATCTCTCTTTCATGTTACAGTCCTTAAGTACTTGACAGTCATCCTTAATGTTCCATCTCCCCCTTTCCTACCCCTCTATGCTTTGACAGTTCAGAAGATCAGTCCTCCCAAACATGTTAGGTCTTAATTTTCTCCCCTGTAAAATAAAATGGCTGGGTGATGATATCTCTTCCAATTTTATAATCTTAAATCTGACTCCCCTGCCAAGAGTAAAAATTGTCCAAGATAGCAAATATCTTGTTTAAAATATCACCAACAGAAAGTAGAAATTTTGAAATAAATCACTCTGAATGGCATTTCAAAGTTCAACGAAAACTTCCAGTGATCAAATATTTACACAGAATAACATTTAAGAACTAAGTCATAGGGAACAGGGAGCTGTAATAAGGAAAATGGATATATATTTGAGCTAAGATCATAAGGACCTATCTTATATACTAAGTATATTGTGCAAATAATACCTAAGCCTACTTACAGAAGTGTTGATTTCTAATCAGCGTCCAACTCACATCCATGAGTCCCGTGAACTAAATGTCCTTCACTGAGAATGAGGGTTAGTCAGTGAACTCCCTGGTCAACGTTTGGACAGAGTAAGACAATTTAGAGTTCAGAACCCATGCACAGTAAAGTAAGCTGAACCAGAAAACAAGATAAACAATGTAAGCAAAAAAAAAAAACAAAACCTGAACACTATAATTATAATGACCAGACCTATGCCCAGAGAAGGTTTGAGAGACTGTACCCCAGTCTGGGGCACTCTTTGCCTGGATGACAGAGGGAGCATTTGGGTTGTGGAATTCATTGACAGAATGAATTGGTGTATTGAGTGTTTTTATTCAATAGCTTTTCTTTCCCTCTCTGTTAAAAGGGATGAGAGGCGATGACAGGGGGAATATAGACAAAACCAAAAGAATGAAAATGCTGACAAAAAAAAAAGATTGCAATAAAATTAAGATTCAGAAAATTCAAACTTTGGAGAAGTCACCAAAAATAGCCTGAAGAAATAGAGTCCTGGCTTTAAAAACAAGCAAACAACTTCCATTCTGCCCTCTCTGAGACTCGAACCCACCAAAATGTTTAAAGATTTCCTATAGTGGGTCTTGAGGACCAACATTGATAAGAGCCTTTGGCTTTGTGTGCTTAGATTTCCCTGATAACCACCATTTATAGGAGGGTAGGCTTAGGCTAGAGGTGTGGTGGATAGAGTGCTGGGCCTGGAAGACCTGAATTCAAATCCAGCCTCAGACACTAGCTGTGCTACCCTGGGCAAGTCATTTAACTTCTGTTTACTTTATATCTTGTTACTTTTGGAGAGCATATTAAAGCCTTTTCCAACAAGGTATCACCGATGCATATACCTCAATTTCCTCATCTGTAAAGTGAGGAGGTAGCACCTACCTCCCAGGGTTGTTGTGAGAATCAAATGAGATAACAGTTGTGAAACACTTAACACAGTGACTGGTACAAATTTGTTAGCTACGTACCTGTGAAGGATGAAGAAATTGTGGGTAGTGTCACCTCATAAAAGGAGTGGAGGGAACAGTTAGTTTGCAAAAAGCTTGGTATGAGATTCAATTAAACCAAGAGCATTTAAAATTGAAACTACAAGAAGGGTAATAGACATTTTTTTAATTACTTAAATGGGTCTGTGAACCCATCAGTTTGGAAATTGCCACCAATAAAACAGACCCCAGTGCCAGCTCCTCTCATGAAAATCTTGGCGCTATCTTCCCCTAAGTTGGCCACAGGGGACTCCACTCAATGTCCTAGAGGCTTTCTTTACTTTCTCCTGGCATTGCAGAGGCAAAGTGGATTACATATTTGCTACTTGACCAGCCCATCTTCTCCTTCTACCATACAATTCTTTGATGACAAATTTCACTGCTAATCCATGAAGTTATTCATTTGTTATATGTTGCAACTTGGTCACACCCACCATATATCTTTCCACTGTCCTCTATGACACTTATTTTTAATTCTTTAGAGATAATTGCATTTTATGACTCAACTGCCCTTTGGCAAAACAAGTAGAATATTGGTATTAAAAAGATCAGCCTTTGTTTCTGTGGGAAGCAAGGGATTGCTAAAGGAGCTTTGCAATTTCCTGAAGGCAATCTAGACTACTCTCCAACTCCTACTCAACTCCAGGTCCAACTTGTAGCCCATCTGTACTGTCTGTCCCAGATAAACATACTGGACAAGTTCTATAGGCTGTTCATTAAAATGCATGTCTTAATGTGAGCAATATTTTTTATCCACTTGGTATTTCCCAAGTAGATGATCAGGCCAAGATCTTTTCAGTAGTTACAGCTCTCTTCTAGGGAACTATGCAACATTCCAGGGTTTGATGGAACCAGCACAACATTCATCAGCGAACAGGAGCCTCTGGAGGACCTCCCCATCTGGAAGCCCTCTTCAACTTGGGTTCTGCCTTGAATCTCTCTCATCACAGTAGTGAATACCCTCAGTAAGAATGCACCTCTCTGTTTCATGGTTCATCTGATATTTATACCTTTCAAGGAATCTTGAATGATTTTGAAATATGTATAAGCTATACCTTGTTGGAAAAGGCTTTAATATGTCCTACCAAGAGTAACAGGATATAAAGTAAATCCATATAAATCATCATTATTCTTATATATCACAAACAAAACTCTTCAAGGAAAGATAGTGAAAGATACCCCATTTAAAATAACTCTAGACAGCATAAACTACCTGGGAGTATACCTGCCGATAAAAGAAACTTTATACAAATAAAATCAGATTTAAATAATTGAAGAAATACTAAATGTTCATGGGTAGGCAGGGTAAAAATCAAATGCTTTTCAAAAAATAATTGTATATATATTAGGATCTTATACCTTTTAACAAATTGTAAAATGGTAAAGATATGACCCACACCTAAATATTGTTTGCAAAAGTTTCCTTGTTACCTACTACTCTCATCAAGGATGCCCTTGATTTCATGTACAAATGACTCAAAAACAAAGATTTTGCCTATGCAGGAGAATAAGCATATTGGTTAGTAACTAGTTGGTTTTGGTCACCATTTTTTAGTAGTAAAGAGCTCTGAAACTTTTCCACCACCACCCCCCTCCTAAGTGGTCCCCTGCCTAATCTGTACCCTCCTGAGGGAAGAGGAGAGGAAGGCAGGAAGAGGAGGAGGGTGCCTTCATGCGTCTCTTGCCTGATCTCTGGCTTCTCATAAGACTGTAGAGATTCAACCTTACCTTCATACCCTGCAAATTTCCAGCCAGTTCTCCAGCCGTTGAGGAGAGAAGCACCATTCTATCTTCCCAGTCCCTTATTGCTGTGGTGTAGGGAAGGGGAATCATTCTATCAAGCTTCCAGACTGGTCTTCTGCCTTGGGGAAAGACAATCAACACTCCTACTGCTCTAAGTTCTAGTTCCCTTGCCTGAACTGCCCAAGGCTCTGAAAAGACTCTCTTAAGATTTCACTTAAGGATTAACAAACTTGCATCTGGTCATACCTTCCACATCCCACTGATTCTGAACTCCTACAGATCATCATCCCCCGCCATCTGATTTCTTATTCCCATTCTTCTCAATACACGTTCATCACCCCTTCTCCCCCAAACAAATGGTAACCACCCTTTCCACTGTGTGTTTGGAATGTCTTCCCCATAGGCAAACACCTTTGCTTTTATCTTAAATCTTTTCCTTTTCCACTGCTTCCGTCTTCTGGCTCTCCCTGACCTGTCTCCCTTCTCATGGCACAGCCTCTATAGCCTCCCTTTCCAGCACTGGCTGGACTTTCACTCATTCCTTTCAATTCACTGTGGGTCAAGGTGGGGAAGTTGGAATACTCTTGCTCCCCATTGCAACTTAAGTTCTCCCCCTACCATCATCACTCAGTGATATCTCCTCCTTTGAGGTTCATACAATCCGCATCTACCCAATCAAAATTCTTGTAACTGTTGTCTTACAGAACTTTCAAACACTGCCCTTTCTTTTTCAATGAGTTAGATACATGGTTCACAATCTTTCCTCTCCAAGTACGGCCCTCATACTAGTGGACTTCAGCATATGCTGACTCTCCTTCAAATAAATACCTTACCCTCCCAATTCACCAACCTCTTCATTTCCCAGGACCTACTCCACCCCCACCTTAGCCACACCCCAAAATGGTCATGCTCCTCATCTTGCCATCACTCACACAAATGCACCACTTCCATGTTCATGAAGTCTGAAATTTCTTTATCTGATCAACATCCACCTAAGATCCTTTCTCCCTCTTCCTCTGCCTTTCAACATCAAACCCTGCTCTTCATCCTCACCATGATCTCCATTCCCTTGACCTCAATTTTCTCCCATGCCATCACTCCTGCACTAACCACTCTTTTTCCCTTATTGACCCGTTGGTGAACCAGTTGAACTCTGTACTGTACCCGTCTCAAGTCCCTTGCCCCCTTTCACATTGCTGATTGTGCCGTGCCAGGCTTCAGTCTTGGATCATTCCCACCATATGCAGGATTTGTTCCACAAGACTCTGTCCTGGACCCTCCTGTCTTCTTACTCCTTACAACTTCTGATCACATCAGCTTTCATGAATTCAGCCATCATCTCTATACCTCCAACTAGAGTCTGTAACTCCAACTACTTGTTGGATATCTCCAACTGCATGTCCAGGAAACATTTCAAACTCAACATGTCCCAAACTGGACTCTTTCCCTCTAAATCTTCCCTTGTTCCGCTTTCTTATACTATCAAGGGCACCACCATCTTCTCAATCACCCAGATTCCCAACCCAAGGAACTCCTACCTCTCCCCCACCCCCAATATATCCTGTTGCAAACATTCAGTTTATTAATTTTACTTTTACAACATCTCAGATACATCTTCTCTCCTCTGATACTGCCACTACCGTGGTGCAGACCCTCATCACCTCATGCCTGTAGTACCTTGCTACTTAGCCTGTTTGCCATATCCATCCTCCATTCAGCCACCAAAGTGATTCGCCTAATTCACAAGTCTAACCATGTCAACTCCTACTGGATGAATTCCACTGGCTCATTCTCACCTCCAGGATTAAATAAAAACCCCTCTATTTGGCATCAAAACCCTCCATAAGTTAGTGCATCCCCCACCCTTCTCTAGTCTTCTTAAATCTTAACACTTCCTCACCTTTTTTTTCCCTTAAGGACCATGCCTTGAACCCAAATCACTCTGGCTTTCATTGATTGGTCAACAATAGGTACCAGACCAAGCCCACTTAGTGGTCATTGTTTGGTCCCTGACTGGTTCAGAGTAAATAGCAATTCTTTCCGTCTTGGCCAGAAAGCCTCATCTTTCCTTCCTAAATTGTTTTTTGGTTTTTTTGGGCTAGAGACCTGCTAAAGACTAAAAAAGTCTAGGTCTCCCCCTACATCCTGGACCATCCAGTTGTCACTGGACCCAGATGGCTCTGCAGGAGACAGACAATCCACCTCTCTGATGCAGTGAGATTGGCCACCTTGCTGTTTTTTGAGCAAGATAGCCCATCTCCCAAGTCCAGCATTTTAACAGCCATCTCCTATGCCTGGAATGCATACCAGCTAAAATTCCACCTTGTAGAGGAAGACTTTGTGGCTGTGCTCTCGTTCGTTCCTTTGCATCGTTTACACCTAAGTTATTTGCATGTTGACTCTTAGATGACGAGCTCCTGGAAGGCAAAGGCTATCTCTTCCCCTTCTTGGGATCCCCCAGGGCATACCACAATGCCTGACATATTTGTTTAGTCATGTACAGCTCTTCATTATTCAGTGGCCCATAGCACACCAATACTAATCAGGGGTTCTTGGCAAGCATAATGGAGCAGTTTGCCATTTCCTTCTCCAGTGTATTGAGGCAAAGAGGGGTTAAATGACTTGCGAAGGTCACACCGCTGAAGGCACATTTGAACTCAGGTCTCCTGTGACCCAACATTCTTGCCACTGAGCCATCTAGCTGCTTTACTCAACACAAAAACAAATGTTTATTGACTTGTTTATATACCCTAGGTCCAATGAGATGCTTTTCCCATATCTTTAGTGTCATTTTTATCTCCCTCAGTCATATCTGGGACTGTTAAGATCCCAATGTCCCACCACCCTTGATGTTTTAGTAAATTTTAGAGCTATTTTACCAATTTTTTTTACTCTCCATTTTTTCTTTCCATGTCTTTGGGAGAACTTTGCTTAGTTGAACCTCTCACCAAGCTTTCCTTAAATTGTCTCTATACTCCACTTTATGACATGATAGTGGCTTACATCATCATTCTTTCTGCTTGACAAGTTCAAAGGTGCTGTGTGAACGCTTTGGCTCTTACAACAAACGGAGCTACGAATGCTGAACCTTTGCCAGACAACCTGGGCTCAAATCCCCTGACATTTAGTAACTATGATGTTGGGTAAGACCTTTCACTTCTAGCCTCAGTTCCTTATCTATAAAATAAGAGGGCTGAACTAGATGGACCCTGAGCTTCCTTCCAGCTGTCAGTCAGTTGTTTTCAGTCATGTCTGACTCTGTGACCTTTTTGGGGGTTTTCTTCGCAAAGACATTGAAGCAGTTTGTGATTTCCTTCTCCAGCTCATTTTACAAATAGGGACAAACAGGGTGACTTGCTGAGGGTCACACATCTAGCATCTAGGGTCTTATCTGTTTTTCAATTTCTGTACAAAACTATAATTGGTCTCCATGGCAGTTGTTGCCCATCTCCCACTTTTTCTGGCTAATTACTTGTTTCAATATTTCAAGTTGTTCCAGTCATGTGCCATCCTTTTCTCTGTTACATGTATTGACTCTGGTCTCTGCCCCATCACATGGTCTACCAGCTTCATCACTAACATTACTAACAATCAATTTTCTTTTCTATTTGGTGCTTGCCCTGTCTAGCACTTACTCTATCAGGTCTCAAGGTGTGCAGTTTCTGAGCCATGGTTTTTCACCATATTCACTTTTCCTACCCATCTTTTGCTTTGAACTCAATGAAAATCAGAACCTAATTTAGAGGATCTCTTATAGAACTTCACCATCTCTTCATCTTCAGCAAATGTTGAAACATGAGCAACTCTATGTTCTGAACTATTTTAATTCCAATAAGCTGTTTTTGTAGCTTATCACGATCATCTAAATAAAACTGTCTTTGAGGTCAAGGATCATGTGGCTGGCACCTCATAAATGTCTTAAATTACTAATTTCTAACACTGAACAGCTACAAAATCAGAATCTTCTGATTTGGCTGCTTAAGCTTACCTTATTCCTAGACTTAAAGCAGAAAAACCCCCCAAATATATTTGCTTTCTGGGAACATGTTTTGTGTTATATTAACTTGAAATAAGGCCCAAGACATGTGATGTGTTCATTTTATTTAATAATATCCGTACCATGTTATTACCATGGAATGTAAATTTATCTTAAACATTAGAATTCCACAAGTGTAACAAAGCATTACTTCAATGTCAACATTTGTTTAAGGAGAATGCTCACATTAGTCTGCCCATAAAATGAGAAACCATCAAATTCAAAGGACAGTAATATTTTTCAGTTGGACATGACTCTTAGAGAAAACACAATACTGCACACATTTTCAAAGTTCTCTATCTTTACTGTTGAATAAGCATTTCAAATATATATATAAAACAGATGACATTTAAAAAAAAATTATGGTACCAGCAAAAATATAACTAAGCCATATAATTTCTGTTATTCTCATCTTTTACTAACTTTATAATAAATACTACTGCGTTAAGTAGCCTGGTTAACAACTGTTCAAGGCTCATCTTAAATACAAACAAATTGTCTACTGTGAAGGTAGGGCATAAGACTCTTACTATAATATTTTATTTCATGTTTTTCTTACAGATGTTCTTTTGGCCCTAGTCAAAGTCAGGCAGCCCTAGACACTGAAGTTTCCACCATTCCACAAAATAAGGAAGTGCTTCCCTGAATTGTTAAAGCAGCTTCCTATATCATATCCCAAAATATGCCCCCTCTTAAAGCAATAGAAACTATGTGAGTCTTGGCCCTCTAATTTTTTAGTCACTTTTTGAGATTTGAGAAATATGAATATATTTATTACCCAAGTATAACCTGTTCCTTTTGTACTAACTGAGCTTCCCTAATTAACTTTTGGATACCAATTAGTAAAACTTGAATCACCTGGAAAACTAAAGCTTCCATGAAAAAGTCAATCCTTAAAACACCATGATTGGTTGTCTGACATGTGCCGCTTTTTAGAACCACATATCCCTAAATGATTTATTTTTAAACATAAACAAATAACCTCAATGTGAGGTATCTAGCTCTAAAACGTCAGCACGAAGACAGCATCTTTCCTCCTAATGTTTGGGTTTTGCCCAGTATTCCCGATACATGGAGTACAACATACCTAAAGAAAAAGACAAAGTAATTAGATTTTCAATATGGTTTTATATGGCATAAACAAAGACACTTTTAAAATTGTCCATGGCAGACAACACCACCAAGAAAAGTTTATACAAGGAACCAGGACAATGAGCACCATTTTCCTTTTCCTTTATTACCTTAACGATTATAAATTAAACTCTGTTCATAATTCCCTAACTCGTCCGTGAGGCTACGTCTGGATCACAAGGATGAAGTTATTTGTTAGCTGCCAAAACGGTACAGACAAATCATAAACCTTCACCTGTGGAAGAGATCTTAGCATCATTTTATAAATGAGGAAACTGAGCCCAGAGAAGTGACTGATCCTAGGATTAAAACAACCCAGGTGTCCTGGCTCCAAGTCCAGGACTCTTTGTGAAGAAAGCAAGTGACAAAAAGTGCCTCTGATATCTAATTCTTAATCCGTCTCTCCTACCGTACACTCCTACATAATGCTAACAGTATTTGTTCCGTGAATGTTATCACTGCTGCTAAAGTATTTCCAATACGTTAAAAATGTGGAATTGCATCTATGTGGATGAACCCTGTCAATGAAAATTGCAGGCCTTCTCCACCTCAATAGTTTCATCAGCTGCTGCAGCCAAAAAAATGTTTTTATCACCTGATAACCAACTCCATGTTTATTATCTTCCCCAAACTTAGAGGCTGGTCCCTCAGAAAAAAGGCCACCCTCTATGGCCAGGCTAGTACAGAAAGCCTTTCCAGATGTGTAAAAACTCTAAAGCTTTTGTTTCATTGGCACAGCCTTGGAGAAGCCAGTCACTGCTTTGCCAAAAGGAGATTCATCAGAAGAGAATGGTAAGAGAGAATGGTATTTCTAATATTTATGCTTATGGATATTTGCTCAGCCTCTTGCATTACAGTATAATATCACTAAGGGAAACGAATTTTATTTTTCTCTCCTTCCTCTTTAATGCTTTGTTGCTCCTAGTATAACAGTGAAATCTGTTAGAAGAGACCAAGTACTTAACTCAGCCATTCAAGGGTGAAGTAATAAAAGCCTACGCTAGGGCAACAGCAAGCAGTGAGACTACAAAAGAATAAAAGGCAGTAATTTAACAGTGTAACTTTCCTTAACTTGAAGATGTCATGATTACTGTACACATACCACAATCAGGAAAAATATTCCTTACCATTTTAATTGGCTTAAAGATCGCTCTGTAAACCCAAGATTGGAGACCCTTCAAAGACTATTAAGAACATGAGATTTAGAGCTGGAAGAGACCTGAAGTATCATGGTTCAAGCCCTTCGTTTTATAAATCAGAAAACTGAAGCCCAGACAGGGTAACTGACACCTAAAATTCTACACGTAGTAATAAACATGAATGTAAAACAAAAATTACTGTGTATTGTATTAAAAGTTAACAGTGGTTTCCCAAGTGGGTGATACTCGAGAGGGGTGGTAGTGGCCTCAGGTGCAATTGTACACTCAGTCTGAGACACCTGTCCTAGTTTGTTAAGATTTCCAGGAGGTGCTGAGTAAATTTTTTTTTAAAAGGGAAAGTAGGCCAAATAAGTTTGGGAACTTGTATTAAATGATCAACTGATTAAAAGTCAATAACCTTTGGGATGCAAAAGATACTAACAAATAACTGCAGGAATCTTACTAAATATATACCTCACTTTGTTTTTTTAAAGAAATGCATCAGTAAGGAAGTTTACTGGAGAATGGAATGTTTGCTATGGAGGACCTACCAACGGTCATGGCTCCCACTACAAAGCCTTGGGCTCCCACACGCATGTGGATCAGGTGGACAGACATTTTAGTGTTCCCTCTGCTCTTCAGTTTGTATAATCCATATGCAACAATAGCTGCAAAGCCTGCTATTCCTGTAAGGCAAAGAGTCAACTGGTAACATGCAAGCCAAATGCTTAACGAAGATCTATAAAGAAATAACTACACAAACAGCTGTCTTCTATACTTCACCCAATGGACTGGCATTATCTATATGTTTTGTGTCTCATACTGCCACTAGACTATGAGTTCCATGAGGGAAGGATTTGTCTAAACTTTGTATTTGGCCTATCATGGTGCTCTGCACTGCACCCAAGTAGGTGCCAGGTAAATGAATCAATCAATCAACTTCACTATAATATGCTTTGCCACTGACAGACATGGCTTTACTTGTCCCTGTTATCCCCCCAAGCTATTACCCTATTAATAGCAAAGTCTCCTTAAAAAGATCTCCAAGTTCCTGGATTTCAGCACAAAACCTAAAAAGAACTTTTAGAGACATGATAGATGAGAAAAGTGGCACCCAGTGAAGCTTGGTGACCTGCCAAAGCCACACAGCAAAGGTGGGACACTAAAATCTAGGCTCCTTTCCACTTTCCACTCTACCATGCTGCTTTCTGGAGCAGATGGTATACTGGAGTAACACACAACATAACAAAATTCTGGCACATAAGAATTCTAGTCAGCAAATTTGTACAACTACTTATTTTGACTGCATTTCAAACAAACAAGATGATACCTAAAAAGAAAGGCATCTTTGAATAGAACTGATGTTTCAATGGACACCATTTTACTGATAAATTACTGTTTTGTGACAGGTAAGACTTACCAATGGGGACAAATGGTGCCTCTTTAGCTTTTCGGGCAAGTTTTGATCCAGACGTCTCATCGTAAGTGGAGAGGGAAACATCACTGTCTGCTGACATTGTAGCTGGGTCAAGAGCCTTCCTAAAAGAGATTTTAGATTTTACATTTCAAAAAGTACCTTAAAATACAAAAGGATATACACTCCAAAGTGTCTCTCATTTTGATCTTTCGTTAATTTTTTCGAAACTCTTCTTGAGCCCCATTTGCCTAAATGTCAGGCTAAAATTCCTAACACAGAAAGTTCAGTTTTCAGTACCTCATTAAGAACGTTCAAACTTTTTTTTTTACACATAAAAAAAGGCCAGTGACAAAGAAAAAAGTTCACGGTCCTTGAACTTAAAACTTGGAAACTAAACTACACCTATCATTCAAATATGCTGCAGAAAGAGTGCTTGTTAGGAGTATTAGAAATTTGCTTCTTTCTAAAAAAAAACACCAAAATTAATCCGTTGCTAAAAAAATGGCTTTTGGAGAATCTACCCAAAGAAAGCTTCATTTCCAAATAAACATTAGAAAAGTATACTAAAACTGGGAGGGGGCAGAGAGTAACATAAAAAAAAGTGGGTTGTATATATACTTACATACATATATAAGTCCAATGTGCCCTGCCTGAAATTTAGTTAATTTTAAGACCTAAATAGCTCGCATCCACGCACTGGCAGGTAGGGCCTGACCATCTGTTGGCTGCTACTACTGTATAACTGAGGACATCCAGACTTCATGCTAGTACAGTTGGATTAATTACTAATTGTAAAGAAGAATTGCAGATTGCACACAAGTTTCTGATCATGTGGCCTACTCTAAAATAAAAAAAATGTCAAACATCTGTTTTAAATGAACGGAAGCTTTGCTAGTGAAATCCTGTCAGTAAGCATTCCCTTTTCCTTAAATGAGGGCCTTTGAAAAATGCTAACCTGAACTTAGAGAACTCCTCTGCAATGCAATCGCCCCCCACATTTTTTTCACCTGAGTACTTTTCTGCACTTCATACTACCCTGCCTCATTTGTACCTTTTCTCAGATGCCCCCGCCCCTCCGTACCACTTCTCAACTCCTTTCGAGCTTTCCTTCTCTCCTCCACGGTCTGCCAGAACAGTACTTCACGTTCCTCAACCTGCTCTCACAGATACCCACTCCCTAAATCTTTCTAGTCATTTAGTCTCATCCTACCTTACAAAGCAATCAGATGAACTGCTATGAGATGCTGAACTGTGCAAGGAAGAGAACGAGTTCACTTATGATACAGGTCCTAAATATAAATAGCCTTTGCACTGAATTCCATCCCCAGAGAAGAAAGAAAATGTCTGGGTCCTGGGGCAGCTTGCTGCTGCTGGGAAATACGACCTATTCAAATGCACAGAACAGGAGGAGAACATAAGGTCACATACAGGTCAAAGGACAAGATCAGGCAGTGGCTAACTCCTGGAGGAAGCGCAGTGTTTGGAAAGGAGTCCTAAAAACAGGGTTTTTGTATCTGCCTGCCCCAATGGCTCCTCTTTGCTCGAGGATATAATTCAGCTTCCTCAGCTTGGCATTCAAGGTCCTCACAATGTGATCCTACCATTATGGGGCACTCTTATTGCCCTCAGATTCACAGAAGCCTGAAGTTAGCAAAGACCATCTGTCATCTACCCTTAAACTCCTGGCTTCGCAGAAAAGGAAGATCTCACAAAAGATGGAACTTGCCTGAAGTTACACAATTCCACAATACAAATGAACATTACTCACTTTCTGTATTTAGCCTTATTCTGCCTTGTGTTTACCAGGTTAGAAGTGATGAGGAACCTGAGCCAGGGTGGTAGCTGTGTAAGCAGAAAAGGAAGATCTCACAAAAGATGGAACTTGCTTAAAGTTACACAATTCCACAATACAAATGAACATTACTCACTTTTTGTATTTAGCCTTATTCTGCCTTGTGTTTACCAGGTTAGAAGTGATGAGGAACCTGAGCCAGGATGGTAGCTGTGTAACTATAAGGATTGTGTTCATCCTTTGTTGCCAAAGAAGACCACGCCATCAGAGAAATAATGATATTACTTGCACTTGACTTTGTTTTGAGTGAGGGAGGGCTGTGCAGGTCACCAGCCTCACTTCTCCTCCAGAGCCATGTGAATCCAGTGACCAGATATTCCTCAGGATGACTGGAGATGACCCAGGATGCACTGGGAGACCTTGGGTCAAGGTCTTTGCAGGCACTCACTTAGGGTGAGGCAAGGCCTATTCATTGAATAGGCCTGTTTAAGAAGCAGCCAGGGCATGGCCCCTTTAATGGGTCAAGAAAAGGAAAAGACATCAGTCTGTGAGGAAAACAGCAACAGTTACTATTGATAATGACTGTAAGGCTAGGAGAGTCCAGGGAGCCCTTAGGCAGGGGCCCATTGGCATCCCAGCTTCAGAGTGCAGTAAGTTTTAGCTTTTGGGAAAGGACAGGACAGGTGAAGGGAAGGGAAGGGAAGCAGGCAGTAAAATGCAAGTCTACTGGGCATCTTTTAGCCATCCAAACGTACTGTCCTTTGGAGAGGAGAAGGAAGAGGAGGGAGAGACAGACAGGAGAGGAGGAGTTGAAGGAAAAGAATAATGAAAGATGATGTCAAGATAGAAATGAGGAAACTGAGCCAACGGACTGGATACATGGAATAAGAGTGAGGTAAGGATCTCATCCAAGACTGTGACTAGAGAGTAGTGCTTTCAACAATGGGGATAATGAGTGGATTTGAGGAAAGATGATTAAGTTCTGTTTTAGACATGCTGAGTCTGGGATGCCTAGGTGAGTGTAATTCAAGACCGTAGTTCAGGAGAGAAACCAGGACTCAATATACAGATCTAAGAATTATCAGTATGAACCCTTGGATACTGATGACAAAGAGCCCAGGAGAGAATCTTTGGAATTAACTATGGTGAGTGTTTATGGCGTAAAGAACAGATCTGTGTGACCCCCCAACATGTACTTCTCTAGGTTTCTATTTCCTTATCTGCAAGGGGTTGGACTAGATCAGTGCTTTTAAATTGAAATAGAATTACATAAGGATCCCTGTGGTCACATATTTGACAGAAGAACCACATATTAACATTTTCTATGTTCTATGACACTTTTGTTTATTTTGTTAAATTTTTCCAATTACTTTAATTTTATTCCCACTGTACAGGTGGGCTGCCTATGAACCTCATCTCTAAAGTTCCCTTCCTCTTCATCCTAAATCAAATCCCTCATTTCAGAAACTGTGGAAACTGTGACCCAAAGATAAATTTATTTGCCCAATGCTAATTAGCAGAGTATGAACCAGAATTCAGGTTTCCAAACTTCTACTTTAGTGTTCTTTAAAATCACAAGGCAAAAAAATTGATTTCCTGATGTAGGTACAAAAATAATTTCAAAACATGCTACTTACTTTAAATTTTCGTCTGTGAGAACACATAAAGTGATACCACAATTTCCCTACCTCACACACCCATGAACCAAAAAAGACTATCACGGATAGAGAAAATGGAGGCCAGTTTTTTCTTACCTAGATGCAAATCGTCCCAGGACAGCTAGGTGGCACCAGCCCTGGAGTCATGTGAACCTGAGGTCAAATTATACTTCAGACAGGTACTACCTGTGTGACTCTGGGCAAGTCACTTCACCCTGTTTGCCCTCATGTGTAAAATGAGATGGCGAAGGAAATGGCAAACCACTGCAGTGTCTCTGCCAGCAAAACCCCAAATAAGGTCACGGAAGAGTCCAACACGACTGAACAAGAGGAGACTCGGATGTAAAGCTGGATGACTTCATGATCTTTCACTTTTGCCTTCTAATCCATCAGTTGGGAAAAAAACTTAGAGATCACCCATTCCTGAACTGACTCTCAGAGGAAGGAAGAAAGGCTGTTACTCAGCACCAAAGAAAAGGGGGCTGAAATAGCTGGGACCATAAGCCATCTTTCACAGGCCCCAGCTACAACTGTAGCCCAGCCAGAGCTACCACTCAAGAACAAAAGATGGCCCGCCCATCCCTGGGCCGGCTGGCCAGCCGAAGCTTTCTCAGCGCACACCTTTTCATTCCATTTAGGATCACAATGTAGCAAGTTAGTAGCAACCGCCTACGGTTTGAATGGCAGCTTCCTGCCTTCACCACCTCTAAGATGCCACCATCATGGCCAGAGCTAGGAGCTGCACCAAAAAAAAGCCTCCTAGGAACCACAGCCATGAAGGAGACCCCGAGCACTAAACCAGCGCTGACTCATGCGGGTCCCTCCCAGCTTCAGAGGACTGTTATCGAGTCCCTGATGGGGTAGGAGCCGAGCCCGTCCCTGAGGAAAAGATGGAAGAAATGGACGTGCTGACAGGGGATATATGGCAAAGAACACTCAGTGGGGAGGAGATTTTCCCTTCAGACCCAGCCTGGTCCGTCAGGCCTGTCCACGACCTTCCTTTCCCCTTCCCCAGGTCCGATGACCTTGCCCAGCTTTCCAACCCGCTTCTGGGGCCCTCTCAGTTTCCAGCCATCCTCAGGGAGTCTCCCACGGCTCCCCGTCCCCCCCTAAAAAAAAAACCCAGCCCTCCCCCAGCTCTGGGCCTGCCGGGCTGCCCAGGCCAGAAAGAGACCTGCCCCCGCCGGAGTCCCCATAAAAGGTGCCCCAAAGCACAGCTCCTCCCGCCCCAGCGGCCGTGATGCCCCCCTCCGGACCGTCCAGTCACCATGAGCGCCCCCCTCCCCAAGTCCTACCCCAGAGCCCCTCCCCGGCTCCATGTCTGTGCTGGCTAGTCCCGAAATCGTCTGTACCCTGGCCTTTCGCCCCCGCAGAACACCCCAGCCCTCCCCCGCTCAGGGCCTGCGGGGCTGCCCAGGCCAGAAAGAGACCTGCCCCAGTCACAGTCCCCATAAAAGGCGCCCCAAAGCACAGCTCCTCCCGCCCCAGCGGCCGGGATCCCCCCTCCGGAGCGCCCAGATAACCACGCGCGCCCCCCATGCCCTGACCCCGGCTCCGGGTCCGAGCTCGCCACCCCCGACATCGTCGGTGTTCCAGCCACGCGCCCCTCTCCCCGCAGGGCCCTCCCCTAGCTCCGGGCCCCGCAGGCCCTCCAACCGCCCTCCCCGCCGTCCGGCGCCCCTTCCCCCGCTCGGGCCCCCTTCCCCGGGGTAACTCTCCTCCACCCAGCCGGCCGCGAACCCCCACTCACAGAACGAGACGAAGCAAGTCCGCCCCCACAAGCCGCCCCCGGCTTCGGCTTCGGCTTCGGCTTCGCCACCAACCCTGGCCGGCCGCTTCCCCCGGACCTCAGGCGCTCAGGCAGGCTCTAACTGAGGGGGCGGGGCATCCGGTCGGAGCTCCCTCCTCCGGAGTCCCCGCCCCCACCCCGTGGGGCTGAAGCAGCCAATAGGGAAGGACGGGAGGGGCGGGGCTGGAGATGTGGGCGGGGTGGAAGGGGAGCCCAGGTCGAGCCTGCCGGCCCGGCGCAGGCGCAGAGAAGGCCCTCCCTCCCTCCTCAGGGGTGAACCCGGCGCCTGGCAGCCGGCCTCCCGCCCGGAGCCGGCAATCCCGCTCCGGCTTCTCGGGCCAGACCCGGAAAGAAGATACCTCCACGGGGCAAGCCCGGCCCGTCAAGGTCACCTGGGCAGCCTCGGACTGTCCCGGCTACGTCATTCGTCACACACCCGGTGCCCGCGGCTGGGCGCGAGCGCCGTGTCCTGGGCACTCGTACCCACCCGCGGGCGGAGGGGAGCGCCGGCCGGGCTTGGCACCCCTGCTCTACGGGGCGGGAAACTGAGGCCGCAACAGAGATCCCCCGAGCTCGCAGCTGCGCCTGGAGGCCGTGCTGCCTCCAGTGGGTAGAACTCAGGAAGACCTGAGTTCAAATCCTCCCCCAGACCCGAGCGAGGAGGGTTCGCTCTCCTGGTCCGTAAAGTGGGCATGACAATTGTATCCACTTCCCAGGCAAACCCTAAAGTTATTGCTAACTGTTATTATTAGGGCAGCTAGGTGTATAGAATGCTTTCCCTGAAGTCAGGAGGAGTTGAGCTCAAATCCAGCCTCAAACAATAGCTGTGTGACCCTGTGCAAGTCACTTAACTCTGTTGGCCTCAGTTTCCCCATCTGTAAAAATGAGTCGGAGAAGAAAATGGCAAAACCAGTCCAGTAACTTTGCTGAGAAATCCCCAAATGGGCTCACGGAGAGTGGGATGCAACTGACATGACGTAATAACAAGAATCCTTATTCCTCCAGCCTCACGGAGCCCTCCTTTACACAGTCTCCCTCCAGGAGACCCAGGGACCCTCAGAGAACCAGCTCCAGATTTTTAAACCTCTCCCAGAAGCACACTTTGGCAGACTTGCAGCCCGGTTCCTGCGTGGTCCCAAGATAGGACACAGTGGCTCCTTGAGGTCACTTGTCCTGCCCCTTCTATCCCCTGAGGGTTTTCAATCCAAGTCCCCTGCTGAAACAGACAGCCGGTTCTACTTTCCCTCTCTTCTGGCTCTCAAATATTTTAAGTAGTCTGATGCTTAAAGTTTCGTTTAAAATAACAAACTAAAAAAGGAAAGTTACAAAGTTGAAACAAATCTTAGAACTGCTGAAATAAATATTCAGGAAGATTAATGTCCCATCCTACTCGAGATTTTCTAAGCTGTTAGACTTTTTAAACTGAAAGGGACCTCAGAGATCATCCAGTCCAGTAGAATTAAAAAGACAGTGGAAAGGGGGTGCAGGAAGGAGCATTAATGTGTACAGAAGATTCCCTGCAGACCATAGTCTGACTTATAATGTCATCATTGTCTCATTGTATTTTTACTTATTTTGTTAAATATTTCCCAGTGACATTTTAAGCAGCTGGTGTGTCTCTTATCTGATACCTCGATCTACTCTAACTAACCCCCTCATTTCCTCATGAGTTTCCTCTGAGGTCCAGAAGCATTGAGAGCCTTTGCCAGGGTCAAACTTCAGATCTGGTCTGTTCACACTGTACTGCACTGCCTTTTAAGACTTGAAATACTGAGGAACACCTGACTTTTCTGCTGTTTTCACTGACAGCTTTTGGTCCTTGCTTCAAAATCAGCCTTATAAGGTAATGAAAAATACAAATAAACCTGAGCTTTACTTAGCATATTTTTCCGTTGTAAATTGACCATCATTTAGAAATTGGTTTAAGGAATGAGGTATGTTTAGACTGCAGAAAACTGGGAGGAATTCCATGATCCCCAACTTGTGTTTGAAGAACTGTCGTAATGAAAAGGGATGATTTATTCCCAGAGGGCAGTCATAGGGTGTGGGAGAAAGTTGGAGGAACTTCAAATACAATTAAATTTCCTAACAATGAGAGCTGACCAAAGGTGGAATGGGCAGTCTCTGGAAATCACTCCCCAACCCTGCAAGGCTTTAAACAGATTCCACTTAGATTAACTACAGAGAATATTTTAGCTCAGGACTAGAGACTTCGGATGTCTTTTCTGGCAATGAGATTCTGGTCTTCATTTCAATCATGAAATTGATTTGGCAGACAGAATTTACAAAGCTCTTGGCCCCAGTTCCTTTTTCTCACCTCAGTCTTGTCTGGGTTGGCTACCAGATTTGGCTGGGTTCCCAGACCTTCCTTGAGCCTGTTTCTTAAGATTTTGGGTGCTCAATTGTACACAGTTACAGCCACATTGTGCTATGACTAACTTTGATAAACTTGGCTCTTCTCAGCAATGCCAAGTTCTAAGGCAACTCCAGAAGGCTGATGATGGAAAATGCCATACACATCCAGAGAATTACAAGGTCTGAATGCAGATGGAAGCATACTATTTGCTCTCTCTTTTTTGTTTTGTTTTTTCTTTCTTGTGGTTCATTCCATCGTTGATAATTCTTCTTTACAACATAACTGATGTGAAAATATGTTTAATATGAATGTATATGTAGAGCGTATATCAGATTGCATGCCATCTTGGGAGTGGGATAGAAGAGAGGGGGAGAAAATTTAAAACTCAAAAGCTTGTGGAACTGAATGTTGTAAACTAAAAATAAACACATTTTTAAAAAAAGATCTGGGTTCTCAGACAATTTCTTCTGAATGAAATTTATGAATGCTAAAGCATTTATTAAGTGTCATGGGCAGCTAGGTGGCCCAGTGGATAGAATGCTGAGCCTGGAATCAAGAAGATTCATCTTCCTGAGTTCAAACCTGGCTTCAGACATTTACTAGCTGTGTGACCTGGGCAAGTCATTTAAACCTGTTTTTCTCCGTTGTCTCATCTGTAAAATGAGTTGGAGAAGGAAATGGCAAACCACTGTAATATCGTTGCCAAAAAAACCCAAAATGGGTCATGAGGAATCAGACACAACTGAAGTAACTGAACAACACCGTGTCAACTGCTGCTAAGGGCTGGGTATGAAAACAGAAAAGATGACATTATCCTGGCTTTCAAGGCACTTACATTCTAATTGGATGAAAAAGCATATTAACCCTTGCCATGTGCCAAACACTATGCTGAAGGCTGAAGTTCCTGTTAAAAGTGAATTTTTTATGGGGGGGAACATAATCAATTCTATCTTGTTCTATTATCAGTCATTTTGTTGTATGTGACTCACCAACCGTCAGACTAGCTGTAGCTGGTCTTCTTTCAGTGTCTTCTTTCCTCATCTTCTTGGTACAAAAAGACTTAGTTGCAGAAGGTAGAAGATTCCAGAGTCCTTGGAATGCCCTCCTCCATTTTTTGACCTGATACTTTTCTTTGATTTAGTGAAACTAGCTGTACTAAACAGATAATTCTCTTATCTACTTCCTGTTAGTAAATGAAGACTCATCTTTCTTATTTTTTGTTTCATTTAACATATAAAAATTGCTTGCTGAATTGTGAATGGCTCTTTCCTCATGAACTGGTGGTAGAGAATGCCATATTCTGAGTGTAACAAGACCTGTCTCCTGATTCCTTCTTAATTGTTGGCTTTGATGGGGTTCAGACTCTGGGGGCCTCCTTGAGCTCCCCTTGGGTCTTCCCATTTGATCAGACCTTTCTTACTCAAATCTAATCTCCCATTTGATCTGGCAGTCTCCAGAACCCCATGGGCTTTTCATTATCCTGTGCCCAGGTCTCTATTGCACTACCCACCCTTTGATCCTATTACCAGCCACTTCCATCAGGATCCTCCCTGGGTTTGATTTATCAAGACCATCCCTGGGACCTCAGACTATCTGGAGACACCTGCTTCCAGACCAGGCCCTCTATTGTCTGATATATTCTGATTGCCTCCAACTGTTTCCAACCCTTTGACCAGTCACCTCAGCCCCATTGAGGTCCTCCTTGGAGTTCTCCTCAAGACCCTTCCTAAACCCCTCCTCCCATCACCCTAGACTATCAGACCACTCCTAGATCCCTCCTACAGTCTTTTCTGTATTTAAGTTCCATCTTGCCTCCATGAAGGCACTCTGATTCAATCCAGTTCAGACTCTGTCTAGCTGAGATTCTATCTGGCCTGCTTGTGAATATAAGTGTTACAAATGCTTAGCCTCCTTAAGAGTCAACTCAATGTGGTGAATCTTTGATAAACTTCGTCTTTCTTTGGCTTTAAGAAAGCTTGAATCAAATTCATTCAAGCAGGACCTGGCGTCTATATTTTGGGGTCCCCAGCACCCCTGAACCTCAACATTCCTGGATGTGTGTGGTGTCCCTCTATTAGAATGAAAGTTTCTTGACAACAAACTTTCAGTATTTGTATCCCCAGTATGTAACACCATGTTTGGAATACAGTAAGTGCTTAATTAATGCTTCATTCATTCATATCTATCCTTATAGTAGGTTCAATTTAATTCAGTTAAATAAACATTTATTAAGCACTTACTATGTGCCAGACATTATGCTAAGTACTGGGAATACAGATATTTAAAAAGAAACAGTCCCTGTGTTGAGGTTTAGGGGTGCTGGGGACCCTGAAATATCGACAGACCAGGTCCTGTTCGAATGAGTTCGACTCAGGCCTTCTTAAAGCCAAAGTAAAATAAAGTTTATTAAAGATTCGCAACACTGGGTGGACTCTTAAGGAGCCTAAGCATTTGTAACACTTGTGTTCACAAGCGGGCCAGATATAATCTCAGCCAGACAGAATCTGAGCCGTATTGACCTTCATGGAGGCAAGATGGAACTTAAATACAGAAAATACTGTTGAAAGGATCTAGGGGTGGTCTAGTGGTCTGGGAGGAGGGTCTAAGGAGGATCTTGATGGGATTGGGGTAACTAGTGATGTAATCCAGTGGGGGAGGGGGGAGAGAACAGTTGGAAGCAGACCATGCAGGGCTTGAGTGGGATGTAGGTGAGGCAATGAAAAGGTAACAGACAGTGGAAGGCCAGGCTAGGACAAGGGCGATAGATTTGAGTATGAAAGGCCAGGTTAACTGGGGAGATTCAAGGGGAGTTCAGGAGGTTCCCAGAGTCTGACCCATCCAGAGCAGTGGTCAAGGAGGGTGCTTCAGCCTGGACAGTTTCAGGAACAGTGAGTGGTGCTGACAGGGTCCAGACTCTGGGAACCTCCTTGGATTCTCCTGGAATCTTCCCTTTGGATCCCGCAGTCTCCAGAGGCCTGTGGGCTTTTCATTATCACTGTGTTGTACTCCCCACCCTTAATCCTAACAAAGTCCCAATTCCCAGGATGCCGTCCACTCCCATCAAGATCTCTATATTCCTCTCAGGATACTGGTCATTCCCATCTAGATCTCTGAACATTCCAGGTAGACCACTCCTATCAAGACCATCCTGGGGGCCCCACACTACTTGGCAACACCTGGATTTTTCCCTCAGTCTTTTTCCGTATTTAAGTTCTATCTCACCTCCATGAAGGCACTCAGACTCAATCCAGCTCAGACTCTCTCTAGTTGGGATTCTATCTGGCCTCCTTGTGAATACAAGCATTACAAATGCTTAGGCTCCTTAAGAGTCAACCCAGTTTGGCGAATCTTTAATAAACGTTTTTTCCTTTGGTTTAAAGAAGTCTTGAGTCGAATTCATTTGAGCAGGACCTAGTGTGTTGGTATTTCAGGATCCCTAGCACCCCAAACCTCAACAGTGCCACAGGGGAGTGGACTGACACATCCCTCTCCAGGGACAACGTGAGTGATCTGATAATGGTTCCAGAACCAGAGAGGGCAAAGGGACATGTTGTAAGGTGGTTGGTGGGGTTACTGAAAAGATGACT
Source organism: Bettongia penicillata ogilbyi (assembly GCA_023548195.1). Classification (NCBI taxonomy): domain Eukaryota; kingdom Metazoa; phylum Chordata; class Mammalia; order Diprotodontia; family Potoroidae; genus Bettongia; species Bettongia penicillata. Next base: position 8,574,227 of record JAJHZJ010000120.1, read on the forward strand.
AGGGAAGAGGAAGTAAAGTGAGGCATAGCTGCTTGAAGTAGGCGGTCAGACGAGGTGGTCAGTCACCAGTCTGGAGGGCTTCCAGGGCAAAAGCTGCCGAGGTGGAAAGGTGAAGGTTGGAGAGGCTGCAGAGATGAGTATTATATGACCAGTGTTTTACACTCAGGGAATTCAGGGGCCATAAAGCATAAAACAGAGTCATGTGGCATAGAGCCGTAGAGTTGGAGTCAGAGAGAATCTGGGTTGGGTCTTTGCTCTGCCACTGTGTGACTTGGACAAGTGACAGCCTCTCTGGGCTTTAGTTTCCTCATCTGTAAAATAAAATGGACTAAAAAAAACACCTTTAAGGTCTAGATCTAGACTTATGACCTCTTATACTACGATATAAGAGGGTGTGGAATAAGCACAAAGAAGAGCTAGTGGCAGAATCAAGTCAACACGCATGTGCCCATCATGCACTTGGCACTGGGTTAAACTTTAGCAATACAAAGAAAGGTGAAAAGGAGTCCTGTCCTCAGGGAGCTCACTGTCCAATGATGCAGACAACATGCAAACAATTATATCCAAATTGTATTATGTATATATGTACCAAACTGAAGAGCATGGTGGGAGTTGGGGGGGAGAAGGTGTAAGAAGACTGGAAAGGTAGGAAAAGGTCAAATTCTGAAGGATTTTAACAAAGGAGTTTATATTTTAACTTGGAGTCTAATAGCAGTCTATTGAGTTGGGGGGGTGGAGAAGGGAGGTAGCATGATCAAATAGGCTGGTGCTTTTGAAATACCACTGTGGTAGCCAAGTGGAGGACAGGTTGGATTGGGGAGAGATTGGAGGCAGGAAAACCAACCAGAAACCTGCTGCAATAGTACAAGTGTGAGGTAACGAAAGTGTACCAGGGTGATGGCAATGTCAAAGGAAAGAAGGGGGCGTTTGCCCCAAGATAGAAACAGAGCTTTACAACTGATTAGATACAGGGAGTGCCAGAGACTAAAGGAGTCCAAGATGATACCTAGATTGATAGCCTTGGGGTTTGATAAGAGACTGATCTCCTTGACAGTAATATAGAAGTCAAGAAGAAGGAAGGGTTTTTTGAGGAAAGATAATGAGTTTAGTTTGGGGCATGTGGCGTTTAAGATATCTATAGGACATCCAGTTTCATGTGTCCAAAGTCAGAGATGTGAAAATGGAAGAAGAGAAGTTACTGACTAATAGAAGGGAGAGAACCTGGAAGTAGAATGGGGAGCAGGAAATATTTCAAATCCCACCTTGACCAGTGAACATAGGCGATTGAGTGAAGGTGGAGCCAGTCCTGGAAAGGGGGGACAGAAAGGTTGTGTCATCGGGGGAAATCCAAGCTTCAGGAAGAACTAGTAGATGGAAAAAGTGGGAGAGGAATAGATTTAAGAGTAAAGGGAAGTTTGTTGCCTGTGCAACAGGCATTCCAGAACACTTGTGATGTGCAAAGAACAGTGCTAAGTGCTTGGGATACAAACACCATCAAAGACAGTTTCTACTCTCAAGGAGTTCACATTCTAATAGATGAAGTTTCAGCTTCGTGTCAGACAGAGTTTCTATAGAAAGAATGCAGCAGCCAAGCAGATGGCAATGTATCTTTTTTAATATCATTTCTACTGATAAAATTCTGCTTCTGATGTTTAGTCACTGGCAATGCCAAAACCTTTTCTGGTGCAGATACTACAATATCTGAAGAAGCAATAACCAGGGCAAATCTGTACTGGGGTTACTTCCCAAAATAATGCCTATAAGGGCTAGTCTAGAAGTACGACTGGTCTGAGGGGTTTTGCTATTTCTGGAGTTCTTATCTGCCCTTTAGTGGCCATTGGCCAGAAGCTGGTATTAATGGTGGTGAGAATACTGGCTCCCTTCTCCACAGAGATTGCTCCCCTCAGGGATACTGGTTTGGAATTAGGACTGGTGGATTGGAAGGCCCTGATTTTTGTAGAGCTCTTGAGATCAGGTCCTAGTCTGATTCCATTGGGATTTGAAAAGAGGTGATGGTCAAGAGAGCAATGGGGTTTGATTCACCTGATATGTTGTTTCCTGTTGGTCATCCAGGATGCCTTCCTGCTTCAACAAAGTTGGTTGGCCTGTCCTGTAGGTGACAGTTGTGGGGGTGTCTAACTGCTTGTCTACAATGGTTTCTCCCCTCGTGGAGGGCTATTATATGTAGAGATCATATTTCATGTTTTAATGTTTTGATCAATTCTCCATTTCATTTTCTAGATTAAATTGGAACTCAGTCAGCAAAGGATGAACATAAAAACCCCTTCTGAGCCAAGTCAGGAAGCAGCAGAGACAGACGAAGTAGTGGTTGGTTGAGAAAGGAAAGCAGTCCATTAAAAAGTAGCTCTCTCATTTTGGGATAGGCATACCCATCGATATATAGTCATATGAAAAAATGCTCTAAATCACTATTGATTAGAGAGATGCAAATCAAAATATCTCTGAGGTACCACATCACACCTATCAGATTGGCTAACATGACAAAACAGGAAGATGATAAATGCTGGAGAAGAATTGGGAGAGTTGGAACACTAATTCATTGTTGGTGGAGCTGTGAGCTGATCCAACCATTCTGGAGAGAAATTTGGAACTATGCCCAAAGGGCTACAAAAATGTGCATGCCCTTTGACCCAGCAATATCGCTTCTAGGACTGCATCCCAAAGAGATCATAAAAATGGGAAAGGGTCTTGAACATGTACAAATATATTTATAGTAGCTCTCTTTGTGGTGGCCAAGAACTGGAAAGTGAGGGATGCTTATAAATTGGGGAATGAGTGAACAAGTTGTGGTTTATGAATGTAATGGAATACTATTGTGCTATGAGAAATGACAAACTGGAAGACTTCAGGGAGGCCTGGAAGGACTTATATAAACTGATGCTGAGTGAAAGGAACAGAACCAGGAGAACTTTGTACATAGCAACAACCACAGTGTGTGAGGAATTTTTCTGGTAGACTTAGCCCTTCACAGCAATGCAAGGACCTAAAACATTCCCAAAGGATTCTTGAGGTAAAATACCATCCACATTCAGAGAAAGAACTATGGAATTGGATCGCAGAATGAAGCAGAATATTTTCTCTTGTGTTATGTTTTTTTTTTCACAGTTTCTCCCATTCATCTTAATTCTTCTATGCAACGTGACTAATTTGAAAATATGTTTAATAAGAATGAATGTGTAGAACCCACATAAGATTGCATGCTGTCAGGGCGGAGCCAAGATGACGGAGTAGAAACACACACCTACTCTAGCTCTTCCCCACAGCCCATAAAACCTGTAAAAAATGACTCTAAACAAATTCTGGAGCAGCAGAAGACACAAAAAGACAGAGTCAAAGAGATTTCTGGCCCAATGTAGCCTGGAAGGCTACAGGAAAGGTCTATCGCAAGGGGAGTAAACACTTTCGGGGAGGGACAAGGTCAAAAGAGATAATGGAATAAATGGGGGACAGGATAGGATGGAGGGAAATATAGTCAGTCTTACACAACATGACTATTATGGAAGTCTTTTGCAAAATACACATATACAGCTTGTATTGAATTGTTTGCCTTCTCAGTGGGGATGGGTGGGGAAGGAGGAAGGGAGAGAAGTTGGAACTCAAAATTTTTGGAATGAATGTTGAGAATTGTTTTTGCATACAACTGGAAAATAAGAAATATAGGTAATGGGGTATAGAAATTTATCTTGCCCTGCAAGACAAGAGAGAAGATGAGGAGAGGGAAGGGAGGGTGGTGATAGAAGGGAAGGCAGGTTGGGGAAGGGGTAATTAGAAAGCACGGTGTTTTGGGGTGGGGGAAGGGGAGAGATGGGGAGAAAATTTGGAACTCAAAATTTTGTGGAAATGAATGTTGAAAACTAAAAATAAATAAACATTAAAAAAAAAGATTGCATGCTGTCTTGGGGAAGGAGGGCCCTGGTAAGGAGGGGTAGAAAATGTAAGACTTATGGAAGTGAGGAGGGTAGGGAAAAGGAAGGGGAAAAAATTCCATAAAAGTGATCCGTACAAAGAAAAGATCTGCCTTGATTTGCAATATTCTACATGTGTGGATCCCACCGCCACCACTGCAAAGGAGTTGTGGGCGGTGCCTTTTCAAGGCTCTTCTTTGGAGGTCTTCTTGTTCATCATAATTACACAGAATCGCATCTGAACTGTTGTTCATTCACTTCGTTGTAGTCATCATGGCTGCAGTTTATCTTGCTCTGCTTACTTCACAATGCATTAGTTCATGTACTTCTTTCCATGTTTCCATGGACTCATCATATTTGTTGGTTTTTATAGCACAACAATATTCTATTACGTTCATGTACCATAATTTGTTCAGCCATTCCCCAGTGGATGAGCATCTACCTACTTTGTTTCTAGTTCTTCGCTACCCCAAAAAACTGCTCTAAGTATTTTAATGAACTCTGCATTTTTGCCACTGACCTCCTCAGGGTATACGTGTAACAGCGGGGGAAGGGAAGGGAATAAGCATTTATATAGTTCCTCCTCTGCGTCAGGCACTGTGCTAGGCACTTTTTACAAATATCTCATCGGATCTTTGCAGTAATCCTACAGGGTAGGTGATATCATTTTAAAATGTTAAGGTCGTTTTGCTTTTCATTTATTTCATTTTTAGTCATTTGGAACATTCTTTCATATGGCTGTTATATATTGAATTCTTCTTTTGGGACCTGTTTGCTCATGTCCTTCAACCACGTGTCATTTGGGGAATCTCCATGATCTTGCAACTATATGCAGGCTGCTTTTGGCTCAATAGATAGAGAACTGGGCCTGGGAGGCTTGCATTCAAATATAGCCTCAGATACTCAGATACTCTGGAAGAGGACCATGACATCAGGGAGGTGATGCCATGACATGCAAGTGAGTTGGATTTAAGTGAGAGAGAGCTGGGCAAAGTCACCAGCCCCACTTTCTCTTCCAGAGCCATCTGGGTCCAGGGACAAGATACAGATCAGGGCAACTGGAGAGGGCCCTGGATGCAGTGGGAGGCCTTTTACTTTTTAACAGGTCTCAGTTTGACTGAGGCACTCCCATTTAGTGATTAAGGCTAGGTAAGAAATGAGGCACAGAATGGCTTCTTTTATCTAGTAAATAAAGAAAAAAAAATTCAATCTGGGAGGGGAGGAGCCTCAGGGTGTCTGACCAAAATAGAAATAATTACTTATTTACATTCACTCAGAGCCAATCAAGGCCCAAACAAAAAACTAAGTGGAGCTTGGCCTGGGTTCAGCCTCAGACATTTTTTAGCTGTGTGACCCTAGACAAGTCACTTAAGTTCTTCCTGTTTCTACAGTTCAAATTGGGCATTTTCTGAGCACTTCATGAACTATTTTGTGAAGAGGGCACACAAAGGAAGGAAGGAAGGAAGGAAGGAAGGAAGGAAGGAAGGAAGGAAGGAAGGAAGGAAGGAAGGAAGGAACAAGCAGGTACGATGCTAGGTACTTTACAAATAGTATTTCATGTGATCATCACTACAACCCTAGGAGAGAGGTGCTGTTACTATTCCCATTTTCCAGTTGAGGAAACTGAGGCAGACAGGAATTGTGACTTGCCTAGGGTTCTACAGTTTCCTCAACTGTAAAATGAGGATCATAAGAGCACCTACCCCTCAGGCTTGTTTGTGAGGATTCAATGAGATGATATTTGTTAAAAACTCTTAGTTTAACACTTGACACGTAGTGGGGCACCATGGAAAGGCTTATCCCCTCTCCTTCCCCTCACCACTGATGCTGGTGGTTGAGAAATTACATCTGCTAGTTCTTTCAGGACCAGTGAATATTACGTGACTGGCACATATGAAAGGGAGTTTGGTGTTCTCTTATTGTCATCATACCTTGACTCCCTATCAGCCTATTATTTTCTTTCCTTGGTGGAGAAAACAGAAGCAAAACATAAATTAGACGACCTTTGCTCCATTGTCATTGTGACATCCACCTACAGCAGCAGTCCTTTCCCTTCTTTTACCTTCTCTTTCTGCAACACTACCCAAAAGAAACCCTCTCTTCTTGTCCTTGGTCTTCCTCACTAGTCTCAGAAAATTCAGAAATTTTTTTTTAGCAAACCCAATGCTCCTCTTACAGGAGCATGCTTTTAAAATTCGTCTTCTGTTACCCTCTCTTGCTTTTATCTTCTGTACAAATCTTTTCTAAAAATCTAAGTTGGTTGTTGAGCTCTCTCTGAGCATTTGCACCAATCTCTTTAGACAACTCAATTTTCTTCTGCCTCCTCACTGGGATCATTTCCTCTTGTGTCATCACAATTTCGTTCTTTAGAATTTCCCCTCCTTTCTAGAATGACCGATCCTATGAAATTTTAGTCTCTAGGATCTCAGGTCTCTCCTTTCAATACTTAGTTTTCCCCTCTCTCTAAACACTTTGAACTTTGTTCTTCCTTCCTTCCCTCCTTCCTTCCTCCCTTCTTTCTTTCTTCCTTCCTTCCTTCCTTCCTTCCTTCCTTCCTTCCTTCCTTCCTTCCTTCCTTCCTTCCTTCCTTCCTTCCTTCCTTTCTTCCATCCTTCCTTCCTTTTCTCCATTGCGACCTCTACAGTAAAGTCACCATTTCCCCTACAAGATTTCCATCATTTCCACCCCAGCGACCACTTCTTTGCTATTGGTTAGAATTAGACAGATAGAATTTCCCATTGTCGACTCTTTGCTCATTAAAAAGATAAAATTATTGTCAAAGCAAATCAGGAAGTTATTAACTAATATACTTCTGGCAAACGAGAGCAAGAGCTTCAGCAGATGTCTGGATAATCGAATCATGTTCCTGCCAGGCTTCTGATCTATTTCCTAAATTCCACATTTATTTTCTTTTTCTGGTCAGGTGGTCTATAATCCACTGTTAAATACCAAATTATTTTTGTTCCTCCTTTCATCTTCAACAACATGCTCTCCATCATGCTGCCCTGTGCCCTCTTCTTCCTCCCCTGGACTTTGGTGAATAAAATACCTTCTTCAGATACATTCAACATATATACAATATACTCCACTTTTAGGAATCCTGTGTCCTTTGAATAACTTGTATACATCCAGATCACATTCCAGCCTTGGGTGGGTCTCATCCCTCAGGGCCCAAGACAAGAAGACCAACTGAGAGCTGAGTAATGATGATTGTGGCACAAAGTCAACAACTGCCTTTGACAGTAGCTTAAGATTCTACTCTCCTGGGTGTGCCTATGTTAGAGGTTGTGGGGTACCACAGAATGGTGTTAACGAGCTCAAGATGATGAGCTTTGCATAGTAAAGAAACTGTTCCAGAGCTGTGGATTCAGTTCTGGTACATTCTAAGCAATTGTCAATAAATAATTTACTAAGTGTCTTATTATGTGTGATTCTTACAGAATTGAACCTCCTTAAGGGCTAGGTCTACGTCCCCTTCATACACACACACACACACACACACACACACACACGCACGCACGCACGCACGCAATGTTTAAGTTCATACGTAGTACGTGCTAAATGCTTGTTGATTGGTTGAAGGTATCTATAGACCCTTTCTGACATCTCTTAAAGACCATGCAGTTACCAACCTATCACATTCTTGCCTTAGCTCATTCATACTCAGCATTCTAGGTCTCTAAGTTCCACACCTTCACTACCCCATTCTTGTCATCTTTCCCTCTCCTTTCTCCAAATTTTGCATACACTGTCCCCAGTGCCCCTATTCATCCCCAACTGCTTAATTCCTTCTATTCCTTCAAGGGAAGGTCAGGTACTGTTTCCTCTGTGAACCAGGAAACTTGCTGTGCCGACTACAACCCACTGCTAGCTCACAGGGATTTCTCCCTCCCCAGATCTCTCATAGCCCTTTGTCTAGATCTCCAATCTCTGTCACTATGTCTCCCAGTGCATCCTGGGTCATCTCCAGTCATCCTGAGGAATATCAGGTGTCTGGATTCAGATGGCTGTGGAGGAGAAGTGAGGCTGGTGACCTGCACAGCCCTCCCTCACTCAAAACAAAGTCAAGTGCAAGTCATGTCATCATTTCTCTGATGGCATGGTCTTCTTCGGCAACAAAGGAGGAACACGATCATATTGTACCCTTTATCCTAGTTATATGGGTACATGTCTTTTGGACAGAGTCTGTGTCATATCTGTCTCTGTAACCATAGTTCCCAGCATTAGACCTTGTATACAGTAGATGTTTAATATGTTTGTTTAATGGAATTAGATTCGATTATATGATGCCCATGGAATGATGTCAGTCATGTTATTCCGCATATCATTTTAAGAATTGACTACCCCAGAATTCAGTCCTCTCTTGAGACATGACTTTTTCTTTCAACATTTCTATAGCCACCTCCCTTTTGGAGGAATTATTTTTCAATTATTAATATATTACATAATTTGGTAATTTTAATGTTTATTTAATCCTAAGAGATTAAGGGATTTAATATGTAGAAATGACTACTATTGAGAAAATTTTCTGCAGTTTTATTAAATAAATAATAATTGACAAATTGATGGGGAGTGAGGTCAGATGAAGGAAAGATGTCAAAATGTATTAATTAATAAAGAAATATATAAATATAAGCCTTGAATTACCCTGGATCAAAAATGAGAAGGAGCCAGGCAGCAGGCTGACGGCTGATCTATGAGTGATGCTGGCAGACCCCATCATCCAGGAGACCTAGGTTTGAATTCTGACTTCAATACCTAGTAGTTATAGGAACGTGAACTTATTTTATTTCCCAAATAGGATAAAGACACTTGTCCTTTTTATTTCATATGGCTGTTGAAAGGAAGAACTGAGTATGTCTTAAAGGCTTATCAAAATGGTAGCCATTGCTATGAATAAGCACTTTGTTTATGCTTGTTTGAAGGATGTTATAGTCCCAGGGAGTAAGGTATAGTGGAAAGATTATTGGAAGGAACAAATGAGCAGAACCGATAGGACAATTTATATAATAACCACATAAACACTAAAATACCAAAAGACTTCTGAAACTGATCAGTGCAGTGACTGGGCCAGAGTACTGTCAGTGAAACACACTTCCCTCCTTACAAGAGAGGAGACTGTGGTGTGGAAGGAAGTATATGTTGTCAGACATGGTCAGTAGGGTGGTTTGTCTTGCTTAACTATATTTCTGTGCCACAAAGGAGGTCTCTATTGATTGTGTGCATATGTGTGGGGGGTACACATGGAGAAATGAGTGGTTTTTAAAACACATCAATAAGACATTCATTTATTTTTTTAAAGGGGAAAAAAGAACACTGGATGGAAATGAGGTTTGGGTGAACCTCTGTTACTACACTAATTAGCTGGTCTAAGGCATTTCCTCTCTCTGGGCATCAGTTTCCTGCCTATAAAATGAAACAGCTGGACAGTGATCTCCGATGTTTCTTGCAGCCCTGCAAGGCCATGGCTCCATGAATTCATTTTAAATGAATTGAACTATCTTAGGTCATAGACTGTTAGAGCTAGAAGGAAGCTTACGAGCTTATCTGATTGATGCCTTTGTTTTACGGAGGGAGAAACTGAGGACAGGAGGAGGATAGTGATTAACCAAGCTTCTTCCTCTGAATTATTCAGGTCCCTGTTTGTTCTCCAGATGGTGGTTTGTTCTCTTTTCTGACACAAAACGCGCAGGGAAAACAGCAGGTTAGTATTGCTCAGCTCCAGGCCAATGGATTTCTGCAAAGCAGCTGTTTATCTTGCGAGACTAATGAATTGCAGCCTCATAAAAGAAGAAGATGTCTAAATTAGATAGAAATTGCTAGGAGCCCTTGATAAGTCCTGATGGATGGATAATTAGTTTCCTACTCTAGCTGAAAGCAAGGTTTGTTCTAGGGAAAAATCAATTATGTAAACAACTCACTTCATCATAATTGGGGCCACTGGATTAATCTGTGCTTACGTGCAGCAATTAGCTGAGACTAGTATTTATAGGGGTGCAGTGGATAGAGCACTGGATCTGGAGTCAGGAAGACCTCAGGAGTTCAAATCCAGCCTCAGACACTTAGTAGCAGTGTGACCCTGTGCAAGTCATTTCACCCCATTTGCATCAGTTTTCTCATCTGTAAAATGAGCTAGGGAAGGAAATGGCAAAACACTTCAGCATCTTTGCCAAGAAAACCCAAAATAGGATCATGAAGACTCAGACAGGACTGAAAATGACTGAATAACAGCAAAGTATTTATAGGCAATTGTAGGGGTGGGGATGTGGGGAGACAGGTAAGAGATCTCCTTGACCAATAACCAAAGGACTAGAGTTTGAAACCTAACTTTGCCCTTTACTAGCTGTATGACCTCGGACAAGTCACATCGTTTCCCTCAACCTCAGCTTCCTCATTTGTAAAACAGAGGTAAAACTTTGTCGCCTCCTCCCCCAGCTTTGTTGAAAGAAAAACATCCAAGTCCTAAATAAATACAAGCTATATAAATCACTCCTACCTTCTGGACCTCTGTATTCCCATCTATAAAATGGGAATAATGATGCAAAAGGGACAACTTACACTAGACCTATTTATAGGGCTACTGTGGGGAAAGTACTTTGTAAACCAATTATTATTACCTTCTATTTTACTCTGCAGGATCAATATTGGACTTGATGAACTCTGAGCAGGAAAACTTAGAAACTGTTTTCATTGTTCACTCATGTCTACCTCTTGGTGACCCCATTTGGGGTTTTCTTGGCAGAAATACTGGAATGGTTTGCCATTTCCTTCTCCAGCTCATTTTACAGATGAGGAAACTAAGGCAAATAGTGTTAAGTGACTTGTGTAGGGTCACAGAGCTAGTAAATTTCTGAGGCTGGATTTGAACTCAGGCCTTTCTAACTCTAGGCTCTGTAACTTATCCACTGGGCTACCTAGCTGCCTAAAAACTATCCCCTCATTTTGTAGATGAAGACAGTGAGGCCCAGAGTGGTAAAGAGACTCTCCTAAATTCCCACAGGTAGTAAGTTAAGAGGCAGAAATGAAATTTCAACTGGTCTAACTCCAAATTCAGTGCTGCTTCCACTACATTAGTCTATAGCAATCACTAAAGCTCTGGAATGAGCATTTGAAGAAAGAACTTTTGAGTTCCCAACAGAACCTGAGTAGTTCTGGGATGTTTCCTCTCCCAAATGAATGTCTAGGAGGAGAGTCGGAGGGTATATGAATATCCCTGAACAGGTCTAAGGATTTCCGAATCAGAAAGTCACACGATAAACAGGGAGGAGCAGGGACCAGAAGTACTAACGGCAGAACTCAGAGCTCTGAACCAATCTAGAAAAGGCACCCTCAGATCACTGAGAGAAGAGAAGCAGGAGCTCATCTGGGATGAGGAAATCAGGCCACCTTGTAGCTTTCTGTTTCAACTAATGTTTCTTGCTAATAATCTAGCCTCTCCTACAAGCACCCAGGGACTCAAGACAGCTTCTTGGAGGGAAGAGTTCCCAAGAGAGTCTAGGCTGAGTTTAGGACTAGAGGATGACACCTGTCATTGCCACAGCTTGTGTGGAACAAAGGTGACATCTTAGAGGCAGTGAAGTACAGCCAGGAGAGAAGAGGAACCATGGCTAGCAGAAAGTAAGAAGCAAGGCAGGATGTTCTATAGAGCAGAAAGCAATTGGTCACTCCCTAGGGAGGCCAGTGTCATTGTCCACATTAGGCAGACAGGACTGGAGCAGCCATATAGAAGGAAGAGCTTGACCCATTGAGGACTCTCCCTACTTTCTCTGTGAAGCCTAGAGCAGCTAACCCTTCTTTTCCCAAACTTAGTCCTATTTTTCTCTCCATTGCTGCTGATGGCATTGTCCGTGCTGATTCTCTTTTCAAGAATGAATTTTATTCCATTATCTGAAGGCATTTGATTATTTGATTTTGGCATAGAGAAACAACCCAAACAGTTTGGTATCTCAGAAGATGCAGTAACTATTGAGTTATGGTTTCATTTCTTCTAGGCATGATCTTAAAATTTGAGTGGAGGCTCTTTAGAATTTCCCTGGAAAGCTGAGATGATTGCAGTCTTGATGCCACTGAGATTGTGAGTATAGGTCTGGGAATCTAACTCCAGTCCTTTTATCTGATGGGAGGAAGACGTAGGTGAGATTAGAGGGTAAAGTCCCGTTTCTAAGTTGGCTCAGTAGTCTTGGTGTCTGAGGATTTTGTCTCTGCCTCTTTCTTTTGCCTTTAGGAGAGGGGAGTGAGGAGAGCAGACTCCCTCCAGTTCCATAGCTAAATCTAGAATAACTGACCATTTCCTGTGGCCAGAAGTCATTCCGTTCAGACCAGAGACCTTGACCTGGAGGACTTAAACCTTTAAACTCCAGATTCCTGCCCTGATGAATGAGTGCCTCATGTGGCCCCTTAATAGCAATCAGGCCAACTACAGTGATGCTTCACTTTCTCCCTGCCAGAAGAAACAGGGAAACTCAAAAGAGGTACAGGCCTGGAGGGAAGGATAATGAGTTATATTTCTGACATGCTGATTTTGAGATAGAAGCTGATTACATATTTTCATATAACAATTGACATAACAAAAAGCCCAAAAGAGCCTTCAAAAGCTCCTTATTTACCAAATATTTATTTGCCAAGTAGAGAGATAGCAGAGCCAGAGGCAGAACAAGTTTGGAATATGAACTCATTTGTAAAATTTTACTGCGATTTTACAGTTTCCCATTTCTGATCTTTCCTGTTTTTGTTGAGGTTATCACCCTTCTTCCAATCATCCAGATTCACCACTCTAGGATCATTCTTGGCTCTTTTCTTGCCTTTCCATCACATATTCAATATTCTCCCAATAGTCTTCACAACATCGCTTGCTTTCCTTCTCCTTTCTGTACGCCCAGGATGTCCATCCTACTCATCATGAGTTCTTCACTGCTCTACCTGCCCCATCTTTCCCCTCTGTAATCCATCCTCCACAGCTGCTGCAGTATTTTTTTTTCTAAAAATAAAGCAAAACTGATTCATGTAAATGTTATTAAAAGGCATGAAGTGTTAAAGAATTTACCACCGTGTAAATCTGAACGTGCTTGTGATCTCCATTTCTTTTAGAGACATAAGGAACAGGGGACTGCAGAGGCAAATGTGAACACCCTCTCATACCTCAGGCTGAGTACGTGACAGGAGGCAGGGCTACACATGTAAACATGACAGCCCTCTCGTAGGGAAGCAGCCCTACGTGCCAGATGCCAGACTGAGAGCACGAGAGATTGGTTATGTTTGCCTCTGCAGGCCCTGGTTACTTATATCTCCAAAGGAAATAAAAAATCATGGCTACACTCAGATTTACGTGGGGGTAGTGGATAAATTCTTCATACTGTCTTTCTATTGATTGAGAAATTTCATGATAACCAAAAACTATCTTGAATTCAGTAATGCTTCTACATATAATTGCCTTGTTCCCCCTTAGAGATCAGTTACCTACCTGAATGGTAAATTGGACATTGCTATAATGTCAACCTAGCCCTTTTTCTACTTTAACCCATGAGAATTAGCTCTTTTTTCTACGCAAATTTATCTTTAAAAAGTCAAGAACAGGATGAGTTTGGGGCCATGCCCATTCAACTCATATGCCTGGTTTGAAATAAATTCCTTTTACTTTATCTTCCCTGACCTTGTCTGATTCATTAGGGTGAAGCATAAGAAAGAATTTTCTTTCAACAATAGAAAGGAATCACATTCTGAAGAGCTTTTCATGCTAAACAGAGAAATTTACTCTTCGTATTTATCATTTCTTAAAGGACAGTGGTATTGCATTACTTTCATATATGCCAGTTTGCCTAACCACCCAACCCTACCAAATTGATGACCAGTATTTCATCTTTATGCTATAGAGACAAGGACAATGCCTGGTAGAAGACTGGATAGTTATCTACCACATCTGCTTTAACCTTTTCCTTAAATAAAACAATAAACCAGGTAGGGACTAAGTAGAAGAAATGCCTTAGGGTTATAGCAGGAACACACCTCAGTTAGTCTGGGAAGTGCTGAAGAAAGCTTATCTCATTTACACATCTTCATACAAGTCTGATTCACTTAAGCTTGTCATTCTCTCCACCTATTAACTTCTCCACCCATTTGGATCAACTCCATCCCTTCACCCAGTGCGCAAGTCTAGGCCCACCTGGCTCAGGAAGCCTTCTCGATTCCAGTAAGTCACAGAGATTCACTTCAGTAGGATAAACTCAGAATAAAAACCTGTTTTGTTCAGAGCACTGTGCTAGGACTAGGTTGGTTGTTTAAATAATATAGTCTTTGCTTTCTAGGTTAGAAGTATAAGTATAATATCTTTCCCTTCATGAAAGAGGAAACTGAAATGCATGAAGGTGAGTGATATGCCCTTGATCCTAGAGCTAATAGACAGAGCAGTGGGGTCTTCGGTATCTAAGTGCAGGGCTCCTGACAGCCTTATGAGGTAAGGAATACCAATATTACTGTTCCAAGGTAAGGAAACAGATTTCTGAGAGGTGAAGTGATGTGCTTGGTACACAACTGGTAAATGTTGGAAGCAGGACTCAAATCCAGACCTCCTGACTCCTAAGCCAGGGTTCTTTGTATTATTCTTATGTTCTCCTGAGTTCAAGAGCTGAATCTGTGTCAGACTCATTGTCAGTAGCAAGCCTACTGTGAGCTTCTTGGGGACTGGCATCTTATCTGAAATTTGTATGTCCCTTGTGCCATCATAGAGCTCTTTATTGAAGAATTTATGTACTACCACCACTTAACATTTGAGTGTACCCATGATTCCCATTTCCTTTAGAGATATAAGTGACAGAGGGCTGCACAGGTCAACGTGACTACGCTCTTACAGGGAAGCTGTCCCAGGTGCTAGACTACGAGTAACAGATACACATGCCTTGATTACCCTTACAAATTAGTAACCTACCTGGACTCTAAACTTGACAATGATACAGCCCATCCCCTTTTCTACTTTAACCTCTCAGAATTAACTCATTTTTCTATGAAAATTGGTCTTTAAAAAAGGTCAGGCTCAATCTGAGTTCTGAGTTAGGCCCCAAATATGCCTCTCAAGGAATATTTACTTCAGGAGGTACACCTGTCTGTCCAGAGCAGGGACTAGGGCACTTCAAGCTAGTTGTCAAGGAGGAATCTCAATCACTCTTTTGGCCTCCCAATTACCCTGACTGTGAAGGTGACTGGGGCAATCCAGACGGACAATACTCAGGATAATCAAATAGGCACCTCTGTTTTTTTTCTCAGAAATCTGGAGTGCTACAACCCCCATGACTAACCCAGCAAACTCTTACTTCCCTCTCACCATTCCCCAAAGTACTTGGGAGAACCTCACCTTTTGCTGCAGAAGTTTCCCCTACAAATTCTTCATTTGACAATATTATTGAGTTTGCAAATGATTGCTCCAGCATTTCACTTACAAGCTATGTGACAAAGGCAAATAAGTTGCTTTTCTTTTCCAAACCTCAGTTTCCTTAACTGTGAAATGGAAATAACACGTGCTCTGATAGGACTAGAATTTCTTCTGGGAGTTGATTGTCCCTGGCTTCCCTAATGCAGTTTCCTGGTTATCTAACGGTATTTAAATTCCCAACCACACAGTCTAGGTCTTTTAGACTTGGATTTCTGAAAATCAGGAAAGTTGCCATATTCTTCATTATATCTTACCCTAACAACCAGACACGTCTCTATATGGAGGAGAAAGGGGCTGCATCCAGAGTAGCTGAGTGCCCTGTAACTGTGTGTCAGGGCAAAGTGAACTTCCTTTTGTGAACCGTTCAATAACTCCACAGTGTCTTATTTTATCTCAAAATCAAACTTCCCTTAGAGAGTTCATTCTAGTGTCCTCTGTGTTGATTATTTCCTATTTATCCCGTATGTAGCTTGTCTGTACATAGCTGTTAGCATATTGTCTCCCTCCTGTTAGATTGTGAGATCCTGGACAACAGGACCTCCCATTACTTCTTTTTCAACTTTGTATCCTCAGCACTTAATATGATGCCTGGCACATAGTAGGGGCTTAACGTGTGCTTGTTGACGACTGATGGCATTACAATGGTTCCTAACATGTTCAATGCCTACTCTACAGAGTTGTTGGAAGTAAAGTGCCTTATAACCCTAAAGCACTGTAGAAATGGGAATTAGAACATTTCAAAGATATACTAAGAGACAGAGACAATCATCTAAAGTTACCTTGGGCAAATCAAGAACAGTCAATTATCAATAAACATTTATTAAGCATTTATTATGTGATCTGACCCTATGCTAAGGACTGAGTACACAAATAAAGGCAAAAAACAGTCCCTGCACTCGAAAAAGTTACATTCTAATGCTGGGGATAAGTCTGAGAACCTAGGATCAAACCCTGGCTCAGTTATTTATTATCTGTGTGACTGTGCCTCAGGTGCTTCTCTGTTCTGAGCCTTGGTTTCTTCAGTTTAAAGTGAGGGGTAGTAGATCACTGTAAAAATGCCAGACCTTTTCCACTTGACATTTTTTTTTGTTCAGCATCATTCTATATTTAAGAAGTTTGTTTCTCATGTAAGATATATATGAACGTAATGGAACACTATTGCATATAAGAAATGATGAGCAGAGGAAAACCTAAATGTATAGACAAACAACTTGAGGAAAAGCATCTCTGGTCCACTCATCTTCAAAAGAGATTGTGATTCCAGCTTTGATGGGGCTGGAGAAGAGAAAAGGAAGCCAGCTGCTCTGTTTTCCTCTGAAAGAGAATACTAGACTGGAATTACACTTTTCTCCTCCACCCCACCCCCCAAAATTGCTGGTATTTGGATACAACTGATTCAGAACAAAAAGCTGCTATCTCTTTAATTTTTGCTTTGTTTTTTGGAGGCAAATAGGGTTAAATGACTTGGCCAAGGTTACACAGCTAATAAGTCTCAAAGGTCATATTTGAACTCAGGTCCTCCTGACTGCCTGGAGCTCTATCCATTGAGCCACCTAGCTTTCCCTGTCCCACCAGCTGCTACCTCTTAAGGGAAGGAAGTTATACCAAGTCTGTACCCTTTGGTTTGATGTCTTTTCTAGCCAAACACTGGCTATACAAATGACCATCTGAAACAGTGAATAGCTAGGAAATTCAAGGAAATCCAAGCAAACAGCAAGCCCTTGTCTCTCTCCTTTCTCATCTCTGCTTCTTTGTCCTAGAAGTCTCCCCTCCATATCAAGGAGCTCTCTGGGCTCACAGCATCACAGGGTTGTTCTTCAGACAGTCCCCAAGCCTGGGGGACAGGAAGTAAAGCTACACTATTACCATTTACAAACATGTCCAATTAAGATTATTTTATATTAAACCATTTTAGTTTATTTACAATAAATTTCTATTTATTAAAAATCGAATAAGCTATTTATTTATGTAAATTTCAAAGGAACATTTGTAAAGAATTGAAATAAACTCTGGTTTTATTTATTTATTACCATTCAGAAAACAAACAAAAAACCCAAACCCATCATAAGATACTGATTTAAGATGGGTGAAGGCAGCTCACTGACACTCTGGGAAAACACAAAAATTCATCTTGCATGAAAGGCTTCCTCCTAGAGGATAGAAACAGCAGCGGTGTCCTGGAAACAGTGTTGAGAGGGGAGGAGCCAAGATGGAGGAGTAGAAAGACTCATGTATGCTAGCTCCCAACCCACAGCCCATATATTTTCTGTAAAAAGAACTCCCCACAAATTCTGGAGCACTACAAGCCGCGCAGAAACACAGTGGAAGAGATTTACGTTCCAGAGAGCCCTGGAAAGCTGTCCCCAGGGGTCCGTTGTGCACCAGACAGCGGAGCCCACCCCTGCGCTGCCCTGTCTGCACAGCCCCAGAGGAGCAGATCTGAGCAGGCTTCAGGGACGGAATCTCCGGCGGCCACAAAGGTCCCTCCACCCACAGACACTACAGGTCAGTGAGAGAGACTTCTGGGCTGCCCGAGAGGGGAGCGGGGTGTCTCCGTGACTCCGGCCCCCTTGCAAGGCAGCAGCAGAGGGAGCGGCAGAGTCAGCAGTGGCCTGGGACTCCCCAAGCAGGCAGGAGCTCAGGGCCATTACCGAAGGTCTCTGCATAAACACCCTCAGGGAACTGAGGCTGGGAGGTGGCCCTGCCCCCACCTGAGCAGCAGAACTTAAGCTCACATTGAATAGCAGCGGAAAGCCCTGAGGCTAGGGAGCAGCATTTGAATCTCAGACCCCAAGCACTAGCTAGGCAGATCTAGGCAGGGGTGGAGAGGAATCTCAGAAATCAAGTAACTGGCTGGGAAAATGCCCAGAAAAGGGAAGAAAAATAAGACTATAGAAAGCTACTTTCTTGGGGGACAGATGTTCCTGCCTTTCATTTCTGATGACAAGGAACAATTCTTACCATCAGGGAAAGACGTGGAGGTCGGGGCCTCTGTATCCCAGACATCCCAGTTGGATGTCCGGTGGGCTCAGGCCATGGAAGAGCTCAAAAAGGATTTTGAAAATCAAGTTAGACAGGTGGAGGAAAAACTGGGAAGAGAAATGAGAGAGATGCAAGAAAAGCATGAACAATGGGTCAATACCTTGCTAAAGGAGACCCAAAAAAATGCTGAAGAAAATAACACCTTGAAAAATAGGCTCACTCAATTGGCAAAAGAGGTTCAAAAAGCCAATGAAGAGAAGAATGCTTTCAAAAGCAGAATGAGTCAAATGGAAAAAGAGGTTCAAAAGCTCACTGAAGAGAACAGTTCTGTCAAAATTAGAATGGAACAGATGCCAAGAAATCACAAAACAAAAGCAAAAGAATGAAAAAATGGAAGAGAATGTGAAATATCTCATTGGGAAAACAACTGACCTGGAAAATAGATCCAGGAGAGACAATTTAAAAATTATATATACCTGAAAGCCATGATCAAAAAAAAGAACCTAGACATCATCTTCCATGAAATTATCAAGGAAAACTGCCCTGATATTCTAGAACCAGAGGGCAAAATAAGTATTCAAGGAATCCATCGATCACCACCTGAAAGAGATCCACAAAGAGAAACACCTAGGAACATTGTGGCCAAATTTCAGAATTCCCAGGTCAAGGAGAAAATATTGCAAGCAGCTAGAAAGAAATAATGCCAGTATGGTGGAAATACAATCAGGATAGCACAAGATCTAGCAGCTTCTACATGAAGGGATCGAAGGGCGCGGAATAAGATATTCCAGAAGTCAAAGGAACTAGGACTCAAACCAAGAATCACCTACCCAGAAAAACTGAATATAATACTTCAGGGGAAAATATGGTCTTTCAATGAAACAGAGGACTTTCAAGCATTCTTGATGAAAAGACCAGAGCTGAAAAGAAAATTTGACTTTCAAACACAAGAAGGAGAAGCAGCATGAAAAAGTAAACAGCAAAGACAAGTCTTAAGGGACTTACCAGAAGTGAACTGTTTACATTCCTACATGGAAAGATAATATTTGTAACTCTTAAAACTTTTCAGTATCTGGGTAGTTGGTGGGTCCATACACACACACACACATGCACATGCACACACACGCATGCACACAAGCACACACATGTACATGCATGCATGCACATACAGAGACAGAGAGCACAGAGTGAATTGAATAGGATGGGACCATATCTTAAAAGAAATTAAGGTAAATGGTGAGAGAGAAATGTAGTGGGAGGAGAGAGGGTGAAATGGAATGGGGTAAATTATATCTCATTCAAGAGGCAAGCGGGAAACTTTTTAGTGGAGGGAAAAAGAGGAGAGCTGAGAAAAAAACATGAAGTTTACCCTCATCACATTTGACTAAAGGAAGGAATAAAATGCACACTCATTTTGGTATGAAAACCTATCTTACAATACAGGAAAGTGGGGGAGAAGGGGATAAGCAGGGTGGGGGGGATGATGGAAGGGAGGGCAATGGGAGGAGGGAGCAATTTGAAGACAACACTCTTGGGGAGGGACAGGATCAAAAGACAGAATAAAAACAATGGGGGGCAGGATAGGATGGAGGGAAATACAGTTAGTCTTACACAACATGACTATTATCGAAGTCATTTGCAAAACTACACAGATATGGCCTATATTGAATTCCTTGCCTTCCCAAAGGGAATGGGTGGGGAGGGAGGGACAGGGAGAATTTGGAACTCAAAGTTTTAGGAGCAACTGTTTAGTATTGTTCTTGTTACTAGGAAATAAGAAATACAGTTAATGGGGAATAGAAAGTCATCTGGCCCTACAGGACAAAAGAGAAGATGGAGACAAGAGAAGGGAGGGATGATAGAAGAGAGGGCAGATTGATGATAGGGAAAATTAGAATGCTTGGTGTATTGTGGTGGGGGGAGGGGATAAATGGTGAGAAAATTTGGAACCCAAAATTTTGTGAAAATGAATGTAAAAAGTTAAATAAATAAATTTATATTTAAAAAAAAATGTTGAATCTGGAATCTGATGATCTGGCTCTGTCACCTTGGACAAGTCATTTCCTGCCTCTGAGTCTTAGTTTCCCTCTCTCTAAAATGAAGATAGGTTGACATGAACTTGAATATCCTTTGTAAGTCTTGATATTATTAATAATATCATAAATTATTACTTATACTCATATTAATTATATATAATATATTATTATATAATGCATAATATATTTTATATATTATATAACATAAATATAATATATTGTTATATAATGATAATAACTCTTGATATTATTAAATGCTCCTAGGTTTCCCACCTCCAGTTCCAACAGAATAGTGTGGTGAATTTGGTATACATCCCACCTTTGTGATGCTAGTGCTTTTTCCCCTTGAAATCACTTTGTATTTACTAATCTGTGTACCTGCTGTACCTCTTCAGTAGAATAGAAATTCCGAGGACATGAGACAAGGGAGTCAACCCTTGAGAGCTGTTGTGCTTTTAATTTCCACATAGTAGATGCTTAATGAGTGGAACAAGTATATGTGAAGACCCCTCAGGGGCCCCTTGTGTCAGCCTGTTTGTGTCACTCGGCAAACCAAACAACAGAGATTCTGTTTTTGTTAAAATTCTTTTTGTGCTAGGAGATAGTCCTTGACAGCTTTTCGCATACTCCCAGACTGCCTTTACTCACTCCCTTATCTCCTTTCCTAGACAATTACTCCATGTTACATGACAATCCTTGAACAGGAGTTGCTCACTCCCATATCCCCCCCTTTTTCTAAAAATTACTCTTGCACACTTATTCTTTGTTGCTGGGGTAGATTTGCTGTGGATAGATTGTACCCTCAAAGCCCAGCCAATGAGCTAAGAGGAAGGGGGTTAGGGTGGGGGCATTGTGCTCAGGGTCTAAAAAAACTGCTGTGCAGGGCACACTCTTACCTTCCTCAGCCATCACCATCTTGAACACAGGCAGGAGTACCCTGTCTCAAGAAAGCTGAATAAATATCTTTCCTTTTTACTCCTTTGGTCAAAACTCTAATTTTATTAAGGTGGTCGTCCCACACAATAAATGTGTTGAATTGTATTTAACTAAGTCACCATTTCTCTGTGCCTCTGTTTCCTCATTTGTAAAATCAGTGGGTTAGACTGCTTCACTGGTGAGGCCCCTTGTAGCGCCAAAGCCCACGATCCTGGAAGTTCTATGTTCCAACCCTCAAAGTCAATGCTCTTACATCTGTCTCTTCTTCTTAGATTTTTCATGTTGTTGGGACATTTGGTGAGCTCTCTTTTAGGGGAGCCAGTAAGTGAAGATGTGGGAGAATGATGGTAGGAGATTGGCTATGGTCTCTAAACTCTACCATTCTGGGGTTTAGTCCTGTCATCTGCCATGAAATGTCCACCATCTCTGCTGTGCCTGGGGAAGTGACCAACACCAGTTATGCAGCAGCTTCCCCTAGTGGTCAAGTTTGGAAAAGACACAAAGACAGTTCACTGAGGGCAGGTGGACTGGGTGGAGGACTGAGGAGCTCTGTGTGCCTTCTTGTTCCTACGTCCATTGGGAGGGTCCTCAGACCCTGAGGGCTAAATGGGACCCAGTCACCGGGATGGCTAGGTGCCAGCCCCCAGATCTAACTAGGACAGACGCCTTCTACAAGGGAGATGGGAGCAGAAGGGGAAGGGAAACATGAGGCAAGGAAAACCACTGGTTAGTGCAAAGGGTTCTGGGTGTGCTCGCAATTTCCTGGGCTTAGGGAATGAGTGACAGCGCAGCCTGTCTTGCTTGCTGGTGCCACCTGGTGGCTATATGGAAAACAGTCAGGGAGAGTCAAAGCAGAGATGGTCAAAGAGAAGCCCATTAGGTACGCATTGAGTTTGTTGGAGGAAAGCTTGCCTTGCCCGTGTGGGAAAACTTTATGGAATTGCTAACGTTGCATGGTTGAAGGGCCAAACCTACTGTTTAGAGACCAGATTTGTTTAATGTGTGACTCAGGACTCCAAGTTGTGCTGAGCCTAAAGAAACTTTCCAGGAGAGCCAGATCCAAAGATTAATGAAAAGCGTTTTCTTCTGCCATACATCTCAAGCAACCCCCAAGTTTTATCTGGACACTGCCTCCGTGCTGGCCAATCAACTGTGCTTTCCCTGTTCTTTGGTTAGAACACTATACAATGTAAAAATTACAGGCACTAGAGGGACATTCCTTTTTTTAGATCTCCCCTCTGTTGGACAATTTAATAAACTTCTTTCTAAATTATTTCAGTTCTGGATTTTGTTTTCTGCCAACAATTAATGGACATTTGAGAAGGAAACTTGGACCTTAACCCACACCTTTCCTTCACTGGTAACATAAAGGTTGGGGCAGGGTAGGTGGAAGAGGTTATCTCTCTTAGTACAAATACCTCATAGTATTTTCTGGGGCAGAGTGAAGGGTGTGGGAAACTGCGTCACGATAGTAATTTGTTAGGGTGACTGTATGGGTCACTGGAAGAGGCTGATACATACTGTTAACTTCAGGTTCTTTACCCAGGGCAGGGGGAGTGAACCTCAACTATATAGAGCTCCCTGAGAAGGAGAAAAAGGAGTCAACTCTCTCTAGAAGTGCTTCCCTCCCTAGATTCAGTACTATAAGAAGTCGGGAGGACTATCTAGGTCCTGGGGAAAGCTGAGGCACATCAGAGAAAGGTTGACTTGATTGTTTATGAGTTCAAGGTACAAATTCTCTCAGTTTTGTGTTTGGTTTTTTTGAGGGGTGGGGTTTAAATAAAGCCTTTACCTAATTAATGCTTTGTTAGTCTGAGTGCTTACAAGGAGGATGAAGCCCCGTTTGCCTTTCTCATAGAGAGTTCAATTCTCATGTCCCCAAGAGAAACTCTGGCTAGGGACAAAATGAGTCAATTTTTGATGTTTTCAGGGGAAACCTTGGGTAGGACATGAGCTAAACAGTATGATTGTTGAGATACCACCCAAGACTAAACACTAGAAACCCCAAACTTCAGTTCTAGGCTGTAAGTTACAACCAAAAATTTGTGTCCTTGAGTTTGTCTACAAGGATGTGCCCAGGTGCACACTTCTTCATGGGTGCATATATATATATGTGTGTGTGTGTGTGTGTACATATATATATATATATATATATATATTTATACTTGGGAGTATTCCTACATGTGTATCTTTCTGTATGTATATGTCTCCCATTGGATATTAAATCTCAAGGAAAATATGAGGCAATACTACATAGATCCAAAAAGTTTTCTGCCTGTTGGTGGAGCTGTGAGCTGATCCAACCATTCTGGAGAGCAATTTGGAACTATGCTCAAAGGGCTACAAAAATGTGCATACTCTTTGATCCAACAATATCACTTCTGGGACTGTATCTCAAAGAGATCATAAAAATGGGAAAGGGTCCCACATGTACAAAAATATTTATAGCACCTCTCTTTGTGGTGGTCAAAAACTAGAAATCAAGGGCATGGCCATAAATTGAATAAGTTGTGAATGTAATGGAATACTGTTGTGCTATAAGAAATGATGAACAGGAAGACTTCAGAGAGGCCTGGAAAGACTTATATGAACTGATGCTGAGTGAAAGGAGCAGAACCAGGAGAACTTTGTACACAGCAACAAGCACAGTGTGAGAGCAATTTTTCTGGTAGACTTAGTCCTTCATAGCAAAACAAGGACCTAAAAAATTCCCAAAGAAATTTTGAGGGAAAATGCCTTCCACATCCAGACTTATGATGGAAAATGCTGGCCACATTCCCAGAAAGAACTATGGAACTGGATCGCAGAATGAAGTAGACCATTTATTTATGTATTATGTTTTGTTTTGTTTTATGGTTTCTTCCATTCATTTTAATTCTTTGCTTCAACATGACTAAGGTGAAAATGTATTTAATAGGAACGTATGTGTAGAATATATATAAGATGGCATGCTGTCTTGGGGAGGGAGTAGGGAAGGAGAGGAGAAGGAGGGGGAGGGGAGAAAATCTAAGATATATGGAAGTGATTGTAGAACCCTAAAAACAAATAAAATAATTTTTAAAAGGATTCCTTAAAAAAAGAAAAGAAAAGAAAGGTTTTCTGCCTGTGAAACTTGATTTCTGTTGCACAGTACACATTTCCCATATTGTTCAGAACCCGGATACAATTTTATTTCTTTTTTTCTAGTTAATAGTTTTTTATTTTTTTCACTTCATAGTATTTTATTTTTTTCCAATACATGTAAAGATAGTCTTCAACATTCACTTTTACAAGATTGTGAGATTGCAATCTCTTTCTCCCTCTTTCACCTTCCTAAGACAGCATGCAATCTGATATAGGTTGTACATCTATTATTCTATTAAACATAAATTTCCACATGAGTCATG
Organism: Bettongia penicillata ogilbyi; assembly: GCA_023548195.1. Lineage (NCBI taxonomy): Eukaryota > Metazoa > Chordata > Mammalia > Diprotodontia > Potoroidae > Bettongia > Bettongia penicillata. The sequence goes on from JAJHZJ010000120.1 coordinate 8,598,915, forward strand.
TTGTGAAAGAAGAATCAGAACAAAAAGGAAAAACCACAAGAAAGAAAAAAACAAAAAAGTGAAAATGGTGTACTTCAATCCATATTCAGACTCCATAGTTCTGTCTTGGAATGTGGACAGCATTTTCTATAAGTGTTTTGGAGTTGTCTTAGGTCTTTGTGTTGTTGAGGAGAGTTAAATCTAACAAAGTCGATCATCCCACAATGTTGCTCTCACTGTGTGCAGTGTTCTCCTGGTTCTGCTTTCTTCACTCAGCATCAGTTCATGTAAGTCTTTCCAGGTTTTTCTGAAATTCACCTGTTCTTCTTTTCTTATAGTACAATAGTATTCCATTACATTCATATCCCACAGCTTGTTCAGCCATTCCCCAATTCACAGGTATGTCCACAATTTCCAGTTCTTTGCTACCTGGTACAATTTTCAAAAGCAATTTAGTTCAAGGCACAGGTTCAACTCAACAAATATTTATTAACCATTTGCTGTGTGCAAGGCACTGACAAAAACAAAAATTCTCCCTCAAGGAGATGCCCTTCTGATGTCATCACTGTTTCTCAGTTGTGTTCAACTCTTCATGAACCTATTTGGGGTTTTCTTGGCAAAGATACTGGAGTGTTTTGCCATTTCCTTCTCTGGCTCATTTTACAGATGAGGAAACTAAGGCAAACAGGGTTAAGTGACTTGTCCAGGGTCACACAGCTAGAAAGTATTCGAGAACAGATGTGAGCTCAGGTCTTCCTGACTCTAGGTCCAACCATCTATCCATTGTACTACCTAACTATAATGGTAATTTAAATGGGAAGATCTTTTCCATTCAATAATAGACTTGCCTGGGTCACTTGGAAGTCTGAGTTGCATGAAGCCTGTGGTGGGAGGAGTTTGCTGAACAGGTGGAACAGAAAGAGGCAGAGCCACAGTGAAGCTAGAGTGGAGCTAAGAGGAAACTTGGTCACAAGAGCAGTCAGGGCTAGGAATGGAGCGGACGGCCCTCGTCCCTACATGGCTTGGTGGTGTGGTTGAAAGAAAAGAGTCACGGGAGGCGGGAAAAGATAGACCAGTTCCGTTTATTGATCTGAGGGTTAGGGTTTATATAGACAGAATCTGCAAAGTCTACGTGACATTCTGCTCATCTCCTGTCCCAGTGATTAAATCAATCAGGGTGATTAAATCAGTCTTTAATCAGACTATGAGCCTATGGGCATCTATTTTACATATCCCTTGTTTTCTGTAATTCTCTTGTTTGTCTCAAGGAGACAACATCTGGGGGGCATGGAGAGTCATTCCGGATGATAATGAGCACAGCCCCAAAGAACAGTTTCCCAGAAGGTCTATCCTGATCTTGTCAACTGCACTCCACCCTGGCCCTCAACATAGGAAGGATGCAGGCAAGCAGGCAGCTGGCTAGTGTGAGTGAGGGAACTCGTTAGTGATTTTGTTTAAGGGAGCCTGCTTGTGATTTGTTTAAGGGAACTGGTTTGTGGAAAACCTAGCAGGAAAAAGGCTTGGGGATGGTGTTGCCCTACACCATTATTGTGTATAGATTTTTGTTACTATGATGGATTTGACTTTCTGGTGTCTGAATAAATGTTTTGGTTCTGTCTTCCATGTGAAGACTCTATGGTATTTTGCAATTGAGAATTGTGCTGGGACATTCATGGCCACTGTAGATGCTGTGAATATCACATTGGTGCTACACTAGCCAATAGACACTTTTAAGTTCCATTCCTGGAACTGGTTGTCAAATAGAAGATGGATTAGATTTGCTTTGGTTGACCCCAGATGGTGGAGCCAGGAGTAATGAGGGAAGGCAGAGGAATTGTAGTGGAGTAGATATGGGTGTGATATGAGGAAAACCTTTCCAACAATGAGAACAGCCTAAGATGTCGCATGGGAGCTCCAAGAGCTAATGAGACCACACCCCATTAGTGAAGGAGGCAGAGAATGAGTGACCATCAGGGATTGCACTAGGTGTCTGAGATTTCTTCCAGTTCTGATAAGCCATGATTTTTTAACTACAGAAGACTCAAATAGCCAACCAAAAGAACATTTACAGAAATCTATTAGTGAAGTCCCATGACATTGGCTATAAGCTCCGTACTAGTTCATGGGTCTGACTTTCAGATGTTGTCCCTGTTAGTCCCGCCCAAAGCCTGTAATAAAAATTTTCTCCCTCAATCTTAGTTCCCTTCTTTCAGGCACCTCCTCTGCCCTCCCTCTACCCCTGGAATGCAGAAGGAGAATCATAAAACTCTTTCCTGGTCCTTCCCCACCACAAGTCAGGCACTGAAGGAGCAGCTCAAGTCCCCTTCATATGGGTGTAAATGGGATCCACCCAGTCTGCAGCATCTTGGGCCAAGTGAACCTGGGCAAGATCACTTCCCTTTTCACGAAATTTTAACAGTTGTCACTCACTGGCCCAAAGCACTTGGGCAGAAATATTGGGAAAGCTTCCAACTTGCCAAACCCTGTACTCAACTACACTATGGGGAAAACAGATGATTAAGACTCAGTCTCCACCCTTCTTGAGGTCACAGCCTCAAGAGGATAACTTGAGGATAGAGAATAACTTTAGAAGTCAACAAGAGACCGGGAAAGTCTCAGCCTCCAATATTTCACAGAACCTGCAACACGCACACATGAAGGGGGGTGTCACTTCCTTGGCAGTCCAGTGCCTGCTGTCTGGCTAGTACCTGCTCCAAGTGCTGCTAATCCAAGCCACAAATTGCCATGTGGCTGGCAATCTAGCTATGTTCACTTACTTGACAGGTATTTTGTGACAAATTGTAGAACCATAGAAGGTCTGAAACCTTACAGTGCATAGCATAGAATGAACACCCTGATGGGAGGGATCTTCGGATATAGAAAAGCAGAGCTGGCAAGACTCATAGACCATTTAAAAAAAGTTTGTCAGAGTTGAAAGGAATCTTAGGACATACAACATAAACTTTGGAATGGACCTCAGAATGTAGAATTTGAAAGCTGGGAAAGACCTTAGAACACAAGTCATATAAATGTCAGAACAGAAAGGGACCTTGAAGGTCAATCTAGTCCAAACAGTTTGTTTTACATATGAATACAATGAAGGAGCGGAGAAGATTATGCAGTTATTAAACAGCAGTCTTGAACCCTTGACTTGACTTGACTTCCTTCAGTTCTGTCCATTAGACCCCAATTGCCACTATTTCTGCTATTTTCCTTTCATATTTAGTTCTCCCTTCTTTTTGTTTCAAATGCCACCTCCTCCAGGAAGTCCTCCCTGATTCCCTCCCCACCAAATCCACAGGGATCTCTTCATGCCTTTCAGCTCCTATGGCACAGGTGTTCTATGCCTCTCTGGTACTAGATGTTACTCATCCAATAGTAAAAAAAATTATGTCTTGTAAAGCCTGAAAGTCGACAGAGTACATTCATTCAGTCACTCATTGTGTTAGTCTTCCCAGCCCAGCCCAATGGTGAGTGATTCAAAGGCAAGGATAAGTCCCTCTTCTTTCTGTATCCCCGTAGGACATTGCATGTAGTGAATGTACTTTAAATTTGACCCTGAAAAGACTGTTTAAAAAGTCTCAGGAGAAGAAGTATTAGAATGATTCCAACTGTGCATTTGCTACTGAGTCACTGCGTCACTTTAAACAAATCATTTCACCTCAAGACCTCAGCATCTTGCAGGAGAAATGGGGTAGCTGATGGAACACCGATTCAGGTCTCCTCTGGTTCTGACATTCTATGTCCTCTGTTCTAAGGCTCCTCCCAATTCTGTTCTGTTATTGGCTTTCTGTGTTCTGAGGTTCCTCCCGGATTTGGCATTCTCTTGTTCTGTGTTTTAACCATTCTTCCAGCTCTGATATTCTAGCTACAACACTTTATGTTCTAAGCAGAGCTGTGACTATGAATTCTTGGGCCTGGGGCAAATTCATTTGTTGGGAAGCAGGAGGAAGATGATGTTCAAGAGAACAGTCCAAATAATACAGACGCAATCAGAGAGGGTGTGGCCATGTAGTTTGGAATGGGCCTCATCAGAATTAGGGTAAAGGCAAGCCCTAAGAGAGGGATACTATGGTAAGAACTACAGAGGGTCTGAGACCTTGGAATACATAGTGCAGAATGAATGTCCTAGGGGGTAGTGGTCTCCAGTGGTTCAGGCCTGATAGAGGTGAGGCAGGGCAGTTAGGTAGCACAATGGATAGAATGCTAGGCCTGGAGTCAGGAACACTCATCTTCCTGAGTTCAAATCTGGCTTCAGACACTTACTAGCTGTGTGACTCTGAGCAAGTCACTTCTCTCTGTTTGCCTCACTTTCCTCATCTGTAAAATAAACTAGAGAAGGAAATGGCAAACCACTGCAGTATCTTTGCCCAAGAAAATCACAAAATGAGTCACAAATACTCGAACACAACTGAAAACAATTGAGATGAGGCTCAGAGAGGGTAGTCATTAGGAGGGGAAGTGCCTCACCCCATGTGGATTCGAGCATGGTGTGGTTATGACTATGGTTATAAGGTCTCTTCCAACTCCAATGATCTAGGGTCTCAAAGGATCTCCAACACAACACTTCATAGGAAGATGCCAGAAGTCCAGACTCATGTGACAACAGCCAACGCAAAGTATCTCTAATGTTACTTTTGAAGATACATATTAGGAAAGAAAAGAGTTCGTTTTTTCCAAGTCCCCACCCTGCAGTTCCGATGAGGACCCAAATGTCCTCACTGAGCTGTTACATCTGTAGCTCCCCCTTCTTCAGCCACAGGCTTTGCAGGCCAAAGTGGAGCACCCTTAGTTGTATGGCCTTCCGGGGAAGATTTCCTAACTCCCCTTCTTTTATCAGTCAAGATGTACTCCCTTTTCTCCAACCTACTTATGATAAAATCTGCTATTTCTAGACCACTTGACAGTTCACTTCACCAACTCTTCAATTACAGTGTACATTTCCCATATCACCTTAAGGGTTACAGAGCATTTTCCTCAAAATACTCCTCAGAAAGAAATAATAGAAGAACTATTTCTCCATCTTACAGGTGGAAAAATTGAGTCTCAGGGAGATTACGTGAATTGCTCACATTGCCAATAAATATCAGAGCTACGATCTGAACCTGCAACTCCTGATTCTAAATCCTTTGCCCTGTTGCCTCATTTATACTTTATCACAATGCTAGAAGGTCAGTGGTGTAGGTATTAACATTCCCCATTTCTCAGAGGAGGAAACTAAGGCCCAGAAAGAGGAAGTAACTTAAGCAGGGTCACCCAAGTCAAGGGTCAGTGTAATAGAGTGGAAATAGAGGTCTCTGGGAACCCCAATTATGCCATTTAGTATCTATGTAACCCAAGGTGAGTCATCACCTCCCTGGGCCTCAGTTTTTTGGCTCTGTCTACCTCACAGGTAAACCTTAAAGAGCTACAGCATTAGAAACTTTTGCTATTCAACCTGTGAGAGCGCTTCGGAAGTAAGAGGAATTTAAAGGAGAATTCTAAGCTGGGTGTGGTGGCACAGGCCTGCAATTGCTGCCGCTGATAGAGCCCTTAAGATGGGGAGTAGACTCAATATGGTGGAGCAAAAGTGTCCAGCCTGCTGAGGAGGGGCTGGACAGTCCAGATGAGAAAAGGAGAGTTCCAACATCTTGCCCGTAGCAGTAGTGGCATTGAGTTCATGGGTAGCTGCTGCTCTTCTAGGTTGGGAAAGATATGGCAACACAATCTGGAGAGATGGAGAGAGATAGACAGATAGACAGACAGACAGTATTTGGTATGTTTGGAGGAGATGACTCCCCTCAGAGCCATCCTTGAAGGTCTGAGCTAAGAGAAGGCACTGATTAGTGGGCTGCCTTTCTAGTATCTAAGCAGCAAAGCCCTATCTGCTTCCTGCCATCAGAAAACCACTGACTGTTCTGTTTCCACTATCTGTGTTGTGTTGATTACTGCCTTTCTCTTTCGAGTGTTCTGTTCATGCCCCCCCCTTTCTGTTCCAATTCATTTCTGATACCTATTGTTTAAGAGAACCAGTGACATCATGGCATGATGTCTAGACTTGTATATGAATAGGATTTAAGGGAGACAGAGTTGCAAAAAGTCATCAGCCTTCCTCTCTCTTCCTAAGTCACTGAAGCTCAGTGGCAGGACAAGTCAGGATGACTGCTGATGGCCCAAGATGCAACCGATGCCCTTGGTATCTACAGCGTCTGAACAGGCTCTAAGTGCTTCGGCCATCTTCCTGGCTATTGGAACAAATCATTCTCATCTGCTCATTCAGACAAGGAAAGTCTTCACATGCTTGGGGTAGACATCCCCCTAACACACTGATGGGTTTGAGGCTTGTCACTTACTTTCATCCTGGCTCAGCCTGTCTGCCAAGATAGTTTACCAGGGTGTGGCTGCTGCACATACTACAGCTTCCTGGAGCCACAGGCAAGAGTTGGGGGAATCAAGTAGATACCAAAGGTGGATGAGCAGCCCTGAAGAGGGTTCATACCTAGATTTAATACAGTAGCAAGATGGCACAGTGAATAGAAGCCTGGACTTAGATTCAGGAAACCTGAGCTCAAGTCCTTACTAGTTATGTGACCTTGTTCAGGTCACTTATCATCTCTTAGCCTCAGTTTTCTGATCTGTAAAATGGGAGAGGGCTTATAATAGCACCTACCCCATAAGTTCGTTATGAGAAACAAATGAGATACCAGGTAAAACAGTTTGAAAACCTAAGGCACTCTGCGAATGCCAGCTATGTCCTTGCTTAAGCAATTATTTTTAGAGCCCTGGAAGTAGTGAGGTAGATTTAGTCTAGAACAGAAAGCAAAACCTACATCTTGCATTTCAAATGGAGCCCAGGCTTGGTCTGGCACATAGACTCCTGAATAATGGGCTTTCCTGTGGGTTTTGCCAAGCGAAGAGAAAACAGACTCGCTGTACCTGGCCTTCCTCTGTTCCAGTCTTGCCAAACAAGACTCCAAAAAACAAAGCAGTGACATTCAATGATGTCAAAGGCCTTTCTTTATTAGCTCTAAATACATTTTTATGGTGATAATAGATGCAAGATTCAGACCCAGGGCTTCTGATTCCAAATCTGGCTGCAGGCTATCCCCTCTAACCTAAGGTCTTCATGGTACAGTTCAGACCTGTGGTTTCTTGGAATATGTTCAGCTGGGATAGGTTGTTTCCCTTTCCCTGAACTCAGGATTCTGGCTGTCTCTTTGCACACAAACATTTGGTATACCCTCTAACTCACTGGGCCTCTTTGTAATCACAGGAAACTTGATGCTGACCCATGACACACAGTCACCCATATGCCTTTTGGGATCAGAGGAAAACATGTGGATAATTGGTTCTGGGGTGGGGTTTGTAACTGGAGGGAGAGCTGGCACTGAGGCTGAGCTTCTGGTAATAGCGGATATATCCCCATCCTCCTCTCCCTGCTCAGTGGTTACCAAAGTTCTGGCTAAGGCCAGGAGAAGGTAGGGAGGGAATCAATGTTTCTCTCTGGGTCTTTGTCTAGTCTCCTGCCTCAGGGAGCTCCTTATTTTGTGAACAAAGGACATGCAAGGAACAGCTGAACCGATTACTATTTTGTTGGTTGATGCTACTGGGTGGCTTTCTTGGTGCCAGGGAAAGGAAAAAGGTGAGAAGAGGCAGGATCTACAGGTTCACAGATGAGGGCCCTGGATCTGAAGATACCTACTCTTCCTATTCTTTTGGAGAGATGATAAGAAGGGGAGAAATGTGGGAGGGGAGAATTTCTATGTATCATGCAGAAGGAGAAATTGTAAGATGGTAGCTTTTGCATGGAGCTAGTTCTATTAGACAAGGCTGCGGAAAGGAAACATAATGGTCTCGGCTCCTCTTAATGGGATTTGGAAAAAGCATGGGATAAGGAAGCAGAAGACCTGGATTCAAGATCCAACTTGTCACTTACTAGTTCTGTGGCCTTAGGCAACTTATTTCTTTTTTCCAGGGTTCATTTTCTCTTTGCAAAATGAGGGGTTAATAAATAGCTCACACTGCCTTTCCCCCAAGACGGCACTGAAGGCGAAGGAAGCCGTTGTCCCCCAGGCGGGAAGCCAAGTCCAAGGCCTTGAAGAAGGTAGTGCTAAAAGGTGTCTATAGCCACAAAAAGAAGAAGATCTGAACATCCCCCACCTTCCAGCGACCCAAGATACTAAGCCTTTGGAGGCAGCCCAAATACTCTCGGAAGAGTGTCCCTTGGAGAAACAAGTTTGATCACTAGGCCATCTTTAAGTTTCCCTTGACCACCAAGTCTGCTGTGAAGAAGGCTGAGGACAACAGCAGCCTAGTCTTCATTGTGGACGTCAAAGCCAACAAGCGTCAGATCAAGCAGGCGGTAAAGAAGCTCTATGACATTGACATGGCCAGCATCAACACACTGATCCAGCCTGATGGAGAGAAGAAAGCCTATGTCTGGCTTGCTCCAGACTATGATGCCTTGGATGTTGCCAACAAAATTGGCGTCATCTAAACTGTGTCCAGTTGTCCCATTGCACCTACAATAAAAAGTTTTCCTGGAAAATAAATATATAAATAAATAGCTCACACTGTCATAATGCTTTAGGGTTAGCAAAGTACTTTGTATACCTTACATTCCTTGTTTGATCCTTGCGATAGGTTGGTGAGGTAAGTTCAACAGTTGTTATTTTCATTTTACAGTTGAGGAAACTGAGGCTCTGAGAGGTTAGCAAGTGTCAGAGGCAGAAGCAGAAATCCAGACGTCATCAGGTGATCACCACAAGAGTAGTTCTTTATGAGTCTCTTCTCCACAGCAATGCTATCAGGGTAGGGAACCTGCCAAAACATACAAATAGAAGTTAATGAGCTATATTTTTTTAGGAGCGTAGATAAACAGAGGACCTTAAACCTGAGACTAGTCATCCCTGCCCAGGAAACACAACCCTTGAATTTGAGTTGGAGGATAGCCTCCTAAAGAATGTGATGTAAGAAGCATTTTTCTGGCTGAAACATCCTCTCTTTTCTTTTCCACTGACCTCTGATGATCTGTGACTATGAATTCCTTTCCTCTTGCACCTGAAATTTCCATCATTAGAGTCATTTGCCTAGGTCAGATTGAAGAGGCAGGAGGTTCCTATTTGGCAATACAAGAGCAAACAGGAAAAAGTCTAGGTGTAGGAGTTTGGGAACCAGGATATTACTCTTGGTTCCTCAGCTAAACAACTATGTGACCTTGGACAAGTCATTTCCTCTTTTGCCTTCAATTTTCTTCTCTGTAAAATTAAAAGGGGGAGAATTGGACAATTTCTCAGAATGCTTTTATAACATTCTAGAAACCCTTTGTGATCTGATGGGGAGGTGGGAGGCAAGATCAGTTTGTCTAATAGGTAGTTGTCCCCTTGGGAGCTGCAGGTATTCCCAAAGGAGTTGGGATGTGGGACAAGGGAGTTTCAGTTGTGAGTCTGGAATGGGAAGGAGGAGAGAAGTTTTGAGAAAGAAGTAGGAAAGAGAGTTCCAGCCCATTAGAGATGGAAAGGACACTTGAAGAAAAAATATGAGAGCCGGGAGGGACTTCAGAACCAAGAATGTGATAACTAGAGGGGACCTTAGAACATGTCAGAGTTGGAAGGAATTTTAAAGTTCAGTCAGCTCATCCTCCTTATTTTCAGACTGAGGAAACTGAGACCCAGAGAGGTGAAGAGACCGCCATAACAAGCCTTATTGGGTGGGCAGGAGACACGGGGCACCCAGAGCAGGCCCCAAAGGCTCATGAAGTCAGTCTCCTTCACAGCATGCCTTGAGCTTAAGATTTCCAGTCATTTGGAAATTCTTCAGTGGAGTGACTTTTGACTTCTCACACAACCAGAGAAAAGGCTTTGGGATGTAGTCAACTTGACAGGCAATATACAGATGCAGGAATCACTCTGCAGATGTGGAAGACATGCAAGACTAAAAGTCCCTTTAAAAGAAAGACAGATGTGCCAGATTGGCACGGTGCAAACAGCCTTGGACTCAGGTTAGAACTGTGTTCCAATTTTAGCTCTGCCACTTTTTACAGGTTGGAGTATGGATAAGTCACTTCTCTGAGACTCCTTTGTATATTGAGAGAATTAGTATAAATGATCTCTAACATTCCCTTAAATTCTAAAAACCCTGCTGTCCTAGGATGTATGGCCAGGACCTAAAGACAGACTAGGATGGAACAAGGTTATGAGGACATCCCACTTGGGAACGTAGGAGGATGCAGGGATTAGTGTGTGGAACATGAAGGAGGTCTCAAAGAACTTAGCCTGTCAGAGCCGAGAAGGACATCGAATTCAGAATTTCAGAGCTGGGAGGAAAATTTGAGGTCATTTGATTTTGACTACAAGGTCATTTGAGTTTGACTCAGCTCTTAATTTAAGCCAATATCCCAGTTGTTTTGCAACTCAGTCAAGCAGAAGGGAAGAAGTATATTTTCCCATTCTGAAACAGGATGCAGGCAGGCTGATCTTTCCTGAGCCATTCTCCACCAGAACAGAGAACACTGGACGGGTCTCCCACTAGCCACCTTTCCTCCCTCCAGACATTTCACCTTCAGAAGAGGAGTTCCTGAGCAAGGAGCAGCCAGAGAAGGACTGGTCCAAGAGCAGGCAGACAGCCAAGGTCAAGGAAGGTGGTTTTCTCCATGGACCAGAGAACTGGTAGGTGTGGGCAGAACTTGTCATGTCCAGTGCTTGAATTCAAGGGTCAGTGACCTACGACTGTGGAGGAGTGGACAGAGCTTTAGATTTTGAGGCAGAGGGCCTGAGTCTGGTTCTTGCTATTTCTGACTTTAAGCAAGTCACATTATATCTCTAAATCTCAGATTCCTACTCTGTAAAATGATTCGAGTTGGGTTAGGTGGGCTCTAGCATCTCTTTCAATTCAAAGTCTTAATGAATTTATGTAGCAGGCCTCATAGGCTTGGTGTGTGCTGCTTAATAACAACAGTAGCTAACTTTTATATAACACTTTAAGGTTTGCAATGTGCCTTTCAGACATTATCTCATTTGATCCTTACAGCAACAGTGGGAGGCAGGTGGTTGCCTCATTTAAAGTTGAGGAAACTAAAGCAGACAGTGAAGCAACTTGGCCAGGGTCACACAGCAAGTGTTTAGCTACTCAAATCCAGTGATGCTGGATTTGAACTCCGACCTTCTTGACTTCAGAGCTGCCTCTAAATGAGTACCTGAGGGCTTGGAGGGGTGTGCTGGTAAATGCTTAACAGCTAACTCTCTGAAAAAAATATACATAGGACATCATTAACATTTCCTCCATCATTAAGTCTACACACAGAAAAAACACCAATAAATCAAGCCTGATTCATAGCCTTTGCCAGCCTGAGATCTAAATGCTCACACTGAAAATTTGCCATGGCTTTCAGAGGTCAGTGTAAGCTGGCTCACTGCATGGTGCCCTCACCTAGGGGTGTCTTGGAGCCCTCTGGAACGAGCTCTCAAACACACTTTCAATGTAATCACATTTATACCTTAGGCATCGGCACAGACCACAATTTGAGCTCGATTTATTGCTCTGCTGATTGTTTAGACTTAAGAAGGTAATGGAGAAAAAGTTAGTGATTAAACTTAAAAGTGTACTGTGAATTTTCAGACCCTCACGCTTAACCAGGGCCCCCCCATCATCCCCACAATGTCACCCTCATCCACACCTACCCTCCCCCACCTCCTCAATCGACAAGCACCTCCTATGAGCCACACTGCGCTGAATATAAGTTTCTCTTTCCTGTGTCCCATTCCACAGAAAGGATCTCTGAATCCAGCAACAGTGATATATGAATGTTTAGTTAGTGGCACAGACATACGCTCCCCAAAAGAGGAGGTACAAAATTCTTTCCCTTAAGGAGCTCACATCAGGGGCATAAGATAAGGACATTATTACAACATACATTCCCCAATAGGTGCCTCAGGAAGGATTAGTACTTTGCTGGGTTAGGTCTGGGGGTCGGAGAGATCTTTATTCCCTGGGTAGTCGGAAGGAGTGACATTTCAGTTGGGATTTTTAAAAATACACAAGAATTTTGGCGAAGGAGATAGGAGCACATTGCAGCAAAAGCAGGGAAGCAGGAAAACTTGGGGTGTGTTAGTCGTCCAGTTTGTCTGGAGCACAGTATAGACTGGGTGAAAAAGTATGAGGCAGGGTTGGAAAGGGAGGGTAGGGGCAGACTGTGAAAGGCTCCGTATGTCAGGCTAAGCATTAGGAACCAAACTCAGGGCTTTTGAGCTGAAGAATGATAGACAAAGTCTATGTATAAAGAACATGAATCTGGCAGCCATGGAGGCTGACAGGAGCAGAGAGGAGGAAAGCAGAATCTTCACATCCACCCCAAGTCTATCCAAGTTGTAACAGCACACAGTCAGATGGGTTCCCTGGGAGGTCTGTGGTACTTCTACTGTTAACCTCATTTTCCAGATAATAAAACAGGCCGAGAGACGGTTAATTTACCTGCCTAAGTTCACACACCTTGCTAGGGCAGATTCTTGAATTCAAAACCTGATCTCCTGGCTCAGTCTAGGGTTCTTTTCATGAGTGTATCATAAAGGATATTGTCAGACTTGGAGGCAGGAAGCTCCTAGTTCAAATACTGCCTCTGATACTTACTAGCTATGTCTCCTCATCTGTAAAATGGAGACAATAATACCTCTACTATGGTAGTTCTCAAAGCAGGGTCTGAGGACCCTTGGGGTCCTTTGGGGGTGGTGTCTGCGAGGTTAAAACTATTTTCATAGTAATACTAAAACATTGAAATCTCTAATACGGTAAATACAAAGAGAGGTAAACAGTGGTGTTCTAGATTCAGCTTAGACTGGCTCTTGAGCTGATTATTAAACTTCTGATGTGAAGATCTCTCTTCAGAAATGCTACAAATTGGGACTTGATTTATTCTTCTGCTAATTGTCTAGTTTTAAGAAAGTGATGGAGAAAATCTTAATGCATATTACACTATCAAGTGTGCTGTGAGGATATTTTTTTTGGAGAGTGGATAGTTAAATATTTAACAGCACACTCTTGGATATAACCCACTTAAAAACTCTTTGGGGGATCTGCAGTCATTTTTAAGAGTGTGAAAGGATCCTGAGGTCAAAAAGTTTGAGAACTCTTGCTCTCATATTTGCCTTATAGACTTATTGTGAGATTTAGATGACATCATTTATAGGCAAAGCCTTATGTACATTTTAGAGTGCTGTATAAATGTCAGTTATGATTATATTACAGTAACTCTTAGGAAGCAGTGGAGGACCTTTAGAAGCAAAGGAAGAGGGATGGAGAGAGCTTCCCAGCTCTCTGGAATTCCCACCAGGTGGTTCTATTCACAAGGCCAATCCTGATAAAAAAATAAACGACTAAATAAATGTGAGTGCCACAGTGACCGGAACAGCGTGGCATGGTTGGTGGCTCATCTTTAAAATGAGATGATAAGAGGAAAATTTAAAAAAAACCTAATTTACAAAATGATAATAAAATAAGGCAGTGGGACTGGCCTTGTTCTCCTCCACCCCTATGATCCTGGGGTGCTGTGACTGGGCACTGAGCTGAAGACCTGGGTGACATCTCTATTCTGACACACAATAGCATTGTGACCCCAGCCACATCACGTCTCTCTGTGTGTCAGCGGGATTTCCTAGAATTGATCTAGTCGGTTCGTTTCAGTTGTTTTCAGTCATGTCCAAAGTTATTTGTGGTCTCATTTAGGGTTTCTTGGCAAAGACATTGGAGTGGTTTGCCATTTTCCTCTCCACCTATTTTACAGATGAGGAAACTGAGACAAACGGGGTGAAGTGACTTGCTTGCCTAGGGTCACACAGCTAGTAGAAGTCTGAGGCCAGATTTGAATTTAGGAGGATGAGTGTTTCTGACTCCAGACTCAGTACTCTATCCACTGCGCCACCTAGCAGTAAGAAAACCACATAACCTCCCCAAATAAGTGTTATGGCCATGTATTTACAGAAGCAAAACAGGCTTTGGATATTACTCCCATGATGACAGTTAATGTGATCGGTCCTATCATTTCTGAAATATTGGCTCAAATCCTAATCAGATTAAGCAATGCTTGGTCCCCTGGAACTTTTGAGTTAGATGAAGGAGTGAGGCGCTCATAAACACTGGACTTAGGGTCTAGTCTGGCCCTGCTACATGTTAGTTATGTAAGTTTGTACAAGTCCCTTCCCCTCTCCTGGCCTCAGTTTCCACCTTTGCAAAATGAATGTATATCAATAGATGGTCTCTAAGGTCCCCTCCACCTAACAGTCTCTTTTCTAAGTGTCTTTCCACCTTGGATGTTCTCTATTTTGCATTCTAAAGGCACTTTTCATTGCTGATAATCAATGGTTCTGTGACTAGTACTTGACAGGGAGGCTCTCGAGCGCACTTCCACATGAGAAGGAGAAAAGGTAGATGACCTTAAGGTCAGCGTGATGTGGTGAAATAGAAAAACTACATGGTTTGAGCTTTAGACCTAGGTTAAACCCTGACTTACTCTGTGATGTGGGAGTTATTATTTAAACTTTTGAAGGTAAAATAAGGTTGGGGCAGTTGAGGTCTAAAAAATTAATTCTTATCCTCCCAACTTGGATGGAGAGTGAAGGGGGTGTGCCATGTTCAAATGACATAATGGCTTGGGAAATGGGAAAGCATGAGTGTGTTGCGTGAACTCTGGGAAATGTAAGGAGTTACTTTAATCACTACTGTACTCTAACATAAACTCAATTAAAAGGAAAACAAATCAGAAACCAAATGCGAGGTTGATGTGAATGCCCACTCCCAGTATGATAGACCCTATTTTTAAAATGCTTTAATGTTTGCAAATCCCTTTTCCCATAACAGTCCAAGGACACATGTGACATAAATGTCATTAACCACTTTTGTTTTTGCCAAGCCCTGTGATTTCATTGGTGTACACAACTCTCAGTGAAGAAACAGCCCCTGGGAATACAGGTCATCACGGATTGGGCAACTTGGAGTCTTTAAGGACCCGAGAGGGGTGTCACCTGGCCTGTTTCTATCAAAGGTAGGCACTAAACTCCCATCTTCTTGGATCCCAGATTGATTTATTATCCACTATACTGAGGTGTAAATGTTCACACTGAAAATTTAAACTCTAGCCTCCCTGGTCTCCGGAACACCCTGAGAAAGACTCTTCTCCTTTGTCCCCATCAGTATGACAAAGCACACCCTAGTACATCATAGATCAGAATCACAGACTTTCAGAGCTGAAAGGGACCTTGGGATCATCTGGTTCCCTCTCTGCCATATATTTACAGGAACGTCTTTTATGCATCCATGGCAAGGGATCATCCAGGCCCTCCTACCCCACTTCAAAACCTGTAGTGAAAGGGAATTCACTCCCTATTAAAAGAAGACCATTCCTCTTTCTGACTGCTATCACTATTTGGAATTTTTCTCTTAGCCCAGCCTGAAATCTGCCTCTCTGCAACTCTCCCAAGTTCCATGCTTTTAGTTCTACACACTGAGGCCAAGGGGAAAAGATCGAATTATCTTTTCCATGACTGTCCTTCAAAAGGTTTAGCAAATGAATGCATAAGTCTGATTGGCTTTTATTTCTTACTGAATGAATACAGGATCGAATGCTGAAATGCCCCTACTGTCACAAAAGGCTTGGCCTCATCAGAACAAATTTTAGAAATATTTGTTTGTGGGGAGGAGGGGGGGAAATTGGGGATGGGGAATGAAACACTGTGGACATGAGGAGGAGCCAGGACCAGATCTGTAAGTGGATCAAAGGAACAGCGCTTCCTCTGCTGGAAGGAGATCGTCTATAGGAACCCTTCATTTTTCAAATGAGGAAACTAAGTCTTAGAGGAGAGAAGAGACTTACCGAAATCACATGGCTATTAAGTACCAAAACTGCAATTTGAACCTAGGTCATCTTCCTCTGAGCCTTTCTATAACATCGGGCAGTCCCCACCTGAAATTTCCTAACTTGAGAATTCATTGAAGGCAGTGAAAGTCTTCTCTTTGAGCTCCACGACACAACAACACCTTGTCCATAGGAGGCATAGAATAAATCATAGGTCAGAGAAGCACAGATGCTTTCTGAGTTAGCAGGGCTCTGAAAAAGCATCAAGTCTAACACCTTCCTGAATTGGGATCACCGCTAAAATCTTTCTAATATGTTGTCATCTAGCCCCAAACCCAGGCACTAACTTTAGGGGCCTATTCTTGGAAAACCTATAGAGAGATAAGGCTTGGAGAAGATTCCCTAAAATGGGAACTCTGGGAAGTATGGCATGGAACAGAAGTGGTTATGGCTAGTCTTCAGTGATTCCCTATTACTCTAGGATAAGTTCCTTAGCTCAAAAATTTGGGCGGAAGCAATCAGGATTAAGTGACTTGCCCAGAGTCACACAGCTAGTAAGAGTCTGAGGCCACATTTGAACTCAGGTACTCCTAACTCCAGGGCTGGTGCTCTATTCACTGTGCTACCTAACTGCCCCCAAGACATTTAAAGTCCTTCACAAACTGACTCCAGTCTGATTTTTCCAGGTTGGTTTCATATCAATCCCCTCCTAGTCCTGGAACTTAGTTTTCCGTCTACGACCTCTGCTTCTTAGGACAATCTGTCCTCCATCTTTCGGCTACAAATCCCTAATTTCTATTTTCTCTCCTTGTTCAAATTATTTTGTATAGATATATCTGTTTACATGTATCCCCCAATAAAATGTAAGCTCCAGGCACTTTTTCATTTCTTTATCTTTTTATCACCAGCACTGAGCAAGATGCAGTATACAGTAGATTCTTAATAAGCGTTTCTTGAATCGAATTGAATTAACTTAAAGTTAAGAGACCTAAATTTAAGTTACAACCTAGACGTATTAACAATGTGACCATGGGCAAGTAACTCCCTCTTTAAGGCTCCATTTCTTCCTCCATGAGACAAAGACAGAAAGTGTAAGATATACTTTCTGCCTCACAGGGCTTTGCAAACCTCAAAGAAAATATAGAAATGGGATTTATGTTTACACTATAGACCCCATTGGGAGTAGAACTGACAAAAGGAGAAGAACTCATTCTATCTTTAAAGTTTAAGTTTTTCCAAACACTAACATTTTAGTGAATAGTGTATTCTTTCATAAGTCCTGTGATATTTGCCTGGTAAATATTTGACACATTTGCAGATACATTCAAGGTCCTGATTTTTTTTTTTTTTTTTTACCAGTTAATCAGTTCTCACTAAACTAGAAAGGAAGAGGCAAAGGGTAATATTCACATTCAGTCTACGAGATGTAAGCATTTTTATTGCCCTCTTACAGAGGAGAAAAATTGAGAGGACAAAAGTCTCTGTGACTCAGAGAGGAGGATCATTGTGAGTGTGGAGTAAGGAAATAAGGGGTCTGGAAGAGGCAGATAAAAACAAGAGTCATGGGTCAATCAATTCACCTCAGCAAAAATGTATGTGCTGGAGGGATAGAAGAAGAACATCTGCATGGCACGTCCCCAGTGATACTCCTTGATTGGCTCATGAACAATTTCTCTCTCTCTGGATTGGCCCACCACCTCAACCTGCCTTCCTATGGACAGGTCTGGGTTTCCAGATAAGGACCATTTCCCTAGCTACATCTTAAACTCTCTTGGGATATAAAGGGTAACTCTACTGTGTGTGAGCCGTGTTTCCCAGCTATAAAAACAAATCATTCATTCAAAATGACACTATTCTTTTTTAAATTAAATATTTTCGATGGTGAAACATTTATTTTTTTCTTCTCACCACCTCCCCCCGACTCTTGAAAAAAGAAAAAAACAACAGAACTCTTAGTAACAAACAATAAGCACAGTTAAGCAGTAACGAATCCTCACATGGGTCATGTCCAGAAATTTACGTCCATTCAGCCTCTTGGTCTACCACTTCTGTGTCAGGAAGTAGAGCGTGTTCTTCATTACCAGTCCTTCATTCATCATGATCAATCACAGGATTGATCAGAGTTCTTAAGTGTTTAAAAATGGGCTTTTTTTAATGTTGATATTATAGTATAAATTCCTCTGCTCACTTTACTCTGCATCAGTTCACAGAAGTCTTCCATGATGTCTTTGTAAACATTACTTTCTTTTTTATGAGTGTTTTGTTTTTTCCCAGTTACATGTAAAGATAGTTTTCAACATTCATTTTTGTAAGAGTTTGAGTTATAAAATTTTCTCCTTCCCTTCTCCCTCCCCAAGACGGCAAGCCATCTGATAGAGGTTATACATGTACAATCATGTCAAACATATTTCCACATCAGTCATGTTGTGGAAGAAGAATCAGAATAAAAAGGAAACAGACAAAAAAGAAAAAACAACAAAAAGGTGAAAACAATACACTTCACTCTACATTAAGACCCTGTAGCTCTTTCTCTGGGTGTGGTTAGCATTTTCCATCATGAGCCTTTTGGAACTGACTTGGATCATTATGTTGCTGAGAAGAGCTAAGTCTATCATAGCTGATCAATTCACAATGTTGTTGCTACTGTGTACAATGTTCTCTTGGTTCTGGTCATTTCACTCAGAATCAGTTCATGTAAGTCCAGTTTTTTTCTGAAATTCACCTGCTCATCATTTCTTGTAGAACAATAGTATTCTACTGCATTCATACAACACAGCTTGTTCAGCCATTCCCCAGTCTATGGACATCCCCTCATTTTCCAATTCTTTACCACTATAAAAAGAGCTACTATAAATATTTTTGTACATGTGAGTCCTTTTCCATTTTTTATGATCTCTTTGGGATACAGATCTAGTAGTAGTATTGCTAGATCAAAGGATATGCACAGTTTGATAACCCTTTGGGCATAGTTCCAAATAGTGCTCCAGAATGGCTGGATCAGTTCACAACTCTACCAACAATGCATTAGTATTCCAATTTTCCCATGTCTTCTCCAACATTCATCATTTTCCTTTTTTGTCTTATTAGCCAATCTGACAGGTGTGAGGTAGTACCTCAAAGTTGTTTTAATTTGTATTTCTCTAATCAATAGTGATTTACAGCATATTTTATTTGACTATAGATAGTTTTTATTTCTTCATCTGAAAACTGTCTATTTATATCCTTTGTTCAGTAAACTTCACTTTCATCCTTTCTTACAGCATATTAAATTTATAAACCACAATTTCTTCAACCATCCCCCAATTTATGGACACCCCCTTAGTTTCCAGTTCTTTGCCACTATAAAAAAAAACAGCGATAAATGGGGTTTTTTTTGTTTGTTTTTGTTTTTTACAAATGGGTCCTTTTATTCTGTCTCTTAAGTCTTTAGTGTATAAGCCTAGTAATGGTAACACTGGGTCAAAGAGTATTCGTGGTTTAGTAACTTTGGAGGCATAATTCTAAATTGTTTTCCAGAACAACTGGGCTAATTCACACTCCACCAGTGTATTAATGTTCCTATTTTCCTTCAATCCCTCCAACATTTACCATTGTCCACTAACCTTTTATAGCCTGACCCCTTTCTACCTTTCCAATTTTCTCATCTCTTAATCTTCTC
Source organism: Bettongia penicillata ogilbyi (assembly GCA_023548195.1). NCBI lineage: Eukaryota > Metazoa > Chordata > Mammalia > Diprotodontia > Potoroidae > Bettongia > Bettongia penicillata. Next base: position 8,618,372 of record JAJHZJ010000120.1, read on the forward strand.
CATGTACTCTGCCATCCAAAGACACTGGCCTCCTTGCTTTCCCTGGCATAGCATATGTCCATTTCCCAACTCTGAGCATTTTCCCTGTTTCTCCATGCCTGGAATGTTCTCCCTCTGCTGGATTCTCTTGCTTCCCACAAGTCTCAACTAAAGTCTCACCTACTACAAGAAGCCTTTCCCAGTCTTCCTTAATCTTAGTGCCTTCCTCTGAAACTACACTCAATTTGTCCTGCATGTATCTTGTTTGAATTGAATTGTTTGCCTGTTGTCTCCTCCTTTCCTCCCAATTAGACCATGAGCTCCTTGAGGACAAGGAGTGTTTTTTGCCTTTTTTTGTGTCCTGAGAACTTAGCACAATGCCTGGCACATAGAAAGGACCTAATAAATAGACTGACTTTTTTTTTTTTTTTTTTTGGCGAGAGTGGGGGTCAACTTTGCCAATCTGGTAAGTGTGAGTTATAACTTCAAAGTTGATTTAATTTGCAGTTCTCTCTCAGTAATTTGGGGCACTTTTTTTCATAAGGCTATTGGATTTCTTCTCTTGGTAACTTCCTGTTCATATCCTTTGGCCATTTATAGATTGGGGAATGAATCTTGAATCAGTTCATGAAGGATACTGCCCATCAGGGCTCCTATTCCATCTTGAACAAGAGAGTTCCTCTCTGCCCTTGAACTATGACCCAGAAGTGAGTATAGGCAATAGAGTTGTCAAACACTGTCTGGTCTTGCATCCAGTGCTAGTGCAGGGATCCTCTGCAATCTCTTTCTGACTAGTTTCCAAGTCCCCTTACCATTTTTGGTTTGAGAGCTCTGGAAGCTGCTGCTAATTCTGTCACCACCACCTAGTCCCACCACTGGTGTTTCATCCACAGGGGCTTCAGGTCAGCCTCCTCGCTTGCACCACAGATCTCTCTTTCCAGTTGCCTATGTTGTTTTGGGTTGGAAGAATGTCTCACTCTGACCTTTTATTGACTCTGCCACTTCAGAATTTGATTTGAGGTGTTATTTAAAGTTGTTTGGAGGGGAATGTTGGGAGAGCTCAGCTACTCCATCATCTTGGCTCTGCCCCTAGAAGTGTGTCTATAGTTATTTTAAATGAAATTTCTCTCTTTCTGATTTATTGGCAAAATACATAAATGATGATGATTTATGGGGATTTATCTTGTATCTAGCAACTCTGAGCACTATTGACATTGCTGACTATTAATTTAGGACTATGCCACAAGGCCTATAAAACCTTTGACATAGCAATATCACTACTAGGTCTATATCCCAAAAGAGATAAAAAAAAAAAAAACAAGAAGGAAAAGGATGTATATGTACAAAAATATTTATAGCAGCTCTTTTCTGGTGGCAAAAAAATGGAAATTGAGGGAAATGCCCATCAATTGGGGAATGGTTGAACAAACTGTGGGATGTGCTCATGGTGTAATATTATGGTGCTATAAGAAATGTTGAGTAGGATGCTCTCAGAAAAATCTAGACTTATGTGAGCTGATGCAAAGTGAAATGTACTGTATACAAAGCAACAGCAATATTGTAAGATGATCAGCTATGAATAACTTAGCTATTCTCAGCAATACATTGATCCAAGACAACTCTGAAGGACTTATGATGAAAAGTACTGTGCATCCCTAGAGAAAGAATTGATGGTTTCTGAATACAGATGGAAGTATGCTTTTTTAACTTTTGCTTGAGTTTTTTTGTCTGTGTTTTCTTTCACAACACGACGAATGTGGAACTGTTTTGTATGACTACACATGGATAACTTATGTTGAAGTGCTTGCTTTCTCAATGAAGGGAGGTGGAAAGGGAGGAAGGGAGAGAATTTGAAACTCAGTTTTAAAAATGAATGTTAAAAATGGCTTTTACATGTAATTGGGGGAAAATAAAATACTAAACAAACATACAAAACAGCTTATACAAATGAACTTACAGACCACAATCAGTTCCCTGCAGCCTTTCTCTGTCCCCAAACAGGTCCTCTTTTTATTCAGTCCTCCCACCAATCTGCTTGTCCTCAGGTTTTTAATCTGAAAATTATGGTTGCTAACACTTGAATTCCTTCAGGGTTTTTTTTTAAATAAACAAGTTATTTTTCTTTCCCTTTTCACAGCTAAACTGTTCACCTACAAAAGGGGCAAGTTGGTTTAATGGTTTTTCATTACCCAACAGTTCACTTTCTGCCCCTTTCAACAAACACCTTACATATGAAAGGAGCAGTCCTTTACACAAAGATAAAAAGACCTACCATTTCTGTAAAGCTTTTGGGTTTGCAAAGGGCCTCTCTCACAACCTCGGTGGGGTAGGTAGTACAATGATCTTTATTCGTATTTCATAAAGAAAGAAGCCGAAGTTAGTTTAAAAAGGAAAGCGATTTGTTCAAGTTCACAGCAAGTAGAAGAGCTAGGCTTTGTTATTGATGAGTGTCCATTGCTGATGGCCCATTTCAAACATAACCCTTTGGTCACACACCTAACAGGCTGTCAGTGACCTGCCCAGGCCATGGACTCTGATTCTGCACGACTCTGAGCCATCTGGATCCAGTGACCAGATACTCATCAGGATGACTGGAAACAGCCCAGAATGCAATGGGAGACCTTGACCTTTTAGGCTAAGGCCTTTTTAGGTACTCACTTAAAGTAAGGGAATGCAAGTAGTCAGGGGATGGCCTGTTTAAATAGAAAAGAAAAATAAATAAGTAAATGAATAAGTAAGAAAGAAAGAAAGAACCTCAGGGCTGTTGTTTTGACCAGAAACAGTTACTACTGGCATTCACTCTAAGCCAGGTGGATCCAAAAACAGTCACTGAGTGAAGCTTGGGCAGGGACCCTCTGTTGTTCAATCTATGGACTTCAGAGTGCACTAGGTCTAAGGTTTTAGGGGAGAAAAAAGGAAAGAAAGGAAGGAAGGAAGGAAGGAAGGAAGGAAGGAAGGAAGGAAGGAAGGAAGGAAGGAAGGAAGGAAGGAAGGAAGGAAGGAGGAAGGAAGGAAGGAAGGAGGAAGGAAGGAAGGAAGGAAGGAAGGAAGGAAGGAAGGAAGGAAAGAAGGAAGGAAGGAAGAAGGGAGGAAGGGAGGGAGGAAGGAAGGAAGGAAGAAGGGAGGAAGGGAGGGAGGGAAGGAAGGAAGGAAGGAAGGAAGGAAGGAAGGAAGGAAGGAGGAAGGAAGGAGGGAGGGAGGAAGGAAGGAAGGAAGGAAGGAAGGAAGGAAGGAAGGAAGGAAGGAAGGAGGGAGAGAGGGAGGGAGGGAGGGAAGGAAGGAAGGAAGGAAGGAAGGAAGGAAGGAAGGAAGGAAGGAAGGAAGGAAGGAAGGAAGGAAGGAAGAAATCTAGCTAGTAAACCCCAAGTTAACTGGGTAGCTTCTGGACATCAAAAATTACCCTCTTTTGGAGAAGAAAAGGAAGAGGAGAGGAAGAGGTTGAGAGAGAGGATGACCAGCTAGCCAGGTCCCTACTCAGGCAGCTCAGTCTTCTCACAGGTTGTGTTTGTCCTTTAGTTTTGAAGAAGTGATTCGATCTACTGCTGACTTGGCTCCCATATTCCCGGTCACTCCATGTTTCATGGGGCATCAATGCTGGGTTAGCTGAAAAAACTAAATGTGAAGTTGGATTCCCAGAATCCCAGAGACTTGTTCTCTTAACCTTTTAGAACTTAAAAGGTCAGAGCTTTCAGATTACTCTCCATCAAAAAATGAGAGAATAAACTTGTAGGCCAAGGCCCAAGGTATATTTCACTGCAACACATATCAGCCTCAGCTGGGAGGACTCAGGGCTTCATATTATTATCTCTCACTGAATGACATCAGCAAAGATGTCAAAAGAAAAACACAGCATCCAAAGTAAGTGAAAAGCAGAGGTCTATCTACTAAGGCCAGTTCCAATTCTGCAATGACAGCCAATTAAAAAGCCTCCTCCTAACAACATGGTTAGCAGGCTGGAACCAGTTACAGAATACCTGCACTTGTTCAGATCACTCTTTTTTCTACATGTTCATCTTTTCAGCCTACTTCCTGACTTTGGACATGATGTCAGGGCTGGACTTCTACCACACTTTTGAAGGGGAAGTCTGGGCTAGTCCTACTGCTATTTCCTTGGGGATACCAAGTATTGTGTTATTCCAGGATGTCAGTGACAGGCTGGGGATCTCGAAGCTTTCCTTTCCAAGGAAAGGTCTGATTCATGTTTGATTGCTGCCCCGTCCCTCCCCTGGGTTGACCTCTGTAAATTCCTGACCTGGGTTTAGGTCTATGAAAGCATATAGTTCTGCTAGACTCTGCCCCATTAGGCAGCTGGAAAGATGAAGTACAGGCTACCCCTTGGTCTGAATTTCCTGCCTTGGTTATTCCTCTACAAGCTGTGCTGGATGCTCTGAACTTGGGGTCTGAGTTATACCACTACTGTTGCTGGCTTCTGTCTCAGTACTGCCCTGTGCTCTGGATCCATGACCCATATTTGGAAAGTGGGCCACATAGCTTCCAGTTGGCATCTCTCCCTGTTGCAGTGCCTCCTTTTGTGCTGGTGTGCAGCCTCTCCCTGGCCACTGAAGTACTCTGCACACCAGGTGCTCCTGTCTAGACCCTGTGGCCATGTCTGTAGACCTCTCTGTTTATCTCCCTATGCTGACCTGGAATTTGTTCTGGTACATTTTACAGATCTGTTTGGAGGAGTTGTAGATAGGAGTTCATTTGCATTCCTTCCTTCTCCTTAGTCATCCTGGCCCCTCCCCTGAAGAATCTCTCCAAAGTACTTCTCCTAGCCTCCTCCATGCAGGGACACAGCATCAGAGACCGTTGGAATATGCACCAGTCCCATCTCAGCAGTAACTCTGGAAAAGAAATAGAGAATTAGAAGACAATTTAAAACCCAGAAATAGAACTAAATGAATATAACACAATAAATCCGTGGCAGGGATAGAACTCAAGGCTACGTTGTCTAAACAGGAATGTTTACATTTCATTTTCTTACTTGGAGAACTCATGATTTCTCAGAATGGGCATTCTGTCCAGCATCGCAGATCCCCATCCAACAAATCTTTATTTATTAAGCACTTTCAGGTCCTGAAATAAATCAAACTCATGAGTGGAAGAATAAAGCATATTTAATCAAGATAATATGGAAGTAAATCTGCCACCCTGGGAGATGTCCCACCAGCAGACTCACAGCAAAAAGTTCTTATACCTTTAGAAGAAAAGAGGGAGGGCTAGATTTTGAAATCTTAGAACACTGACATCCTGCTCAGTTGTCAATCCTCCACAAAAGGCTAGCACTCAATGTTACTTTTAACTGTTAGCCCATCCAGTAAGATTTTAGGACTCCACTTTTCACATATGAGGATATTTTAAAAGGGGCCTTGCCATGCCAACCTCACAGAAAACCATTATTATCTTTTATATTTCTAAAGACTTTTTATACGTAATATGTTTACACGAGTCTTTTAACAAGCAAATCTATAACCCAAAAGAATTAAAGAAGAGTTCACTTTTCTAATAATATTTCCAGTCATTTGAATTATCAGATTAATGTTAGGCATTATCTTTATACATCTTACAAATTGAATAACTGAAAGATAATGGCTTAAAACCACATAGCCAACAAGTTTCCTGATCGATATATAATAACTTTTGGAGGGACTCATTTCACTTAAATGAGAACAGAATAAATTCAATTATGCCTGGATCTATCCTAAATGTTATACAGAATCTCAATTATAACAAAAAATATAAAAATACTAAAAAATACCAACTATTTAATATTATATTTTACACAAGGCCTATTGATTCCAAATATTTCATATTATGAGATTCACTATTTCCACTTAATCTACTGCCAAAGATTTTGAAAGTGACAGTAATTGCCCCAACTATCACACTTAGGACACATGACTATCAAATTTCTCTTAACCCTCTATAACTTTCTTTACTGGCTTCCCAAGTCAAGCTGCAATTTTTTTTTTCACTGTTATAGGTCTCAGTCTGGCAATTTAAATAGAGTCCAACTTCTTCAAACCTTCTTCAACATGCTTAAATCGTCTGCTCGTTTTTTTATATGCCTCTTTTTTTATGGTTCAAAAGTCCAAACCTTCTTATCTACCTTAGATATTTTCCCACAAGCCTTTATTTCTGTTTCCAAATCTTTCAAACCCATTCCTCAGACGACACAGCTTTCTTTTAAATTTCAACCATCTCCCATACTGCACATACTGTTGTCAAACCAATACCAATCAGGATAGCCATTAGAGAAATGTTTTTAACAAATGGGAAGACTAAAGGGTCCAGCCTTACATATAGTTTGGCACTTTGGCCCAATTGTAAAAATGATTAGGAGTCTCACCTCCTACTGTACCGTTTCCTGAAACTTCCTTACTTCTCCAGGTGGAGGGATCAAAAGGTGAGAAAGGTTCATATCACATTACCCTGGTTTGAAAAAGGGAAGAAGTTGTTAGTAGATCTTTCAGTTTAATTTAAATTTAGCCAAAATTCCCTCCTAAGGGGCCACATGGGGAATCTATCAATTAATCTCAATTCAGACTAAAAGTATAAGAAAAAAGAACAGGGTTGGAGGGAATCCTACACCAGGAGGTCTCCTTCTTACTTATGAAATAATCAATCTAATTCTGTTATAACAATGCGGAGGAGTCTCATATAATTTTCAGCAAAATGACTAAGTTCAAAATACACATCAATTCAAAAATTATTTCTAAACTGATTTCTACTTCACTTTAATTTTCACAACTCCCAAGTAAAATCTCTGACACTTCCTTACAAGATAATTTTTCTCTTGTCAATCCAGTCCTTACATTTCCAAACTTAATCAGTTCAGAGAAGTAAAGGGAAAAGAAGGATCTTTTTGAAAGCTCAGAATTTCCCAGAATGTTTAACAAGAGTGCACACAATTACGTTCACACAGGCTCTGAGAACCACGAGAACCACACAAACAAACAGAAAACATTCAAATGTGTGTGACAGGAGCTTCAGGAAAAGCCTAGTTTGATTTTAAACAGAGATGAAATAACAAAAGGAACACAGAGGAGCTTGAGTTTATTCCAGGGGTGGAGACCCTGTGGCCTTGTGGGTCCTTGGATGCGACCTTTCGACTGAGTCCAAATTGTACAGAACAAATCCTTTCATGAAGGGAAGTTTGGATTCAGTCAAAGGGCCACACTAGAGGCCCCAGAGAGCCTTATGTGGCCTTGAGGCCTCAGGGTCCCCACCTTCTAAACTCTCTGCTGAAGCAGGTATTTGAAGAGTAAACAGAAACACGTATCAACAAACACAGGACTGATGACAGCAGAACTGTCTTCTCAGTTTAGATAACTGTTTCCAGTCACACGTACAGAAATACATGCACTATACTTAACATGCCACAAAGATGGAAAAAAGGCTGCAGCCATCTTAAAAATAACTTAAAGGGTATGCAAGAAAGTCCTTTTTTAGGTCTAATTCTGGAATATATACATATATACATGCCTAGTATAGAAATCCTTGAGCTTCCCCTTTGGGCCCTTCACAGCATCTGAGAGCCTCTATTTTGGTTTTCATTTTTTTTCAAGATTCCCATTGGCTTAATCCTTCCTGGAGGAGAAATATTTTAGATTTAACCCCCTTTTCAGTTTTAAATTTTTTGAAATGATTTCTTGGAGGAATGAAAGTCTAGATTTTGCTTCTTTCTTAAAAATCTTTTAACAGCCATTGGTTAAATGAGTCACACTCAGAGTGTTTGATTTTTGACCTTGCCTTATTGAGGGAAATTATAAAGTAGCTAATTTTATCTCCATCAAATGAATTCACCGGGGACAACAACTTTGAGGATCATATTTTGTCAATGCCTGCCAATGTTCCCAAAATTTGCAAGCCATACTCTGAAACCATATGACCAATTCCTTTTTGGGGAAGCAAGTAAAGTAGAGCCCAAATTGATTGCCCATGGGTCTTTACCAGTTCTTAATTAGAGGCAACTCAAATGAAAAAGACAGAAGTTTGGATTCAAGAATGATGAGGTACTCACTGGTCCAATGAGAGGAGGCATAGGGATCTGGCATGTCAAACCCAGAAAATAAATGGCCAAAGAGCCACGGAGGCTATGCAACAACAGTTAACTGAAAACGCTAAATAGCTCCCAGAAGTTATACACCAACTGTTAAACTCTGAAATAAAATAAAATAAAACCAAAGAGCTAACAGAGGTTGTAAGCAAAAAGCATTATTCTATTGGAGGAGGGAAACTAGACTCACTTGCCAGGGTCTGCTCTAAGACTACGCAGACCCAAAGCAGCAAGGCGAATCTTTGATACATATAGTCATGGCTAGACAAAGGTGCTAACTGAGAGCTGAGGAAAAGCCTCTTCGTAGCACGACTTCATCACAAGAACATGGCTCCTGCAGGTGCTTCTCCAAGCTCAGGTACTGCCTGTGGCTAACCTGAACCAATTTTGTGATTTAGCTGCAGCAGAGTTCAGCCAGATGGTGAGTGGAAAGGATTGTTTTTATGTAAAGCTCAGGGCACAGCTTGCTTGCTGGGCCTTAACTCTGGAAAATAAGGTGTCTCCTAACAGTAGGAAAAGAAAGGAGTAAAAAGAGAGGAGTGGTCTTGGTATAGGGATCCTGACAGGCACAAGGGGCCAGTGCTGGTACCAGAGCATCCAGAAGCTTACTTCTGGGACCATGAAAGACATAATTTTTAGTGAATCCAACCAATCTTGCCACCATTTAATGTCAAGTCCTGAAATAAATCAAACTCATGAGTGGAGGAATAAAGCATCTTTAATCAAGATAATAAGGTAGCAAACCTGCCACCCTGAGGGATGTCCCACCAACAGACTCAGAGGAAAATGTTCTTACACTTTTAGGAGAAAAGAGGGAGGATGTCACTTTAGGGAGCAAGGCCTGATTGCTGCAATTTGTCCTTTGTTCTCTCAGTAAGAAATGAAGCAACGAATGGCCTCGTTTAAAAAGAGAGAGAGAGATCTGGGAGGGGAAAGCTGTATTGCCCAACTGGCCAGTTCCAGTTCTGTCCCCATTGGGCGGCTCCTTTTGTACTCAGAGTTTGCTGTTTGTCCTTCATTCTCAAAGAGGATCATGACACCAGGAAAGTGATGCCATGACATACAAGTGAATTGGGTTTAAGTGAGGGAGAGCTGTGCAAAGTCACCAGCCTCACTTTTACCTCCAGAACCTTCTGGGTCCTGTGGCAAGACGTAAATCAGAACAACTACCTCAGTCAAACTGAGACCTGTTAAAGACCTTAGTTTAAAAAGGCCAAGGTTTCCCACTGCATCGAAGACCATCTCCAGTTGCCATGATTTGTATCTGGCCACTGGACCCAGATGGCTCTGGAGATGAAGTGACTTTGCACAGTTAAATCTAATTCACTTGCATGTCATGGCGTCACCTTCCTGATGTCAAGGTCCTTTTCGAGAATAAAGGACAACCAGCAACCTCTGTGAGTTGAAAATGAGCTATGCACTGGGGACCAAACTGGAGCTGTCCAGTTGGACAACACTGCTTTCTTTCTCTCTGTCTTTCTTTCTTTTCCCCTTTCCTTTCCTTCTTTCTTTCTTTTTTTCTTTCTTTCTTTCTCTTCCTTCCTTCCTTCCTCTCTCTTTCCCTCTGTTCACATAGGGTATCAAACCCTTACCCATAGGTGCTCTGCTCAAATCGAATGTAAATTTTTTAGCAAGACCTGGTCATGAGATGTCAGCAATCCTCAGCAATTCAAGCAAGGAAAACAACCTCATTCTGGTTAATTTACCCTTCTTGATCTAGCTTGCCACAAATTTTGATGAACAGGACAAAGAAATTAGGAGCTGAGATCCAACTCAAGCTAAGTTCCTTTACAAGGTAAGATCCCAGGATGGTGACTTTAGGGTGTGGGTCAGCTCAACCTAATGGAAAGTAAGTAAGAGTAGGAATACAAGAGCATTACTAAAACTCTGACGTTAATGGATCATTAGGAGGGGATGGCAGGTAATACATTTGGTATTGGCAATTTTCTGTCATTATATTAACAATCTGTCAGCACCTACTATGGCTCTACTGTGGTGGGTGCCAGGCATTAAAAGATTATCCAATTCCTGCTCTCCCTGGTAGAGGATATAATGTGTAAACAGAAAATACTCATTCACGATCATTAGAGGAAGGAAAGAGCCCTAATGACAAAGGAAACCAGGAAAGATCTATTACAAGAGATGGCATGAAAGTCAAAACTTGAAAGAAGCTGGGGAAGACGTGGAGGGAGAGGAGTGCATTGTGCTTTGGGAAGATTTTTTATTTTTTAATTTTTATTTTTTAAAATTTGTTTTCAGTTTTCTACAATCACTTCCATATAACCTAGATTCTTCCCCCTCCCTTCCCCCCCTCCCTCAGATGGCATGCATTCTTATATAGGTTCTACTCATACATTCCTGTTAAATACAATTTTACCTTAGTCATGTTGCATAGAATTAAAATGAATGGGAGAAGCCATAAAACAACACAAAATATAACATAAGAGAAAATGGTCTGCTTCCTTCTGCAATCCAATTCCATAATTCTTTCACTGGATGTGGAAGGTATTTTGTCTCGAGTACATTGGGAATTTTTTTTTTAATTGAAATATTTTATTTGTTTTCAGTGTTCCACAGCCACTTCCATATATCTCAGATTTTTTTCCACTCCCTCCCCCCTTATTCCTCCCTCCCTTCTCACTCCCTCCCTGAGACGGCATACAATCTTTTGTAGGTTCGACATGTACATTCCTATTAAATTCATGTTGCATTGAAGAATTAAAATGAATGAGGGAAACTATAAAACAAAATATAACATAACATAATACAAAAGAAAATGGTCTGTTTCTGTCTGCGATCCAATTCCATAGTTCTTTCTCTGAATGTGGAAGGTGTTTTGCCTCAAGAATTCATTGGAAATTTTTTTTAAGTCCATACATTTCAATGAAGTACTAAGTCTACCAAAAAAATTCCTCTCACACTGTGGTTGTTGCTGTGTACAAAGTTCTCCTGGTTCTGCTCCTTTCACTCAGCATCAGTTCATATAAGTCTTTCTAGGCTTCTCTGAAGTATTCCTGCTCATCATTTCTCATAGCACAATAGTATTCCATTACATTCATATGCCACAACTTGTTCAGCCATTCCCCAATTGATGGGTATCCCCTTTATTCCCACTTTTTGACCACCATAAAGAAAGCTGCTATAAATATTTTTGTATATGTGGGACTCTTTCCCATTTTTATGATCTCTTTGGGGTACAATCCTAGAAGCAATATTGCTGGGTCAAAAGGCATGCACATTTTTGTAGCTCTTTGGGCATAGTTCTAAATTGCTCTCCAGAATAGTTGGATCAGCTCAATCCACCAACAATGAATTAGTGTTCCAACTCTCCCATATCTCCTCCAACATTTATCATCTTCCTGTTTTGTCATGTTAACCAATCTGATAGGTGTAATATGGTACCTCAGAGTTGTTTTGATTTATATTTCTCTAATCAATAGTGATTTAGAGCATTTTTTCATATGACTATATATAGCTTTAATTTCTTCCTTTGAAAACTGCTTGTTATATCCTTTGACCATTTATCAATTGGGGAATGACTTGTATTCTTGGAAATTTGACTCAGTTCTGTATATATTTTAGAAATGAGACCTTTATCACAGACACTAGCTGTACAAATTCTTTCCCAGTTTTCTGCTTTCCTCCTAATTTTGGTTGCATTGGGTTTGTTTGTGCAAAAACTTTTCAATTTAATGTAATCAAAATGATCCATTTTGTACTTCATAATGTTCTCTATCTCTTGTTTGGCCAAAAACTTCTCCATTCTCCTTAAATCTGACAAATATACCATTCCTTGTTCACCTAATTTGTTTATAGTATCAGTCTTTATACCTAGATCACGTATACATTTGGACTTTATTCTTCTGTATGGTGTCAGGCATTGGTCTATGCCCAGTTTCTACCACACTGTTATCCAGTTTTTGTAGCAATTTTTATCAGACAGTGAGTTCTTATCCCAGAAGCTGGGGTCCTTCGGTTCATCAGGCAGTAGCTTGCTATCCTCATTGACTACTGTATCTTGAGTACCTAACATATTCCACTGGTCTAACCCTCTATTTCTTAGCCCGTACCAAGTGGTTTTGATGAATGCTGCTTTATAATACAATTTGAGATCTGGTAGGGCTAGGCCACCTGGAAAGATTCTTTTGGCAGCAGTGTGGAGGAAATATGGGAGGTCAAGACTTGAAGGCCAAGAGATCAATTGGGATAATCTTGCAATAATTCAGGCAAGAGGTAAAGAGAACCTGTACTAGGATGGGTTATGTGTGTATGTGTGTAGAAAGAAAATATGAATGAAAGATAGTTGTAGACTAAAATTGACTAGTAAAAATTACATATTGGACATGTGGACAAAGAGAGAGGGAAGAGGCAAGGATGACTCCAAGGCTGCAAATCTGCATGCTTGGGAGGTACCTTCAATATAAACAGAAGCTTCTGAGGAGGGACAGGTTTAGGTTAAGATAATCCATTGTTTTGGGCATGTTGAGTTGGAAATATTTATGGGTCATCCACCTAGAGAGATCTGGCAGGTGACTGGTGATGTGAGCCTGGAGTTCAGAAGAAATATGTAGCTGGTACTCTCTTTGGCTTCCATCTCCCACAGTGAAGCTGGTTACATCTTCCCCTCAGAAATCTAGGAGTATTCCCAAAGAAGTTAGGGTGCCTCTTCTCTAATGCCATCTGGTTGGAGCACCCTTCAAGGTATGTTCTTCTCATCTCCATTGTAAGGTGCTAACCTCAGTTCTATTTAACCACCTGTGTGAAATTAGCTTTTGTCAAGGGATGTTTCCTTTGAAGATATAGCAATAACAAAAGAATAAACATTTCTCTTTCACCTGACACCTCAACACCTCAGGGGCACACTTTCTTCCATAATACTTCAGACCCTCAGAGAACAGGATCAGACTTAACAAAACTTCTATATATAGCACTGGTCCCATCAAGTTCACATTTAAATGTAGCATTACTGCTGAAGCCTCAATCACTTCCCTAGTTTCAGCATTCTTCAGCTATCCTCTGAATCCATGTGGATAATCGAGTTGCATATAGATGATATCTGTTTCTTTCATGGAAGTAAATGTTTGTTGAATGCTAAACTAATTTTTTTTTCCCTTTGGTTTTGTAGCTCACAGGAAAAACCAATTTTCTCTACAACATGGCAGCCACCTTCCCTCCTGTCTCATCTACATCAACTAGCCTTGAAAACACCAGCACGTATGACTATTACTACCTTGATAATTCCCTGGTTACAGTCTGTAGGAAGGAGGCCATCTTGTCCTTTGTCCAAGTGTTCCTACCTATCTTCTATTCCCTGGTGTTTGTCCTGGGTCTGAGTGGGAACCTCTTCTTCCTCATTGTCCTCATCTACTATGCCCGTAGAAGACAGGTTACTGAGATCTACCTACTGAACCTGGTTGTTTCTAACCTCCTCTTTGTGGTGACCTTGCCTTTCTGGGGAGCCTCTGTAGCCTGGCATTGGGTCTTTGGGGAAGCCCTCTGCAAAATCATATGCACCCTTTACACTGCTAGCTTCTACAGCAGCATCTTCTTTCTTGGCTGCATGAGTCTGGATAAGTATCTGGATGTTGTCCATGCTCAGACCCACCATCACTTGTGGACACCAGCAAAGAGCTGGCTCCTTTCAGGTGGAGTGTGGACAGTGGCCCTGGTACTTTCAATCCCTGATCTAGCCTTTGCTCGAGTGCAAGAAGGCCCTGGTGGCATGCAGAGTTGTCATCTGGACTTCGGAGACAAGAGGCATGTATGGAAGGTGCTTCTTCGCTTTAAGCAGAGTATTCTGGGATTTGTCCTCCCACTTTTTGCTATGATCTTCTTCTACACCCGAATAGGCTGCATCCTCACAGTCTTAAGACCTCGGGGCAGGGGCCGAGCCTTGTGGACAGCTGCAGCACTGGTGGTGGCCTTCTTTGTACTGTGGTGTCCCTACAACATTACTCTGTTCCTTCACTCACTGCAGGACTTACAGGTCCTCAAGGGCTGTGAGGTCAGCAAGCGTCTGGACTATGCTCTTCAGGTGACAGAGAGCATTGCCTTCACTCACTGCTGCCTCTCCCCCTTCCTCTATCTCTTTGTCCACCATCAGCTCAGGAAACATCTCAAAAAAGTTCTAGAAGCCATCTTCAAAAGATCCAGGGATACCTCTGCTGCCCATTCTGCCCAGACCAGTTATTCCAATAGTTATTCCACAGCCCAAGAAGAAATTACTAGCACTGACAATCAGGAAGAAAACTTCCAGGATCATGGAATTTAGAGTAAGAAGAGACCTTAGAGCTCATTTAGTCCAACTTCCTCATTTCACAAGTTAGAAAACTAGGAGATAGTATAAGTGACTTGCTTAAACTCAATAGGGAGTAAATAGCAGATGTAGGTTTTGAACTCAAATCTCACAAGATGATTGGTTCCTTCACAACCAGAACCTTTCACCAAACATCATGTTGGCCTATTGTATGTAGCCAAAACGATCAAGCTCAGAATCAGAAGATGTGAATTGGAATCCTGATCCTGCTGTTTCTTTAACTGTGTGACAACTATATAGGGTTTCATGCAGCAGCTCTCAAATTCTTTAGATATAAGAACACATTTTTTAACAACAACAAAAACACTGACAAACCTTCACGTAATAATAGATTTGTTGTTAATATTCACTAACGAAGGAAACAGGTAATAACAAAATGACAATATATGGGATGGATTCTCAGACCCTGTATGATAACTCTGTGGGCTCCCGGGGTGGAGGGGCACAGTCCACATCCTGGTATCCACCTGTGTGGAGGAAACCCTGGATCTGGAGTCAGATTTGGATCCACGTTGGAGCTGTGCTAGGCACTCCCTAAATGATTTTGAGCAACTCACTTACCTCTCTGAGCCTCATTTTCTTCAATTAGAAAATAAAAGGGTTGGCCCTTTAGAAAGCAATTGAAAATTATGTGATAAAGGTTATTAAACTATGCATACCTTTTGATTCAAATAGCTCATTGCTATATATATGCTCTAGGGAATCAATAAAATAGGGATGATAATAGCTCCTACCTCCCACGTTGTTACAAATTTCAAAAGACACTATTTATAAAAGCATTTAGCACCAATATTAGCTTATTTTAGTTAGATTATGATTATTACTAAGGAGGTTAAATCAAAGAGAAATGTTTCTTGGATACCAAAATATTCATAGCAGTACTATTATGGTAACACAACTCTGGAAACAAAGTGGGGTTCTTTAGATTGTGGAATGACTAAAATTGTAGCATATGAAAGTCTAAGGTATGTTGCCTATGTAGGTTATGTGTACATAGACATGGATCTATGTAAATATGACCCGCACAGAGGTTAGAATAGTTCTCATCATATACAGAACGTTGAGTAATCATTCTGTTCTCCAGTATGAAGGAAGAGCATTATTCAAATCCCAGATTTGAGCTCTAGGTAACAAATGTCATGGGAATATTATTGCATTGTAAGAAATGACATGTGAGAAATTCAGAGAATGTTGAAGAGATTTTATGAGCTTGCAAGATTCCCAGGAAAACGGGGAAAACAACTACTATAATAATGTAAATGAAAAAAACCAAAACATTGGAACCAAGTCAAAATATCACCCCTCAGAAGAGGTAAGAAAATATGCCTTGGGGGAGGAAAGAAGATGCAGAATAAAAGCAGGGATTTGCTTGAGCTCTCCCCTAGACACCTGTAAAAATGATTCTAAACAAATTCTAGAGCAGCAAAAACCACAAAATGACAGAGTGAAACAAATTTCCAACCTAAGACAACCTGGAAGGAGGACAGAAAAGATCTGTTGCACGAGTCTGAGAGAAGAGAACAGTCGACTGTAGGCCACGCCATTATAGATGGGGAGCCTGAAGCAGGCCTCAGGGGACTGAATCACTGGTAGCTGTAGCAGTTTCCAGACTTCTCAACCCACAAACACCAAAGATAACTTAGAAGGTCAATAAGAAAGGTCTATCAGACCTGGGTGAGAGAGAAGCATGGTCTGGCCCCAAGCCCAGGGCAATGGCTGGAACAGCAGCAGTAGTGGCTGCTTCTGAGACCCTCAGCCCATAGAAGGTGGGGGATAGACTGGCTGATCACAGGGGGATTGCAAAGATCCTTTGCTGTCACTGTCACTGAGGCAAGATTGTCTTGCTTTGTCCATCCTTCCATCTGGGTCACAGTCCTGGGGCAAGGAGGAGTGCTGATAAGGCAGAGCTTATGGTAGCAGTGGAGAAGGAATACAACTCACAGTTCCAAGGCAAAAAAGTGATTGTGGTCACTCACAGACCAGAGCCCAGATCAGGAGAGGAGTAAACCCTTTGAGCATACAACTATGGAATAACTGAAAATTTACAGACCCCTAGAAATATCTCTAAAACCACCTGCACAAAACCCCTGAAGCTTGGAACAGTACACCCTCCACATTGAAAGCAGAGTCCTACCTTAACAAACAGCTAAAAAGTCAAGTCATTGGCTGGAAAAATGAGCAAACAGTGGGGGAAAAATCAGACTATAGACTCTTACTTTAGTGATAAGGAAGATCAACACATACAACTAGAAGAACACAACAAAGTCAAAGGTCTGAACCCAATGCCTCCAAGAAAAATATGAATTGGTCTCAGCCCATGGAAGAGCTCAAAAAGGATTTTGAAAATCAAGTAAGAGAAGTAGAGAAAAAATTGGGAAGAGAAATGAGAGTGATGTGAGAAAATCATGAAAAATAAGTCAACAGCTTGCTAAAGGAGACCCAAAAAAACTGAAGAAAATAACACCTTAAAAAATAGACTAATTGCCAAAAGAGTCCAAAAAGCCAATGAAGAGAAGAATGCCTTAAAAAGCAAAATTGACCAAATGGAAAAGGAGGTCCAAAAGGTCATTGAAGAAAGTAATTCCTTAAAAATTAAAATGGAGCAAATGGAAGCTAATGACTTTATGAGAAATCAAGAAATTATAAAACAAAACCAAAAGAATGAAAAAATATAAGACTGTGAAGTATTTCACTGGAAAAACAACTGACCTGGAAAATAGATCCAGGAAAAATAATGTAAAAATTACTGGACTAACTGAAATCCATAATCAAAAGAACCTAGACATCATCTTTTAAGAAATTATCAAGGAAAATGGCCCTGATATTCTAGAACCAGAGGATAAAATAGAAATTGAAAGAATCCATCAATCACCTCCTGAAAGATATCTCAAAAGGAAAACTAGGAATATTGTAGAAAAATTCCAGAATTCTCAGGTCAGGGAGAAAATACTGCAAGCAACCAGAAAGAAACAATTTAAGTATTGTGGAAACACAATCAGAATAACACAAGATTTAGCAGCTTCTACCTTAAGGGACTGGAGGGTTTGGAGTATGATATTCTGGAGGTCAAAGGAGCTAGGATTAAAACTAAGAATCACCTACCCAGCAAAGGGATAGTATTATAATACTTCAGGGAAAAATGTGGATATTCAATGGAACAGAAGACTTTCAAGCATTCTTGATAAAAAGACCAGAGCTGAATAGAAAATGTGACTTTTAAATATAAGAAACAAGTGTGAAAAGGTAAACATAAAAGAGAAATCATAAGAGATTTAAAGTTGAACTGTTTATATTCCTATATGGAAAAATAATATTTGGAACTCATGAGCTCTTTCACAGTATTAGGATAGTTGGAGAGTATGTGTATTTTGTGTGTGTATATGTGTATATACACCATATATATGTGTATGCATATATGTATAGATGGGGGCACAGGGTGATTTGAATATGAAGGGATGATATCTAAAAAATAAAATTAAGGGGTGAAAGAGGAACGTACTTTGAGAAAGAAAATGGGAGAGGTAGAATGGGGTAAATTATCTCACATAAAAGAGGCAAGAAAAAGTTTTTACAGTGGAGGAGGAGGGGTCAGGTGAGAGGGAATGAGTGAACCTTACTCTCATCAGGTTTGGAATAAGGAGGAAATAACATACACACTCAAGAGCATGAAAATCTATCTAATCCTACAGGAAAGTAGAGGGAAAGGGAATAAAGAGAAGGGATGATAGAAGACATGGGCAAATAGGGGTAGGGTGTAATGGGAAGCAAACACTTTTGAGAAGGGAGAGAAAAAAGGATAGATAGAGGGAAATGTAGTCTTTTGAAACATGATTGTTATAGAAGTGTTTTGCATGACTGCACTTGTATAACCTACATCAAATTGCCTGCCTTATCAATGGGGGTGGGGAGGGAGGGAGGGAGGGAGGGAGAGAATGTGGAACTCAAAGTTTTAAAAATGAATGTTAAAAACTGTTTTTACATAAAACTGGGAAATAAGATATACAGGCAGTGGGGTGTAGAAATCTATCTTACCCTATAGGAAAATAGAAGGGAAAGAGATAAGAGAAGGGGGTGTGTGTGATAGAAGGGAGGTAAGATTGGGGAAAGGAGTAATCAGAATGCACAGGGGTAGAATGGGGTAGGGGAGGGATGGGGAGAAAATTTAGAACTCAAAATCTTGTAGAAATGAATGTTGAAAACTAAATTTAATAAAAAGGGGAAAAAAAAGATAAAAAAGAAAAGAAAATGTGCCTCCCTCTTTTGGTTGTAGAGACAGTCCCTGCTCTCAAGGGGCCTACATTCTAAAAGATGAAAACACCTAAAAAGAAGATTGTGGTGAGGAAAGTTCATTATAAATTTAGATTTAGATCACTATAAAAATTTGTTATTCAGTCATTTGAGTCATGTCTGACTTTCTGTGGCCCCCTCTGCATTTTCTTGGCAAAGATACTGGAATGATTAGCCATTTCCTTCTTCGATACTATAGAAACAAGAATGATTATTATTCTGTATGAAAGCAACATTGGATGAAACATTCTGTGAGGTGTTCATTCCATGGGACCAGCACTACAAATAGGCAATTGGCCAAACACGGCAATCAAGGAGATCTGTGGACTTAATTTATGTAGTGAGAATATGTTCTCTCAGCTAACCCTACCCCACCCTCCCCACACTCATGCCTAAACCACTGCATAGTCCATGCTAATACTACTTCAGAGTGGACTCCATTTAGAAAGGAAAATTTCAACATATTGGGGGTGGGGAGTGGGTAGGCAGATAAGTACAAACTCTTGTGAGAAAGACAGGATGAAAGAAGTTTCAAATGGGCACCAGAAGAGAGAGAAGAGAAAAGCAGTTGTAGATCCAGGAAGCTGCAGCCTCTCCCCACTCCCAACTGTTAACTAACTCCTGCCACTGAGAGGATTTCTCCCTTGCTTTGGGTAGCAGTTACAGACATCTTCCTAGCTATGGTTTCCATCCCTTCAAAACTTTGTGTAGAGAAACAACTTTTAGACTCTGAAAATATAGAATTGGATGTCTGAAGTGATGAGTGATAAGAGTTCCTCAGGAAGTGCTGAAAGAAAGGACTCACAAATCTGTTTTCTCTTTCTACCTACCCAATTTCAAAGATGAACTATTCGTCTATAGTTGAACTATTCCCTAGGATGCCTAAGATAGTGTTCCACATGAGAGTGACCAGATAATCCACAGTCCATGGTTCTCATCAACTTGTAGGAAGAGCCAACCAATAGAAGAGAAAAAAAATTTCTACCACCCCCTTTACACCAGTTACTCCCCAAAAGCATCATCCTCTACCAAGAGGAGGTGTTGCTCACTCCCATTTTACAGATGAAGAAAGTGAAGCTCCAAATGTTATTGCAGTTAGTTAAGGGGATATATGAGAGACAGACCAGCTGCTCAGACTGGACCTCCTGGGGGAACTGCACAGATTCACAGCAGGTTCAGAAACTTGATTTTATCCATTCATTCAGAAACTCCAGAGGCCTGAGCCCCACTAACCAAACACATTAAAAAAAGGGACTAAGAAATCAAGATGCCAATTTATTCATTGTAATACCATGTAATACCAAGGGATAATAGAACCTCCAAGATGAAAAGCATATTCACAGCAACAGGTTCACATATTCTCAAGCCAAAAAGAAAGCTCTTATACATAATCCCAGAATATCAGAGTTAGAAGGGAATTTACAACATTGGAGTTGGAATGGTAGACACAATTTTCTACATCATCTCATTCCAAATATCTCATTTGACCAGGAGGAAACTAAGGTTCAAAGAGAGACTGACCTGCTAAAGATCCCATAGCAATTTAGCAGGAGAATAGGATGAATTCAGGATGTGGGATTCCAAGCCCAAGGCTTTTTCCACCATACCACATTAACTCCCACCCAGAGAATGTGCTGACTCCCACCAAAGAATCCAAAAGTTTCTTGGTGTAGCACCAATGCAATATTCACAGCGCCCATGGCAGCCATGAATATCACAGTACAAATGAGAATTGTGAAATATCACAGACTCTCCACATGGAAGGCAGAACCAAAATATTTATTCAGATCCAAATCCATCACAACAACAAAAATCTATACACAATAACAATGCAGTGGACAACACCATTCCCAAGCCTTCCACCTGCTAGGCTTCCCACAAACCAGGTGCATTACACTCATCGCAAGCACGCGTTCTTAAACAAAATCACAAACAATCAAAAAATCAATCACGTTACCCAGAAGACTCCATACTTCCTAGCTCTGACTGCTCTCAAGACTAACTTCCTCTCAGCTCTGCCTCTTCCTGCTCCACCCATTCAGCAAACTCCTCCCAGCACAGGCTCCATGTGACTTAATGGGCCTATTAATGAATAGGAAAGATTTTCCAATTCAAACTACCATTACACTTGGTGAGCACTGGATCATGACAAAAAGAGACCAAATTATAAATCTCACAATAAGAAGGAAAAGTGCTTTGAACTCTGTAGGTGCTAAAGAAATGACTGTTGAATTGAAATGAACTTTATGGGTCTCAGAGAAAATCAAATAAAATGCACACATGATCGGGGATTACCTTCCAGAAGTTAAATGATCTTTTAAAATTTTAAATAATATCTTACTTTCCCCCAATTATATGTAAAGGCAATTTTTAACATTCATTTTTTTAAAAAAAAACCTGAATTCCAAATTTTCTCCCTACCTCTCTCACCTCCTCCCCCCATGAAATG
Source organism: Bettongia penicillata ogilbyi (assembly GCA_023548195.1). Lineage (NCBI taxonomy): Eukaryota > Metazoa > Chordata > Mammalia > Diprotodontia > Potoroidae > Bettongia > Bettongia penicillata. Next base: position 8,639,462 of record JAJHZJ010000120.1, read on the forward strand.
GTAAGTAATTTGATATAGGCTATACATGTACAATAATGCAAAACCTATTTCCATAGCAGTCATATTGTGAAAGTAAAAAACCCAAAGGGGAAAAAACAAACATGATAAAAATAAATAAAATGAAAGCTGGTATGCTTTGATTTCTCTTCAGACTCTATCAGTTCTTTCTCTGGATGTGGATAGCATTTTCATCATTAATCGCTTTGGAATTGTTCTGAATCACTGTATTACTGAGAATAGCGAGGTTATTCATACAATTTTGCTGTTACTGTGTACAATGGTCTCCTGGTTCTGTTCACTTCACTTCATGCAAGCCTTTCTAGATTTTTCTGAAATCAGTCTGCTTGTCATTTCTTACAGCACAATAGTATTCCATTAATATTATATACCACAACTTCAGATACAGCTAGCCCAAAGTCACACATCCTAGACAGGAAGTTAACGAACAGCTTGATCGGGAATGTAACCAGGAAATGATATGAATGGAAGTTTCAACTCTAGTCTGGGAGGAGAAACAGATAACCAAGGGAGAGAGTGAAGAGAAAGAACAGTAAAGGGCCAAGGACAAAACCTTGGGAACTAAGAGGCAGGAGAAAGAGAATGAGCCTGCAGGGGAACACTCAGATTGAGGAAGAGATCAGCGTCATTGTGCCTGCTCACTCCTAGAATCTTAACCTGGAAGGGACCTCATAGGCCATCTAGCTCACTTGTATTAGAGCAGGAATCCCCTGCACAACATTCCTGAAAGGGAGTTATCCAATCTTTGATTGCTGACATTCAGTAGCACTGCCCTCACCACCCTACCCCCACTGTGCCCTGTGCAGTCCACTATACCATGTATAGCCTATATCTTAATTGTTTGGAGGTTTCTCCCCTATCATTCAAGTGAAATCAATCTCTCTGAAATCCGTACCCATCAGCATAAGAGGAATCAGTCAGAGATTAACAAACAGTCAGAGAGGAAGTCCAGGAAGAAGAACGTCTTCAGAAGGAAGGAATAGTCAAGACAGTCAAAAGTTACAGACAAGTGAAAGATGTCTGAGAAAAGGCAATCGAATATGTTGATTGGGAAAGGCACTGGAGAGGAGTTTAGTAGAGTGGTGAGGAGAAGATCCATGGAGAGGAGATTCTAGGGAAGGAGTAGGTGGTTAGAAAGGAAGGAAAGTGACTCTACCTCACTACACCCGTTAGTTGTGCAAAAGTTTTCACCATCAAGCTAGAAGCGCTTCTGAAATCTGAATTGGACATCATGTATTGGCTGTGTGGCACCAATTCCAAATCGATTCAGATTTATCGAAGGGATCTTCACTTCCTGATCGACTAACTCTATATCATATTGTGTGACCATCAAAAATATAAACATCTTCATCTCGTTGAGGGCAAAGAACCTGCCAGGACAGACAGTGGTGCCAGCACCCCATGGCAACATGTGTGACTTGATCCTTCTCCCTTGCTTGTAGAAAATTACTTTTCTGCTGCCATCAGGGTTCAGGAAACGGTCATATTTGAATGTAGTGGGATCTGGGTAGATTTCTGGATCCCTATGGAGGAAAAGGTAGGGGAAGATGGACACTTCATCTCCCTGGCGGAGGGCATACTCCCTGCCATCATTCATTTTCAGGATCATGTCCTCCATGATAGTCCTGGTCAGGAAAGGGGTGACTACCATGCGTAATGTCTCTTCCATGACGCTGTCCAGTATTGGGGTTTGCTGCAGCATACTATACTCAACAGTGATGGACACCCTACCTGGTCTCATCTCTTGCCCCATATTACTAAGGGCTCTTTCTGCCTCCTCCCTCACTGCCTTCAGAGCCTTAGGATTCTTCAGGAGGAAGAGGAGGGCCCAGAAGGACACAACGCCTGTGTTGCCATGCGACAGCCAAAGCAGTATCAGGTTAAACTGGCTCTGTGCTATCTCAGGCACTCTCTCATCGGCCTGCTGCTCCTGAGCGGAACGGATCCATTCACTCACATTATCCTTCTCCATGATGTTCTGTGGAGAGAGAAGATCCCAGAAGAAGTCCTTGAGCCTCTTCATTTCTTGCTTCTGCTTGGGCAGGGGCACAGAGTAAAACACCTGGGGAAAGAGAATGTCAAGTTTCTTGAATTCCTCAAAGACTTTCTGGGATTGGAGGAGGTCCTGAGCATGGCCTCCCTTGCCATTAGTAGGTAAGTTTCCAAACACTGCCATGTAACCAGCTCTAAAGACAATGTTGCAGCAGTAATTAAAGAGCCCGTCCTGCTTCCACTTCTGGGGTCCTGGTCTCCTTCCAGCATCAGGTTCTAGCATCAGGACCTTCAGGCTATCCATCATGGCCTGGGTCAGACCAACTAAACCAGTACTCATCAGATGCTTTGGGGTGGAATTGTGCAGGAAATTTCCATGACATTCCTGTGCTTGGAACTCAAAGACTTTGAACATCAAGTCAGATACTAACTGGGAAGTGTTCAGTTTGCTTCTGCTCTCCTTCAGGATAGAATCGAAAGAAAAAGGATCTGTGATAAAGGTGACGTATCGGCCGGCAAACTGAAGAGTGAAGATGTCCCCATGACGCTCTTGCATCCTCTTCAGGAAACTGGAGGCATCCTTATAGAAGTCCCTGGCATGGCCCAGCCAGGGAATGATGCCTTTGTCCAGAGGGGGCTCTCTGGCTCTCCTCTGGCGCAAGGCCCCCAGCCTATACAGTACTACCAGGGCAGTGGTCACCAGGAGTATCAACACAGAAGCCCAGAATGCCATCACCACACCACAAAAGATCTGTGTTCTCAGGGCACTCAGAGAAGAGTGAAAGTACTCTGTGATAAGAGACTTTTATAAGCAGAGGAAAGGTCTTTATAGCCTGTACCTTGTCCTGTGCCTAACTAGGGACAGAAGGGCAATTTCATGGAGCAACTGTTGTACTGAGCTTACTATTTTAAGAAGTCTGAGACTAGACAAAGGGAGAACAGTCAGGCAAGGTCAGGAGATATTTAGGAAAGGAAGTGAAAATAGTGTTTAAATTGTACTTTACCTTTTGGCATTACCTTTACCTCTGCCTAAAAAGCCTCAAGAATCAGTAGGTATGCATAGGTAGAACACTATGTGGTCACTGTCAAACCTGTATAAAAATCAGATTAACAAGTTAATCAGGAAATAAAGTAAGGCATTCAATGAAGGTCAACAAACTGCAATCCAGAACAACGCCCTGTATAATGCACACAGGAGAGTTCAGTGAGGGGAATTTCCAACAGAGGTTATATGTACTCAGGAGGGCGTGCTAGATAGCTAGATGGAACAGTGGGTGGAACACAGTTATTTATTACAGCATGACAGCACAGTCCTAGAACAACCACAGGATCAGTTTAAGCAGCTTCTAGTCAACACAGGCAGGCCTAGCCCGGGTTCTGTATAGGGTCAACAGAATGGCAGGAAGGCAGAAATGTGGGGCAGTTGGAAACTGTCTCCAAGAGTTTACCCTGAAGGTAGGGGATGACTAGAAATTGCTAGTCTGAACAGAGTAGGGGTCCTAGAACTTTCCAGGGATTGACAATAGCGATCAATTATTGATCTGTATGAATTCTAACATCACTGCAGCGGACTTTAGAATTTAAAGCAGAGAACGGAACCAGAAAGTTTTTGAGACTGTCTGGTCAAAACATTTCATTTTCATAGAGATGATGATCTGGGAGAGACTGAGGGTGGTAAAAACCTAAAAGGTTTGCAAATAAGTGGCATTTGTGGTGGTTGGTGAGTCATTTAGGTGGCACGATCCCATTTGGGTTTTCTTGGCAAAGATACTGGAGTGGTTTGCCATATCCTTCTTCAGCTCATTTAACAAATGAGGAATGAATGCAAACACAAAGTAGGGGCTATATTAGTTTCATGATGATGAATTAAGGAGGCTAAGTCAGAAATGTTTCTTGTATTCCAAAATATTCTTAGCAGCACATTCTGGAAACAAAGTGGGGGCCTAGAGAATGAGGAATGGCTGAACAAATTGAAGCTGTCAATGCCTATAATGTGTGTGTTGCTTATGTGGGTTATGCATACATCCACATGGGCCTGTGTAAATGTGGCCACACAGACTCTAGAATAGTTCTCACCACATACGGAACGTTGAGTTCCATTCTGGGAAGAGTATTTATTCAAATCCTAGATTTGAAGCAAGCAGAACTGTGAAAGCAACCACTATGTAAATGAAAAGAGCAGCAGAACCAAGTCACAACGTGACCCCACAGAAGAGATAAGAAAATGTGCTTCCCTCCTTTGGTTGTGGGGACTTTCCCTGCTCTCAAGGGGCCTATATTCTTTTTTTACTATTAATTTTTTGTTTTCAGCATTCACTTTTATAAAATTTTGAGTTCTACATTTTTCCTCCTCCCCAAGACACCATGCAATCTGATACAGGCTATTCATGTACAATTATATTAAACACATTTCCACATTAGTCATGTTATGAAAAAAGAATCAGAACAATAAGGAAAAACCCCAAGAAAGAAAAAAGAGAGAGAGAAAATAGCATGCTTCCATTTGCATTCAGACTCCATAGTTCTTTCTCTGGATGTGGATAGGATTTTCCATCATGAGTTTGGAATTGCGTTGATGAGAAGAGTTAAAGTCTATCAAAGTTGATCACCTCACATGGTTAGGGGCTTAATGAAAGAAGGTTAACACCTAAAAAGAAGGTAGTGGTGAGGAAAGTTCATTACAAATTTAGATTTAGATCACTATAGAAATTTATTGCACAGTCATTTCAGTCATATCTCACTCTCTGTGACTCCCTCTGACTTTTCTTGGCAAAGATACTGAAGTGGTTGACCACTTCCTTCTTCAATATTAAAGAAACAGGGAGGATTATTATTCTCTATGAAAACATCATTGGGTAAAATATTCTGTGAGGTGTTCATTCCATGGGACCAGCACTACATATAGGCATTTGACCAAATACGGCAACCAAGGAGATCTGTTGACCTTGAGATGTACTTATGTGTGTAGTATGTAGTATGTAGTGTAGTTATGTAGTCAGCTAACCACTCCCTCCACCATGCCCAAACCTTTGCTTCACTACATAGCCCATGCTAATGCCACTCTAGAGTGGACTCTGTTTACAGAGGAAAGCTTTCAATGTCTTGGGGGTAGGGACTGGGTGGGAAGGTAAGTGTAAACTCTCATGAGAAAGACAGGATGAAAGAAGTTTCAACTGAGCACCAGAAGAGAGAAGAGAAAGGCAGCTGTAGATCCAGGAAGCTGCAGCCTCTCCCTACTCCCTACTCCCAACTCTTAACTAACTCCTGCCACTTACAGGAGGACTTTTCCCCTGCTTTCAGCAGCAGTTACAGATATCTTCCTAGCTATGGTTTCCATCCCTTCAAAACCTTGTGCAGAGACATGACTCTTGGACCCTGAAGATACAGAACTGGATGTCTGAGGTGATGAGTGATAAGAGTTCTTCAAGGAGTGCTGAAAGAAGGAACTCAAAAATTTGTTTTTCTTGGGCAGAGCTAAGATGATGGAGTAGAAAGACACAGATATGGAGGCTCTCCCCACACAACCCATAAAATACCTATAGAGAGAGACTATCAACAAATTTTGGAGCAGCAAAAGTGGAGAACATCAGAGTGGAGGAGATTTCCAGCCCAGAGTGGACCTGAAAGGCCCACAGGAAACGTCTGCTGCACCGGATGTGGAGCGGATCCCAACCCAGCCTTGGCTGGGGTGCACAGCTCTCGAACAGCCCTTGGGGGCAGAATCTCCAGTTGCAGCAGCAGTGGGTTCACAGATCCCTCAACCCACAGGTGCTGAAGGTCAGTGACTGGTTTTTTTCAGCTGAGCAGGAAGGGAGAAGGCCCTTCCCATAGCTCCAGCAGCAGGCAGCCACATTGGCAGGTGCAGCAGCCACATCCATTGTTGGAGCGTAAAAATCCTGAGGGCATTGAGGAGCTGATCCTTGCCTCAGCCCTGTGTGGAGGCCCTGGGGGAGTTGATCTTTGTCTCACACTGAATGGTGGCCTTGCCCATCCAGCTTATCTGAAAATCAGCCCCCCCTCCCCATGCTGACTTGGTGGAACTGAGGCCAGGTGGCTGTGGACAGGTAACTGCTAAGATTCTGGGCACAAAAATCCCTCACTGTGCCCAGACCAGTACACGCTTGATTGTGCCACCTTAGAGGAACTGAGATCTTACAGATTCCAAGAGTATACCCTACGCTTAACAAAGGACCCACAAGTCAAGTAACTGGTTGAGGAAATGCCCAAAAAAGGGGGAAAAATAAGACTATAGAAGGTTACTTTCTTGGTGAACAAATATCTTCACATCCTTTTGGATGAGGAAGAACAATGCTAACCATCAGGGAAAGACATAAAAGTCAAGACTTCTGTATCCCAAACATCCAAAATAAATATTCAATGGGCTCAGGCCATGGAAGAGCTCAAAAAGGATTTTGAAAATCAAGTAAGAGACGTGGAGGAAAAACTGGGAAGAGAAATGAGAGAGATGCAAGAAAAGCATGAAAAGCAGGTCAAGACCTTGCTAAAAGAGACCCAAAAAATGCTGAAGAAAATAACACCTTGAAAAATAGGCTAACTCAATTGGAAAAAGAGGTTCAAAAAGCCAATGAGGAGAAGAATGCTTTCAAAAGCAGAATTAGCCAAATGGAAAAAGAGGTTCAAAAGCTCACTGAAGAAAATAGTTCTCTCAAAATTAGAATGGAACAGATGGAGGCTAATGATTTTATGAGAAACAAAGAAATCACAAAACAAAACCAAAAGAATGAAAAAATGGAAGAGAATGTGAAATATCTCATTGGAAAAACAACTGACCTGGAAAATAGATGTAGGAGAGACAATTTAAAAACTATGGGACTATTTGAAAGCCATGATCAAAAAAAGAGCCTAGACATCATCTTTCATGAAATTATCAAGGAAAATTGCCTTGATATGCTAGAACGAGGGAGCAAAATAAATATTGAAAGAATCCACTGATCACCTCCTGAAAGAAATCCAAAAAAAGAAACTCCTAGGAACATTGTGGCCAAATTCTAGAGTTCCCTGGTCAAGGAGAAAATCTTGCAAACAGCTGGAAAAAAACAATTCAAGTATTGTGGAAATACAGTCAGGATAACACAAGATCTAGCAGCTCCTACATTAAGGGATCGAAGGGCTTAGAATATGATATTCCAGAAGTAAAATAACTAGGACTAAAACCAAGAATCACCTACCCAGCAAAACTGAGTATAATACTTCAGGGGAAAAATGATCTTTCAATGAAATAGAGGACTTTCAAGCATTCTTGATGAAAAGACCAGAGCTGAAAAGAAAATTTGACTTTCAAATACAAGAATGAAGAGAAGCATGAAAAGGTAAACAGCAAAGAGTAGTCATAAGGGACTTACTAAAGTTGAACTGTTTATATTCCTACATGGAAAGACAATATTTGTAACTGTTGAAACTTTTTTCAGTATCTGGGTAGTTGTTGGGATTACACACACACACACACGCACACACACACACATACACACACAGAGATAAAGAGAGAGAGAGACAGAGAGACAGAGGCAGAGAGCATAGGGTGAATTGAATAAGATGGGATCATGTCTTAAAATAATGAAATTAAGTGGTGAGAGAGAAATATATTGGGAGGAGAGGGGGAGAAAAGGAATGGGGCAAATTATTTCTCATAAAAGAGGCAAGTAAAAGACTTTTCAGTGGAAGAAAAAGGGAGGAGGTGAGAGAAAAAACATGAAGTTTACTCTCATCACATTCGACAAAAGGAAGGAATAAAATGCACACTCATTTGGTATGAAAACCTATCTTACAATACAGGAAAGTGGGGGAGAAGGGGATAAGAAGGGTTGTGGGGATAATGGAAGGGAAGACAGTGGGAGGAGGGAGCAATTTGAAGTCAGCACTCCTGGGGAGGGACAGGATCCAAAGAGAGAATAGAAGAATGGGGGGCAGGATAGGATGGAGGGTAATTCAGTTAGTCTTACACAACATGACTATTATCAAAGTCATTTGCAAAACTACACAGATAGGGCCTATATTGAATTGCCTGCCTTCCCAAAGGGAATGGGTGGGGAGGGAGAGATGGGGAGAAGTTGGAACTCAAAGGTTTAGGAACAACTGTTGAGAATTGTTCTTGCAACTAGGAAATAAAAAATACAGGTAATGGGGTTTAGAAATTTATCTTGTCCTACAAGACAAAAGAGAAGATGGGGATAAGGCAAGGGAGGGATATTAGAAGAGAGGCCAGATTGGTGATAGGGGTAATTAGAATTCTCAGCGTTTTGGGGTGGGAGGAGGGGAGAAATGGGGAGAAAGTTTGGAACCCAAAATTTTGTGTAAATGAATGTTTAAAATTTAAATAAATAAATTTAAGTCCAAAAAAAATTTGTTTTTCCTGTTCCACTCTGTTACAGTGCCAGGCTTATAGGTGGAGGGACATCTTTTATTCTCATGATATCTGAATGGATGAGAAGTTTGTTTACTGCTTGATTCTTATGTTTTGCTTTATATCCTTCATTAAATTGTAAATATGTATACTTTTCCATTGCAATCATACTATGTGATTAATTCAGACTGGATGGGGAAGTTTCAGGAGAAAAAAACGGAAATTCATGAGAAGCTTTACAGATCAGTAGTCTCCAAAGTTCAGTGTATGCCACCTGATGGGAACACACATCAAAAAAATTCATTGCTAGTGCTGGAAGAAAAAAAGCTAGTGCCATTTTTACTTATTTTTAGCTTACAAAAAATTAAGATTTATTAATATTTAATATGTAGATTTTCACTGGAACCTTCAACCAATTCAGCTGTGAGATGGGCATGTGACATGCATGTTGTATAAGGCACTGGGAAAGAAGATAGTTCCACAATGCAAAAGAAGGTTTGACAGTGGTACCCTGTGATACTCTGCAGCTCAAGTGTGTCTGGTTAAGTAGATATGCAGATTATATTACACAGCTTTAAATGAACCAACCCCTCACAAAATGAACAAGTGGCTTAAAAAGATTTTTGCAAAGAGACCAGCAAAGAAGAAGAAAATGGCAGAAAAAGACCTTTCTCTTAGTAGGAGTTCTTCAGTACTCATATGGGGTATGTGTAAGTATATGTGTATACACACACACACCAAAATGTACATATATATGTATTCGTGTGTGTGTGTATATGTGTGTAAAGACAGACAGACAGATCAGCTAAGTCTCTCTTTCTCTCTCCTAGGCTAGAAGCAAAACAACCATTTCTATTACCAACTGACATAGGAGCTCTGACCTGGTTTGTTTCTGTCTTTAGTTGGTACAGGGGACTCCTTACACTAATTCTAGCGGCTCCTCTCCTTGGGGATTCACCATATTAGTGCCAGACTTAAAATGGACGTTGTATTGGCTCAATCCACTGGCACTCAGAACTCAGAAGTTAAAGAGATTTACCACTTGCAGCTTTCCCAACAGGCACACACTGCCATTCCCAGCTCAGTCACATTTAAGCTAAAAACAATGAGCAATCCCTTCTAACAAGGTCAGTCAAAAGAAAAAGTATTCAAGAGTATTTGAAATTGCAATTTGTATCATCAATGATTATGTCAGTATATATTTGTTCTAAATATATAAAGTATGCCATCAAGATTAAAAAATTTATTTAAAAAAGAAACTTTTGTAACTAGAAATTATGTAAGTGGATTATAGACAAATAATTGCAGTTGCATGCTAAAAAAAAAAAAAAAACTCTAAAACCACCTTGGAAACAGAATTTTCTAATCTGTTTTAAAATCAGTCAACTAAAGAGTTTCAGTGGCTTTGGAACCCATTCGTTTAAGATATAAATATGTGATATTTTCCTATTCGTTAAAAAGAAAAACAGATAGACATCAGAGGAGATGAAAACATACTGGCCCAATGCCAAATTTTTCTTATAGGTATATGGCATTCTAGAATGAGTATCATGAAATATCCAGTGCATTCAGTGATGTACTTCTTCACTTTAGATCAACAGAGTTTGGTGAGAGATCTTTCCAGTTAAATCAGCCATTTAAACAAAATATCAAAATAGAATGAACTTAAATCAGACCTTGGAATTGCCATAGCACAAAATGTTAGGTGGAGATTTTCAAAAATAATAAAGCCTACCAAATTCCTTTTATGAAACAAATATGATACTGATACCTAAACCAGGAAGAGGAAAAACAGAAAAGAAAATTATATACCAATTTCATTCATGATTATGGATGCAGAAATCTTAAACAAAATACTAGTTAAAGATCACAACATATATTACAAAGATAATACATTATGATCAAGTGGGATTTATATCAGGAATGCAGGGATGGTTTAGCATAAGGAAAACTATTAACATAATTATTACATCAATAATAAAAGTTTTAAAAATCATATCATAAATAAATACAGAAAAAGCTTTTAATAAAGATCAACACTCATTTTTATTAAAAAACACTTGAAAGTATTGGTATAAATGGATTTTTCTTTAAATTGATAAAAAGCATTTATCTATCACCATCAGCAAGCATTATTTGTAATGAGGATAAATTAGAAACCTTTCCAGCAGGATCAGATGTGAAACAAGGATGCCTACCAATTATTATTTAATATTGTATTGGAAATCCTATCAATAACAATTAAGAGAAGAATAAGAAATAGAAGGAATCAGAATAGAAAATGAGATAATAACACTCTCTCTTTTTGTAGACGATATGATGTTATACTTGGAAAATCCCAAAGATTCAACTAAGAAGTTAGCTGAAACAACCATTTTAGCAACATAGCAGAATATAAAATAAATCCACATAAATCATGAGCATTTCTTTATGTCACAAACAAAACTCTGCAGAAAGAGAATAAAAAAAAATCCCACTTCTAAAAGGATCCCACATGCACAAAAATATTTATAGCAGTTTTTTCTATGGTGGCCAAGAATTGCAAATTGGGGGATGCCCATCAACTGGGGAATGGCTGAACAAGTTGTGGTATATGAATGTAATGGAATACTATTGTGCTATAAGAAACGATGAACTAACAGACTTCAGAAAAACTGGAAAGATTTATATGAACTGATGCTAAATGAAGTGAGCAGAACCAGGAAAACACCATACATAGAAATAACAACATTATTGAATGACCAGCTCTTCTCAACAATGCAATGAACTAAGATAATACCAAAAGATTCATGATGGAAAATCTATCCACATCCAGAGAAAGAACTATGTAGTCCAAATGCAGATCAAAACATACTATTTTTCTTGGTTTTTTTTCCTTCCTTTTTTATCCTTTCTCACGATTTTCCCCTTTGGTTCTAATTCTTCTTTACAACATGACTAGTGTGGAAATATGTTTAATATGATTGTACATAGTCTGAATCAGATTGCATGCTGTCTTGAGCAGGAGGAAGGAGAGGGAAAAATTTTAAACTCAAAATCTTATAAAAGTGAATGTTGAAAATTAAAAGTAAATATTTTTTAAAATACTCCATTTAATATAACTGTAGATAACATAAAATACCTGGGAGTACACCTGCTGAAACAATCCCAGAAATTATAAGAACAAAAATTTAAAAAAATTTTTATACAAATAAAACAAGATTTAAATAACTGGAAAAATATTAATTGTTCATGGGTAGGCAGGGCCAATATAATAAAAATGACAATTTTACCCAAACTAATTAAATAGCATATTAATTAAATTACCCAAATTTTTTTGCTGAATTAGAAAAAAATTAAAAAATTCTCTTGGAAAAACAAAAAGTCAAGAATATCAAAGGAAGGCGGAGGAACCAAGATGGCGGAGTAGAAAGACTCATGTATGCTAGCTCTGAAACCACAGCCCATATATTTCCTGCAAAAAGAACTCCCCACAAATTCTGGAGCACTGCAAGGTGCGCAGAAACACAGTGGAAAAGATTTCCATTCCAGAGAGCCCTGGAGAGCCATCCCCAGGGATCCATCACGCCCTGGACAGCGGAGTCCAATCCTCAGCTGCCCTGGCCGTGTGGCCCCAGAGGAGCAGATCCGAGCAGGTTTCAGGGATGGAATCTCCGGTGGCCGAGATGGTCCCTCTGCCCACAGACACTACAGGTCAGTGAGAGAGACTTCTGGGCTGGCTGAGAGGGGAGCGGGGTGTCTCCATGACTCCGGCCCCCTCGGGAGGGAGCAGCAGAGGCAGCAGCGGTGGCCCGGAACTCCCAGAGCAGCAGGCAGAAGTTCAGGGCCATTACCGAAGGTCTCTGCATAAAACCCCTGAGGGAACTGAGCCTGGGAGGTGGCCCTGCCCCAACCTGAGCACCAGAACTTAAGCTCACATTGAATAGCAGCCAAACCTGCCACTGAAAGCCCATTTGAATCTCAGACTCCAAGCACTAGCTGGGAGGATCTAGGTGGGGGTGGACAGGAATCTAAGAAGTCAAGTAACTGGCTGGGAAAATGCCCAGAAAAGGGAAGAAAAATAAGACTATAGAAAGCTACTTTGAGGGGGTACAGATATTCCCGCCTTTCAATGCTCATGACAAGGAACAATTCTTACCATCAGGGAAAGACATGGAGGTCAGGGCCTCTGTATCCCAGACATCCCAGTTGGATGTCTGGTGAGCTCAGGCCATGGAAGAGCTCAAAAAGGATTTTGAAAATCAAGTTAGACAGGTAGAGGAAAAACTGGGAAGAGAAATGAGAGAGATGCAAGAAAAGCATGAAAAACGGGTCAATTCCTTGCTAAAGGAGACCCAAAAAAATGCTGAAGAAAACAACACCTTGAAAAATAGGCTAACTCAATTGGCAAAAGAGGTTCAAAAAGCCAATGAGGAGAAGAATGCTTTCAAAAGCAGAATTAACCAAATGGAAAAAGAGGTTCAAAAGCTCACTGAAGAAAATAGTTCTCTCAAGACTGGAATGGAACAGATGGAGTCTAATGACTTTACGAGAAACCAAGAAATCACCAAACAAAACCAAAAGAATGAAAAAATGGAAGAGAATGTGAAATATCTCATTGGAAAAACAACTGACCTGGAAAATAGATCCAGGAGAGACAATTTAAAAATTATGGGACTACCTGAAAGTCATGATCAAAAAAAGAACCTAGACATCATCTTCCATGAAATTATCAAAGAAAACAGCCCTGATATTCTAGAACCAGAGGGCAAAATAAGTATTGAAAGAATCCATCAATCACCGCCTGAAAGAGATCCAAAAAGAGAAACTCCTAGGAACACTGTGGCCAAACTCCAGAATTCCAAGGTCATGGAGAAAATATTGCAAGCAGCTAGAAAGAAACAATTCCAGTATTATGGAAATACAATCAGGATAACACAAGATCTAGCAGCGTCTATGTTAAGGGATAGAAGGGCATGGAATATGATATTCCAGAAGTCAAAGGAACTAGGACTAAAACCAAGAATCACCTAACCAGAAAAACTGAGTATAATACTTCAGGGGGAAAAAATGATCTTTCAATGAAATAGAGGACTTTCAAGCATTCTTGATGAAAAGACCAGAGCTGAAAAGAAAATTTGACTTTCAAACACAAGAATGAGAAGAAGCATGAAAAAATAAACAGCAAAGAGAAATCATAAGGGACTTACCAAAAGTGAACTGTTTACATTCTTACATGAAAAGACAATATTTGTAACTCTTAAAACTTTTCAGTATCTGGGTAGTTGGTGGGACCACACCGACACACACACATGTACACGTGTGCATGCACACACATATACACACATGCACACACATACAGAGACAGAGAGCACAGAGTGAATTGAATAGGATGGGATCGTATGTTAAAAAAATTAAGGCAAATGGTGAGAGAGAAATGTAGTGGAAGGAGAGAGGGTGAAATGGAATGGGGTAAATTATCTCTCATTCAAGAGGCAAGCAGGAGACTTTTTAGTGGAGGGAAAAAGAGGAGAGCTGAGAAAAAAACAAGAAGTATACCCTCATCACATTCGACTAAAGGAAGGAATAAAATGCACACTTATTTTGGTATGAAAACCTATCTCACAATACAACAAAGTGGGGGAGAAGGAGATAAGCAGGGTTGGGGGGGATGATGGAAGGGAGGGCAATGGGAGGAGGGAGCAATTTGAAGTCAACACTCTTGGGGAGGGACAGGATCAAAAGACAGAATAGAAACAATGGGGGGCAGGATAGGATGGAGGGAAATACAGTTAGTCTTACACAACATGACTATTATCAAAGTCATTTGCAAAACTACGCAGATAGGGCCTATATTGAATTGCCTGCCTTCCCAAAGGGAATGGGTGGGGAGAGAGGGATGGGGAGAATTTGGAACTCAAAGTTTTAGGAACAACTGTTTAGTATTGTTCTTGCAACTAGGAAATAAGAAATACAGTTAATGGGGAATAGAAAGTCATCTGGCCCTACAGGACAAAAGAGAAGATGGGGACAAGAGAAGGGAGGGATGATAGAAGAGAGGACAGATTGGTGATAGGGAAAATTAGAGTGCTTGGTGTATTGGGGTGGGGGGAGGGGATAAAAGGGGAGAAAATTTGGAACCCAAAATTTTGTGAAAATGAATGTAAAAAGTTAAAAAAAATAAATTTATATTAAAAAAAGAATATCAAAGGAAGAGATGGGGGAAATGTGAAGTAAGGTTTAGCATCTTCAAGTATATTGTAAGGCAGTCATTCAAAACTCTCTGGTACTGGCTAAAAAACAGAAAGGTAGATCAATAAAATAGAGCAGACATACAATTTACAGCAGCAAATAAATATAATGACCTGGTACTTCACAAGTGTAAAGACTTAAGATTTTAGGATGAGAATTCATTATTTGGAAAAAATGCCAGGAAAACTGGAAAGCAGCAAGGCAAAAATTGGGCACAGACCAATATCCTACACCATTTACTAAGATAAGGTAAAAATGGATACATGACCTTGATATAAAGAGAGATTTTACAAGAAAATTAGAAGAACATGGATAAACAAGAGATAGCAAAGTTAGGTGGATAATTTCAATTACATTAAATTTAAAAGATTTTGTACTATTAAAACAAATATTGCCAAGATCAGAAGGAAAGAAGGAAATTAGGGGAATAACTTATAGACAATTTATAGGATAAAAGTCTCATAACTAAAATATATAAAGAACTTTGTTAAATCTATAAGAATACAAATCATTCCCTAATTAATAAATGATGAAAGGATATAAACAGGCAGTTTTCCAATGAAGAAATAAAAATAATTTATAGTCATGTGTAAAAAATGTTCTAAATAATTATTGATTAAAGAGATACAAATTAAAATAACCTTGAGATATAATTTTACACCTACCAGACTGGCTAAAATGATAGAAGGGGAAAGTGGGAAATGTTGGAGGAGATGTGGAAAAATTGGGACACTAATTCATTGTTGGTGGAATTGTGAACTGAACCAAGAGTCTTGGAGAACAATCTGGAATTATGCCCAAAGAGTGATTAAGCTTCCTGTATACCCGGTGACCCAGCAATACTACTACATGATCTATTTCCAAAGATGTTTAGGGAAAATGGAAAAGAATCTACATGTTCTAAAATGTTTATTGTAGCTCTCTTTGTGGTGGCAAAGAACTGGAAATGGTAGATGCCCATCCATTGGGTAATGGCTGAGCAAGTTGTGGTATATGATTGTGATGGAACACTACTGTACTAGAAATGATTAGCCAATGTTTT
The DNA here is from genome assembly GCA_023548195.1 of Bettongia penicillata ogilbyi. Taxonomy (NCBI): domain Eukaryota; kingdom Metazoa; phylum Chordata; class Mammalia; order Diprotodontia; family Potoroidae; genus Bettongia; species Bettongia penicillata. The sequence continues at coordinate 8,655,106 of JAJHZJ010000120.1, forward strand.
AGAAAAACATGCAAAAACTTGCATGAAATAATGAAGAGTAAAATGAGCAGAATCAAAAGAAGAGTGTATACAGTAACAGTAGTACTCTTTTAAGAACGACTTTGAGTGAATAAGTTATTTTGTCTATTATAAATACTCAAATTAACTATAGAGAGTATATCTACATCCAAAGAATTGATAAATAGAAAAATGTATAGAACAATTTTACATATATACATACACACACATATATATATAAAATTTGTGTCTAATGGTAGTCATTTCAGGCAGGGGAGATGGGAGAGGAAAGAAAAAAAGAAATTTACATGATCATTTTGTCATATATTTGAAAGAAATAGCAAGTTGTGTACAGCAGATTTGCAGTTTCATGTACAGTCATCTTTTTATTGTATTATATTATGGAAATGTTTGTTTTATTTCATCAATTAAAAATTTAAAAAAGGAAAAAAATTAAGTCTATTCAATCATTATTAAAAGTAGGTGCTTTCAGTGAGAGTCAAAAAAGACTATTGAACATTTAATAAATAGCAAAACCATTTAGAAAGTTGTTTAGTGAATCTTTAAATCATCCAGTAGAAATTATAAAATTTTATTTCTGTTGGCTTTATGATATACATAATACATTAGTTACAGAAGCACCTGCATATAATTTATAAAGATATATCTATGGGAAATGCATGTACAAAAATTTTTATTGATAAGGATATGTTTGGAGACTACTAGCATTACTGACTCACACTAAAAGGCTCTACAAACTTTAACTTGGCACTGAGGTAGCACAAATGTAACATATTAACAAGGTTAATCAGAACAAAGATCCAAGGGCATGATTTTCAAAATAAATTCCCAAACAATGTCAATAAGTTTTAAGTTGACTCATGTTTACAAGGTTCTTCCCATGAAGCAAAGGTTTACCGAATTGAATCAAGCGGAAAACATTTATTCCATGTGTTACTTGAACCCCCAATGGTATCCCCCTATTTTACAGATTTGGAAACTAGGACCAAGAGAAAGAAAATTATTTGCCCCTCTCTTCATGTAGTTTCATCTTTGTATTCCCCGTTTACAGTCTACTTGGAGGTTGGGGAGCAGCAGGAAACAGTACTCTCCTAAGAATTTTTAGGGAGTACTGCAGCTCATTGATACAATAAAGAATGCTTGTCAAAATCCTAGAAAATCTTAAGATCATCCATCCAATCCAGCCACCTTAGAGCAGCAGACTGAGGCTAGAGAGGAAGTAATTTGCACAAGGTCACACAGACAGGAATTAGTAGTAACCACTGTCCTCTGACTCAGATCCTCCTTTCTATTGCAGCCCTCTACTCCAGTCCCATAGCTGGAAGAGACCTCTGAGGACATAGGGCATGCCTTCATAGGAATCCTTCTACAGCACAATCTAACAATCGACCCCCTTATCACCACTTAAACAAGTATCCTGTGAAAAGATAAACGTTAATATAACCTCTGATTTCAATGTAATGAATTTTATGATGTATGGATTTTTATAATTGCGTTAGTGTCTCACTGGACTCACTTTACTCAGAAGTGTAGTTCTCCCTCAGAGTTAGTTCAAAGGCATGTTTGAAAAGGAAGGCTATTTTCACTCTCAGTTAACTCCTGGGACGTTGTGTTGTCTGTAAGGTCCAAGTGATTTGACTTGGTGTCACATTCCAAAAGTTATGTCATCTGTACTTGCTTATCCTTGTGTAATCAGGGGAGGGTTGTTCTCCCCAAGGGGACAACAAACCTGGTGGTTCTGGTTTTCTAACGAAGATTATAAGAGGTAGATGAGTCTCATAAAACAATGAACATTCATCAATTGTCAAAAAAGGGTGTGATTAGCCATACATGAATGCCAACTCACTTTTCCTAGTATAGTCAATTGCAAGGTTCCAAAACTAACCCAGTTCCCCTGTCCTTTAATATGTGTCAATAAAAAGGGACTTAAATTATCTTTCCACAATATATTTCCCAGGTCAGTTTTTTCCCCACTATTTCAAATTTTCTTCTGTTTATTTCATTTTTGTCTCTGTTTTCTTTTTCTTTTTGGCATTACAAATATATTTTATGCCCAGCATGGCATGCCTACATCAGAGAAGCTGCTGTGCTCTACGAGTAAGGCAGAATTGAAGTAGCTTGAAAGTAACCAAGATGCACAAATTTAGAGAACCCACCCCAAATGTTCTCCTCAACAATTTGTGCCTGACCTGTGGTAGAACATTCCCAGCTCATATTAGTCTCATCAGCCACAGTCAGACATATTGCAAATTAATTCTAGCATAGTGATGTCATCTTGGTCCTCTTCAAGAAGGGACAACCAACCAACCAATTTTCAGTTCACAGAACAAAACAGTCATCTCCATAACGCTGCACAATAAAAAAGTTGATTGCACATGAAACTACAAATCTACCACGTACAACCTGCTATTCCCTCCAAATAAACCAGAAAATTATCATGTGAATTTCCTGGTTTTTTTCTATTTATTCTTCCTTCTCTCCCCCTCCCCAACCCTGAAGATTGCTACAAATAGATACAGAAAGTCATTTACATTAGCTTCAAATAGCTACACATGTAAAATTATTCTATACACACTTCGATTTATCACTTCTTTCTTTTATATATATGTATATATGTATAAATTTATTTATTTAACTTTTTACATTCATTTTCACAAAATTTTGGGTTCCAAATTTTCTCCCCATTTATCCCCTCCCCCCACCCCAATACAGCAAGCATTCTAATTTCCCCTATCACCAGTCTGCCCTCTCTTCTATCATCCCTCCCTTCCCTTGTCCCCATCTTCTCTTTTGTCCTGTAGGGCCAGATAACTTTCTATTCCCCATTGCCTGGATTTCTTATTTCCTAGTAGCAACAACAATACTGAACAGTTGTTGCTAAAACTTTGAGTTCCAGCTTCTCCCCATCCCTCCCTCCCCCCCATTTTCTTTGGGAAGGCAGGCAATTCAATATAGGCCCTATCTGTGTAGTTCTGCAAATGACTTCGATAATAGTTGTGTTGTGTAAGACTAACTATATTTCCCTCCATCCTATCCTGCCCCCCATTGCTTCTATTCTCTCTTTTCATCCTGTCCCTCCCCAAGAGTGTTGACTTCAAATTGCTCCCTCCTCCCATTGCCCTCCCTGCCATCACCCCCCCACCCTGCTTATCTCCTCCCCCACTTTCCTGTATTGTAAGATAGGTTTTCATACCAAAATGAGTGTGCATTTTATTCCTTCCTTTAGTCGAACGTGATGAGAGTAAACTTCATGTTTTTCTCTCAGCTCCCTTCCTTTTCCCTCCACTAAAATGTCTCCTGCCTTCCTCTTCTATGAGAGATAATTTACCCCATTCCATTTCTCCCTCTCTCCTCCCAATACATTTCTCTCTCACTGCTTAACTTCATTTTTTTAAGATATGATCCCATCCTATTCAATTCACTCTGTGCTCCCTGTCTCTGTGTGTGCGTGCAAGTGTGTGTGTGTGTGTGTGTGTGTGTGTGTAATCCCACCAACTATGCAGATACTGAAAAGTTTCAAGAGTTACAAGTATTGTCTTTTCATGTAGGAATGTAAACAGTAAGTCCCTTATGACTTCTCTTTGCTGTTTACCTTTTCATGCTTCTCTTCATTCTTGTGTCTGAAAGTCAAATTTTCTTTCAGCTCTGATATTTTCATTAAGAATGTTTGAAAGTCCTCTATTTCATTGAAAGATCATTTTTTCCCCTGAAGTATTATACTCAGTTTTGCTGGGTAGGTGATCCTTGGTTTTAGTCCTAGTTCCTTTGACTTCTGGAATATCCTATTCCATGCCGTTCGATCCCTTAATGTAGAAGCTGCTAGATCTTGAATTATCCTGATTATATTTCCACAATACCGGAATTGTTTCTTTCTAGCTGCTTGAAATATTTTCTCCTTGACCTTGGAATTCTGGAGTTTGGCCACAATGTTCCTAGGAGTTTCTCTTTTTGGATCTCTTTCAGGAGGTGATCAGTGGATTCATTGAATTTTGTCCTCTGTGTCTAGACTATCAGGGCAGTTTTCTTTGATAATTTCATGAAAGATGATATCTAGGCTCCTTTTTGATCATTTCAAGGTATGTCCCATAATTTTTAAATTGTCTCTCCTACATCTGTTTTCCAGGTCAGTTGTTTTTCCAATGAGATATTTCACATTCTCTTCCATTTTTTCCTTCTTTTGGTTTTGTTTGGTGATTTCTTGGTTTCTCAGAAAGTCATTAGCCTCCATCTGTTCCATTCTAATTTTGAAAGAACTATTTTCTTCAGTGAGCTTTTCAACCTCCTTTTCCATTTGGCTAATTCTGCTTTTGAAAGCATTCTTCTCCTCATTGGCTTTTTGAACCTCTTTTGCCAATTGAGTTGGCCTATTTTTCAAGGTGTTATTTTCTTCAGCATTTTTTGGGTCTCCTTTACTAAGGTGTTGATCCACTTTTCATGCTTTTCTTGCATCTCTCTCATTTCTCTTCTCAGTTTTTCCTCCACCTGTCTAACTTGATTTTCAAAATCCTTTTTGAGCTCTTCCATGGCCTGATCCCATTGAATATTTATTTTGGATGTTTGGGATACAGAAGCCTTGACTTCTATGCCTTTCCCTGATGGTAAGCATTGTTCTTCCTCATAGGAAAGGAAGGGAGGAGATATCTGTTGACCAAGAAAGTAACCTTCTATGGTCTTATTTTTTTTCCCTTTTCTGAGCATTTTCCCAGCCAGTTACTTGACTTCTGAGATTCCTCTCCACCCCCTCCTTGCCTCCAGATCCGCCCAGCTGGTGCTTGGGGTCTGAGATTCAAATGCTGCTTCCAAGCCTCAGGGCTCTCAGCAGGGGCAGGGCAGCTGCTATTCAGGGTAAGATTAAATTCAGGTGCTCAGGTGGGGGCAGGGCTGCTATTCAGTATGAGATCAAGTTCAGGTGCTTGGGTGGGGGCAGGGCTGCCACCAGGGGCTCAGTTCCCTCAGGGGGGGTTATGTGGAGACCTTCAATAATGGATCCAAGCTTCTGCTTGCTTTGAGAGCTCCTGTCTGCTGCTGCCTCCCCGAGGGGACCTGAGTTATGGAGACACCCCGCTCCCCTCTCGGCCAGTCCAGAAGTCTCTCTCACTGACCTGTAGCGCCTGTGGGTGGAGGGACCTTCGCGGCCAGGAGGTCCTGTCCCTGAAGCCTGCTCGGATCTCGCTGCCCAGGCAGGGCTGGGCTCCACTGTCCAGTGCATGATGGATCTTTGGTGCCAGTTTTTCAGGGCTCTCAGGAACAGAAATCTTCTCCACTCCATTGCTGCATGGCTTGCACTGCTCCAGAATTTGTGGGGAGTTCTTTTTACAGAAAATTTATGGGCTGTGGGTTCTGAGCTAGCATACGTGGGTGTTTCTACTCCACCATCTTCGCTCCTCCTCACGCTCATCATTTCTCACAGCACACTAGTATACCATCCCAATGCTATCCCACAACTTGTTTGGCCATTCCCCTAATGGATGGGGAGCCCTGCAGGTTCCAAATCTTTGCCACCATAGGGAGCTGCGGTAAAGGCACGGTTCACATTCAAAGTTACAATGACTATTTGGGAATTTCCCTCCATGTTATTTTTACTCACTACTTTCTTTCTCAACTGCTCTTCTCCCCCACCCTCCCATCCCCCCTCCTCCAAGGGTCTCACCCCCACCAAATATCAATTCTTGCACCTCTCCAGGACTCCTTCCCTCACCCTGTCCCCCAGCTGTCTCTATATGTTCTGAAGACTTCCCAGAGGTGGCGAACCTTCGGCCTGGACGTCACACGGGACCCTCTAAGTCCTGAAGTGTGGCTTGAAGACCTAGAGAGTCTCGTGTGACCCCCCCCAGGCCTCAGGTCCCCACCCCCGTTCTACACCCTTCCAGATGTGCACGTTACACCGTGAGCAGACCTCCACCCCCCCAGCTTCCTCTGCATTACTTCTTCCTTTCACACCCCACTTTTATAATACAGTTGCTCCTTTTTACCTTTTCTCACCCAATTGTGTTTTTCAGAATCACCCCACATGGTACAAAACGTTCTTTCTCCCTCCCCTACCGCACTCACATGACCTATGCACTCTCCTCCCCGCCCACATCCCTAGGCCAGCATCACTTCCAGTCAGCACCGGTTATTCTAATCCACTTTCCCTAGCTCCAAATCCATTGCTCATTACTCTACCCCCCCCCTTCCATCAAACTCCCTCTGCTGAAAGCTGAGTCTGCTGAGAAAGACGCTGAACATTCAGGACCTGATGAGGTGCCAATGAAAATTCATTCTTCTCCTTTCCCTTGGAGATCTATGCTATGATTGGGCAATGCTGTGAACCAACACTCAAGAGTGATGCACTGGTATCACAGGAAAAGTGTTGATGGTAGAATTTCAGGTCCCTAGCCCGTGCAGCCCTGCCAGGACAATAGTCACCACAACTATGAACACAGAAGCCCAGAATGCTGACACCACACCGCACCACATTGCAAGGGATCCACATTCTCCAGTCATTCACAAAAGAGTAAAAGTGCTCTTTGATGGTGAAAGCTTCTTACAAGCATGGGAAGGGCCCTTGCTGCCTGTATTTCGTCCTTTGCCTAGCTGTGTAGAGGGGGACCATCTCCAGACGTTCTAATCTATATCTTGCCACTGAACCCAAATGGCTCCAGAAGAGACAATGAGACTGGTGACCTTGCCCTCCTCACTTAAACCAATTCACTTATTACAAGTCATGGCATCATCTTCTGGATGTCATGGTCCCCTTCCAGAACAAAGGATAAACAACATATCTGTGAGTATTCTGAGTTGCCCCACTAGGCATCCAACTGGTCAGTTCCAGTTGGGCAACTCAGCTCCTTCCTTTCTGTCTTCCTTTCTTCCTCCCTCTCTTTTCCTTCCCCTGCTTTTCCCTTTCCTTTTCCTTCCCTTTCCCTTTCCTTTCTCTCCCTTCTTCCACATGGGATATCATGGCACTACCTATAGGTGCCCTGCCCAAAGGAATGTAAATTCTGATGGCTGAAATCTAGCAATTTATCTTGGGGTTTACTGGCTAGATTTATTTCTTAAAGACCATGCCTTAAACCCAATTCACTCTGGCTGTCATTGATTGGCCAACATTGTGGATATGTGTTTGTATGTGTGTGTGTGTGTTCATCTTTTGTTGCCAAAGAAGACCATGCCGTCAGAGAAATAATGACATGACTTGCACTTGACTTTATTTTGAGTGAGGGAGGTCTGTGCAGGTCACCAGCCTCATTTCTCCTCTGAGCCATCTGAATCCAGCGACCAGATATTCATCAGGTTGACTGGAGATGACACAGGCTGAGGCAATTGGGGTTAAGTGACTTGCTCAAGGTCACACAGCTAGTGAGTGTCAAGTGTCTGAGGTGCAATTTGAACTCAGGTCCTCTTGACTCCTGCACTGGTGCTCTATCCACTGCACCACCTAGTTGGCCCCTTGGCCAACAAGGTCCCAGTTCAAGCACCAATTACCTGTTCCTTCATTTGGATCCAGAAATCTAACCAGACTACACTACATTTAAATAGGACCATTTCCTGAACCCTGATGGCAGCAGAAAGGCAACTTTCCACAAGCAAAGGAGAAGGATCAAGGCACCCATGCTGCCATGTGTAGCCAGCCCCATCATCGGTCCTGGGGGGTTCTTCGCCCTCAGTGATGTGAAGATGTTTGTACTCTTGATACTCACACAGCATGACTTAGAGTTAGTTGATCAGGAGGTGAAGATCCCTTCAGTAAATATGAAGCAATTCAGAGTTGGTGCCATGCAGCCAATACATGATGTCCAGTTCCAATATTGGATACACTTCTAGCTTGATTGTGAAAAGCTGCACAAGCTCAAGGATGCAGTGGTTACTCTTTCCCTTTTCTAACCACCTATTCATTTCCCAGAATCTCTTCTTCTATGACATGGATCTTGTCCTCACCACCCTACTAAACTCTTCTCCACTGCCTTTCCCAATCAACATATCCAGTTGTCTTTTCTCAGACATGTTTCACTTCTCTGTAGTTTTGTACTCTCTTGACTATGCCTTCCTTCTCAAGAGTCTCTTCTCCCTGAGCTTCCTCTCTGACTTTTCTTAATTTTCTTGATGTATTCCTCTTGTGTTGATGAGTAGAAGTTGCAGAAAAATTGGTTTCACCTGAATAATAGTGAAAAAAACCTCCAAACAATTAGGACTGTCCCATGGTATTAGGCACAGTGGAGGGGGGAGGTATGGTGGAGGGGGCGGTGGCACTGAACATTGACATTCAAATATTGGACAGGGATATTGTGCAGAGCATCGGAGGTCCTTTCCAGGCTGAGATTCTAGGAGTAAACAGCCATTTGCTGGACATCTTGGATCCAGGGACCCTTCTCTGTCTGATTGCTCTTTCTCTATCTCCCCTGCAGGCTTATTCTCTTTCTCCTGCCCCTGAGCTCCCAAGGTTCTATCTTCACCTTCTATTCGTTCTCTTCACTCTCTTCCTTGATTCTCTCTTTCATTTCCAGACTACAATTAGATCCTTTATTCAGATTATTCTAAGTCTACAAGTCTACATTCTAGATCAAGCTCTTGGTTAACTTCCCATCCAGAATGTGTGATTACCTTTGGCTAGCTGCATATTGATGTCCCAACTATCCACATCCTGGACTGAAATCATCCTTATTTCCCCAAAGCTACATCCTTTCCCAATGTGTGGCTCCTTCTCTTACTGGTACCACCATCCTCCCAGGCACCAAGACTCTAATGTGGGAGTCATTTTTGACCAAACCCCTTCTGTTGTCCTCATAGCCAGTCAGTGACTAAGTTCTCCTTCTTCAATCTGTCTCATGTCTGTCCAGTTCTTTCCACCCTTACTATCCTAGCCCTGGATATGTGTGGCATTACTTCTCATCTGAATTGTTGCCATACTGTCCTGCTCAGCCTCCCTGTCCCACCAATTCCATTGATATAGGCTATCAGATTCACCTCCCTAAAGTAATTCTGTGACACCATCACTCTCAAGCTCAAGGATATCCTGCATTTCCTGTTACCTATAGTGTCCCTTCTCTTCCTTTCCCTTCCCTGAACCTTGAGCCTACTGCATTCTGGTTGCCTCATTAAAGGGGTCATGCCCTGACTACTTCTTAAAGAAATCTATTCAATGAATGGGCTTTACCTCATGCTAAGTGAGTACCTGCATAGACCTTGACCTAAAGGAGAAGTTCATCCTGGGCTATCTCCAGTCATCCTGATGAATATCTGGTCACTGGATTCAGATGGCTCTGGAGGTGAAGTGAGGCTGGTGACCTGCACAGCCCTCCCTCACTCAAAACCAAGTCAAGTGCAAGTCATGTCATCATTTCTCTGATGGCATGGTCTTCTTCGGCAATAAAGGACAAACACAACAACAGCAATTACCTACAGGATAAGGTCCAAGCTCCATAACCTAGCAGACAAGCCCCCAAAGAACTAGGTCTTGCCCCTTTTTAACCATCTTGTCCCATAGGTCCCTTTATACATACTATCTTTTCCTTTTAAAGTGAACCATTCAGTTTCTCAAAAATGCTCTGACTTGTTGCATATGCAGAGCTTTGCTTGCATATGGGGTAGTATAAAGAACTTTGAACTTGGAATCCAAAGACCAGGGTTCAAATCCCAGTTTTGCTTTTTGTAGCTGGATGTTTGATGTCATTTTACCTCTGAAGGTTCAGCTTACTCTTCCATAAAATGAGAGACTCTGAATAGGTAATCTCTAATCCCTTCCAGCTCTAAACCCCCATGATATTCTACCCAGAATACTCTCCTCTATAGCTCTAGCTATTAAAATTTGACACATATTTTACTTCATGTACATGTTTTATATCCCGCCATTGGCTGCTATGTCCTTGACATTGCCTCCCAAATTGTACCAAAGAATAAGGTTTTGTCAGTATTTTCCTATCAATGTTTGCACAGAAGGCACCCTACTTGATGACCACAGATTTTTTTTTATTTGCTTGGCTGTTCTCCTGTATGACTGAACAGAGATGTTAGCACAGCTCACATTATCCATTAAGACTCTTCAACTTCTGGAGGGTAGTCCCTGATAAGTATGTGTTATATTTGATTTCCTTTGAGACCAATAAGGCTCATTTCAATTCAATAAGCATCTCTTCAGCACCTACTGAGTGCAAAGAACTGCACCTTCTTATTGTGAGATTTGTAATTTGATGATCTCTTTTTGTCATAATCCAATGCTCAGCAAGAAACTTTTGGACTATTTGATGGGAATCAGTACAGTCTGTGGTATGGTGAAAAGAGCCCTAGGCTTGGAATCCCACTCCCTGGGTTCCTACTTAATTGCTGTGGGAACTTTAGCAGGTCACAGTCTCTCTCTGAACCTTAGTTTCCTCCTGGGTTAAATAAGGTATTTGGAATGAGATGATGTATCAAGAGTCTCTGTGACTCTAACTCCAACATTGCAAGTTCCCTTCCAGCTCTAATATTCTGGGATTATGTGTAATATGTGTAATTACATGTATTCTTTCTGGCTTGAGAATACGTGGACCAGTTGCCATGAGTATGCTTTTCATCCTGGAGGTTCTATTCTACCTTGGCATTGCATGTGTAAATCAACAACTTGGATTCTTAGCCCATTTTTTGGTGTTTGGTTAGTGGAGCTCAGGCCTGTGGAAGTTCTGAATGAATGGATAAAATCAAGTTTCTGAACCTGTTGTGAACCTGTGCAGTTTCCCCAGGAGGCCCAGTCTGAGCAGCTGGCCTCTGTCTCACTCTCATGTCCTCTTAACTGACTGCAATACCCTTTTGGGGCTCACTTTATTCATCTGTAAAATGGGAGTAAACAATACCTAGGTAGAAGATGAGGCTTTTCTCAAGTAATTGGTGTGCAGGAAGTGGTGGAAAACTTTTTTCTCTTCTACTGGTAGAGCTGGCTCTTTCTACAACTTAAAGAGAACCATGGGCTGTGGTCATTCTCACAAGCAGCACTACCTTAAGCATCTGAGGGGACAATTCACCTATTGAAGTACTTTGAAGGTAGGTAGGTGGAAGAAATTTAACTACTGAGAAGGAACAAAACACAGATGCTGACCCTTACTGCTAGACTTGCAGAGAAGATTGGTGGCCACCCACATGGTGGAATGGAACGGAATGGAAAGCCAAACATAGGTCTTTTCTTGACCTGCTACCGTGCCTGAAATTCTCCTATGAACACTTTTCTTGTGAGACCAATACATCTTTCTTGAGGGTTAGAGGGTGAAGGCATTGTCCTGATCACAACACAGATCCCCATGGGAAGGAAGAAGAAAAGAAATTCATTAGCACCTCATCAGGCACTAAATTTTCAGCTTCTTTTATTTTAAAAAAAGATGTCATTTATTTATTTTATTAAATTTATTTATTTTTAGTTTTCAACATTCATTTTTATAAGATTTTGAGTTTTTCCTCCTCTATGCTCTTCCCCACCCCAAGACAACATGCAATCTGATATAGGCTATACATGTACAGTCATAGAAAACATATTTCCACATTAGTCATGCATGTTGTGAAAGAAGAAGCAGAACAAAAAAAGAAAAACCATGAGAAGGGAAAGAAGAGAGAGATAATAGTTTGCTTCAATCTGCGTTCAGGTTGTCTTCATGTAGATAGCATTTTCCACCAGGAATATTTTGGAATTGTCTTAGATTATTGAATTACTGAGAAGAGCTGTCTCTCAAAGTTGGTCATCATACAATGTTGCTATCACTGTGTACAATGTCCTCCTGGTTCTGCTTACTTCATTCAGCATCAGTTCATGTAAATCTTTCCAGATTTTTCTGAAATTCACCTGTTCATCATTTCTTATAGCACAATAGTATTCCATTACATTCACATATTATAACTTGTTCAGCCATTGCTCTTCTGATGAGCATCCCCTTAATTTCCAACTCTTTGCCACCACAAAAAGAGCTGCTGTATATATTTTTGTACATGTGGCCCCTTTCCCCTTGTTTATGACCTCTTTGGGATGCAAACCTAGTAGTGGCATTACTGGATCAAAGAATGTACCTAGTTTTATAGCCCTTTGGACATAGTTTCAAACTGATCTCCAAAATGATTAGATTAGTTCACAACTCCACCAATAATGCATCTGTGGTTCAATTTTCCCGCATCCTCCAACATTTTCCATTTTCCTGTTTTATCATGTTAGCCAATATGATAGGTGTGATGTGCAACCTCAGAGTTGTTTTAATTTGCATTTCTCTAATCAACAGTGATTTAGAGCATTTTTTCATATGACTTTAATTTCATATGGCTTTAATTTCTTCATCTGAAAATTGCCTCTTCATATCCTTTAACCGTTTATCAATTGGGGAATGACTTGTATTCTTGGAAATTTCACTCAGTTCTCTACATATTTTAGAAATGAGGCCTTTATCACAGACACTAGTTGTACAAATTTTTTCCTAGTTTTCTGCTTCCCTCCTAATTTTGGTTGCACTGGGTTTGTTTGTGCAAAAATTTTTTAATTTAATGTAATCGAAATGATCCATTTTGCACTTCATAATGTTCTCTATCTCTTGTTTGGTCAAAAATTTCTCCATTCTCCATAAATCTGACAAATACACTATTCCTTGCTCCTCTAATTTGTTTATAGTATCAGTCTTTATACCTAGATCATGTATCCATTTGGACTTTATTCTTGTGTATGGTGTCAGGCATTGGTCCTTTGGGGAGAGTGACAAGATTGGGAAAGGGAGATTCTTAAAACACTTTGCTGTAGCCCTCCTTTCTGTCACAGGCTAGCCCAGATTATCTGAGGGTAGGCCCCTGGGAAGTAGTCTATATCTCTCTACCTTCCCTCTCTTTTTTTCCATTCTCTCCTTCTATTCCCATCACAGTGGGATTCCCAGTACAGTGGAAAGAATTCTGGACTTTGGAATAAAATGACCTGGATTCTGATTCCCACCTTGCTCTCTGTGTGACCTCAGTTAATTCATTTAAACCTGGGATCATTTAGACCTTTAGGGTTCAGGGGATCATTGGGCCTCAGAAATGAAGTTTTTATCAGAAACACTTGTTTTAAAAACTATTTTCCTGTTTAGTTGGCTGGTCTTCATGGATAATGTAAGCTATGCTAATATCTCTCTACAGGCACAGGGCAGTCAAATGAACCAAAAAATCTGTGGCTATTTGTCAGGGCAACCTCTACCCAAACAGTGCTGAGGAAATACTGATCAGTTCTTACTCTTTGATACAATTTGGTAGCACCCTTATGGAGACAGAAGTCAATGATGGGATATAAAATATGTACATGAATCTAAAGATGGGTTAAATTTTGATAGGTAGAGATATGAAGAAAAGTATTGGAAAGAGTATCATAGGGTTTAAAGCTGGAAGGAATTAGAGATCACCTATTCAGACTCTCTCATTTTATAGAAGAGGAAGCTGTGCATTACAGAAGTGAAATGATTTCAAACATCAAACATCTAATTGCAGAAAGCAAAGCTTGGATTTGAACCCTTGTCTTTTGATCCCAAGTCTTGTTCTTTACACTACACTGTGTGCAAGCAAAGCTCTGCATATGCAACAAGTCAGAGCATCTTTAAGAAACTGTGAATAATCGACTTTAGAGGGAAAAGGTAGTATGTATAGGGGACATATGGGAGAAGAAGGAGGTTAAGAAAGGACAGGATCTGGCTTTTGGGGGAGTTTGACTGCTGGATTAAAGAGCTTGAACCTCATCCTACAGGCAATAGGAAACACAAGATATCCTTCAACTGTGGAGTGATGGTATCACCAAGTTACTTTAGAGAGATGAATCTGGTAGCCTTTATCAATGGGATTGATGGGATAGAGAGGCTGAGCAAGAGAGCATGGCAACAGTCCAGATGAGAAGTAATACCTCACACATCCAGGGCTATGAGAGTAGATGTGGAAAGAATTGGACATATGTGAGAGAGATTGAAGGGGAAAAACTTAGCTACTGCCTGGCTGTGAGGACAAGATAGGAGAATAGTGTCAAAAATGACTCCAACACGTAGAGTCTGGGTGCCTGGGAGTGAGATGGTGAAGGCAAAAGTTGGGAAAGGATTCAGCTTTGGGAAAATTCGATGATTTCAGTCCAGGATGTGTATAATTGGGACATTAAGAAGCAGTTAGCCAAAGATAGTCAAAGATCCTGGACTGGAAATTAACTAACTGCTTGATCTGGAATGTAGACTTGTCATGACATAAATAGAGGTTCCAACTATAGTCTAGGAGTGAAAGATATAACCAAGGGAGAGAATGATAAGAAAGAATATAAGAGGACCAAGGAAAAAACCTTGGGAGCTCAGGGGCAGGAAAAAGAGGATGATCCTGCAGAGGAGACAAAGGAGGACCAGTCAGATAGAAGAATAGATCAGGGTCACAGAATGCCAACTGGGCTTTTTCAGGTATGCCCAGATATAGTATAAAGATGCCTTAGTGGGCCACAGAACCCACTGCACCCACAATCACTTGCAGGGTGTCTGGGGTGGAAGTGTGGGGAGTGAAGGGGTTTGCTTTCTTTGATTGGCTGTTTGTATCTTCAAAACTAGTGAGGTTGAACATTCACTTTCTTTTGACCCCTAACCCCACCCCCCAGCAACAAACCAGACAGGAGGGTCCCCTGAAGGCCTCAGGAAAACATCAGTGCAGCATCAGGTAAACAGCCAGGACCTGTAGATCCAGCACAAGAAACCTGAGACAGTGCCCTTCCACCCTGGGAGCAGAGCTCAGATATAAAGAAAGGAAAAAGGCCAAAAAAAGATGAGCAAACAAAAGAATCTAGTCAAAGAAAGTTACTATGGTGACAGATAAGATTAAGAAACAAACTCAGATGGAGACAACAATGTCAAAACACCAATGGGTAAAACCGCAGAGAAAATGGGAAATAGTCTTAAGCTGATAAAGAACTCATGAAAGAGCTCAAAATCATAAAAAGAGAGGTAGAAGAAAAACTGGGGAAAGAAATGAGAATGATATGAGTATTATGAAAAAAGAGTCAACAGCTTAGAAAAAGAACACAACTGCTTAAAAAGTAGAATTGGCCAAATGAAGAGGAGTCAAAAAAAAATACACCAAAGAAAACAACTCCTTATAATTGGCCAAATGGAAAAGGAAGTATAAATGCTAGATGAGGAAAACAAGTTAGAATTGGGTAAGTGGAAACTAATGAGACATCAAAAATCAATCAAACAAATTCAAAAAAATGAAAAAAAAAATAGGAGAAAATGTAAATTACCTTATTGGAAAAACAACTGACCTGGAAAATAGATCCAGGAGAGACAATGTCAAAATTATTGTTCTACTTAGAAGCCATAATCAAAAGGAGGACCTGGACAGCATCTTTCAAAAAATTAACAAGGAAAAGTGCCTTGATATTCTGAAACCAGAAGGCAAAATAGGCATTGAAAGGATTCACTGACCACTTCAGGAAAGAGATCCCCAAATAAAAACTCTAAGGAACACGATAGCCAAATTATAGAACTATCAGGTCAAGGAAAAATACTGCAAGTGGCCAGAAAGAAACAATTGAAATATGGAGGAGCCACAATCAGGATTACTCAGGATTTAGCAACTACAACATTAAATATTGGAGGTCACGGAATATGACATTCTTGAAGGCAAATGAGCTTAAGCATAATATTTCAAGGGAAGAATTGGTCATTTATTGAAACAGAAGGATGTCAGGTTTTCATAAGGAGATTGTTGCTATGATGTTTGTTGCCTGACAACTCCAGGAGAAATGCCAAGAGCAGAACAGAGGTCTCTACACAACATTCATCAACCTGACCATCTGATTGATACTGTCAATCAGGAGGGATTATGGAAAATTGCATCATCACAATTTGGTTGCTGGGAGAAATTAATTCATCAGTATTGTGCCTCAGTTTCATGATGGGATACTTGCCTGGGTTATTGATAATGGACTGCTCTCATGCTTTCTCAGTCACTAGTGGAGTGGAAGAAGATTGTGTGCTTGTTCCCAGCTTTTATTTTATTTTTGCTTTTTTTGGCAAGGCAATTGGGGTTAAGTGACTTCTCCAGGGTCACACAGCTAGTAAGTGTCAGGTGTCTAAGGTCAGATTTGAACTCAGGTCCTCCTGATTAATCTAATTAATTAAAAATACTACAAGCCAAGACAAAAGTAGAGGGAGAGTTAGCACGTGAATTTTTGTTTACAGATGATTGTGCGCTCAGTGAAGCCTCTAACACTGAGATGGAACAAAGTATGGATTTATTCTCTGCAGCTTGCTAATTTTGGCCTAGCAATTAACATCGAGAAGACGCTGGTCCTTCATCAGCCAATACCACCCCATCTATATGTGGAACCATTGGTTACAGTAAATGGAGAAGTTTTGAATACTATAGATGAGTTCATTTACCTAGGCAGAATTCTTTTTAGGGATGTACATATTGATAATGAGGTTGATGCACACGTTGGCAGAGCTAGCTCAGCATTTGGGAGGCTCCAAAGGAAAGTGTGGGACAGACGATGTATTAAGTTACCTACTAGACTGAAGGTCTACAGAGCCATTGTGCTGACCTCAATGTTGAATGCCTGTGAAACCTGGACAGCCTATGAGTGCCATGCTAGGAAAATAAATTGCTTCCATTTGAATTATCTTAGGAAGATTCTGAAGATCACCTAGGTACCAGACACTGAGGTCTTTTCTTGAGTTTAACTGCCAAGCATTCAAACTGTACTGCAGAGACTGCAACTCCCAGGGGCTGGTCACGTTGTTCAAATGCCAAGCATACAATTGCCTAAAAGACTATTTTGTGGAGTTCTCATTCAAAGAAGGTGTTTATGTGGTGGTCAGAGGGACACACTCAAGATCTCTCCAAAGATCTTTGGAATTGATTGCCTAATACTGACCTGCCTGCATTAAAGAAGATCCTATGCTCTATGAGTAAAGTAGAATTGAAGTAGTGCAAAAGAAATGTAAGATGCACGATTTAGAGAATTCACCCCAGATGCTCTCAGGGATTATTCATGCCTGACCTATGGTGGAGCATTCCAAGCTCATATTGGTGTGATCAGCCACATTCAGATACACCATACTTTGCCCCTCACAGTGGTGTCATTCTGGTTCTCTTTGAAAGTGAAAGACAGCAACCAATCAACTCTATCTCCACAGATATACCAGGAAAGAGCACGAAGATTCCAATCTAAGTGGGCTTTTGACATCGTCCTTGAAATGACCGGGGTAAATTATTATCAAAGCTCAATTAAACTAGCAAAGCATGATGGCAAGCATTTTTTTAGAACCCTCCATTTTCTATTTCTCTCATACATTTAGAAAGACTTTCTACAATTAATTTTCCTAGGCCTGGCACACACAAGAAGAGATGACCATTCCAAATCCACGTGGAGTTTTTCTTCAGGACAACTACAGTACAGAAGAAGTATGAATGTTGCCAAAAATTGAGAATAATCTCAAAAGTATTGTGGGAATCCCTTGTGGAAATGTGTCAAGCATCAGGTTTAAAACGTACAAGAAAAAGCAAAACATATGGAAGCAAATGGTCAAGTTTTGAGAGTAGTTAGGAACGTATGATCACAATATGCAATGCATGAAACAGTAGTGGAGAGATTAAGGAGAGTTAGTTTCAATATTTCTTTTCTCCTTTTCCTTCAGATAATTTGTTGAAATCATATCCATGTGTAAGCTCATTGCCCTTTCAGACTTTGACTTTTACAACAAAAAGAAGCAAAGACAAAAATCAACGTGAGATTTGCACATGAAAACTCTTAAAAAGCAGTCTCCAAAACTTCGCCCTTAGCCAGGGCTATGTCATCCTAGTCAAGTCACTTAACACTGTTTGCTTCAGGCTCCTCATCTGTAAAATGTGCTGGAGAAGGAAATAGCAAACTACTTCAGGATCTTTACCAAGAAAACCCTAAAGAGGGTCAAGAAGAGCCAGACACAATTGACACAACTGGACAACAAGGGCAAAGTCAGCTTTTCCAATCTTTTTCACATGCTCATTAGCTAATGATCAATAGGAGAACTTTGAAGTTAATTACTGAAATTGATTAACCATGACATGCACCCCAAGAACTGTTTTATGATTTGGGGACATATTTACTGGTTATGGTCTGACTGGCAGAGATGAGATTTTAGCTATTTTCCATAAGCTTGAGTAACATTTCTCACTGTGATGACCTGGTATTTTTAAAAAATTAGTTAATTTTTAGTTTTCAGCATTCATTTTTATAAGATTCTGAGTTCTAAATTTTCTCCCCTCCCCAACACAGCATGCAGTCTAATATAGTCTACACATGTACAGTCAAACATATTTCCACATTATTCATGTTGTAAAAGAGGAGTCAGAACAAAAGAGGAAACCCACAGAAAAGAAAAAAGAGAGAGAAAATAGTATGCTTTGATCTGCATTTAGACTCCATACCTGTTTCTCTAGATGAGAATAGCATTTTCCATCATGAGTCTTTTGGAACTGACTTAGATCTTTGCATTACTGAGAAGAGCTAAATCTATCAAAATTGTCATGACAGCTTTTTTTTCCTCCAGATTTATTTGTTTGTTTTTAGCTTTTAACAATCACTTCCATAAGTTTTAAATTTTCTCCCCCTCTGTTCCCAAGACAGCATGCAAACTTATATGGGCTCTACACATACATTGTTATTAAACACATTTTCACATTAGTCATGTGGCATAGAAAAATTAAAACTACTGGGAGAAAGCATGTGAAAAACTAAATAAAAGCAAACATGACAAAAGAGAATGTAGCTGCTTCATTCTGCGATCTGACCCCATATGATCCTGATACTCCAGGATCATAGGATCAAGGTCTCATAGATTTAGAACTGGAAGGGGCTTTAAAGTCCAACCCCATCATTTTACAGATGAGAAAACTGAGACAAAGGGATGGCATTTTGCATCATGAGTCCTTTGAAAATGTTTTAGGTCCTTGCAATGCTGTGAAGAACTAAGTCTACGTGATGACTTCCTAAACCAAACTTAAAAATAACTCATAGCCATGAGTACAAGAGGCTATGTTTCTCTGCTGTGACACCATCTGCCTGGGAGGTAGGGCAGAAGAACCTCAAAGCCCAGACAAAAAGGAGCAGAATTACAGTCTTCTGTCAAACCTAAATTAAGGATTTCTGCCCTTTCTCAAAGAAGATAATCACCTCTGCTGAAAGCATAACTTGAACCTGAAACAGGAAATACCAGAGGCAATAGTTGCCCTGGAGAAGCAAGCCCAGATGAAAAGATGAATATCCCAACCTCCACTGGAATAGTCCAATGGAATGACTTAATCAAATCCTTCATCTTACAGATGAGTAAACTGAGGTACAGAGAGATGCAGTGACCTGGCACTAAATCACATAGCTAATAAGTAACAAAGTTAGGATTCAGACCCAGGTCCTCTGACTCCCAATCTAGCATCCTCTTCTTCACAGTGGGGAAAGAACTTTTTAAGTCCTAAAGTATTATGGCAATGAGAATTATTATTGATGCTGGTCATTCAGAACCCATATCACTTGCCTCAACTTAGGTTCTGGGAGGAAGGGAAAAGCAAAGCCTTGGGTTCCCTGATCATTTTGAGTGGAATAGGTATGTTTAGTGAAGACCCCTCAGGGATCCTTTATGTCAGCCCTGTTTTTCTCACTCATCCCTGAGAAACTGAGAAACCAAACAATGGAGATTGTGTTTTTCTTAAAATTCTTTTTATGTTACAAGATAGTCCTTGAGAGAGACTGCTTTTACTTATTCCCAGACTGCCTTTGCTCACTCCCTTATCTCCTTTCCCGGACTCACTGACCGCCCCCCCTCCCTTTGCCAAAAATGGTTCTTTATACTTATTCCTTGTTGCTGGAATAGATTTTCCATAGATGGATTGTACCCTCAAGGCTCAGCCAATGGGCTGAGAGGAAGGGGTTTTGGATGGGGATGTTGTGGTTAGGGTCTATAAAAACTGCTGTGCAGGGAACCCCCTCACCCTCTTCAGCCATCGCCATCTTGAGCATAGCGGGAGTTCCCTTTCTCGAGAAAACTGAATGAATATCTTTCCTTTTTACTCCTTTGGTCCAGACTCTAATTTTATTAAGGGGGGTTGTCCCACACAATTTGAATAAACTCTATTGCTGTTACAACATTCTAGGCCCAAATCCATTCCACATGACTACAAACCAGAGCAAATGGCTCAAGAGAGTCAGTTGGTAAGGACAACACTATTGTTCAAAAGTTCAGAGTCACTTCACCTCTTTGCAGTTGTCCCACCTGGCCTTTAGAAAATTAAAGAGTAACTAGAGATTAAGCCAGTAGCTTTTGAATCTATGCTTCACCTCCTCTTTCAGCATTCTAACATGATGCCTCACTGAACTCTGTGACATAGATGTCAGCTGCATGTCTTTTAAAGATGTTTGAGAAAAGACAATTGGATGTGTTGATTGGGAAAGGCATTGGAGAGCAGTTTAGTAGGGTGGTGAGGACAAAATCCATGTCATAGCAGAGGAGATTCTGGGAAATGAGTAGGTGGTTAGAAAGGGGAAAGAGTGACTGTACCCCACTGCATGCTTGAGCTTGTGCAAGTTTTCCAGTCAAACTAGAAGCGTAACCGATATCGGAACTGGACATCATGTATTGGCTGCATGGCACCAATTCCAAATCGCTTCAAATTTATTGAAGGGATCTTCACCTCCTGATCAACCAACTCTACGTCATATTGTGTGACCATCAAAAACACAAACATCTTCATCTCATTGAGGGCAAAAAACCTGCCAGGACAGATGGAGGGGCCAGCACCCCAAGGCAACATAGGTGATTTGATCCTTCTCCCTTGCTTGTAGAAAGCTACCTTTCTACTGCCATCAGGGTTCAGGAAACGGTCATATTTGAATGTAGTGGGATCTGGGTAGATTTCTGGATCCATATGGAGGAAAAGGTATGGGAACATGCAAATTATATCTCCCTTGCGAAGGGAATACTCCCTGCCATCATCCATTTTTAGGATCATGTCCTCCATGACAAGCCGGTTCAGGAAAGAGATCATCACCATGCGTAATGTCTCCTCCATGACACTGTCTAGCACTGGGGTCTGCTGCAGCATACTATACTCAACAGTGATGGGCACTCCACCTGGTCTCATCTCTTGCCCCATATTACTAAGGACTCTTTCTGCCTCCTCCCTCACAGCCTTCAGAGCCTTGGGATTCTTCAGGAGGAAGAGGAGGGCCCAGAAGGACACAACGCCTGTGTTACCCTGGGAAGCCCACAGCAGTGTCAGGTTATACTTGGTCTGTTCAATCTCAGGCACTCCCATGTCAGCCAGGCCCTGCTGAGTGGAAAGGATCCATCCACTTACATTATCCTTTTCCAGGTTTTGCCTTGCAGAGAGAATATCCCAGAAGAAGTGCTTGAGCCTCCTTATTTCTTGCTTCTCCTTGGACAATGGCACAGAATGAAAGAGCCGGGGAAAGAGAATGTCAAATTTTCTGAATTCCTCAAAGACTTTTTGGGATTGGAGGAGGTCCTGAGCATGGCCTCCCTTGCCATTAACAGGTGAGTTGCCAAATAAGGCCAAGTAACCAGCTCTAAAGACAATGTTATAGCAGTACTGAAAGAGGCCATCCTGCTTCCACTCCTGGGGTCCTGGTCTCATACCAGCATCAGGTTCTAGCATCAGGACCTTCAGACTATCCATCATGGCCTGGGTCAGACCAACTAAACCAGTACTCATCAAGTGTTTTAAGCTGTTTTTCTTCATCATTTTTCTGTGATTTTTCGATCCTCGGAAACCAAAGATTTTGAAAACCAGATCAGATGCAAATTCAGAGAAGTCCAGCTTGCTTTTGTGCTCCTTCAGAATGGCATCAAAGGAGAAAATATCTGTGACATAGGTGATGTATTGGCCAGCAAGCTGAACAGTGAAGATGTCCCCATGACGTTCTTGCATCCTCTTCAGGAAATTGGCAGCATCCTTATGCAAGTCCATGGCATGGCCCAGCCAGGGGATACGGCCTTTGTCCAGAGGGGGCTCTCTGGCTCTCCTCTGACGAAAGGCACCCAGCCTGTACAAGACTACCAGGACAGTGGTCACCAGGACTATCAACACAGAAGCCCAGAATGCCATCACCACACCACAAGGAATGCGTGTTCCCAGGCCACTCAGGGAAGAATTAAAGTGCTTTTTGGTGATGAGAAACTTTTATAAGCATAGGAAAGACCCCTGCTCCCTGTACCTTGTCCTGTCCCTAACTTTGAATAAGAGGTTAATTATTACACAGGATTAGGCCAGAAAGCAACGGTTGTGCTGAGTTTTACGTTTTTCAGAAGACTGAAGGTAGACTAAGGGAGAACAGTCAAGGTCAGGAGATATTTAGGAGGAGGGGAGGCCAAAATTATGTTTAAATTGTAGTCTACCGTTTGAGGCCCTGCCAAAAGGCCTTGGGAAGCAGCAAGTACAGACAGGTGCACTCATAGCTCAGAAGTAATTGATTATGGTTCAGGTAGCACCCTGAAATCCTCTGACTATACCCTATCAGAGCTGGGAAGGAATTGGGAATTCAGAATGGAGAATGTCAGAGCCAGAAAGGCCCTTGAGAGTTTATTTTCCTGGAGGTAAACAGGTTGGGTGAACCTAAAATATTTGCAAATAAGTGGCATTGGTTGCTGAGTTGCTTCACTCATGTATGACCCCATTTGAGGTTTTCTTGGCAAAGATACTGGAGTGGTTTGCCATTTCCTTCTCCTGCTCATTTTAAAGGTGAGAAAACTGAGATTAACAGGGTTAAAGACTTTACCAGACTCACACTTCTACTAAGTGTCTGAGATAGCATTTGAATTCAGCTCTTCCTGACATTCTATCCACTGTGCCACCCTGGGACTACAACTAGAATCACTTGATCCCTCATCCCTAACATTTCCCACATCATTCCTCCGTTCTACTTCATGTCCTTTGGGTTGGTTTTTTGAGGTTTTTTTGTTTTTGCATTCTGGTTCAATGGCCATTGTGAGTGATGTCTCTAGGTGGGATAAATGAAGAAAATTGCTCTTCCTCCAACACCTGTACAGACAAGGCAGTAGGAGGGACTCAGCCAGATGTTATGTGAGGAGGAGAAGCCCAACGCATAACAGGTGGGAAAGCTCCTTCCTCCCTCTCCTGAGATCACTTCCCAGACTCTGGAATTCTCACTGTTTCCCCTCCCTGCTTTTAATCCCATCTCTTGAAGACAGAGCATGTCAGTGCTAGAAGGGACCTCAGCACTCAGGGTCCAACACCATCATTATGCAGAGGGAACCTAATGGGCATTTTATCTTCATTTCTCTGGAATGCATCACCCACAATGCTTTGGGGCTCAGAAGGTTCCTTTAATTGGGAGAGGCTGTGAACCTCACAGCCCAGAGAGCATGGGTGAGACAACTAGAAGAGTATGCTAGAACTAACATCCACTAGAGTCCTTGACAGGTAGGACTGGCTAAATTTCCCTGAAACCTTGCCAAAGAGGCTGGCCTTACTTTTCTCTATGTAACACCACACTTAGAGCTCCTCTGAACAACTCACAGTGACACTGACTGGGTTGGATGCCCAAAGGAGTGGCTGTCACTACTTCTAGAGACCTACTAATGCTGTGGGTCTATCCTGCTTCACACTAGCTCAAGAGCCCCCACTGATCGACTTCTAAATTGGCCAGTAAACTCAGTTCCATAACAGTCATTTATTTAGTCAAGTGGTCTAGCAAAGATAATACTTACATTGTATGTCCCCACTCTCTCACAATCTTATCCAGGGCTCAGGAGAGGGAAAGAGTGGGCACAAAAAAAATATCAAGGCAGTAAGGCACATGTGTAGGAGACACATCTGGCCAAGGCAACTCACACTTCTGGTATAGCAGGCACAGTGTCTCTACTGAAATAATGACTCACCTGGGCTTGCATCTCCTAGGAAGCAATTTGGTCTTCCTAAGCCAGAAGCGCCAATCTTCTGGTAAGCTGAGTGAAGAGAGTTGCTAGGTGGTTATAAGCTGTCTTCATTTTTCTACGTGTTTACTTACCTCATACCACAGCTCTGGGCACAAAGTGAGGGCTCAATACAGGTTTTTAAATTCATTCATTTCACTTTTTCCTTCATGAGAACTTAAGGGACTCATAGCTGGGTAGGTGGGTACTGATGATTTGAGCTATTTGACCACAGTGCTTTAAAGGCCATTTCACTCATTGGGAAAGGCATCTGAATGTCAGAGCCCTGAAGGCATAGAAAGTGAGGGACCTTTATCTGAACAGAAGGGTTTTTGCTGTATTTCTGGGGAGGCAATCAGGGTTAAGTGACTTACTTAAGGTCACACAGCTATGAAGTATCTGAGGCCAGATTTGACTCAGGTCCTCCTGACTTCAGGGCTGGTGCTTTGACCACCTAACTTGCCCTAAATGGAAGAGTTTTATAAGAGCTTCAAAGAGGAAACCAGAAGAAGAACATGGCCACTGGGAACTAGCATGGACAGCAGAAACAGACATGGCACCATGGCCCTGATAAGGTGTGTGGGATTCACCTTCAAGAGAGCATGTATGCATTTGCATCAACTGATAGCCCAGCAGACCAACTCCCAATGTCTACTGCTCTTGTCCACATAATGGACAGGGAGCCTTAATCTGAATCCAGCAGCACTTTGCCCCATTTACCCTGAAGGACCAACGGGGAGTCTCTCTCAAGTTCAAATGAAGGAAGGGGAAGAAAACCCAATTCTGGATGCCAGCTGGGCTTTCCAGGCATGCCCAGATCTAATGCAGAGATGCTTTTGTGGGGCACAGAACCCACTGCATCCCCTATCACTTGTAGGGTGCCTGGGGTGGGGTGGGGGAGTGAAGAGGATTGCTTCCTGTGATTGGTTGCTTACATCTTCAAAACTAGTGAGATTGAGCCATTCACTCTTTTTGGCTGTGCTCTTTTCAGCAAATCTTATCTGCTATAGCCTTCATGAACTGAGCAAGAAAGAGAGGCGAGGCTCCCTCTCCCCCCTAGTTCAGAGAAATGGGCCTTATTTTATTCTGCGTTGTTTGTTCTTGATTTCTGATGCTATCCAGGACCAGGAATTCAAGCCCTGGGACCTTGCCTCCGTGATTGTATACAGGATGGTGCAGCCAGTCAGCCTGGCATGAAAGTTCTGAAAAACCAAGGTGCCTTGAATTTGGAACTGGGACTGAACCCCTTCCCCTTCCCAGTTCAACTCCCTAACTCACTTTAAAGATACTCTCTTGCTACTTGAACTTACTGGAGCTAAGATGGTGGAATGATCTTAAGTGCTTGTATTCTCCCCTTGCTGACCTTGAAAATGCCAGAGAATATTTCCCCAGGAAAACTCCTGGAATGGTAGGATCAGCTGAAGGGGTACACAGCCTCTCAGATTCAGAGTCTAGGAAAATCATCAAGTTAAGTCCCTCTTGCTGTGGCTGAAGGGGACCAGTGAAGGACTGGAACTGTCCCAGACAGCCCTACCTCAATGAATCAGGAGGAGACCCTGAGCCCCAGGGGGGTTGAGCTTGTAAGCACCAATACCAGGACACCAGGCATGTCTTAGCACAGCCAAGGGAATGGGAAAGACACCAGTGCAGACAGCAGTTCACCAACCACTGAGCCTTCCTGTGCTGTAGCTCAAGGGAGGGGACCTCTTGCAGCTAGATCACCCCTCCCTCACACCTCATGTAGCAAGCTCCAGAGTAACTCAAATGAAACTCAGAAAGACTTCACCTGGCCTCTGCCTTGGCATACCAGCCAGCTCAGCACCAAGTAAACTGCAGCACCCTAGCTTCTAGCTGAAAGAACCAGAGGCCACAACACACAAAGCCTCAAATTCTCAGTAAAAGAACCATGGGACAGAGTCCCTTGTGCCCCAGAAACAGAGACCCACTTTAAAAGCCAGGAAAAAGGCAATCATCATGAGCAAGAAGCAAGCCAGAAAACAAAAGATCATAGAATCTTACTATGTGGACAAAGACCAAAACAAATAGGGAAAGAGGTCACCATTGAGACTGTACTCCCATCTGAAACCTCAGAACGAAATATGAACTGGTCTCAAGCCCAAAGAGAATTCTTGGAGGAACTCAAGAAGAATTTTAAAAGCCAAATTAGAGAGGTACAAGAAAAATTGACAAATGATTTTTAAAATATGAAAAAAGAATTCATGGAAGAATTCAAAAGGAAAATTGGGCAAACAGATAAGGAGATACAAAACCTAACTGGAGCAACTGGACAAATAGAAAAGGAGATGCAAAAGTTAACTGAAGAAACAATCTATTAAAAATTAGAATTGGGCAAGTAGAACCTAATGATTCTATGAGACATCAAATACCAGTCAAACGTAATCTAAAGAATGAAAAAATAAAAGAAAATGTAAAATATCTCATTGGAAAAAACAAGTGACCTGGAAATTAGATCCAGGAGAAAAAAACCTAAAAGTTTTTGTTCTATTGGAAAGCCATGATGAAAAAAGAGCCTGAACAATTTCTTTCAAAAAAATCATCAAGGAAAACTGCCCTGAGGTCCTAATGAAGAGGGCAAAATAGTCATTGAAAGAATCCACCCATCACCTCCTGAAAGAGATCCCAAACTGAAAAAGTCAAGGAATATTGTTGCCAAATTCCAGAACTATCAAATTAAGGAGAAAATACTGCAAGCAGCCAGAAAGAAACAATTCAAACATCGAGGAACTACAGTCAGGATCACACAGGACCTTGTAGTTTCTACATTAAAAGATCAGAGGGACTGGATTATGATATTCCATAAAGTAAAGGAGCTGAAACTACAACCAAGGATCAACTTCCCAGAAAATTGAGCATAATATTTCAGGCAAGGAAATGGATATTCAATGAAATAAGGAATTTCTAGACCTTCCTGATGAAAAGGCCAAAGATCAATAGAAAATTTGATCTTCAAATACAAGTCTCAAGAGAGACATAAAGGGGTAGAACTTGATATTCAATATGGACAAACTGTTTACATCTCTATAAGGGAGGATGATACTTGCTAATCTTGAGAACTGTGTATTTATTATGATATTTAAAAGGGATGTACATAGATAGAGGAACTGGGTATAAATTAAATGATGTGATGGTGAAAATGTGATTTAAAGGTGTGAAGGGATTGTAATGGGAGATGTGAAAAGGAGGAGGCAGAAAAAAGGTAAATTACATCACAGGAATAGACACAAAAACATATTATAGTATATGCAAAGAAAGGAGGGAAATGAATATTGTGAGATTTGCTCTCATCTGATTTGGTTCAAGGAGGGAACAACAAACTCAGTTAAGTATAGAAATCTAACTTGCCCTATAGGCAGTAGGAGGGGAAAGGGGAAAGAGAAGGGATGGGGGCCAATAGAAGGGAGGGAAGACTGATGGAGGCAGTGGTCAAAAATTAAAACTCTATTATGGAGGAGAATGGAGAACTAAAAGCATAAATGGGGGGAAATAGGATGGAGAGAAAGGCACAGATAGTAATCATAACTGTGAATGTGAATGGGGATGAATTCTCCCCCCAAAAAGGAGGTGGATAGCAGAATGGATTAAAACCATAATCCAACAATATTTTGTTTACAAGAAACATATTTGAAACAGAGGGATACACACAGGGTAAAGGTAAAGGGTTGGAGTGAATTCTATCAAACATTTAAAGAATAGTTAATTCCAATACTATATAGATTATTTGGGAAAACTGGAGAAAAAGGAGTCCTATCAAATTCTTTTTATGATTCAAATATGGTTCTTATCCCTAAACCAGGAAGAGTCAAAACAGAGAAAGAAAATCATAGGCCAGTTTCTCTAATGAATATAGATGCGAAAATTTTAAATAAGATATTAGCAAAAAGGATATAGCAGCTTATCACAAGAATAACACATTATGATCAGGTAAGATTTATACCAGAAATGCAGGGCTGGTCCAACGTTAGGAAAACTATTAGCATTATTGATCATATCAACAACAATACCAACAGAAACCATATTATTATCTCAATAGATGCAGAAAAAGCTTTTGACAAAATACAACACTCATTCTTATTGAAAACACTGGAGAGCATAGCAACAAATCCAGCCTTCCTTAAAATAATAAGTAGTATCTTACCTAAAACCATCAGCGAGCATTATATGCAATGGGGATAAGGTGGATGCATTTCTGATAAGATGGGGGTGGGGTGGGGTAAAACAAGGATCTCCATTATCACCACTGTTATTCAATATGGTACTGGAAATGTTACCATTAGTGATAAGAGAAGAAAAAGAAATTGAATGAATTAGAATAGGCAAAGAAGAAACTTAGTTATCACTCTTTTCAGATGATATGATGATATACTTAGAGAATCCTAGAGAATCAAGTAAAAAACTACTTGAAAAAATAGAAACTTTGGCAAAGTTGGAGGCTACAAAATAAACCCACATAAATCATCTACATTTCTATATATTACTAACAAAGCCCAATAGCAAGAGATAGAAAGAGAAATCCCATTTAAAGCTATGGGAAACACGATAAAATATCTTGGAGTGTACCAGCCAAAACAAACCCAAGGATTATATGAACACAGTTACAAAACACTTTTCACACAAATAAAGTCAGATCTAAGTAACTGGAAAATCATCAGTTGCTCATGGGTAGGCTGAGTTAATATAATAAAAATGGTAATTCTACCTAAATTAATTTACTTATTTAGTGCCGTATCAATCAAATTACCAGAAAATTATTTTCTAGAGCTAGAGAAAGTAATATCAAAATTCATCTGGAGGAATAAGAGGTCCAGAATATCAAAGGAATTAATGAAAAGAAATGCTAGGGAAGGTAGCCTAGCCCCACCAGATCTCAAATTGTATTATAAAGCAACAGTTATCAAAACCACTTGGTACTGACTAACGAATAGAGGAGTAGATCAGTGGAATAAGTTAGGTTCTCAAGACACAGTAGTCAATGAATATAGCAGTCTACTGTTTGATAAACCCAAGGACCCCAGCTTCTGGGATAAGAACTCACTGCTTGACAAAAACTTCTGGGAAAATTGAATAACAGTGTGACTAAAACTAGGTATAAACCAATGCCTAACATCATAGAATAAAGTCCAAATGGATACATGATCTAGGTATGAAGATTGATACTATACAAAATTAGGTGAGCAACATGTATTTCTCAGATTTATGGAGAATGGAGAAATTTGTGAGCAAACAAGAGACAGAGAATATTATGAAGTGCAAAATTTTCATTAAATAAAATTGAAAAGTTTTTGCACAAATAAACCCAATGCAATCAAGATTAGGAGGAAAGCAGAAGACTGGGAAAGAATTTTGGCAACTAATGTCTGTGATAAAGGCCTCATTTCTACAATATATAGAGAACTGAGTCAAATTTACAAGAATACAAATCATTCCCCAATTGATAAATGATTAAAGGAGATGAAAAGGCAGTTCTCAGAGGAAGAAATTAAAGCTCCCTATAGTCATGTGAAAAAAATGCTTTAAATTACTATTGATTAGATGCTAGCAACTGGGTAATCAGAGGCATGGTGGTGATTGAAAAGAAAGAGACAACAGCAGCAGGGGCTAGGTGAGCCTGTACAATCTGCACACAACTAGTTGACTGACCTGAAGGTCAAGGTTTATATACTCTCTTACAAGCAAGCAAGCAAGGTTATTCCCATGAGAACATTTTTAGCTTACTTCTTTTACTTCCTTATCTTAGTTCCTTCTGCGTAACAAACTCGGGGTGCACAATCAAAGTCAGGACTTTCTCATCCTTGCATGTCAGGAGTGGGAGGGTGAGCCAATTATCCTGAGAATGTCAGCCCTCATGCTAGTACAAGTCTCAAGTAAAACATCAACACTACCTCACATTCTGGGCTCCATCAGTACTGGCCCTCTACGTCTCCCACTTTCTTCTTCGCAAGTAATTTTAGTCCACACAGGTCTGTGCCAGTCTTGACAAGGTCACACATCCCCATATGTACAAGGCAGGGGATGATCACACCAGGAGGCATATGGTCACTGCTATAGGAACAAAGTGCAACATAAGAGCTTCAGTGTTCTGTATGGGATTAAGCCTTTTTACAAAATTCACTATTGAATTAACAATTTCTTGTGGATCAATTTCCTGAATATGACTATTAGCAATATCATCTGTAATAAGCTCCAGTTCTTCAATTTGCCATGTCATGTTACAACTATGCCAAGCCCCTCTAAGTTTTGCCCTAATCCGATGCCATGTTACATTAGAAGTCTGAATATTGTACATGTATGGAGTTACACATATTTTCTCATATCTATAATTACATTTCTTAGCTATCCTCTTTTCCAAACTTTTCAAATGATCCCCTACATACAGCAATGACTGTTCTAACATATCTAATTCTAACTGAATCTCTTTATCTAACTTTATTTATTGTTTTAGTGCTTTAGATACATTTTGAGCAAACTGATTTACATACAATGCAGTATGAGTTGATTGCAGCAATGCTATAACAGCTATAGCAAAAGAAGCAATAAGGGTAACAGCAGCCAGTATGCCAAGAATCATCACAGCTACAAATCTCTTTTTATGTCATCACCCTTGTTGGGTTTTTTGGTTGTTGTTTTTTTTCCAGTTTGGAGCAGATCCAATGTCCTCTCCCCTTGAGTTTGATATCAACTATGGTTTGTATGTTCATCCTTTGTTGCCAAAGATGACCATGCCATAAGAAAAATAATGACATAACTTTCACTTGACTTTGTTTTGAGTGAGGGAGGGCTGTACAGGTCACCAGCCTCACTTCTCCTCCAGAGCTATTTGAATCCAGTGACCAGATTTTCATCAGGATGACTGAAAATGACCTAGGATGAGGCAATTGGGGTTAGGTGACTTGCCCAAGTTCACACGGCTAGTGAGCGTCAAGCGTCTGAGGTGAGATTTGATCTCAGGTCCTCGACTCCTGCACTGGTGCTCTATCCACTGCACCACCTAGCTGGTTTACTTTTACAGGGAATATAGCATGTGTGGGTTGTTGTACAATCATTACAAGTGGGACTGATTGAGGACTGATGCACTGAGATAATTTCTGTACAGAAATGCAATTTTAGAATTGGGGCCCAAGTACCTGCACCCAAGTGCCCCATCATTCCTCCCTTTAACAGTTGGGATCCAAAATCTTTTGGGGTAAGGGACAAAGGTCTCAGATTCTAAAACTGCTTCCTGCTGAGACTGGATATAGAGCTGTCCCTGCTTCATAGGGCATTTGGAGAGGCTGGGTCTGTAGCTAGTGTGATGCCAGGTCCAGAGGGTGACGGGTTATGGTCTTGGACAGTGAGGATGATACGCAGCCAGAAGGGTCATTTGCAAGTGGAGGGTACTGAACCTAGAAGGCATAAATCTGACATAGAGATTAAACAAACAAGGACCAAAAAGGAGTAGGAAGAAAATGACTAGAAGTGGGGTGGATATGAGAATATTGTCAAACTTCCTGATACTCTCTTGACATACTTAGTAACTATCCAGGGACAGGAGGGGCTTGGATGTCTCCTGCTTGTCCCCAACCTTCTTATCTGCTTTCTATATTTTTGATCAAACCTTTATTTATCTTTCCAAATCTCTTGAAGCCATTATTCAGACTGCTTCACTTTCCTGTATATTTCTACAGAACATAGACAGGATAGCTCACAAGTTATTACTCTTCACTAGCATAACTATTGTCTTAAACAAAAGAGATTTCTAACTTGAACCTCACAACTGAATACATATACATCATTGTTTCACAGGCTTGTTTATCCTTTTCTGATTATATTCACTCTGGAAGAAAAGCTTTAAAAATTAAGTTGTTGGTATTGTTGTTTACATATGAGAAGTTCAAACATTGATTTTAACTCTTGCTTAGGCCATGGAATGACCTAATTCAGATTAAAACAGCAAGATCTTTTCTATTTTATAGATCATTACATATTAATTTAGTGACACATTATCTTGAAAATGAAAATTTAGTGGGCTTTACTTTTCTTTGAAAAACATTTCTTCTAAAAATATTTCTTTTTCTTTTAAAACAGTTGAAAATTTGTCCTGATGTTAAGAGAGTCACTAAACTTCTATAAAGAAAATTAGTTGAAACTTTTTTAAATGATAGTTCTCTTTTCACTTTGAGACAAAAATAAACCCTTTAAAATTAAAATTCACTAAAATTTAGTTAGTATAAAAGTATCCTTAAGTAATATAAATTCCAAAAGTATTAGAACAAACCAAATTCTTAATTATTACAGAATTCCTAGATATCACAAAATGCTTTTGTAAAAATGCATAATGGAATCTCACATTGGTAATAGTAAGAGACTGATCACAGAAAACCAATACTGCCTTTAAAATCTTTTTAAATAATGGGGACATCTTAAGGTGAGCCTTAAGTAGTTTACATAAATTTCTGAACATGTTCTAATTTCAGATAAAAATAATATTAGATTTCCCAGTAAGATTACACAAAAAGTCTCACATGTTTTGCTAGTCACTTGCTATTGATCATAGAAATTTATTATAGAAGGAAAAAGTAGGGACATATGACATACCAAATATGACAGAATAAAACATCCTTGACTCTGTTTGAATTCAGATAAGAGTGAAATTCTCCAATCATGCAGTATCTGTTTTATAGCCAGACTCAAGAGTAGTCAAGTGGGAAACATTCCTTTTTAAAGGAACACAATGGGGAAACTGACCAGGAGAATCCTATCCTAGATTGAGTCTAGAATTGTCCCCTTGATGTTTCCTTTCCAAATACAAACTTCACCTCTTAACAGTACAGGATCACATTCCCTCTGAGTAGTTTATGGCCTTTCTCTCAGATACTGATTTAATGCAAACAACTATACCCAAATTCAAACTCAAAACAAAAATAGTTACGGTCCCAAATGCCTTTTACCTTAAATAGCAAATTTCACTAATCACAGCTTAGAGCCTGAAACTGTTTTGCAATAAGCAATAAAGATTTACCAGGACTGACATACATAAGGGATTCCATTTAAGATCTTTCCTTCTCAAATTTAAAACTTGTCCTGATGGAAAAGTCAGTTGTTAAAAATCCTTTCTATTACAACTTCTGAGCAAGTCAGATTCATTGTTTAGGAACTACATAAGCCAAACAAGTTTCTTTCCTAGAGTTGATGACCTTGCCCACATGGATGGCTTCCAGAGGCCTTAGCCGTTTTACAAAATAAAGGCAATTGTCATGGTCCCCATGCCTGCCAACCCCCAAACATACAGGAGGACTGTTCTGAATGGGCAGAACCAATCTAAATAAAGTTTTCACTCAACTCCTTTCTTTCCACATACAATAATCAATTACCAATTTTAGGTTTAGCATTAAAACAGTAACTCCAAGTAACTTAGTTAACAATCTTACAACTTTTATAAATGATAGCCAGATTATTTTAGCTTTAACCTCTTTAACAGACAAAGGTGAAAATACCTGGTTTTGTAAATGGCAATTACAAAATATTGTAAGATGAGGTTAGCAGGGCTGATAAAATTTAAAGTAACATAACTGGTTTTATACAATTTTCCCAATTTTATACAATTTTTATACAATTTTATACAATCTTTTAGTTTCAAGAAAATTCAGATTAAAAATTGCTTCTAACACCATTTCTGGATTACAGTGGTCACTCAACTTTTACAATACAAGAGAATTTTACTACAATTTTAAAGCACAATAGTAACACAAATAGTGAACTTTAAGTGCCATTAATTGTATTTCCAAACCATCACATATGAAAATTATTAATAGAAGACTGGGCTTACTGAATGTAGATGCTGGCTGGTTTGTGATCTCATACTGCTGTGGTCCATCCCATACTCTCAGGGAGGATAACTTAAATTCCCTACTATTCTTTAGCACTCCCCTCCCTTGATCTAATCTGGAATGAGAGGAGTTAACAGAATCTGATAAATGTTTTTAGCTGTCCTAACTATTCACTGTAGCCCTAGCCCTACAGTCAGAGTCAGGACTACAGGGTAAAAAGATCTTAATGGTTATAACTGTTACTCAAGTATACTTTACTTCTGTATCCACTCCTTAAAAACTTCTTTGAAAGAGAGGGCTATGAATCTGCCAGCTGAAGTGAGGGAGACTCTGGAAAAAGATCCAGTGGCACCTAGTCCCCTCCTAGTTCAAAGCTTTATCTCTGTGGTGTCTCTTTTTCAGATCTATGCATTTTCCCAATTTGTCTTAGTGCCAAATAATACAACAAATTTTGACCTGTCTTAAACATCCAATTGGGAGTGACATGTTTCACTTAAAATATGACCAGAGTAACTACCTTTAGTTTCCCATTATACAAAAACTTTTGGTTGTTTCCCATTATACAAAAACTTTTCTCTTTTAGGTGAGGCATGAGAAAATTAAGTGTTAGTCAGTCTGCCTCTCTGATATGAGGGGAAAAGTTTCCATGATTTCTTCTTGTCTTTCTCCCCACCTTCACAATCTGGCCAGGGTTTAGAAGGTAGAAAGAGAAAGAGAATTTTACCAACAACTTCCAACAATTTCCAGAACTTTTATGCTTTCCTTAAAGTTTCTATCCATGTTGTTCTCCTAGTGGGCTTTGATTAAAGCCCCTTTAAAACTGCATACACGTTATTTCTTTCTATTTCTGATCTGAAACTGCCTTTAGCAATAATATAAACTAAAGGGAATAAGATGTTTCTCTCTTTCTGTCTCCCATCCTCTTCTCTGATGCTGCAGCAATCAGAGAGAGGGGAAGAGGGGGAGGAAAAGAAATAAGTGAATTCCAAAGTTGAGCTGCAATGGAGCTGGCTGCATTAACACGGAGACACATGCACACAGAACACACAGAAATAGAACACATATACAGACAATGAAAAGAAGAATCCAAAAACTGAGAAAAGATTGTGAGAAATCCTCTGTATAAATCAGACCTTTGGCTTGGCTCTCCAGACCAAATGGAGGCCAGGAAACACATTCTTTATGGTCTTAAAGACCAAGTTAGAAAAGGCTATGATAGGAAAGTATTATCCCCAGAGAGTTATTGACCAAAATTCCCTGGACTTCCCAAATTCTGTGCACGCAATTGGTCGGGGCCACCACTCCACTTTCGCTTCTTTCTCTGTTCATCAGGTCCCTGTTTGGGCACCAATTGCCAGCAACTGGCTGATCAGAGGCATAGCGGTGATTGAAAATAAAGAGACAAGAGCAGCAGGGGCTAGGCGAGCCTGTACAATCTGTACACTAGTTAATCAATCTGAGGGTCAAGGCTTATATACTCTCTTGCAAGCAAACAAGCAAGGTTATTCCCAAGAGAACATTTTAGCTTACTTCTTTTACTTCCTTATCTTAATTCCTTCTGTATGACAACCTCGGGGTGCACAGTCAAGGTTAGGACTTTCTCATCTTTGCATATCATGAATGGGAAGGTGAGCTAATTATCTTGAAAATGTCAGCCCTCATGCTACTACAAATCTCAAGTAAAACACGGACAATACCTCACATTCTGGATCCATCAGTACTGGCCCTCTACAATTAGAGAGATGCAAATCAAAACAACTCTGAGGTAGCACATCACACCTATCAGATTGGCTAATGTAACAAAATAGGAAGATGATAAATGTTGGAGAAGATGTGGGAGAGTTAGAACATGAATTCATTGTTGGTGGAACTGTGAGCTGATTCAGCCATTCTGGAGAGCAGTTTGGAACTATGGTCAATGGGCTACAAAAACTTTCATACCCTTTGATGTAGTAATATCACTTCTCGGAGGCAGCTAGGTGGTGCAGTGGATAGAGCACCAGTCAGGAGTCAGGAGGACCTGAGTTCAAATCTCACCTCAGACACTTGGCACTCACTAGCTGGGTGAACTTGGGCAAGTTACTTAACCCCAATTGTCTCATCCTAGGTCATCTCCAGTCATCCTGATGAATATCTGGTCACTGGATTCAGATGGCTTTGGAGAAGTGAGGCTGGTGACCTGCACAGCCCTCACTCACTCAAAAACAAAGTCAAGTGCAAGTCAAGGAGATTATTTTCTCTTGTGTTATGTTTTGTTCTGTTTTTCTCATGGTTTCTCCCATTCATTTTAATTCTTCTATGTAACATGACTAATGTGAAAATATGGTTAATAAGAATGTATGTGTAGAACACATGTAAGACTGCATGCCATCTCAGGGAGGGAGAAGGGAAGGAGGGGGAGAAAATTTAAGACTGAAAATGAATAAATTAGTTTTTTAAAAATGCTCTCTTGATCTCAGTCACAGGCTTGTTGATGCATTCCCTTCCCACCTGGGTTTTGACTCAGTGGCACACCTGAACAGCCAGTTTCTTTTCTTTTAAGAAAGACAAGGCCTAAAGTTGTCTCTGGGAAACTAGAAATTGAGCTGTTAACCCAATAAAGTCCTTTCCTTAACCTTATTGCCATGTGATCACTCTCTACAATTTGCTGCTCTCAGTGTTGTCAGACTGAAAAGAGTTCAGAGAAGTGGGATGTGTTGTTCTCAGTACCATCATTCCTGTAACCAGTATCATCTCATGGAGCCTGATTACAACTTAAATAAAAGAAAAGAGATCACTGACAATCACCTCAGCATAGCCAGGAACTCCAGGGCAGAAGCTACAGAGAGGATTTAGGCTTGATATTAGTATAATCACACAAAATTGCTGCTGAGCCCTGGGAAGTTAAGGCATTTGTGCTCTCTCTCTCTCTCTCTCTCTCTCTCTCTCTCTCTCTCTCTCTCTCTCTCTCTCTCTCTCTCTCTCTTTCTTACTCTCTCTCTCTTTTTCTCTGTCTCTTTTCTCTATGTGGGCCCACTCATATGGACCAAGATTCAAGTCTAGGGAACAAGTTGAGCCTTTTTTTCCCCTCTAACACTCTGGTTTCTTACACTTCCAGAAGCCCAGGGAAAGTCACTTAAAGACTAATTTTGGCTCAAGTCTGGAGTCTCCTTAGGGAGTAGAAAAAGATACTCCAGCTACAGTATGGATAAGGTATGCGACAAGTATGAATTCCCTCCAGACAAAAGGAATGCTTAAAACATGGAGCACATAGTGATAAATCCTTAAACAGGAAGCAGTAAGTTATAACTTTCATTATAACATCCTCCCAGGATCTGGATACTGGAACTTGAAAACATGAAGAACTGAGTTGGTTTTTTTTTTTCCATATTGTTCCCTCAAAGTCTATGTCTTCTGTCAAACTAGGACAGGAAGTATGTTCATCCTCCTGGGATCCAAGAATTTCTGATGTTTTGAACTCATAAAGTTGCCTCCAATATTGGAAACATGCATCTCAGAATTGCTTTTTTGGTCACCTTTGCTCAGACAAAGAAATACAAAGAGAAGAGGTAGCCAAGGCCTTAATATATGACTTAGGTTCCTCTGTACAACCACCTCCTCTAGTGGCCATATTGTTAGGAAGAAGATTTCTAGAGGAAAGACAAAGACTTCCAAGGTAGATGAGGCAAACTCATTTATGTTACGTTCTTGCAAGAAGCAGGCATGCTGCTAGAACAGACACACCCCTACAGAAGCAAGAGCAAGCACCTTTATCCCTATCCAGAAATGCAAAGGCCCTTCCTCATTTCCTCATTGGCTGAGTACTTTGAGGTGTACAACTTTCCAGTACGCCTAATCCATGTTTTTCCCAGGTATGTTCCCCTCTCCCTGCACATACATTGCATATGCATTAAAATGAGCTTTAGCTCCTCCTGAGGAGAAGTTAATATTTTCTCAGGCTATTAAGCATGCTTACTTTAAGTCATTTTTACCCTTTGCTTTATTCTTTACTAAAGACCCAGATATTGGTGACACTGTGACCTTTTCCTACTTTTCTCTTGACTCTAAGTATTGTTGCAAGAAAGCCATCTTCTCTATATCTGTGTGGAAACATGATATTTTTATATTTTCCAACATGTGAGCAGTCAGTTTTTCTTTTGGGGGGTGGGGAAGGGGTACCTTTTGAGCCCCAGAAAGAGAATGTTCCAAGCAACACATTCAGAAGAGTGTCAAGAAAAGAAAGAGCAGAAGCTGCTTCTCCTTCTAAAGCTCCTGCCACTGGCATGGGTGAAACCAAAGGACAAATATCAAGCCCTTCAGCACTGTTAGCACACATATTACCCACCAGAAGTCGCTCAAAGACCTACACATGAGGAAGGGCCCACCTGTTTGTACCCATTATACCTAAAATTCAGACCCATCAAAAGGGAAGTGGGCAGCTTCTGGAGGTAGTACAATCCTTCTGCTTGAAGGTCTTAGTACTGTGCAGGTATGACCACTTGTGGTGAACTTTACTCAGAGAATTGAGGTCACTTGTCATGAACTCTCCTCTTCATCTCAAAAACTCCTGACATCCTCAAGTCTTTCCTCCTTTCCTTGAGTCTAATCATTAGATAATCCCTTCCCTTGTCAAGGCAAGCTCTTTGTCCACTGCCTGCTGGATATCTCAGACTGGATGTCCCTTAGGCATCTCAAACTCAGCATTTCTAAACAGAACTTATCCGATTTCTCCAAAACCCTGTCCTCTTCCAAATTTACCCACTTGCGTCCAAGGCACAATCATCTTTTCAGCCTCCCAAGTTGTTCATATTTGCTTACTTGTCTCCCTCATTTCATTGTGAGCGCCTTCAGGGCAGGGACTGTCTTTTGCTGCTCTTTGTATCCTCAGGGCTTAGCACAGGGCCTGGCACATGGTAGATGCTTAATAAAGGTTTCTTGGTTGATTGGCAGCAGATGGGGGGTTGTGTGAAAAACAGAGAAAAGACCAGTTAGATTGGATCACAGAGTGTGGGAAGCATAACGTATAGTAAGATCAGAACCATTCGCTCTTCCAAAGGCTGGAAATTAAGCAAAAGATGGAATTAAATTGACACAGCAAGAGAAGAAAGTCCTGCTTGCCACCAACTTTCCTCTTCCCTCAAGGAAAGCTATGTCTCCATAACCATCATGAAGCTATATTTACTGAGCATCCAGGAGAAACAAAGTCTTACGTTTGATGACTATGATACAAAGAGGTAAATGACCACAGAGCTTCAGATTTGGAGGGGAACCTGTTCAGTCATCTCCTCGAACCTATACCTTGAATGGAACCCTCTCTATAACATCAGTCAATCAATCAGTCAAATAAGAAAGCAACCAGCATCTAAATGTAGGCACAGAGGATACACAAAGATAAAGGATGAAAGAAACTCTGATCTCAAGGAGCTTACCTTCTGCTGAAGGGGAAAATTGGCACATCAATAAATCTATATCAAATAAATAGACAGTTACAAAATGAAAGGTGGTCGAGGACAGAGGCCAGAAATAACAGTGAGGCTTCATGTACAATATGGTGCTTGAGCTATATCTTGAAGAAGAAGAGGAATTAATTGAAATGACTCAGAGAGGAAAATGCATTCTAGCCATGTATTCAGGAGATTCAGTGAGGTTAAGAAGACTCCACTTCAATGTTTCTTTTCCCCTTTTTCTCTCTGATAATTTGTTGAGGTCATATCCATGTGAAAGGATGATGATATTCTAGATTTTGAATTTTTATGTCAAAAAGAGGCAAAGACAAAAATCAATGTGAGATTTGCTTATGAAAACTCTTACAAAGCAGTTGCCAAAACTTTGCTCTTAGCCAGGGCTGTGTCACTCTAGCCAAATCACTTAACCCTGTTTGCCTCAGGTTCCTCACCTGTAAAATGTGCTAGAGAAGGAAATGGCAAACTACTTCAGGATCTTTGCCAAGAAAATCCCACATGGTGTCAGGAAAAGCCAGACACAACTGAAACAACTGAACAACAAAGGCACGGTCGGCTTTTCCATT
This sequence comes from Bettongia penicillata ogilbyi, assembly GCA_023548195.1. Classification (NCBI taxonomy): domain Eukaryota; kingdom Metazoa; phylum Chordata; class Mammalia; order Diprotodontia; family Potoroidae; genus Bettongia; species Bettongia penicillata. The sequence continues at coordinate 8,694,849 of JAJHZJ010000120.1, forward strand.
CTGTTTCACTTGCTCATTAGCTAATGATCAACAGGAGAACTCTGGAGTTCATAACTGAGGAACCATCACATGCACCCCACACCTCCGCCAAGAACTTTTTTACGACTGTTGTACAAAACCAGTTATGGCTTAGCTGGCAGAGATGAGATTTTAGTTATTTACCATAAGCTTGTGTAACAGTTGTCAGTATGATGGCCTCTTCTCAATCTAGAAAAGGTTGGTAAAAAGACCTCATGGCCATGAGTACAAGAGGCTGAGTTTCTCTGCTCTGACACCTGCTACCTGCAAGGTAGGGCAGAAGAACATCAGAATCCAGACAAAAGAGCAGAATTAGAGAGTCTTCTGCCGATCCTAAATTAAGGGTTTCTCCTCTGTCTCAAAGAGAATAATCACCTCTGCTCAATGCATCACCTTGAGCCTGAAACAGGCAATGCCAGAAACAATAGCTGCCTTGGAGGAGCAAGCCCAGATGAAAAGATGAATATCCCAACCTCCAGTGGAATAGTCCAATGGAATGACCTAATCAAATCCTTTATCTTACAGATGAGTAAACTGAGGTATAGAGAGATGGAGTGACCTGGCACCAAGTCATATAGCTAGTAAGTAAAAAAATTAGAATTCAGACCCAAGTCCTCTGACTCCTTATATAGCATTCTCTTCTTCACAGTGGAGCATGCACTTTTTAAGTTCTAAAGTGTTGTGGCAATGAGAATTATTGTTGATGCTGGTCATTCAGCAAGGGAGCCCATACCACTTGTCTCAAAGTAAACCCGGTTTTGGGAGGAGAGGGACAGCAAAGCTTTGTGTTCCCTGATCATTTGAATGGACCATTGCCATTACATCATTCAGAGCCCAAATCCCTTCCACATAACTATACTGAAGGGGGACAAACCAGAGCAAAAGCTCAATAAATTGAGGGAATTGTTAAGGTCAACACCCTTGTTCAAAAGTCCAGAGTCACTTCACCTCTGGACAGTTGGCCTGCCTGACCTTCAGAAAATTAAAGAGTAACTAGAGATTAACACAGTAGCTTTTGAATCTATTCCCCCACCTCCTCTTTCAGCATTCTAATATGATGCCTAAGTGATCTCTGTGACACAAATGCTGGCTGCATGTCATACCTGGGGTGCTCCAGGAGCAGAAGCACTTCTAATTATCTAATTCCTTAGGTCTATAGGAAGGCAGGATGTGATCCTATTAATGATGGAGTGGGAGTGTGCAGTATAGAATTTTTCTACCAGGTTCACAGTTGCTTCCAGAGACTTCCTAAAAACTGAAACCTTTTCCCTGGCCACTAGCAGGCACTCAACCCTTGGGAAATCTCAGGCTAGGGGTGGAGCCAACATGGTGGAGTAATGGCACGAACATTCTAGAGCACTCCCACCAAGTCCAGCCAAATACTTATAAAAAATGGCTCTAAGCAAATTCTGGAGCTGCAGAACCCACAGAATGATGGAGTGAAGCAAATCTCCAGTCCAAGACTGCCTGGAAGGTCACTGGAAAGTGTCTATCATGCCATGCTAGGAGCAGAGAGCAGTCCAGTATGAGTTGTGAGTGCACAAAGGGGACCTGAACAGGCCTTGGGGAGACTGAATCTCTCACACCTGTGGTGGTTTCCAGATTTCATGACCCCAAAATGCTGAGAATAAATTGGAAGGTCAGTGGGAAAAGCCTGTGAGACCACTGCAGGAGAGTGGAGTGGTCCTACACCAACCCCAGCAGAACAGAGGGGGAAAGGGGCTGCAGAACCTGCAGCAGCCACAGCAGCAGCAGGGGCAGCTGCAGTAACTGTTTCTGGAACCCTAGGCACACAGATTATGGGGGGATTGAACAGCTGACAGTAAACCCCTGCCCTCACTGGAAGCAGAGAACTACCTTGACAAAGAGCTCCAAAGTCAAGTAAATAGCTGGAGAAAAGAGCAAAAACTGGAAAAAGAATCAGACTATAGAATCTTACTTTGGTGATAAGGAGGGCCAAAGTATGCAAACAGCAAAAAACAAAGTCAAAATTCTTCCATCCAAAGCCTCCAAAAAAAATATGAATTGGTCTCAGTTCATGGAAGCACTCAAAAAGGATTTTTAAAATCAAATAAGAGAAGTAGATCAAAAATTGGGAAGAGAAATGAGAGTGATGCAAAAAAATCATAAAAACAAGTCAACTGCTTGCTAAAGGAAACCCCCCAAAAATTGCTGAAGAAAACAACACTTTAAAAAATAGACAAACACAAATAGCAAAAGAGATCCAAAAAGCCAACGAAGATAAGAATGCCCTAAAAAACAGAATTGGTCAGATGGAAAAGGAGATCCAAAAACTCACTGAAGAAAATGATTCCTTAAAGATTAGAATGGAGCTGATGGAAGCTAATGACTTTATTAAAAATCAAGAAATTATAAAACAAAACCAAAGGAATGAAAAAATAGCAGGCAATGTGAAATATCTCATTAGTAAAGCAACTGACCTGGGAGACAGGTCCAGGAAAGACAACTTAAAAATTATGGGACTACCTGAAAGCCATGATCAAGAAAAGAGCCTAGACATCATCTTTCATGAATGTAGAGAGTAAAATAATATTGAAAGAATCCACCAATCACCTTCTGAAAGAGATCCGAAAAGAAAAACTCCTAGGAATATTGTAACCAAATTCCAGAGTTTCCAGGTCAAGGAGAAAATATTGCAAGCATCCAGAAAGAAACAATTCGAGTATTGTGGAAATACAATCAGGATAATATAAGATCTAGCAGCTTCTACATTAAGGGATCAAAGGGTTTGGAATATTATATTCCAGAAGTCAAAGGAGCTAGGATTAATACCCAGAATCACCTACCCAGCAAAACTGAGTATAATACATCAGGGGAAAATGGTAATTCAATGAAATAGAGGACTTTCAGGCATTCTTGATGAAAAGACCAGAGCTGAACAGAAAATTTGATTTTCAAACATAAGAATCAAGGGAAGTATGCAAAGGTAAAAGAAATTGTAAGGGACTTATTAAAGTTGAACTGTTTCATTTCTACAGGAAAAGATAATATTAATAACTCTTAAGACTTTTCTCAACACTTGAGTAACTGGAGGGATTATATATTGTTCGGCCTAACTGCCGTGGGCTGCTGGGTCATCTTACCTAGTCCAGGTCTTCGGTGGCCAACTGGATAAATGTAATGAGGGAAGAGACCTCCAGAGTCAAACAGAAGTATAGGCTTTATTCTGGATACCAACTACATGTCAGCATGCAGGACGAGTTCTCCCCATGGAGCCCCCTCCTCCTTCCAGGGGAGAGAGGAACCCAACCCCCAGGCTTTCTGGTCCCCATTTAAGCTCTCCCAGCTGCATAGTCCGCTCATGGACAGCGTGCTCTCAGCCCCTTAGCCAATTAACAACAGGTATGCTCAGACCACGGACCAATCTCAAGGGTGGGATGCTCTCCCCAGCAAGTTTACATTGAGAAGAGGTGGAAAAACAAGATAGCTCATGATTCACTCCTCAATTCCCAGCTGCTCCCTGGGGGGCCTCATAAGAGAGCTCTGAGGTTTAGAAGCCCTCACCTTTACCTAACCCGAGACTGTTTACGTGAAAACCGAGCTTACACACCAACAATATACGTGTAGACAGAAGGCACAGGGTGAGTTGAATGGGAAAGTACGATATCTAAAAAAATAAAATTAAGGGGTGAGAGAGGAATATATTGGAAGGAGAAAGGGAGAAATGGAATGGGGCAAATTATCTTTCATAAAAGAGGCAAGAAAAAGCTTTTCAATGGAGGGGAAAAGGGAGGAAGTGAGAGGGAAAAAGTGAAGTTTACTCTCATCACATTTGACTTAAGGAGGGAATACCATGCAAACTCAATTTGGTATGAAAATCTATCTTTTACTACAGGAAAGTAGGGGAGAAGGGAAGAAGCAGGGGGTTGGGGAGATGATAGAAGAGAGGACAAATGGGAGGAGGCAGTAATTAGAAGCAAACACTTTTGGGGAAGGACAAGGTCAAAAAAGAGAATACCATAAATGGGGGGCAGATAGGATAGAGAGAAATATGGTGAGTCTTTCACAACATGATTTTATGGAAGTCTTATGCATAACTACACATGTATAACCTACATTGAATGGCTTACCTTCTCAGTGGGGATGGGTGGGGAGGAAGGAAGGGAGAGAAGTTGGAACTGAAAATTTTTAAAACGAATGTTAAAAATTGTTTTTACGTGCAACTGGGAAATAAGAAATACAGGTAATGGGGTATAGAAATCTATCTTGCCTTACAAGAAAATACAGGAGATGAGGAAAGGAAAGGAAGGGTATGATAGAAGGGAGGGCAGATTGGGGGTAGGAGTAATCAGGATGCATGGTGTCTTGGAGTGGGGGGAGGGGAGAGATAGGGAGAAAATTTTGAACTCGAAATGTTATGGTAATGAATGTTGAAAAGTAAAAATAAATTAATAAATAAATATTTCATATATAATATATATACTATATATAAAGAAATCTCAGGTTATTTCCCTCTCATCACCACTAACCTTAGGAGAAGCATGATGCCTGGTTTTGAATGTTAGCCTAGGTTCAATATACAATTAGAGATATATCTGCCTAGTAATTATGTGTGGTAGAGGAGTGTAAAGCTAGTGAGCAGGTAGGTGACCAGTTACTCCCTCTTGGCTGGCCGCTACCCTTGTGTGAACAGAACCACTCACGTGATCAACAGCGTCAAAGGCTGCAGAGAGGTCAAGAAGAATGAGGAATGAAAAAAAGACCATTAGATTTAGCAATTAAGAGCTCATTGGCAGTTGTGGAAAGAGCAATTTTGTTCGATGAGGCCAGAAGCTAGATGCTAGGGAGTTAAGACAAGAATGAAAAGGAACAGTGGAGGCAACTATCAAGGAGTTTGACACAAGATAGAGGAGAGATATGGGATGATAACTAGTGGGGATGAGTGACTCAAGTGAGGGGTTTTTAAAATTATTTAATTTTCCCCCCACTTACATGTAAAAACAATTTTTAACAGCCATTGCCTTTTTCAGATCTTGAGCTCCAAATTTTATCCTTCCTTCCCTCCCCTCCCCTTTCCCTGAGAGTGTAAGCAATCTGATGTAGGTTATACATAAGCGATCATGTAAAACATTGTGATATTAGTCGTTTTGTGCAAGAAGACTTGAACAGAAAAAGGAAGAAAGAAAAAAGAAGGGGGTATGAGAAAAGGAGGAAAGAACAAAGGAAGGAATGAGAGAGAAATGGAGGAAGTAGGCAGGGCAAACAAAGAAAGAAAAGGAATAATAGTATGCTTCAATCTGTATTCAGACAACATTAGTTCTTTCTCTGGAGGCAAATAGCAATTTCTTCATGAGTCATTCGTAACTGTCTTGGATCATTGTGTTCCTGAGAAAAACTAAGTCATTCACAGTTGATCTGTGTACAGATTTGTACTGTACACAGTATTTCTGTCACTGTGTACAATGGTCTCCTGGTTCTGCTCCTTCACTTTTCATGAATTTGTGCAAACCTTTCCATTTTTTTCTCAAATCAGCCTGCTCATCATTTCTTAAAGGACAGTAGTATTCTATTACTGTCATATCTCACAATTTGTTCAGCCCTTCCACAAATGATGAGCATCCTCTCAATTTTCAGGTCTTTGCCACTACAAAAAGAGCAGCTATAAATATTCTTGTATAAATAGGCTGTTTTTCCTTTTTTGGATCTCTTTGGGATAGAGATCTAGTAGTGGAATTGCTTGATCAAAGAGTATGCACAGCTTGATAGGCTTTCGGCTATATTCTGAAATTGCTCTCCAGAATGGCTGGATCAACTCACAACTCTGCCACCAGAGCATTAGTGTCTCAATTTTACCACATCCCCTACAACATTTGTCATTTTCATTTTCTGTCATATTAGCAAATCTGATAGGTATGAGGTGATACCTCAGAGTTGTTTTAATTTGCACTTCTAGAACAATAGTTATTTACAGCATTTTTTCATATGCCTATAGATAGTTTTGATTTCTTCATCTGAAAACCATATATTCATATCCTTGGGTCATTTATTTTTTTCTTTGTAAATAGTATTTTATTTTTTCAAATTACATGTAAATATAGTTTTCATTATTCATTTTTATAAGATTTTGAGTTCCAGATTTTTCTCCCTAGCTCCCTTCCCCCTCCCCTCCTCAAGATGACGAGCAATCTGATATAGATTATACATGTGCAATCAGGGAAACTTATTTCCTCATTAGTCTTATTGTGAAAGAAGAATCAGAACAAAAGGGAAATGACAGAAACAAAAAAAGTGAAAATAATATTATTCGATCTGCATTGAGACATCATAGTTCTTTCTCTAGATGTGGACAGCATTTTCCATCATGAATCTTTTTGTCTTGGATCATTGTATTACTGAGAAGAATCAAGTCTATCATAGTTGATCATTGCACAATGTTTCTGTGTACAATGAGTTCCTGGTTCTGCTCACTTCATTCAGCATCAATTCATGTAAGTCTTTCCAGGTTTTTCTGAAATCCATATGCTTATCATTTCTTATAGCACAATAATATTCCATTACCACAATATGCCACAAGCTATTCAGCCATTCCCCAAATGATGGGTATTCCATCAATTTCCAATTCTTTGCCACCACAAAAAGAGTTGCCATGAATATTTTGATATATGTGGGTCCTTTCCCTTATTTTAGGTTGTCTTTGGGTTGCAGACCTAGTAGTGGTATTGCCTGATCAAAGAATATGCACAGTTTGATTACTGTTTGAACATAGTTCCAAATTGCTTTCCAGCATGGTTAAATTAGTTCACAATCCATCAATAATGCCACAGTGTCCCAATTTAAACATACCTTCTTCAATAATTATCATTATCCTTTTCTGTCATATTAGTCAACCTAGTAGGTGTAAGGTGGTGCTTCAGAGTTGTTTTAATTTTCATTGATCAATAGTGAATTAAAGCATTTCTATATCACTATATATAGTGATTTAAATTCTGCATCTGAACACTGCCTGTTCATGTCTTTGACGATTTGTCAATTGGGGAATAACTTGCATTTTTATAAATTTAACTCAATTCTCTGTGTATTGGAGAAATGAAGTCTTTATCAGAGACACATGCTGTACAAATTATTACCCAGTTTAGTTGAATGATCTTAAAGGATAATGTGAGCTCTGCTAATACCTCTCTCCATGCATATAGCAGCCAAGCCAACCAAAAGATACATGGCCATCAGTCAAGGCAACCTCTATCCAAAGACTACTGAGGAAATACTGATCAATCCTTACCCTTTGACACTATTTGGTTGCACTCTCAAGGAGATAGCAGCCCGTGGTGGGATATAAAACATACATGAATCCAAAGATGGGTTAAAATTAAATAGGTAAAGATATAGAGGAGAGTATTCCGGGCAGGATATCATAGAGTTTAAAACTGGAAGGGATTAGAGATCACTTAGTTAGACTCTCTCATTTTATGGAAAAGAAAGCTGAGTCTTACAAAGGTGAAATGACTTCAAACAGCAAATATCTACTTACAGAAACAAAGCTGGGATATGAAGTCAGTCTTCTGATTTTAAGTCCAATATTCTTAATAGTACCCATGCATAAGTAAAGTTCTGCATAGGCAACAAGCCAGAGCATCTTTGAAAAACTGTGAATGGTTCACTTTAAAGGGAAAATATAATATGTATACAGAACTTAGGGGAAAAGAAGGTGGGTAGGAAAGGGTGGGATCTGCCTGTTGGAGGGGTTTGATGACTGAGTTAAAGAGCTTGGATCTTATTCTATAGGCAATAGGAGATTCAGAGTATCCTTCAGCTGGGGAGTGATGGTGTCACAACATTACTTTAGGGAGATGAATCTGGTAGCCTATAGCAATGGGATTGGTGGGACACAGAGGCTGAGCAGGAGGCTGAGCAGGCAACAGTCCAGATGAGAAATGATGCCACACTTATCCAGGGCTAGGAGAGCGAAGGTGGAAAGAACTGGACACATGTGAGGCAGACTGGAGAAGAACATAGTTACTGGCTGGCCATGAGGACAAGAGAAGAGGTTGGAGTCAAAAATGATTCTTCAGAGGAGACAAAGGAAGAGCAGTCAGAAAGAGGAAGAGAGCAGGGTGACAGAATCCAAGATGTCCTACAAATGCCTGTTCACTCCTAGAATCTCAGCCTGAGAGGGACTTGTACTTAAGCAAGAGTCCCCTGCACAATATCCCTGAAAAAGTGTTGCCCAATCTTTGACTGCTGACCTTTGATGGCACTGCCCCACCAATCTACCCCACCGTGTCCAATGTGGCCCATTACACCATGGGACAGCTCCAACTGCTTGAAAATTTTTCCCCCTATTATTCAAGTGAAACCAAACTCTCTGCAACTTCTATCAATCTGCAAAAAGAGTAATGACTCAAGGATATCAAGGAAAAGTCAGAGAAGTAGCCCAGGGAGAAGAGACTCTTCAGGAGGAAATGATAGTGAAGAGTGTCCAAAGCTACAGAGAAGTAAAAGATGTCTGAGAAAAGACAATTTGAAGTGTTGATTGGGAAAGGCTTTGTAGAGTAGTTTAGTAGGGTGGTGAGGACAAGATCCATGTCATAGGAAAGGAGATTCTGGGAAATGAGTAGGTGGTTAGAAAGGGGAAAGAGTGACTGTACCCCACTGCATACTTGTGCAAGTTTTCCAGTCAAACTAGAAGCGTAACCGATATCGGAACTGGACATCATCTATTGGCTGCATGGCACCAATTCCAAATCGCTTCAAATTTATTGAAGGGATCTTCACCTCCTGATCAACCAACTCTACGTCATATTGTGTGACCATCAAAAACACAAACATCTTCATCTCATTGAGGGCAAAAAACCTTCCAGGACAGGTGGAGGGGCCAGCACCCCATGGCAACATGGGTGATTTTATCCTTCTCCCTTGCTTGTAGAAAGCTACCTTTCTACTGCCATCAGGGTTCAGGAAACGGTCATATTTGAATGTAGTGGGATCTGGATAGATTTCTGGATCCATATGGAGGAAAAGGTATGGGAACATGCAAACTATATCTCCCTTGCGAAGGGAATACTCCCTGCCATCATCCATTTTCAGGATCATGTCCTCCATGACAAACCTGTACAGGAAATGGAACATCACCATGCGTAATGTCTCCTCCATGACACTGTCTAGCACTGGGGTCTGCTGCAGCATACTATACTCAACAGTGATGGGCACTCCACCTGGTCTCATCTCTTGCCCCATATTACTAAGGACTCTTTCTGCCTCCTCCCTCACAGCCTTCAGAGCCTTGGGATTCTTCAGGAGGAAGAGGAGGGCCCAGAAGGACACAACGCCTGTGTTACCCTGGGAAGCCCACAGCAGTGTCAGGTTATACTTGGTCTGTTCAATCTCAGGCACTCCCATGTCAGCCAGGCCCTGCTGAGTGGAAAGGATCCATCCACTCACATTATCCTTTTCCAGGTTTTGCCTTGCAGAGAGAATATCCCAGAAGAAGTGCTTGAGCCTCCTTATTTCTTGCTTCTCCTTGGACAATGGCACAGAATGAAAGAGCCGGGGAAAGAGAATGTCAAATTTTCTGAATTCCTCAAAGACTTTTTGGGATTGGAGGAGGTCCTGAGCATGGCCTCCCTTGCCATTAACAGGTGAGTTGCCAAATAAGGCCAAGTAACCAGCTCTAAAGACAATGTTATAGCAGTACTGAAAGAGGCCATCCTGCTTCCACTCCTGGGGTCCTGGTCTCATACCAGCATCAGGTTCTAGCATCAAGATCTTCAGACTATCCATCATGGCCTGGGTCAGACCAACTAAACCAGTACTCATCAAGTGTTTTAAGGTGTTTTTCTTCATCATTTTTCTGTAATTTTTCAATCCTCGGAAACCAAAGATTTTGAAAACCAGATCAGATGCAAATTCAGAGAAGTCCAGCTTGCTTTTGTGCTCCTTCAGAATGGCATCAAAGGAGAAAATGTCTGTGACATAGGTGATGTATTGGCCAGCAAGCTGAACGGTGAAGATGTCCCCATGACGTTCTTGCATCCTCTTCAGGAAATTGGCAGCATCCTTATGCAAGTCCATGGCATGGCCCAGCCAGGGGATACGGCCTTTGTCCAGAGGGGGCTCTCTGGCTCTCCTCTGACGAAAGGCACCCAGCCTGTACAAGACTACCAGGACAGTGGTCACCAGGACTATCAACACAGAAGCCCAGAATGCCATCACCACACCACAAGGAATGCGTGTTCCCAGGCCACTCAGGGAAGAATTAAAGTGCTTTTTGGTGATGAGAAACTTTTATAAGCATAGGAAAGACCCCTGCTCCCTGTACCTTGTCCTGTCCCTAACTTTGAATAAGAGGTTAATTATTACACAGGATTAGGCCAGAAAGCAACGGTTGTGCTGAGTTTTACGTTTTTCAGAAGACTGAAGGTAGACTAAGGGAGAACAGTCAAGGTCAGGAGATATTTGGAAGGAGGGGAGGCCAAAATTATGTTTAAATTGTAATCTACCTTTTGGGGCCCTGCCAAAAGGCCTTGGGAAGCAGCAAGTACAGGCAGGTGCACTCATAGCTCAGAAGTAATTGATTATGGTTCAGGTAGCACCCTGAAATCCTCTGACTATACCCTATCAGAGCTGGGAAGGAATTGGGAATTCAGAATGGAGAATGTCAGAGCCAGAAGGCCCTTGAGAGTTTATTTTCCTGGAGGTAAACAGGTTGGGTGAACCTAAAATATTTGCAAATAAGTGGCATTGGTTGCTGAGTTGCTTCACTCATGTATGACCCCATTTGAGGTTTTCTTGGCAAAGATACTGGAGTGGTTTGCCATTTCCTTCTCCTGCTCATTTTAAAGGTGAGGAAACTGAGATTAACAGGGTTAAAGACTTTACCAGACTCACACTGCTACTAAGTGTCTGAGATAGCATTTGAACTCAGCTCTTCCTGACATTCTATCCACTGTGCCACCCTGGGACTACAACTAGAATCACTTGATCCCTCATCCCTAACATTTCCCACATCATTCCTCCGTTCTACTTCATGTCCTTTGGGTTGGTTTTTTGAGGTTTTTTTGTTTTTGCATTCTGGTTCAATGGCCATTGTGAGTGATGTCTCTAGGTGGGATAAATGAAGAAAATTGCTCTTCCTCCAACACCTGTACAGACAAGGCAGTAGGAGGGACTCAGCCAGATGTTATGTGAGGAGGAGAAGCCCAACGCATAACAGGTGGGAAAGCTCCTTCCTCCCTCTCCTGAGATCACTTCCCAGACTCTGGAATTCTCACTGTTTCCCCTCCCTGCTTTTAATTCCATCTCTTGAAGACAGAGCATGTCAGTGCTAGAAGGGACCTCAGCACTCAGGGTCCAACACCATCATTATGCAGAGGGAACCTAATGGGCATTTTATCTTCATTTCTCTGGAATGCATCACCCACAATGCTTTGGGGCTCAGAAGGTTCCTTTAATTGGGAGAGGGGGTTGGACCTCACAGCCCAGAGAGCATGGGTGAGACAACTAGAAAAGTATGCTAGGACTAACATCCACTAGAGTCCTTGACAGGTAGGACTGGCTAAATTTCCCTGAAACCTTGCCAAAGAGGCTGGCCTTACTTTGCTCTATGTAACACCACACTTAGAGCTCCTCTGAACAACTCACAGTGACACTGACTGGGTTGGATGCCCAAAGGAGTGGCTGTCACTACTTCTAGAGACCTACTAATGCTGTGGGTCTATCCTGCTTCACACTAGCTCAAGAGCCCCCACTGATAGACTTCTAAATTGGCCAGTAAACTCAGTTCCATAACAGTCATTTATTTAGTCAAGTGGTCTAGCAAAGATAATACTTACATTGTATGTCCCCACACATCTGGGGCACACTCTTTCACAATCTTATCCAGGGCTCAGGAGAGGGAAAGAGTGGGCACAAAAAAAATATCAAGGCAGTAAGGCACATGTGTAGGAGACACATCTGGCCAAGGCAACTCACACTTCTGGTATAGCAGGCACAGTGTCTCTACTGAAATAATGACTCACCTGGGCTTGCATCTCCTAGGAAGCAATTTGGTCTTCCTAAGCCAGAAGCGCCAATCTTCTGGTAAGCTGAGTGAAGAGAGTTGCTAGGTGGTTATAGGCCCTTCCCCCACAGCCCATAAAATACCTGTAAAAAATGATCCTAAACAAACTCTAGAGCAGCAGAAGCCACAAGACAACAGAGTGAAAGAGATTTTCAGCCCACGGCAGCCTGAAAGGCCAACAGGAAAGGTCTATCCCACGGGTCTTGGGGCAGAGTGCTGCCCAGCCTTGATCACATAGCGTGGCAGGGACCAGACCTGAGCTGGCTTCAGGGTGCCACTGTCAGCAGCTGCGGTTCCCAGATCTCTCAACCCACAAAGGCCAGAGACAGCTTCAAAGGTTAGTAAGAAAGCTCTTTCACCTGGGGGAGAAGGGAGCAGGGTCCTCCTTCCCTAGTCCTGGGCCCATGAGACCCCAGATGGCTCCAGGAGGCAGAAGCCTACATTTTTAAGCCCTTGGCCTAAAACCCCTGGGGGAATTTCAGTCTAGCATGGCAGCCCTGGGGTGAAGAGGAGTGCTGGCCTGGTGGAACTGGTGGAGGCTATGGAGAGGGAATTTTACTCACAGATCCTGGGCAGAAAAGTTTGCAGCAGCTCCCAGACAAGCACGCAGGTCAGGAGAGGAGTAAACTCCTTTCCCTTCAATATGCCACCTTGGAGGAACTGAGAACTTACAGTTCCCCAGAGTATACCCTCCTCTTTGAGTGTATACTAGACTCAAAAGTCTAGTAACTGGCTGGGAAAATGCCTGAAAAAGGGGGAAAAACTAAGTCTATAGAAGGCTAGTTTCTTGGTGAATAGGTATTTTCTTCCATCCTTTCACATAAGGAAGAACAATGCACACCATCAGAGGAACATATAAAAGTCAAGGCTTCTGCATCCAAAACCTCCAAAAAAAATGTGCAATTGTGTCAGGGCATGGAAGAGCTCAAAAAGAATTTTGAAAATTAAGTAAGAGAGGTGGAGGAAAAACTGGGAAGAGAAATGAGAGCAATGCAAGAAAATCATGAACCCCAAGTCAACAGTTTGCTGAAGGAGATCCAAAAAAATGCTGACAAAAATAACACCTTCATTTTTATTCTTTTTTAACTCAGTGATCATTTATTTAAGTACTGAGTATGTTTAAAACACTGTACTAGTATTAGGGATACCAAACAAAGCAAAAAACATTCTGTGCCCTAAAGAAGCTCATATTCCAATAGCAGATACTACATTTATATTCCCTTATTTTATCCTCATGTATACACATAATTGAATATATGGATAATTCAGAAGCTCATAATACTGTCTTCACCTTTCTCCATTCACTGCTGCTGGAAGTTGCCAAAATGCAACAAAGGTGACCCATCAGCTTCACCTGCTTTCTGCCTTTTTCTCATTGTCTGATAAAAGGACTGATAAATGAACAAATATTTATTTGTTTTTTTTAAGTTTTCAACATTCATTTCCACAAAATATTGAGTTCTAAATTTTCTCACCATCTCTTCCATTCCCCCACCTCAAAATGCCTTGCATTCTGATTGTCCCTTCCACTAATGTGCCCTCACTAATAACACCCCTCCCTTCCCTTATCCCCATCTTCTCTCTTGTACTATAGGGCAAGATAAATTTCTATACCCCATTACCTATATTTCTTATTTCCCAGTTGTATGCAAAAACAATTCTCAACATATGTTCCTAAAATTTTGAGCTCCAATTTCTCCTCCTTCCTCCCTCCTCACCCATCCCCATTGAGAAGGCAAGCAGTTCAATATAAGCTATATATGTGTAGTTTTGCAAAAAAAAAAAAAATACCTTTAAAAAGAGATTAACTCAAATGGCAAAAGAGGCCCAAAAAATCAACGAGGCAAAGAATGCTTTGAAAAGCAGAATTAGCCAAATGGAAAAGGAGGTTTTCAAAAGCTCACTGAAGAAAATGTTCTTTAAAAATTAGAATGGAGCAGATAGAAGCTAATGACTTTATGAAGAACCAAGAAATTACAAAACAAAAGCAAAAGAATGAAAAAATGGAAGAGAACGTGAAATATCTCATTGGAAAAACAACTAACCTGGAAAATAGATCCAGGAGAGACAATTTAAAATTTATGGGACTACCTGAAAGCCATGATCGAAAAAAGAGCCTAGACATCATCTTTCATGAAATTATCAAGGAAAACTGCCCTGATATTCTAGAACCAGAGGGTAAAATAAATATTGAAATAATCCACTGATCACCTCCTGAAAGAGATCTGAAAAGAAAAACTCCTAGAAATATTGTAACCAAATTCCAGAGTCCACAGGTCAAGGAGAAAACATTGCAAGCAACCAGAAAGCAACAATTCAAGTATTGTGAAAATAGAATCAGGATAACACAAGATCTAGCACCTTCTACATTAAGGGACCAAAGGACTTGGAATATGACATTCCAGAAGTCAAAGGACCTAGTATTAAAACCAAGAATCACCTCCCCAGCAAAACTGAGTAAAATACTTCAGGGGAAAAAATGGTCATTCAATGAATAGAGGACTTTCAAGCATTCTTGATAAAAAAAGACCAGAACTACTAAATCACTATTGATTAGAGTGATGCAAATCAAAACAACTCTGAGATACCACATCACACCTATCAGATAGGCAAACATGACAGAACAGGAGGATGACAAATATTGGAGAGCATGTGGGAGAGTTGGAAACTAATTCATTGTTGGGGGAGGTGTGAGCTGATTCAACCATTCTGGCAGGCAGTTTGGAACTATGCCCAAAGGGCTATGAAAATATGCATACCCTTTGACCTAGCAATATCTCTTCTAATGTTATATCCCAAAGAGATCACAAAAATGAGAAAGGGTACCACATGTACAAAAATATTTATAGCAACACTCTTTGTGGTGGCCAAAAACTGGAAATCAAGGTAATGCCCATCAACTGGGGAATGGCTGAATAAATCATGGTATATGAATGCAATGGAATACTATTATGCTACAAGAAATGATGAACAGGAAAACTTCAGAGAGACCTGGAAAAACTTATATAACCTGATGCTGAGTGAAAGGAGCAAAACCAGGAGAACTTTGTGCACAACAACAACCACAGTGTGCAAGAGTTTTTCTGGTAGACTTGAAACTTCATTGCAATTCAAGGACTTAAAAAAAAACTCCCGAGGGGGAGGAGCCAATATGGCAGAGTAGAAAGATACACATATGCTAGCTTCTAACCTGCAGCCAATAAAATACCTGTAAAGAAGATCTCCCAACAAATTCTGGAGCAGCAGAAGCCACAGAACAACGGAGTGGAGGAGATATCTGTTCCAGAAAGACCTGAAAAATTGACACAAAAGGTCCATCTCACACCAGACCTGGAGCACAGCACAGCCCTGCCTTGGCCCTGTGGCACCAAGGGGAGCAGATCCGAGCAGGCTTCAGGGACAGAATCTCCAGTGGCTGCTCAGGTCCCTCTACCCACAAGCTCCAAAGGTCAGTGAGAGGGTCTTTTCTGCTTGCTGAGAAAGGAGCGGAGTGTCTCCATAACTCGGGCCCCTTTGGGAGGCAGCAGCAGAGGCAGCAGCAGACAGGGGCTCCCAAGGTAGACAGGAGCTCAGATCCATTGTTGAAGATCTCCACATAAACCCCCTGAGGGAACTGAGGCCCATGTGGCAACCCTGCCCCCACCAAAGCACCTGAACTTGATCTCACACTGAATAGCAGCCCTGACCCCACCTAAACCCCCTGAAGGAACTGAGCCCTTGTAGTAGTCTGCTCCCACCTGAGCACCTGAATTTGATCTCACACTGAATAGTAGCCCCACCCAGAAAGCTCCGAGGCTGGGAGACAGCATTTGAATCTCAGACCCCAAGCACTAGCTGAGTGGAACTGGACGTGAGGTGGGTGTGGAGAGGAAACTCAGAAGTCAAGTAACTGGCTGGAAAAATGCTCAGAAAAGGGAAAAAAAATAAGACCATACAAGGTTACTTTCTTGGTCAACAGATATCTCCTCCCTTCCTTTTGGATGAGGAAGAACAATGATTGCCATCAGGGAAAGGCATAGAAGTCAAGGCTTCTGTATCCCAAACATCCAAAATAAATAGTCAATGGACTCAGGCCATGGAAGAGCTCAAAAAGGATTTTGAAAATCAAATTACAGAGGTGGAGGAAAAAATGAGAAATGAGAGAGATGCAAGAAAAGCATGAAAAGTAGGTCAACATCTTGCTAAAGGAGACCCAAAAAAATGCTGAAGAAAATAACACCTTGAAAAATAGGCTAACTTAATTGGTAAAAGAGGTTCACAAAGCCAATGAGGGGAAGAATGCTTTAAAAAGCAGAATTAGCCAAATGGAAAAGGAGGTTCAAAAGCTCACTGAAGAAAATAGTCCTCTCAAAATAAGAATGGAATAGATGGAGGCTAATGACTTTCTGAGAAACCAAGAAATCACCAAACAAAACCAAAAGAATGAAAAAATGGAAGAGAATGTGAAATATCTCATGGGAAAAACAACTGACCTGGAAAATAGATCCAGGAGAGACAATTTAAAAATTATGGGACTACCTGAAAGCCATGACCAAAAAAAGAGCCTAGACATCATCTTTCATGAAATTATCAAGGAAAACTGCCCTGATATTCTAGAACCAGAGGGCAAAATAAGTATTGAAGGAATCCATCGATCACAGCCTGAAAGAGATCCAAAAAGAGAAATTGCTAGGAACATTGTGGCCAAATTCCAGAGTTCACTGGTCAAGGAGAGAATATTTCAAGCAGCTAGAAAGAAATAATTCCAGTATGGTGGAAATACAATCAGGATAACACAAGATCTAGCAGCTTCTACATTAAGGGATAGAAGGACTTGGAATATGATATTCCAGAAGTCAAAGGAACTAGGACTAAAACCAAGAATCACCTACCCAGCAAAACTGAGTATAATACTTCAGGGGGAAAAGTGATCTTTCAATGAAATAGAGGACTTTCAAACATTCTTAATGAAAATATCAGAGCTGAAAGAAAATTTGACTTTCAGACACAAGAATGAAGAGAAGCATGAAAAGGTAAACAGCAAAGAGAAGTCATAAGGGACTTACTAAAGTTGAACTGTTTACATTCCTACATGGAAAGACAATATTTGTAACTCTTGAAACTTTTCAGTATCTGGGTAGTTGGTGGGATCACACACACACATACAGAGAGAGAGAGAGAGAGAGAGAGAGAGAGAGAGAGAGAGAGAGAGAGAGAGAGAGAGAGAGAGAGAGAGAGCACAGAGTGAATTGAATAGGATGGGATCATATCTTTAAAAAATGAAATTAAGTGGTGATAGAGAAATATATTGGGAAGAGAAAAGGAGAAATGGAATGGGGCAAATTATCTCTCATAAAAGAGGCAAGCAAAAGACTTTTTAGTGGAGGTGAAAAGAGGAGAGCTGAGAAAAAAACATGAAGTTTACTCTCATCACGTTCGACTAAAGGAAGGAATAAAATGCACACTTATTTTGGTATGAAAACCTATCTTATAATACAGGAAAATGGGGAAGAAGGAGATAAGCAGGGGGGGATGATGGAAGGGAGGGCAATGGGAGGAGGGAGCAATTTGAAGTCAACTCTCTTGGGGAGGGACAGGATCAATCTCAGAATAGAAGCAATGGTAGGCAGGATAGGATGGAGGGAAATATAATTAGTCTTACAGAACATGACTATTATGGAAGTCATTTGCAAAACTACACAGATAGGGCCTATATTGAATTGCCTGCCTTCCCAAAGGGAATGGGTGGGGAGGGAGGGATGGGGAGAATTTGGAACTTAAAGTTTTAGGAACAACTGTTTAGTATTGTTCTTGCTACTAGGAAACAAGAAATACATGTAATGGGGTATAGAAAGTTATCTGGCCCTACAGGACAAAAGAGAAGATGGGGACAAGAGAAGGGCGGGATGATAGAAGAGAGGGCAGATTGGTGATAGGGGAAATTAGAGTGCTTGGTGTATTAGGGTGGGGGGAGGGGATAAATGGGGAGAAAATTTGGAACCCAAAATTCTGTGAAAAGGAATGTAAAAAGTTAAATAAATAAATAAATAACTCCCAAAGGTCTTTTAAGGCAAAATGCCTTCCACATCCAGAGAAAGAACTATGGAATTCAATTGCAAAATGTAGGAGGTCATTTTCTTTTATATTACGTTTTTGTTTGTTATATGATTTCCCCCATTCATTTCAATTCTTCTATACGGCACGACTATGGTGAAAATGGAGGGCAATGGGAGGAGGAAGCAATTAGAAGTAAACACTTGGGGAGGGACAAGGTCAAAAGAGAATAGAATTTAGCTCCTCCTGGGGAGGAGAAATTAATATTTTAAAGCTATTAAGCATGCTTACTTTAAGTCATTTTTACCCTTTGCCTTATTCTTTATCAAAGACCCAGATACTGGTGACACTGTCACCTTTTCCTACTTTTCTCTTGACTCTAAGTATTTCTTGTTGCAAAAAAGTCATATCCATGTGGAAACATAGTATTTTAATATCTAACAACATATGAGGAGTCAGTTTGTTTTGTGGGGGAGGAAAGGGGCACCTTCTAAGCCCCAGAAAGAGGATGTTTCAAGCAACACATTCAGAAGAATGGCAATAAAAGAAAGAGCAGAAGCTGCTTCTCCTTCTAAAGCTCTTGCCACTGGCACGGGTGAAACCAAAGGACAAAATATCAAGCCCTTCAGCACTAAGCTAGCACACATATGACCCACCAGAAGTCGCTCAAAGACCTACACATGAGGAAGGGCCCACCTGTTTGTACCCATTATACCTAAAATTCAGACCCATCAAAAAGAAAGTGGGCAGCTTGTGGAGGTAGTACAATCCTTCTGCTTGAAGGTCTTAGTACTGTGCAGGTATGACCACTTGTGGTGAACTTTACTCAGAGAATTGAGGTCACTTGTCATGAACTCTCCTCTTCATCTCAAAAACTCCTGACATCCTCAAGTCTTTCCTCCTGATTCTGATCATGAGATAGCCCCTTCCCTTGCCAAGGTAATTCTGATCATGAGATAGCCCCTTCCCTTGCCAAGGTAAGCACTTTGTCCATCCGGGCATCTGCCAGTTGCTTTCTGGATATCTCAAACTGGATGTCCCTTAGGTATCTCAAACCCAACATGTCCAAAACAGAACTTACCCTATTTCTCCCCAAACCCTGTCCTCTTCCAAATTTACCCACTTGTGTCCAAGGCACAATCATTGTTGTTCATATTTGCTTGCTTGTCTCCCTCATTTCATTGTGAGCGCCTTCAGGGCAGGGACTGTCTTTTGCTGCTCTTTGTATCCCCAGGGCTTTAGCACAGGGCCTGGCTCATAGTAGGTGCTTAATAAATATTTATTGGCTGATTGGCAGGGGATGGAAGGCTGTGTGAAGAACAGGGAAAAGGCCAGTTAGGTTGGATCACAGTGTGAGAAGAGTAATGCATAGTAAGATCAGAACCACTGGTATTTTCAAAGACTGGAAATTAAGCAGGAGATGGAATTAGAATGACATAGCTAGAGAATAAAGTCCTGCTTGCCACCAACTTTCCTCTTCTTCCCTCAAGCGAAGTTATGTTTCCACAAATTTGCACTGGATACCCACCACGGCTAAAATCTATTCTCGCCTCATTGCCATTTCAATTTGTTCTTCTGTTGCTTCAAGACGTAATTCAAGCACCACATTTTAAATGAAGACTCACAGTTTTTACTGGTTTCCCTTCTAGTCCACCTTGTATTTTGTAACTGCCTATTTATTCTACATAGACTTTTTGATGTGCTCTTTTTCCTTTCCTCTAATGTCAATTCCTCGAGATCAGAGATTATTTTGTTCTTTAATCCCCAGTGCCTGGAGTATTGTTGATCCTTTATTGCTTGTTTCCTTTATTGACTTACTGATGTTATAGAGAGGATTCTAAAGAGGTTCCCCTCCAAATCTGAAATTCTGTGATTTTTTTCCCCTCCTTGTATCATAAGTATCTAACACAGAGTTTTGCATATCATGAATACTTAATAAATATGGGTTCATAATGGTTTTTCTTGATGACATTACCCACCCCAATTCAATCTAGGACTGACTCTTCCTTCTCTGTTCCAAAACTTCTCCTTTGTCTTCAATCCTCCAACTATATTCCCACTCTTTTTTTTCTGAATAGATGACTTTGACTCCTATTTTTCAAATAAATTGAGGTTATCCCTTTATGACATGGTCTCCTTCATAAGATCACAGACAAGTAATCTAGTCAAACCTATATCCTATCCCTCCCATTTCTAAACATCTCTTTGTTTGCTACCTGCCTCTCTCATTCCTTATAATCTCAGAGGCTGAGATGAGACCTTATCCCTCATTCGAATATCCCTATCCACATGGATTTGTTAATATCTTTCTTCAGTCTCCCCTTACCCTATGTCCATAGGGTGTGTTCAGGGAAGACTAGTGCCACTCATGAGAGGGCTATTGAGCACTTTTCAGGGTTGTTTTCCACCTTTGGTGTCTACCTGATTCACCCAACTCTCACCTGTGACTCCAAGAACATATGCAATGCCCACACCTCCATAAGTCATTTCAGCAGATGAGCTAAGACAGGTTGAAAGTAACAGAGAGGTCTCAAACCCTCCAGTGCATTAAGCGGGTGTCTACCCCAAGCATGGGAAGAATTCTTCTGATGGAATGGGCAGATGAGACTAATTTGTTCCAACAGCCATGAAGGCAAATGAAGCAGGGACTGGGGAGTACTTAAAGCTTAGTTAGACATCGAAGATACCAAAGTCATTCACTGCATCCCAAGCCATCACCAGTCACCCTGACTTTTGTCCTGCCACTGGACTGTGATGATTCTGGAAAAGAGAGCAAGGCTGATGGTTTTGTGCAAGGTTGCCTCACTTAAATCCAATTTATGCATAGATCGAAAGATTTCACCCATACCATTTAACCATTTTTATTTATCTCTAAGTCATGTGGCCATAGGCAAGTAGCAAAGCAATTCTTTTTTTTTTTTTAATTTATTTATTTATTTAGCTTTTTACATTCATTTTCACAAATTTTTGGGTTCCAAATTTTCTCCCCTTTTCTCCCCTCCCCCACCCCAATACCCCAAGCAATCTAATTTTCCCTATCTCCAATCTGTCCTCTCTTCTGTCATCCCTCCCTTCCCTTGTCTCCATCTTCTCTTTTCTCCTGTAGGGCCAGATGACTTTCTATTCCTCATTAACTGTATGTCTTCTTTCCTAGTTGCAACAACAATACTAAACAATTGTTCCTAAAACTTTGAGTTCCAAATTCTCCCCATCCCTCCCTCCCCACCTATTCCCTTTGGTACGGCAGGCAATTCATTATAGGCCATATCTGTGTAGCTTTGCAAATGACCTTCCTGATAGTCGTGTTGTGTAAGACTAACTGAATTGCCATCTCTCCTAACCTGCCCCTCATTGTTTCTCTTCTGTCCTTTGATCCTGTCCCTCCCCAAGTATTGACTTTCAATTACTCCCTCCTCCCTTTGCCCTCCCTTCCATCATCCCCCCCAATATCTCCTTCTCCCCCGCTTTCTTATACTGTAAAATAGGTTTTCATACCAAAATGAGTGTGCATTTCACTCCTTCGTTTAGTCAAATGTGATGAGGGTAAACTTTTGTTTATTTGTTTGTTTTTTTTGTTTTTGTTTTTCCCCTCAGCTCTCCTCTTTTTCCCTCCACTAAAAAACATCTCCTACTTGCCTCTTAAATGACATATAGTTACCCCCTTCCATTTCCCCCTCTTTCCTCTCACTACATTTCTCTCTCACCATTTACCTTAATTTCTTTTAAGGTATGGTCCCATCCTATTCAGTTCAATCTGTGCTCTCTGTCTCTGCATGCGAATGCATGTGTGTATGTGCGTGCATGCGTGTACATGTGTATGTGTGGTCCCACCAATCACCCAGATACTGAAAAGTTTTAAGAGTTAGAAATATTGTCCTTCCCTGTATGAATGCAAACAGTTCATTTCTGGTAAGTCCCTTAATACTTCTCCTTGCTGTTTACTTTTGCATGCTTCCTCTCATTCTTGTGTTTGAAAGTCAAATTTTCTTTTCAGCTCTGGTCTTTTCATTAAGAATGATTGAAAGTCCTCTGTTTCATTGAAAGACCATATTTTCCCTTGAAGTATTATACTCAGTTTAGCTGGGTAGGTGATTCTTGGTTTCAGTTCTAGTTCCTTTGCCTTCTAGAATATCCTATTCCACGCCCTTCGATCCCTTAATGTAGAAGCTGCTAGATCTTGGGTTATCCTGATTGTATTTCCACAGCACTGGAATTGTTTCTTTCTAGCTGCTTGCAAGATTTTTTCCTTGAGCTGGGAGTTCTGGAATTTGGCCACAATGTTCCTAGGAGTTTCTCTTTTTGGATCTCTTTCAGGTGGTGATCGATGGATTCTTTCAATACTTATTTTGCCCTCTGGTCCTAGAATGTCAGGGCAGTTTTCCTTGATAATTTCATGCAAGACGATGTCTAGGCTCTTTTTTTGATCATGGCTTTCAGGTAGTCCCATAATTTTTAAGTTGTCTCTCCTTGATCTATTTTCCAGGTCAGTTGTTTTTCCCATGAGATATTTCACATTCTCTTCCATTTTATCGTTCTTTTGGTTTTGTTTGGTGATTTCTTGGTTTCTCATAAAGTCATTAGACTCCATCTGTTCCATTCTAATTTTGAGAGAACTATTAAATTCAGTGAGCTTTTGAGCCTCTTTTTCCATTTGGCTCATTCTGCTTTTGAATGCATTCTTCTCCTCATTGGCTTTTTGAACCTCTTTTGCCAATTGAGTGAGCCTATTTTTCAAGGTGTTAATTTCCTCAGCATTTTTTTGGGTCTCCTTTACCAAGATATTGACCTTTTTTTCATACTCTTCTTGCATCTTTGTCATTTCTCTTCCCAGTCTTTCCTCCACCTGTCTAACTTGCTTTTCAAAATCCTTTTTAAGCTCTTCCAAGGCCTGAGCCCACCCAACACCCCCCTGGGGTGTCTGGGGTACTGAGGCCCCGCCCTCCACATCTTTCCCTGATGGGAAAAATACGTTCTCGTCCTCCCCATCAGATCCTAAGGTCGGGATCATTTGCATTTGTTGGAAAAAACTCTCCAAAGTCTTATTTTTCTTCCCCTTTCTAGGCATTTTCCCAGCCAGTTACTTGATTTCTGAGATTCCTTTCCACCCCTGCCTGGATCCGCCCAGCTAGTGCTTGGCCTCTGAGATTCAAATGTGCTTTCCCGCGGCAAGCTTTAGTTCTGGCGCAAGGGTGGGGGCAGGGCCGCCTTCTAATCTTGGGCCCTCAGGGGCTTTCTGCAGAGACTTTCAGGAACGGAGCGGGTGGGGGTGTAGCAAAGCAATTCTTGAGGCCACATTTGGAGGTGTACATACAATCATGCACACAGGTGGCCCATGTCATAGGGTAGAATAACAATGGGATTTGACAGTCCCCTTGGTGTCTGACCAGCCTTTAAAGGACTGCACCGTCCAACTCCTGTTGTGAGGAAGACGTTAGAAAAAGTGCCCTAAAAATTGTCTGTTTTACCCAAACCTGACCTGTTTATATATATGAATATATGAATCTATCTTACCCAATGGGGAAGTAGGAAGGAAGGAGATTTAGTAAAGGGGTGGGAGAATTGACTGAAAGGAGAACAGATTAGAGGAGGTGGTAGATACAAGCAAATCACTTGTGGGGAGGGAAAAGGTGGAAGGAGAGAGGGAAATATACCATTAGTTATCATAATATGAATGTGATCAACTCTTCCATAAAACTCTTCCAGAAGTGGATAGCACAGTGGATTAAAAAAAAAAAACAGGATCCTACAATATGTTGTTTACAAGAAACACACTTAAAGCAGAGAGATACACACAGAGTAAAGTTAAAGGGATGGAGCAAAATTTATTATGCTTCAGCTGATGTAAAAAAAAAAGCAGAAGAAGCAATCCTGATGTCAGACAAAGCAAAAGCAAAAAAGTCCTAATTTAAAGGGATAAGGAATGAAACTTTGTCTTGCTAAAAGACAATAAAGTAATATCTTTACTAACCATATATGCGCCAAATGGTATAACATCCAAATTCTTAAAGGAGAAATTAAATGAGTTACAGGTCCATGATCAAACAAGAGATAGAGAGCATTACAAAATGCAAAATAGATCATTTTGACTATGTTAAATTAAAAAGCTTTTGCACAAACAAAACCAATTCAACCAAGATTGGAAGGAAAGCTGAAAACTGGGAAACAATCTTTATAGTAAGTGTCTCATTTCTCAAATACAATAGAGAACTGGATTTATAAGAATACAAGTCACTTCCAAATTGATAAATGGTCAAAGGATATGAACAGGCTGTTTTGAGATGAAAAAAATCAAAGCTATATACAAGCATATAAAGAAGTGCTCTAAATCACTTTTTACTAGAGAAATGGAAAGTAAAACAACTTTGAGGTAATACCTTATATCTATTAAAAAAAGGAAAATGATAAATGTTGGAGAGAATATGGGGAAAATTATGATACTAATGCACTGTTGGTGGAGTTGTGAACTGATCCAACCATTCTGGAATGCAATTTGGAACTATGCCCAAAGGGGGTTATGGTAATGAGAATTATTATTGATGCGGTCATTCAGCATGGGATCCCATACCATTTGTTTTAGAGTACAATTTTGGGAGGAGGGGGAAAGCAAAGCAAAGCTTTGGGTTCCCTGATCCTTTGAATAGAATCTATTGCTAATGAGATACAGGCCCAAGCCAAGACCTTTGCCCCTTACCCTGAAAGAATTTGGGTTGCATTTGTCTACCTGTCCTGGCAAACCCCACCATGAACTCTCCTTGAATTTCCCCATTTGATCTGGTGTTTGCCTGAGGCTCTAAGCCTTTCATTATCACTGTGCCCAATTCTCTGTTACCCTTAACCTAGCCTAGCCCCTCATTGTCTATTATCTTTGGATCTCCTCGGCTACTTCTCACTCTTTATCCTATCTAACACCCCATTCTCCTGGTTCCTGGCTTCCTACCTCTAGTCACCCCAGACTACTTGCCCTCTCCATAACGATCCTCCCTAGACCCCTCTTCCAATCACCCCAGACTACTTAACCATCCCTAAATCCCTCCCACAGTCTTTCTGTTTAAGATCCATCCAGGCTTCCATTAAGATACTCAGATTCAATCTGACCAGGTTGCCACTACAAGAGAGCTTGGGTCAAATTCATTCGGGCAGGACCCAGGTGTCAATATTTCAGGGTCCCAGAACCCCTAAACTTCAACATTGCTATTATACCATTCTAGGCCCAAATCCCTTCTACACGACTTCATTGAAGGGGATCAAACCAGAGCAAATAACCCAATAAACAGAGTTAGTTGGTAAGGGGTCCTCCCATTAGAGTTGCTCACAGTTGCTTCCAGGGACTTTTTACAAGCTGAAACATTTTCACTGGGCACCAGTAGGTACTCATTCCTTGAAATCTCACACTACTTTCCCTCCCAACACCACTGATCTTAGGAGAAGCACGCTGCCTGGTTTTGAATGTTAGTCTTGGGTTAGTATAAAATTACAAATATAAGTGGGTATAGAAATCTATCTTACCCTGCAGGAAAGAAGTGGGGAAGGGGATGGGGAGGGGTGATGGAAGGCAGGGCAGATTGGGGGGAAGGGGTAATCAGAAGCAAAACACTTTAGAGGGGACAGGTTGAAAGGAGATGGAGAATAAATGGGGTTACGGGGAATAGGATGGAGGGGAATATAGTTAGCAATAGTGTAAGAATGAACATTATTGTATCTTGTTTTGCTTCCACAAATGTTCTTGAAAAATAGTAAAACTCTTAGGGTGATGGGAACTTGTGGTAAGATAAGCATGCATAACCTGTTCCACAAGGATGATGGTCCAATACATCTTGGCTTCAGGTGGGAACTAGAAAGAGAGGGGATGGGACAAACAGCTTGGATCCTAGAGGTCATGTCCGGGTCACAAGCATCCTCACTACCACACCTGTGTAATTTGCATGAGGAGGGAATGTAGGGAAAGTAATGAAACCCTGAGAAATTTTAACCAACCCTAACTCTAACAGGAAGGACAGAACTATGTAATCTCACTCAGGCTTCTATATCCATGTGGGTGTTCTTAGTAAGCACCGCACCTACTTCCTCCAGAGAAGTGTAATAAATGACTTCCTCTGCCCACTTTGTTTCTGAGTTCATTCAATGAGAATGAATCTATCATGTGGATCTTCCAAAGGACACACTACCAAGGAAGTAACAAGCAGTGGTAGCTCATCCTGGGAGCTAACTCTCTGACTTTGCCTGAAAAGTGCTGTGATTCCCAAACCATGTTTCTCACAAATAGTAGCTGTGAAAAAATTTTGAAGCAAGTTTCTCTGATAAGGGCCTCATTTCTCTAACATATAGAGGTCTGTGTCAAATTTATAAAAATAAGAGCTATTCGCCAATTGGTAAAGGATCAAAAGGTATAATCAGTTTTCAGATGAAGTAATCAAAGTTATCTATAGCCATATGAAAAATTATTCTAACTCACTGTTGACTGGAAAAATGCAAGTTAAAACAATTCTGAGGTACTACCTCATGACAGAAAAGGTAAATGACAAATGTTGGAAGGGATGTGGGAAAAATGAGATATTAATGTTCTGTCATAGGAGTTGTGAATTGATTGAACTGTAGAGCAATTTGGAACAATGCCCAAATTGCTATACCACCATGCATACCCTTTGATATAACAATATCACTATTAGGTTTGCATCCCAAGAGATTAAAAGAACAAAAAAGAAAAGAACATACATGTACAAAAGTATTTATAGCAGCTCTTTTCTGGGGGTGAAGCATTAGAAGCTGAGGGGATGCCCAGGAACTGGGGAGTAGCTGAATCAGCTGTAGTATATGATTATGATGAAATACTATTGTACTATGAGAAATGATGAGCAGGATGCTCTCAGAAAAACCTAAAAAGAATTCCATGGGTTAATGCAAAGTGAAAAGTACTGGGTACAAAGTAGCAGCAGTATTGTAGGGTGATCAACCGTGAATGAGTTAGCTATTCTCAGCAATACACTGATTCATAATATCTCTGAAGGATGGAGGCTGAAAAATGCTATCAATCCATCCCCAGAGAAAGAATCAAAAGTGTCTGAATACAGATTGAAGCAACTTTAGGGTTTTTTCCACTTTCTTTTTTGAATTTTGTTGTCTACGTTTTCTTTCACAACATGACTCTTATGGATAGGTTTCGCATGACTACACATATATAATCTACATGGAATTGCTTGCCTTCTCAATGGAAGGGAGGGGGGCAGAGAAAGGGAACAAAATTTTAAAAGCAAATTGAATTGTTGTTGAATGGTTAAAATTGTCTTTACATGTTACTGGGGAAAAATTTGATACTAAATAAATACAAAAAAATTTATAGGAATAAATTTGGGACTGTATCTATCCATAAGTGATGGTATCAATTAGCACTTGAAGGATCACCAATGACATAGGTGTTTGCTAAGGAAGAATTATTTCACATCTTTTAGCCTCAATTCAGTTATTGCTTCCAAGACAACTTTGGTGTCAGCCATAATAAATGCCCTTTGTGTGTCTTAAAAAATTATGAGTCTATTAATTATGTGGGTAGAGGAGTATAAGGCCCATGAAGTTACTCCCTCTTGGCTGGCCCCCACCCTTGTGTGAACCGAACCACTCAGAAGGTGGTCAACAGTGTCAAAGGCTGCAGAGAGGTCAAGAAGAATGAGGAATGACCAAAGGTCATTAGATTTGACAATTTAGAGGTCGTTGGGAATTTTGGAAAGAGCAGCTTTATTTGAATAACAAAGCCAGAAGCCAGACTGTTGAGAGTTAAAAAAAAGAATGAAAGGAGAGTGGAGGCACCTATTGTAAATGGCCTTTTCCAAGGTGTTTGGCACAAAACAGAGGGAGAGATGTAAAATGAGGGTGGATGAATAAACTGAGTTTTTATTAATAATAGTTTATTTTATCCCCTTACATGTAAAAATAATTTTAACAGTCACTGGTTTTTCATTGTTTTTTGTTTTCAAATTTTGAGTTCCAAATTTTATCCCTCCTTCCTTTCCTTCTTTCCCTTTTCTGTGACAGTAAGCAATCTGTTATAGCTTATGATGAGGCTGACTTTTTTGTCCAGCAACTATGTCCAGCCTCATCTAAATCAGCCCAGTAACAGGAAGCTCTGTTAGACAACAAAAACCTTGCTTACTCAGTTCATACTCTGTGATTAGCCCTCCCCGCCAAACTGGAACAAGCTAAGTTCCTTGTTTTGTGATCACATCGGTGAACTGTTTTGAAATGTACCCAACACACCCGTTTCTCCTTCCTGACACTTTTTCCTGTGATTAACTATTCAGGCAGAAGCATATTCAAGTCTTGACTGAGTACACAAAAATTGTGTATTAAAACAAGCCCCTGTCCCTCTGAAAATTGATAGTCTCCTCCCTCCTCTCCCCCAGGCTATAGCGCCCACTGCTTTTGCATCAGTAAAACTTGACTGGGAGAGAATATATCTGCCTGCTGAATTCTTTCCGATGACTCAGCTCCTGAACCTTCATATTAGTCATTTTGTGCAAGAAGACTCAATGAAAGGGGGCAGGGGAGAGAAGGAGGGAGGGATGGGTAGAGAGAGAAAGAGAGAGACAAATACTGTGCTTCGGTCTCTATTCAGACAACATCAAGTCTGTCTCTGGAGGTAAATAGCATTTTTCACCATGAATCCTTCGGAAGTATCTTGGGTCATTGCATTGCTGAGAACAGCTAAGGAATTCATAGTTGATCTTTGGACACCATTTCTGTTACTATGTAAAATATTCTCCTGGTTCTGCTCCCTTCACTTGTTATAATAACTTCACTTGTTACATAACTCTTTCCAGGTTTTCCTGATGTCATCCTGCTTGGCATTTCTTATAGCACAATAATATTCCATGACAATCCTATACTACACCTTGTTCAGCCATTCAAATGATGGGCATCTTCTTGATGTCCAGTTCTAACCACCACAGAAAGAGCTGCTTTAAATATTTTTGTACAAATAGTTTCTCTTCTCTTTTTAAAAAAATCTTTTAAGGACAGTAATGGTATCTCTAGATCAAATACTATGCATATTTTTATAGCCCTTTGAGCATAGTTCCAAATTGTTCTCAAGTGAAAGTTTTTTGAGAATGGGGGAGACATGGGCATACTAGAGAAGCAGAAGTCAGAGAAAGATTGAAAATAAGTGAGAGACTAGTGGTGATAGAGGGGACAATCTGCTGAAGGAAATGGTATAGAATGGGATTGATTACTTGGGCATATAGAGGGATGTGCCCTGGCAAGAAAAACATAAGGCAAAAGTAAAAGTAGAGCAAAGTGGTGGATGGCATCTGGGAGATGTGAGTTGAGGAGAAAGGGACAAGAGCAAGCTCTTGGCAAATGTCTTCAATTTTTTTCAGTAAGATATGAGACAAAATTCTCAGCTTGGAAATTGGGGAGAGTCATGGATGGTTTGAGGAGGGACAAAAAGGTTAGGAAGAGTTATTGTTGTGAATGGGATGGTAAGTTGATAGGAAAGTATAAAGAGATTTCCTCACTTTGGGGAAGGCCTAACTGAGATTACATTACAAAAATTCAGTCATCAGTCTCATGATATTCTCCAGCTTTGTTTGGCTGCAAATGAATAGGACTGAAGGCAGTAGTTATTATGAATAAGCCAAGGACGAGCCTTGGTAGGGCAATACCAACTCCCAACTCCCAACCTTCTCCCCCCCCACCAGAAAGTGCTAGGTCCATTTTGTATCTATTAAAATGGACAGTCTTAGATGGCGGAGTAGAAAGACCCATGTATATGAGCTCCGAACCCACAGCCCATAGATTTAATGTAAGAAGAGCCCCCCAGAAGTTCTGGATCACTGCAGGGTGTGCAGAAACATAGTGGAAGAGATTTCCGTTCCAGAGAGCCCTGGAGAGCCGTCCCCAGGGTCCGTCACGCCCCAGAAAGTGGAGTCCACCCCAGTGCTGCCCTGGCCAGGTGGCCAAGAGGAGCAGATCGGAGCAGGCTTTAGGGATGGAACCTCCGGTGGCCTGGAAGGTCCCTCCGCCCACAGACTCTACAGGTCAGTGAGAGACATACCTGGGCTGACGGAGAGGGGAGCGGGGTGTCTCCGTGACCCGGGCCCCCTCGGGAGGAAGCAGCAGAGGCAGCAGCGGGGGTGGTGGCAGAGGCAGTGGCAGTGTGGCGGCCGGGACTCCCCCAGCAGCAGGCAGGATCTTCATTACTGAAAGTCTCTGCATAAACCACCTGAAGGAGCTGAGCCTGGGAGATGGGCCTGCCCCACCCGCTCCATTTCTGAAGGTCTCTGCATAAAGTCCCTGAGGGAACTGAGCCTGGGAGGCAGCCCTGCCCCTACCCGCTCCATTACTGAAGGTCTCTGCATAAAGCCCCTGAAGGAACTGAGCCTGGGAGGTGGCTGTGCCCCCACCCCAGCACCAGAACTAAAGCTCACATTGAATAGCAGCTGCACCTGCTGTGGAAAGCCCATTTGAATCTCAGACCCCAAGCACTAGCTGGGCAGATCTAGGCAGGGGTGGACAGGAATCTCAGAAGTCAAGTAACTGGCTGGGAAAATGCCTAGAAAAGGGAAGAAAAATAAGACTATAGAGAGTTTTTTTGAACAGATGCAAATGATCCCGACTTTCAGATCTGATAGCGAGGACATATTCTTGCCATCAGGGAAAGATGTGGAGGGCGGGGCCTCAGTACCACAGACATCCCAGGGGGATGTCAGGTGGGCTCAGGCCTTGGAAGAGCTCAAAAAGGATTTTGAAAAGCAAGTTAGACAGGTGGAGGAAAAACTGGGAAGAGAAATGAGAGAGATGCAAGAAAAGTATGAAAAACGGGTCAATACCTTGGTAAAGGAGACCCAAAAAAATGCTGAAGAAAATAAAATGGACAGTCTTGATCCACATTGTTTCCTTCATTGGGGAGGTTATAAAGACATGAATCAATAAAATATCTCTTCTGTATAGCCATGTGCCCTCAATGTGCTAGGAAAGATCTCAGGAGTAATAAGATATATTTCTTTCTCTCCCTGGATACTGGGTACTTCACCACCCATTTATTCTCCCTCAGCTGCCTTTGAGTAACAAAACATATACGTATTAGCAATGATGAAACACAGCTTTACCTCAATCATGGCTTAAAAGACTAGGTAAACAGGAATTGTTTGTCTGTAAATACTTTATTTTTTCCAATTACATGTAAAGATAATTTTCAACATTTATTTTTATAAGATTTTCAGTTCCAAATTTTTCTCCCTCCCTCCAATCTCCCCTCTCCAAGACAGCAAGCAATCTAACACATGCCATACTTGTGCAATCATGTTAAACATACAGCAACTGAGATAAGCTTTGGAACAAATATTTGCTCCCTTGAAGAGAGGTACACCCTCTTGTATCCACCATTCTGGGTAAGTTCTCCAAAATTAGGGTCCTCTAGACCAGAGATTGGCACGGGCAACCTCCCTGACATGTTTCTGCTCTCATTTTCGCGGCTCCTGCTCGTTTGAGTTTCTGATGCCCTGATTTCTCACTCCTTGTGGTATGGGCTATCCAGTACTCCTGTGGCTCTTTGCCATATGGCTATTGCGATTCTCCTGGAAAGGAACGCAACCTACACAAGGAAAGCCTCGCAGCTCTTTGCACACAGCTTGCTCAGTTTCTCTGCCTGTCAGCTTCTATCAAAATCACTGGTAAGAATGTAACACAGAACGTGCGGGAGGGAAGGCTCGGCCAGGTGCAGCTCTGCAGCTTACGAACTCTTAGGCTCGCTCTCGGGATCATCTGGTGGCTCACCGACCTCGAAGTCCCTAACAAACACGTGCTGCTCACTTTCCTACACCTGGTCCTGACTCCGATGTGGCCCCAGGCAAAGGCAGGGCATCCACGTTTCCTTAAATACACGCACTCCTATTCCGTAGGACTCCCGGTCGTACAAGCCCCCATTCCGACGTTAGCTCCTTCCCTGCAATGACAGAATTGTGCACTCACCCGGACACGCCGTCCCCCTCCTTTCTTTTTCAAACTCATCTTTGACCATTACCCAAGAACGCTGCTTCGCTTGTCATATAGAGAGAAGTAACGAGTACCAGACCTGCAGTTGTCCGCCCGCCGCAGCGAGAGGCAGGCCCGCCCCCTCCACAGGCTCGCCTGTCATTGGGTGAGCCTCCGCGTCCCCACCCAATGGAGGTGGGCCCCGCCTCCCGCTTTATTTCCCCGCCCCCGTTCCCGAGGCTCGGGGAGAAGGGGCGGAGAGTGGGAACAAAGAAACCAGCGAGAGGAGGCGGCCTCCTCGCGTCCTAGAGATGGCGGCTCGCGCCCAGCGCCGGAAGGCGCCGGAAGACGCGCGGACTTCCAGGTCCGCCATTGTTCCCCTAACTGCCTGGCTTGTGTCCTTCGGAGGGGGCGCCCCACGGCAGTCCCTCGCGGACTGTGTCTCGGTAAGTGGCGGGGAAGCTGAGGAGGCGAGGCCCGGCGCTCCCCGGCTCCCTACGGCCTCCCCCCTCCGGCGCCCCCCGGCTCCCCACGGCCTCCCCCCCCCCGGTGCCCCCCGGCTCCCTCCGGCCTCCCCCCTCCGGCTCCCCACGGCCTCCCCCCCCCCCCGGCTCCCCACGGCCTCCCCCCCCTCCCGGCTCCCCACGGCCTTCCCCCCCCCCGGCTCCCTACGGCCTCCCCCCCCCCTCCCGGCTCCCCACGGCCTCCCCCCCTCTCCCGGCTCCCCACGGCCTCCCCCCCCCGGCGCCCCTCGGCTCCCCACGGCCTCCCCCCCCTCCCGGCTCCCCACGGCCTCCCCCCCCTCCCGGCTCCCCACGGCCTCCCCCCCCCCCCGGCGCCCCTCGGCTCCCCACGGCCTCCCCGGCGCCCCTCGGTTCCCTACGGCCTCCTCCCCCCCCCCCCCCGGGCCTCCCGCGTCGGCCGAGGGAGAAGCCCGGGCGGAGGGCCGTCGGTGTGACCCCCCCCATGCCCGGCCCACCCTCGGTCCTGCGGGTCAGAGCCACGAGCGCCGCGGCTCCCCCTAGATACAGAGCCGCCCCCCACGGGCAGCGAGCGTGGGCCTCCACCGTGAAGGCCGCGGTGCGGTGCTCAGGGGGGATGTCCGGGTCTCCCCGTCCGTGAAGACTGACGCTTTGGGGGGGCGGGGAGGCAGGAGAAGTGCGGGGTGTCGGGTGAGGGTCTGCCCGCCGAGGACAGGGAGGAGGCGGCTGGTTGGGATTGTGGTTCTCCGCGAGGCCTCAGGAAGGGGACGTCTTGACTTGCGGGTGGTTTGCCTCTGACTGAGACTCCCCCAGTCCGGACGGCTGTCCTGCCCGGTCCGGTGGAGGAAAGAAAGGGAGGGAAGCACACGTTTATTACGAGCCTGCTGGGTATTGGGCACTCTGAAAGCGTGATCTCATTTGGTGCCCGGAACAAGCTTCCGAGGTCGGCGCAGTTAGGATCTCTATTTAACCGTTGCGGAAACCGGGATGGAATGACTTGGTCCGTATGGCACGGCCACGGGAATGGCACGGCCCGTGGACGGCACGGGCACACAGGGTCCGAAGCGGGTGGGAACTTGGGTCTGTCCCACTCCAGGCCCACCCAGCTGCCTCATCTTCCTGGGTTTCTTTGGCGTTTCCAATTCACTTTCCAGGGTTTGCTTTAACGGTCACTTTTTTTCTGTGGCTGAAGATAATCACCATTTAGAAGAGTAACAAATTTCTTGCAGATTGGTTGGTGTTTTTATGTAGTAGTTTTGTGTGAAGGCATCTTGGTAAAGACAATAGAAAACCAGTCTCTGAGTCTGAAAAACTTTCTGGAAGAAGTTGCTTAATAAGTGCTCATCTATAGAATATTTTATAGAATATTGGAGTGCACTCAAAAGTTCTCCAAATCAATGGAATTACAGGCCCATTTTAAAAGATTTTGCATGTAATTATATTTCACTGTATGCTTAAAATATTTTTTTCCTTTCAAAGAGCTCTAATTTTACGGTGTTAACAGTAATTGGTGAAGCAGTATATCAGTCACACTGCCATATCCTCTGTCCACTGAATATTCCTATCCTTCTGTCTTCTGTCCAGTCTCTTCCTTTTGATCTTTGGAATTCAGGATCTTGTGACCTGGTGGCTCCTTTAACTGTTCTTTCCCAGTTCTTTTGTGGGTAATCGTGGAGGTTTGCGTCTTACCTTTTAACTCAGTCCTCTGGTCCCTCAAGCAACGTCTTTGGCATGGGGGCATTGCTAATCGTTTCCCTTCTGCTTAACAGCAGTCTTTTCATGAGAAACTTGTGTCCAAGTCCGTTGGGATTCAACTTGTCTATGCCTTTAAACCCAAAGAACTCTGCCTCTCACTGATTGGCCAATAATCAGCCCAAGCCTTCCTTCCTCTTGTTTGGGTTTTGATGGCTCAGAGTGAGTGTATATAGCAGTGAGTGTATATAGCAGTTGTCTCTGTTTTAGCTAAAATCCTAAAGATTGGTTCTTTTTTGAAGGCAAACTTAGGAGGCCATCTTTTGCCTCCATTCTTACCTAGCTTTTGATTACTGAGACCTGGGAAAGACTTCCCTTAAAAAGGCCCAGGTCTCACTGCATCAGGTTCATTGCCAGTTGTCCTGACCTTTATCTAACCACTGAACTCTAATGAGCTCAGTGCGGTGATGACTTTGCAAGTCAAGATGTCAGCCTCCTGTCCTTTTCGGGAAGGAAGGACCGACATGTTGAATCCACTGTGGGTGTGTGTAGTTTGGGTGGGGAGTACAGATGGGTCCAAGGATGTCACTTACGTGATCTCTTACTCTCTTTCCTTCTTCAGCTCCTGAGGTTCTTGCCCCTACAAAATAGGGGAGCACAGGAGTCATGACAACCAAGCCCCAGGTGAGCTGTGATTCATTCTGCCCTTTCCTAGCCAACCAAGATGGAGATGAGCTAATGCAGAAGCCAGGGGACAAATCTGTTGAATCCTGTGCCTGAAATCGGAGGTGCCCGGTGACCACGCATGCATCTACCGGCAGTGTTATCATTAGGGACTGTAGCTTAAAGTAGAATTGAATCCAAAGAAGAGGTGGGTATGTTATTGGAGTATAGAAACAGGTAGAGAATGGTACCACTGCTTTGTTCCCCTTGGAAAGCAGAGATAGAGGCAGTGCCCCTCTATCTTATCAGTGACTTGGCTGGAGTTAGAGATGATACCGTTGACTAAATTTGTAGTTGATCTAAACCTCGGAGGCATCACTAATTTGGTGGGTCAAGACTTACAAAATCCTGATAAAAGCAAGAGTATTGGTTTTGGAGTCAGGATCTATTTTCAAATCCTGATTCTTCTATTTACTAATTGTGTCATGGAGCCAGTCTCTTCCCCTCTCTGTGCCTCAGTTTCCTCAATATGTTGAGAGGAGGGGCTTGAATATGATGATGATATGTAATAGGTCACAGATGTCTCTTCTAGTTATAAATCTTGGAAACAATGGGCCAGAAGCAACAAATTGAAGCATAATAGGGATAAATATCAAGTTCTGCATTTAAGGTGGTTTTCTTTCAATTGTATTAATGTAGGATAGGAGACATAATTAGCAGCTGTATATAGAAAAAACAAAAGCTAAATCTGAGCCAACAGTGTGTGGCAGCTTTCTCCCTACCTGTTCTCTGCGCTCCCCCAATCTAATGCAACTTAAGACCTTGTTAATGGAATCAGAACACCTAAGGTCATGGGAAGTAGAAGCTCTTCGTACTGTCTTGGGCAGACTATGGAATATATTCAGTATTGTGTTGGCGAACATTCTAAGCCAGAGATAATGGTTAGCCCCGAAAAAGAAGTTAGAAACTAGCAAGTTGTTGCCTGTTGACAGTTGATTTGACTTGACAAAGAGCCAAAACACGCTTGGGTTTCCTTTCTGTTCTTGAAATTCAGGATGTTAGATCTGGAAGAGCCCCAGAGACTATTTAATCCACCCAGTTATTTAACAATAATGATGAAAGGCCCGGAAAGGGGACGTTTTGCCCAAGGTCACCCAGCTAGTCACATGGCTGCCAGACCAGCACCCTTGCCCCTCAATCAGACTGCTGCTTTTTCTTAGAGCGAAGCCTGGGTGACAAGACGAGCGGAGCACGCTGGGTGATTCGGTCTTTGTTCGGGCTGGCTTCTCGTGTGTATGTGTGTATGTTTAAATAAATAAATAAAAATGTGTCTATAAAGTGATGAGACTGGTTTTCTTAAATGGTTTCCTGATAGTCCCAAAATAGTATCATAAGGGGTTTGATCAGTGGTGATCCTTACGATAACTGTAGAGTTTACCAGATAGCTGTCCTGAAGAGTATAGTTTTCATTTGGAAATGTAAATGTTGCTGTATCTTTTCAGAGATGAGCCTTGCTAATTCTAAATTTATTCATGCCCTTATATCTTGTTTACTGGTCATGTTAATAAGTTGTAATAGGTCACTGAATGTGGAGCCCTCAGGCCTGGGCTTGATCCCCAACTCTGCTATTTTCTTAGGGGTGACTTTGAATAAATCTCTTAACTTCTCAGTTACCTTATCTATAAAATAAGGATAATAAACCCCATAGGGTTCTTAATAGGGAAGTTCTTCATAAACTGTCAAGTGCTAGACAAATGTGAGTTATGGCTGTTACTTGGTTTCAACCTCAGTATTCTAACATGAATTGAAGAAATTCTTGTCAAATGACTATATGATTGAACTGGGTATAAGGAAGTCCAGATAGGTATAAGGGATAAATGGAAACCATTATCTGACAGGGATTACTTCTGTGTCAGGTTTATGATTCACATAGCAATGTGGTACAGAGGAAAGAGTAATGGATTTGGAGTCAGGGGATACTACCTGTGGGACCCTGGAGAGGTCCCAACCTCTCTGAACCTTTTCATTGAATAAGAGAAATAGCTTACATGGGCTTGTGAGCTTTTTTGGGTAGGGTATTATGTACCCCACAGATTGCCAGAAAAGGGCATACGTGGTTTTGGGATGCGAGATCCAGGAGAAGAGAACAAGGGAACCTGTTTCTTCTCTGTGCCTATAGGGAGGCTGTGAGTAGAAATGCTACATTGTGGTGAATGTCAGTGTTTCTGAAAGAACTCTCACCAGGGGGCTTCATCCTTCCCTTAGAAAGTCAGGCCAGGTCATCTGCTAAGGGTGAAAGGAAGAGAAAGCTGTTTTCAGTCACTCCTTCAACAAACCTTTATTGATACTAACACAAAGGATGCTTTGTGTTAAGCACTGTGCTGGGTGCTAAAAAAAGGAAAGAGAATGTTTCCCTGTTTCCTTTAGGTGAGTGAACGTTGAAACTTGCCCACCTGACAAATAAATGTTGGAGCCAGAATTCAAAACTAGTTCTCTTA
Organism: Bettongia penicillata ogilbyi; assembly: GCA_023548195.1. NCBI lineage: Eukaryota > Metazoa > Chordata > Mammalia > Diprotodontia > Potoroidae > Bettongia > Bettongia penicillata. The sequence continues at coordinate 8,732,216 of JAJHZJ010000120.1, forward strand.
ACTACAAGTCTGAGTCCCTTTCTGTGATATCATCTTTTTCCTCATACTGTGTCAGAAACTAGGGTTCAGTTGACAGGAAGAAAGTCCCAACTCGGTCTGACCAAGATGTTAAAGCTAAAACCACCCACTGAGGTAATGTCAGGGACTAGAGTATGTCTCCATAGCAACCAATACAAAGATGCTTTTATTATTGATTAAAGTTGCTCTTCCTTGGATCTCACTTAGGCTAGCCCCCTGATTGTTTAGGTTCAATGTTGGAATGAAATTAGACACTTATAGGTTAATCGAGTTTAAAAAAAAAGAGATTTACTTAACCATAGCAGAAGAAGGCTATTCAACAGGAACATAAAGAAGTTAAGAATTGGCTAAACTGAGTTCATTATCCTTCCTCTTGAGTTGTCCATGGTAATCCACCTGCTAAATACCTTAGAAAAGCTGGAGCTCTTTGAGCGACCAAGAAGTGATGTCAGTAGGTCCAGCCTTTAGTGCTCTGAGCCAACTAAGTCTTGAGAGTGGTTTCAGTTCCTTACCTAGCCCACAAGGGTGACTCTAGTAGATATACTCCCTACCAAAAAAGCCTATAGAGGGTCAGATTTGCAAATGAAAATGGGAGGGATACCTCACCTAAATAACAGTACTCAAAAATATCTTGGCTGACTACAACAGTGGGCTACATTGAATAAGATGAAATTTAAAGGAATAAATGCAAAGACCCTGCTTGGGTTTAAAAAAAAAAATCATCTTTACAAGTATAGAATGGGGGAGGCATGTCTAAGCAACAGTTCCAGTGGAAAATATATGCATGTTTATTAGACTGAAATTTCCTTATGCATCACCTTGGAAATCTGCTGAATCATGGGTTCTTCCACTGTGCCAAGCTTGCATTTGTAGAGTTAGTGACCCTTGCAGAATAAGGTCTTAGATTTAGCTAGGACTTTAAGGTAGGGATTATACAAAATAGATAGGGAGATAAGGGAGAGAAATGGATTCATGGTTAGGAGTGCTCCATTGAAATTGAAATGCTTGTATTTCTGTCAGGGAGCTGTATGCATTCTAGGAGTTCAGCCTTGAAGGAACCCAGATGGAGAAAGAAGAGTAGAATAGAAGATCCTGGGGTTGGATGGTTGAGCTTGCTTCATTTTTGTTCTAGAGGCTTGTAGTAAGACAACCCTAAAGTATCTAACCCTGGAAGCCTGGTTATAAAAATTCAATAAAATTAGGATTCTAAGCAAAAAAAAAAATGGTTAAATAATTTAATTATGTCAATTGTAGAAAGGAATTTGGATGTCTAAACCTTCCAGAGATGCCACTGCTAGCCATATACCTCAAGGAAGTCAGGATAAAAATAGAAGTCCCAAATGCACCAAAATATTTATAGCAGCACTTTCTGTAGTAGCAAAGAACTAGAAACAAAGTATTTGTCCATCAATTGGAGAATGGCCAAACAAGTTGTAGTAATTACTGTAACGGAATATTGCTTTGCTATAAAGATGCAATGGATGTCATGACTACTGAGCAGCATGAAAAGAATAAATGAGCTGGTGCAAAATAAAAGTAAATGAACCCAGGAAAACAAAATGTTTGTTTACCTTTAAGTGAGTATAATGACTGCCACAAAAGGAAATGGACAGAACATCCACAAAATAATCAATGAATGCAATAAATGAGCCAACCTGCATCTAAAGAATATGTATGAAAAGGCTCCTCCCTCTGCTTTTTGGCAGAGGTGGGGGACTTTGAATGTGGAACATTGCATGTAATTTCATACTTTTTGGATAATTTGGTTAATTTAAAAAAAGAAACATTTTCCCCCTCTTTTTTTATCCTTTATTATAAGGGATGACTCTGGAAAGGATAGATTGAGAAATATAGATGATGTAAAAACAAAAGAGAATAATAAAAATTAATTTTTAAAAAAGAACAAATGTCCAGACAAACGGACTGGAGTACTTACCAAATCATTCTCCTATTTCAATGATTATACTTTATATTCCTTCCCTATGTGATAACCACCTGGCACAACTTGTTAGAGTGGTATATACCAATCAGTCCCGTTTTCTGGTCCTTTGTGCTACAAATTTTGCACCTCACAGAAGCTGGAATTGTCCCTGGGGCAGCAGGAATCTGTTGTTTCAGGAGTTGGTGATGTTCGAGGATGTGGCAGTGTACTTTACTCAGATGGAATGGGCAGATCTGGCCCCTACTCAGAGGGCCCTGTACAAGGATGTGATGCTGGAAAATTATGGAAACATAGTCTCCTTGGGTAAGACTTCTGACTTATTTTGACTTAGAATCCTCCTTTTGTAGTTTCCTGATTTCCTTATTAGATGTTATGGGGTCTTTAATAACACAGTGATGACTAACGGCCTTTAGATTATCATGCCGCTTCTCAAGGATTCCTAACTGGAGAGAGCCTTGCGGTTCCTTTGGCCCTAAAGCAAGATTCTGTTTCCTATTCTTTGGGGTACTTTGTTCTGTTTGCGGTGGAAGTTAGATGACACTCCATGCTGAATTCTCCACTTCACTATCCTAGCTCTCTAAAGCAGATCCCAGCCTTTTATATATGGGAGTCTTTCTTAAGATCTTGTATATGTTTGGTTGAATTTTCCCATCTTTTTCTGAATTGTTTTTCATCTTGATTGAAACCTAGAACTCCCTGACCCTACTTAGTCTTCCTGGGAATATGAGCCTGACCTGGTTCCTTACTTGCCTCTATACCTTCTTCACAATTTTCATGGGCAATTCCCTTCTCTTCCCTGTATGCACAAACTGAGATAGAATTCAGGGACAGCTCTTTATAATTTCATTCACCATCCTGACCTATCCTGTTTCTTTGAGCAGAATTTCCATTTCCCAAACCTGCGGTGATCTCTAAGCTGGAGCGAGGGGAAGAACCTTGGGGTCTGGATCCACAAGTTGTACCAGATGGAGAGTGCCTAAAAGGTGTGTGTGTGTGTGTGTGTGTGTGTGTGTGTACAGCTCAGTGAGTAAAAACATACTTCTCTTTTAACTTTTTTGAAATTTAAAAAATATGTATTGTCTTATCCTACTGCTAACATATCCCTAGTTTCCCTGTTGCTCATTGCTTTAATAGTCATTATTTCCCATCTCCTTCAGTCCATGTTCCATTTATCAAGTTCAGGAGTTCTTGAAATCTGAAAGTTCCATGAACTTTTTTTTATAAAATGTTTTTGATAGATGTATTTCAGTGTAACTGGTTTCTTTTGTAATCCTATATATTTTATGCTTTTAAAATATTATTCTGAGAAAGGGTCTGTGGTCTTTGCTTTGGGATCCATAACACAGAAAAAGTTAGGGGCCCTTGATCTAATTCATTGTCACTACTGCCCCAAATTTCTTTCATTACATTGAACTGGTGAGAATGGGGTTACTGAACATCATGCCTTACAGCCCCTCTGTCCCCAATTTATAGATAGCTCTTTGTCCCTAGGGTATGAGCAGAGGCAGCAGATTGAATTCTGAGACACAGTGGCAGGTAGGTCTTTTTATCAGTTACGTCTCCATTTATTAGCTGAGTCTTACATATCTAAGTGACCAAAGATAAAAAACAGTACTGTACCTTTTTTAAGTCATAAACATAAAGCTCTCACAGCACAGTCTGGTCGTCCTGCTTTCCTGTGACAAGGCTGAGACAGTAGTTTTTGTTCTTATTTGTTTTTGCTCATACTTCTATGTAGCCCTTTAATCACAAGTTTTCTTGACTATTCATTTATCATGTGGTATATTCCAGGCTCTTTGATCTGTTACTTGTCTACATAATCAGGTTAGTTATTTGTACAAATAATTATTTTAGAAGTCATTCAAGAAGTAGATCTTCTGTGGAAAAGAACAGAAGTAGATAACATTGTGAGAATTACTTCCCTCTGGATTTTACAAATAAATTAGTTTCATATCATCATTAGACCTTTCTTGGTTTTTTAAAATCCTGAGTAAAGGTTTTCTGTCCCAATGTTCCTGGCTTATACAGGATGCTTTTAGGTTTGTGTCTCTGTCCTATTCATTTCAGTACTTATCTGTGTTTTAACTTCTGCTACCATCTTTACCCTTTTCTAGTGGGCCCAATTCTTATATGCTCTTTAACTTAACTGTTTTCCTCTTTGCCTCAAACAGGATTTCCATTTTTAAAAACTGCCATGATCTCCCATCTGGACCAAAGGGAAGAACCGTGGGTTGTGGATCTGCAGAGCAGTCTGGATGAAGAGGACCTAAGAAGGATATGCTGCGGTGAGTAAAGGGGACGTTGTCAGTTTCCCCCTTTTATACACAGTCCATATTATTTATAAAATGCTGAGATACTAACATCATAGAAACGTTTCACAGGTATTTATTCTTGGAGTTACTAGGTAGAAAGGACCTCTAGAAATTCCCTGAACTCAATCAGTTATTCAACTGAAAGAAGTACATCTATGACATTAAATTTCTGTCCTTGTCAGGGTTAAGCATTGTTATCTGAATAGGCAGATTACCCCTGTAAAAGTAAAAACAAAAGGGGGAGGAGCCAAGATGGCGGAGTAGAAAGACTCACGTATGCTAGCTCCGAACTCACAGCCCATAAATTTCCTGTGAAAAGAACTCCCCACAAATTCTGGAGCAGTGCAACCCACGCAAAAACACAGTAGAAGAGATTTCCGTTCCAGACAGCCCTGGAAAGCTGTCCCCAGGGGTCTGTCGCGCAAGAATCAGCAGAGCCCAAACAAAACCAAAAGAATGAAAAAATGGAAGAGAATGTGAAATATCTCATTGGAAAAACAACTGACCTGGAAAATAGATCCAGGAGAGACAATTTAAAAATTATGGGACTACGTGAAAGTCATGATCAAAAAAAGAGCCTAGACATCATCTTGCATGAAATTATCAAGGAAAACTGCCCTGACATTCTAGAATCAGAGGGCAAAATAAGTATTCAAGGAATCCATCAATCATTGCCTGAAAGAGATCCAAAAAGAGAAACTCCTAGGAACATTGTGGCCAAATTCCAGAACTTCCAGCTCAAGGAGAAAATCTTGCAAACAGCTAGAAAGAAACAATTTCAGTATTGGGGAAATACAATCAGGATAACACAAGATCTAGCAGCTTCTACATTAAGGGATCAAAGGGCGTGGAATAGGATATTCCAGAAGTCAAAGGAACTAGGACTCAAACCAAGAATCACCTACCCAGCTAAACTGAGTATAATACTTCAGGGGAAAATATGGTCTTTCAATGAAACACAGTTCTTTCAATCATTCTGAATGAAAAGACCAGAGCTGAAAAGAAAATTTGACTTTCAAACACAAGAATGAGAAGAAGCATGAAAAAGTAAACAGCAAAGAGAAGTCATAAGGGACTTACCAAAGGTGAACTGTTTACATTCCTACATGGAAAGACAATACTTGTAACTCTTAAAACTTTTCAGTATCTGGGTAGTTGGTGGGACCACACATACACATACACACACACACACACACATGCACACATACAGAGACAGAGAGCATAGAGTGAATTGAATAGCATGGGACCATATCTTAAAAGAAATTAAGGTAAATGGTGAGAGAGAAATGTAGTGGGAGGAGAGAGGGTGAAATGGAACGGGGTAAATTATCTCTCATTCAAGAGGCAAGCAGGAGACTTTTTAGTGGAGGGGAAAAGAGGAGAGCTGAGAAAAAAACATGAAGTTTACCCTCATCACATTCGACTAAAGGAAGGAGTAAAATGCACACTCATTTTGGTATGAAAACCTATCTTACAGTACAGGAAAGTGGGGGAGAAGGAGATAAGCAAAGGGGGGGGATGATGGAAGGGAGGGTAATGGGAGGAGGGAGCAATTTGAAGTCAACACTCTTGGGGAGGGACAGGATCAAAAGACAGAATAGAAACAATGGGGAGCAGGATAGGATGGAGGGTAATTCAGCTAGTCTTACACAACATGACTATTATCGAAGTCATTTGCAAAACTACCCAGATAGGGCCTATATTGAATTGCCTGCCTTCCCAAAGGGAATGGGTGGGGAGGGAGGGATGGGGAGAATTTGGAACTCAAAGTTTTAGCAACAACTGGTTAGTATTGTTCTTGCTCCTAGGAAATAAGAAATACAGTTAATGGGGAATAGAAAGTTATCTGGCCCTACAGGAGAAAAGAGAAGATGGGGACAAGAGAAGGGAGGGATGACAGAAGAGAGGGCAGATTAGTGATAGGGGAAATTAGAATGCTTGGTGTATTGGAGGGGGGAAAGGACAAATGGGGAGAAAATTTGGAACCCAAAATTTTGTGAAAATGAATGTAAAAAGTTAAATAAATTTATATTTAAAAAAAGTGAAAACAATAAATTCTATTTCCTTCCCATCCTTTTCCCTTCTCCTCAGTTGGTTACTTGTGTATAGTCACTCAGTGCAGAACTTAGTCCTTTTAACCCAGGATGCCGAGTCCTTATAGCCCAGTATGCCACATCCCTATAGCTCAATATGCGTGATTCTTCTCGTCACTCACTACTTTTTGTATTTCATTTTCTTGAACCCTGAGGCCTTTCATCTGGTTTGTAATCATGTCTCCATTCCTTGTCCACTAATCAGTAAGTCAGCATGTAATCACTGAATCCCTTCTCAATAATTAGTTAACATTTTAATTCACTCGTTAAACATTTATTAATTGCCCACTACCTGCTGTGAAGAACAGGGAGATACAAGTTTAGATACATGTCCTTTCCTCACATGAGTTTACATTCTTGTAGGGAGGTGAGGCACAGACATACAAAATAGAATGTAGCAGGGTCTCTTAACATTTTTGTGTGTCTGATCTTTTTGGCAGTCTGGCAGAGCCTACAGATCCTTTCAAAGAAGAATGTTCCTAAATGCCTCAGATAAAATACAAGGATTACAAAGGAAATTAGTTATATTAAATCGAATTACCAGAACATTAACAACATAAGTGTATTAGAGAAGTCTAGGGGGCAGTTGAGTAGGCCTTTAGAGGATAGACTGTGATTCAGCAGGCAAAGGGAAGACAGTACAGACAGAACAGCAGGAGCAAAGGAAGTAGCAGAGGTTCGAGTGTGCTGGTTGCATATAATTCATTTTGCCTGGAAGGTGCTAACAGGGCATAAGGTGGTGCCAGCTTGTAAGGACTTTGAGTCTGCAGGCGAAGGGTATGAAACGCTGTTTAGGAGGCATCAGGGAGCCAATGAAGATTTTTTTTTAGCAGAGTGATGGCATGACCAGACGATTTCTTTCTACAGCCCTGTGGATACAAGAACATTATTAGGCCTGCTCTGACTTCTGCAGGAGTTAAACCACCTCCAGTCAGAGAGATGATGGACTATACAGTTTTGCTAAACTATACTAAGTTGTTACAAAGGAGTGATTTTTTTTTCTGCCACATCAGAGAAAAACTGGAACAGATTTGAAACTAAGTGCCAAATTATAGTTTTTTGACTACAAGTGGAACGGAGTTCCGAAGTGAGAATGGTTAGTGTAGGATGGTAAGGGAAGAATTCATGCAACACGTAAGAGTGGAGCTGGCCTTTGAACGATGTACGTTTTAAAGACAAAGGAAGGTAAGGAATTCTAGGTAGGGGGGCCAAACTCCAGATAAACTATAGAGGTGAGGCCCAGCCAATAGGGTGCCTGTCTTTCCATGTCCTTTCCAGTGATTGTCCTTTCCTGTGGTCTTTGTTAACCTCGTAAGTGTGTAGTGGAATCTCAGACTTCTTTTACTTTGCCTTCTTTTAATTATTAATGATTTGGAAGTTTTTTCCATATGTTTGGTAATAGATAGCCAGGATTTCTTCCAAAGTGGCATTTAGAGGTAAGTTTAGAACAAGATGAACAAAGAAAAAGGCAGACCAGTCTGCTTGGAACAGACAAATGAAAAAGAAAAGACAAAACTACTCAACCTCTGTTTCTCCTTTCTCCACCAAGGAGAACCATGTACAAACAGTATACAAAAACTAGAAGGACTTGAACAAGAATGGTTAGAGATTTGAAACCCGTGTTGAGAAAAAAGATAAAAGTAGTTGCACAAGATTAGCCGTTGAGCACGGTAAGTCTCTGAGTCCTAAGGTTGTTTGTCATGGAAATTAAGCACAACTGCTAGCAAGAATAACCCGATTGAGGGAGGATCTCACTTTGAGCAAGTCTGAAGAACTCTGCAGTGACCTTCCACAGAAGGGAACACATCTGGTTGACTTTCAGGTGTCATAAACAGCTCAGGAACAATGAAATCGAAAAGCTCTTCTTTAATTGGAACACAACACAAATACTGTGCAGCAACTTTTCCCAAAGTAGAGAATTTATCAGCTATGTTAGCATAACTGGGGAGTAGTGCTGACTAGCTGACCGTATAAATTAGATGCCAAGAAGATTGACCCCAACCCATGAACACCTTGAAAAACGTAGCCAGAAGAAATATAGCCAAAGGAAGGATGGAAAGGTCCTAGTAGAAATAATAAATAAAATTTTGTTGGTGGAATTCCTTACAATTTCTATAGGACAGACCTTAGGGAAAACTTAAAGAAGTAGTCCATAAAATTGTCATGACGTATGTATGATACAGAAAAGGAGACAAGGTTTTAGACTTTTTCCTCCAAGTGCACCTTGTCACTTTGCTTCTCAGAGTTCCTCTTCCTCATGCCACTCTTGGGGCATCAGTGCTGTCTTTCCCACTACTATCATCTCTAGCCATTCAGGATATGAGCAGACGCCTGTAGCCCAACCCAGTTTCCCTTATAGTTAGTGTATATGTTACAGATAACATTTGAGGGACTTTGGATAGAGTTTCTCAGAACCCATCTTGGAACCTCCTCTCCTGTGAAGACCCCTTGGCCACCTACAAGAGGAAGTACTTTTAGATGGGGGCATAATACTACTACTACTGATAGCTAGTATTTAAATAGTACTTTAAAGTGTATAAAGTATTTTACATATGTGACAGAGCTATAATAGGCAAGCCTTGAAATCAGGCATTTGTTTGCACAATGGGACATCAGATACCCGCTGAAACTGGGAATTTAAAAAATGAAAACTTATTACTATCATAATATCATGAAGAATGCTTTTTGTAAATAGTATTTTTTTTAATTTTATGTAAGGATAGTTTTCAGCATTCATATTTTCATAAGATTTTGAGTTCCACATTTCTCTCCAGGTGTGAGATGATGAGGGCCTGTGCCATGGTAGTGGCAATGTCAGAGGAGAGGAGGAGGCACATGCAAAAGATGCTCTGAAGATGAATTTGATAGGCCTTGGCAATGGACTAGAAATGTGGAATGAGAATGAGGAGTTAAGGATGACACTTAGGTTGTAAGGTAGGTGACTGGGAAGAAGATGGTTCCTCTTAACAGTAACAGGAAAATTAGGAAGGGTGAGAGGATGTTGGAGGGTAGGGACAACAAATGAGTTCAGCTTTGAATATGTTGAATTTAAAATGTCCATGGAATATGCAGTTTAAGATATCCAAAAAATAGATGCAAATCTGGAGGTCAGAGATGTTAGGGCTGGATTAGTAGCTTATCTCTGCCTTTAAACTATGATATCCAGAACTGAATACAGTATTCTGGGTTACGGTCTCAAGAAGATATAATGGATCTATCTATCACTTCCCTATTCCTAGAAACACATCCATCTTACATCAGTCAAGATTGCTTCAACTCTTGGGTTACTCTGAGACTTACGTTGAGCTTCTTTGCTAAAACACCCAGATCTTTTTTAGAACATATTATGTTTCTTCTTCATTGCCTTAGAAAACCATGCCATTAGTGAAGTTATGACTTGACTTGCACTTGACTTTGTTTTGAGTGAGGGAGGGCTGTGCAGGTCACCAGCCTCACTTCTCCAGAGCCATCTGAATCCAGTGACCAGTATTTATCAGGATGACTGGAGATGACTCAGAATGCACTGGGAGACCTTGGCCCCATTAAGCCAAGGTCTTTGCAGATACTCACTTAGGGTGAGGTAATGCCCATTCATTGAATAGGCCTGTTGAAGAAGTAGCCAGGGCATGGCCCCTTTAATGAGGCCAAGAGAAGGAAAGACATTAGACTGGGAGGCAAACACTAACAGTTACTATTGATAATCACTCTAAAGCTGGGAGGGTCCACAAGAGCCCTTACATCTTAGAAAAACTGCCCCGATACTCTAGAACCAGAGGGTAAAATAGAAATTGAAAGAATCCACTGATAGCCCCCTGAGATACCAAAATGAAAATTTCCAGGAATATTATAGCCAAATTCCAGAGTTTCATGTCAAGAAGAAAATATTGCAAGCAGACAGAAGAAAACAATTCAATTATAGTGGAGCCATAGTCAGGATAACACAAGATTTAACAGCTTCTACATTAAAGGACTGGAGGGCTTAGAATATTATATTCAGGAGGGCAAAGGAGCTAGCATTACAACCAAAAATCACCTACCCAGCCAAACTGAGTATAATCCATCAAAAATGGACATTCATCAAGATAGATTTTCAAACATTCTTAATGGAAAGACCAGAACTAAATAGAAAATTTGACTTTCAAATACAAGAACTGCTACATCCATGCCTCTCATGTCTTACACTAATGGAGTTGATTTTTTTTGTACCCAAGTATAAAACTTTATATTTATCTCTCCTGAATTTCATCTTAATAGATTCAGTTCTGTCTTGTCAAAATCTTGTCATCTGCTGTGGTAGGGTGGCAGGTAGAAAGGCATCTCAGTGGCTCAGTCGATCAAGCACTGAGTCTGGAGTCAAAAGAGTTGAGTTCATTTCTGGTGACTTTAGGCAAGTCGCTTAACCTCTGACTGCCTCAGTTTCCTCAAGCACAAAATGGGCATTATAATAGCACCTACCTCATAGGTAGTTCTCCTAGTTATGAGAATCAAATGAGATAATATTGGAAAGCACTTAGCACAATGCCTAGCACACAGCTGCCACTTAATAAATGTATGTTTCTTTTTCCCACCAAGAGGGAAACAGTCCTAAAATTAGCTCTATCTGTAAGTAGAATGTGCTGCTTTGAGAAGCAGTGGATTCTCTGTTGCATTAGGATAGAGTTTATACTGGCTTTATTTCTTCACCAAATACTTCTTGGAATTTCTGTCCTGCAGTAGATGCTTAAAATATAGTGCTCTCTGACAGAGGCTGATCTATAACTCTGCACTTTGATTCTGTGATTCTCTACTATTTTCACTTCCTTCTAGCCTCAGATCCTTTACTGAATATTTTCCTTTTCCTTGTCTAATCATTCTCTTATGTTCCTTAAGCCATCTTTGTAAACATAAGTGCTATCTATTTTTCTGAACCTCTTAGTATTACTTGATCCTATTTCACAACCACCACCACCCCCACTCCAACACTGGTAACAGGTGACATTTGTACTGGAAATTCAATTCAACAAGTTCTTGTTTTCTCTTTCTTATGTCAGATGGTGAGACCAGGACAGAGTGTGAAGAGCCAAATCCAAAACAAGAAATTTTTGAAGAAACAAACTTACACACAGTGATATCAGACAGACTTCAGAGGGACATTTTCCTGGGTTCTACCTTTCAAGATGGCTGTGGATTAGAGATTAGATTAGAGAGGCAGCAAGAAGACACCGTCGAGGAGAAAAGGAGGCAAGAGTTTCTGCAAAAGGTAGTGAAGGATGAGAGAACTGTCATAGGGGAGAGAAGTAAGAAGGATACGATGGAGAAAGACGTCAGTGTCAGCACATGCCCTGACATACACGAGAGGCTTCCTGGAGGACATAGAGCTTACATATGTAAAGAATGTGATAAAAATTTTAATCGAAGTTCAGACTTTTTTCGACATCAGAGAATCCACACAGGGGAAAAACCCTACAAATGTAATGAGTGTGAGAAAGCCTTCAGGTGGAGCACAAGCCTTATTCGACATCAACGATTTCATGTCAGAGAAAAACAGTATAAATGCCAGGAGTGTGAAATTGTCTTCAGAAAAAATTCAGCCTTTATTCGACATCGGAGGATCCACACAGGTGAAAAACCCTATGAATGTCATGAGTGTGGGAAAGCCTTTAGTGAAAGTACAGGTTATACTATTCATCAGAGAATTCATACCAGAGAGAAACCATATGAATGCAGTGACTGTGGAAAAGCCTTCAGCTGTAATTCAAACCTTATTCACCATCAAAGAATTCACACTGGGGAGAAGCCCTATGAATGTAAGGATTGTGGGAGAGGCTTTAGCAATAGTTCAGACTTCATTCAACATCAGAGAATTCACACTGGAGAGAAACCTTATGAATGTAAGGAATGTGGGAAAGCCTTTAGTCGAAACTCGGGCTTTATTCAACATTCGAAAATCCACAGTGGAGAGAAACCTTATGAATGTAAAGATTGTGGTAAAGCATTTAGTCAGAGCTCACATTTTATCAGACATCAGAGAATTCATACTGGAGAGAAACCTTATGAATGCAGTGAATGCGGGAAAGGGTTTGGTCAGAACTCAAACCTTATTCGGCATCAAAGGATACATAGTGCAGATAAATCTTTGAGTATAGTGACTGCAAAGAAAGCTTGATAAGATGTGCAACTAGAGTTAATTATCAAGCTGGATTTCTTCCCATATGGGAACCTGTTCATATAAGAATACCTCATATAGTGGAACTCAGCTATTCAGCCATCTTTTAATAGTTTAGGACACAGCTAAGGGACTAGCTGAACTCTTAAACAACCCTAATAGCTGTCACAAAGCTCATGGAGCTTCACTCATAGGGGGGATTCACGTGGAGTCTTACTTTACACACATTTCCAAGAAGCTTGGTTATTTGGCTTCCAAGCCCGGGTCAGATTTGCAACAGCAGATTGATAAAGGGAATTAGAAGGAAAGGAAGGAATACATCGGTCAGCACCTGCATGTGACAGCTGATCACAGGATGGAGCAAAACTAAGAAATAGACATGAATTCAAATATAATAGTCCCAAGCTATTTAGCCTGGGGACAAATAACCCTTAGGCTTACACACCTCAGGATGTAGACTTCATTCTGGCACAGACAGTACACTAATACTTTGCATAATGATGCTGAGTTGTTCAGAAGAGGCTAAAATACATATCATATGCTGTTTAATTAGAATTATATAATTTCTTAAATTTCCATTAAAAGTATTTTAAAGTTTTGGTGCTCCATAGGATAAAACCTCAAGCTATTAAGAACAACTCCTTGCCTGATGATTCCAGATAGTAAAAGCAGTACCTTCACTTAGGAAGTTGTCTGACACAAGTTTAAATACTGCAGGGATAAAAAAGCCTATGAGTGAAACAGATGTAGAAAAATTTTCTTTTAGCCCTAACTTTATTTCCACTTAGAAGGTCAGTCTTAGCTGTGCCACTGATGGCGTATAAGAGTAGTCAGTGGGAGCTGATGGAGAGTTCAGAGATTGAATCGTTTGAAAAAAAGACTCTCCCCTTTTTTGCAAACTAAATGCATTTCTAAGGTCTCCTCTTGTTGGAATAAATACTCCTGAGATGGTGATGTCAATTCACTGTCCCTATAGATGAAGAGTGACCAAACTGAAAGGGGAACATTGGGACAAGAGAGTTAAATTTGCAGGTAATTTTCTGATATTTGGCCTTTGGACTACCAAAGATTTGTCTGTTCCCTAGAGAATCCTGGGATGGTATAGTATAATATTTCTTTCTCATAGTACAAAAAGGAAAACTCAGACTTTGACCAAAATAAGTAGAAGATAAGACTGTTGGCCTGCCTTGGGCTAGATAAAGAGCCCCAAACAGTAAGTCTTTGATCCCTTTGTCCTTTGTGGTAAAGAGAAGGGATGAGATCTTTCTTCTAGAGTTTGTGATTTTCCCATGGGGAAATACCCTGGAATTAAGACCTGAGAGCTAAGAAGAGGTAAGTTGCTGCTATTATTCCCCTGAAATAAAAGGTAACCCTGATGAAATGGCATAAAGAAATCTTTAACTTACATAGCTCCTTTTATCACTTGACTCCTGCAATCAGCCTTTTAATTGACAGCTTTGCTCATCATAATGTCAGCATCCAGAAAATGACCACAGAGGGAGAAGGCTGGTAGATATGGACAGGATGTGGCCAAATCTCCCAGAGAGGAACAAAACTTCCTACTTGGAAAAACTGGTGTTATCATTTGGTTATGGAATGAGTATAGGTGATTTACAGAGGCTCCCTCTCTTATAGGTAATATTATGGACTGTGCAAGTGAGTTCAAAAGATTCTTTTGAAAAAGATCAGAAGGAAAGAGCTTCAGTCTTATTAAGATATAGAGAAAGATCCATAGATGTATTCAGGAAGGAAGCAAACAAGCAGAGTGAAAATATAACCAAAAGTGTTAGCAAGTCTGGAAATCCCAGTTGTATGGCTCAACATGAAATATAGAAGAAAAGTTTTAGAAGATTATTATTTATCTCCAGTAATGATCAGGAAAGGGATACTTGGGGGAAGATAGTGTGCTGGTCTACCAGCAAGGCAAAACCTCATAGTGATAGTGGTTGGTTCCAAGTAGTATGCCTTCACCTAGCATAATGTAGTATGTAATTCTATTCAACCTAATGCCTCTGTTTCCCCATAACTTATTCACTCCTTGCCTCACTGTAATCTTCAACGTTGCTGAAAACTATTCAGTTGATCCCTTGCTAAATTCAATAGTCTTTTCCCAGTTTTCTTTTTCTGTGACTTTACATTTTGATACTACTGACCACTCTTTGGCTTCTGGCATACTATATTGGCCTAATTTTTTGAAACTTGTTTGTAGTTTTTTCCTTTCTAATTGCAATGTTAACCAGAATGATATCTTGCTCAGGTTGGTTTATGCCCTTGGAGACTCCAAGCCATTTCCATTGTTTCAAATGCCTTACTCATCTTTAGGCTTGATCTCATGTGAGCTACAGTTCTAGATCTCCAGCTGTTTCCTAGATATTTCTACTTGAATGTTCCACCATAACCTCAAGGTCAATATGTCTTAATATATGGAGAGTTAATTTTCTCTTAAATCAGGTCTCTGGCCTTCCCTGTTTTACCATCACTTCTCCTATCATTCAGGATCAAAACTCGAGTTACTTTTGACTCCTCCTGTTACATCAGTATCTCATCAGAATAATTGTATCCGATCCTTCCTTTTCTTGTTATACCATCCTCCTCTAGACCTAAAAAGTCCACATCTGGACTCATATGATGACTTCTCATCTTGGAGCTTCTCTCCTGCTAATACTCATTCCATTTAGCACCTCAATACAGAGAAAACACTGCAACCTGTCACCCCCTTACTAAAAAAGAAAAAAAAACCCAGAAGTTTTTCACTGAGTCAGTGAAAGAGATAAATCTTTTCCTGCAGCACTGCCCAAATTCTCTTTCTGGCTTTCACACCTCCGTAATCTGAGCCCCCCACTCTACCTATAGTAACAATTCTCATTCTATTTCTCCAGCCCTTTTGTTTTGTCCCTTTTCTAAAGTCCTAGGGCACATCTATACCACTCATTATTTAAATATTTATTGCCTTATTTAAAACAAGATTCTTGTTTTCTAACTACAGGATGATAAGTTCTTTGAAATTAGTTTTTTAACCTACGGTACCCAAAATCTTAATTTGAATTAGCCATTCAATAAATAAATATTTATTTGAATTTGTTGGAACTCCTTTACTTATGGTAATACATATTAAGATAATATTTTACTTGGTTTCCTTAATGTAAAGAATAAATCCATTATTTGGTGGTAAGGTCTGTCAGCTATTGCTTTATTAACTGATGGGTTATTTTCTTTGCAAAACTGTCTTTTTGAGTCAGGTTAGTCTGAATCCATGCAGATTTGCACCTGCCCAGGACAAAAAGTACTAAAGATAATCTAAACCACACAAAAGCAGTAGTGGATAGAGACTGTTTGAATCCAAGAAGTCTTGGATGCAAGTCCCACCTCTGAAACATACAGGCTTGTGGTTGTGTTCATCATTCATTTTCAAAGACCGTGACATGAGGGAAATGATAACATGACTTGCACTTGACTTTGTTTTGAGTGAGGGAAGCCTGTGCAGGTTACCAGCCTCACTTCTCCTGAGCCCCATACTGGCTATGAGAACATGGGTAAGTGACTTAACTTCTCTCTAGGCAAACTTTCCAAGATGATAATTAACATTATTAAGACTAGAAGTTGGCAAGGTGCCAAGCTGCGTTACAGTGTGGGGTAGTTGCTGCATCATTGAAATCACCAAATCTAGTCCCTATCCCTAGCCTTTCTGAATTCTCTGGGCACATTAACACTTATGAATTGACCTGCTAACCTGAATGCCAAATCCAGGGTGGCAAGTGTTTCTTGAGGCCTCATTCTGGTCTGGCCGCTATTGTTAAAGGAGAGATCAGCACTTTTCAATAGACTGATCTCCTAATAAGCTGCTTTCATCTGGGGAGATAGGAGGGTGAATGAAGACTTTATGAGTCTTTTCAACCATTTCTTCTGATTTCATTGTCTTCCTGCTAACATGGAGGGTGGAGGGAGGTTAGATCAAAGGAAGGAATAAGGAAAGAACAAGGGTAACAAGTCTTGCCCTTCACTCATATCCTAAAGTTGGTTCCACTTTGCCCATCTGCCAGCCTTGCCATCCTTGTATGTATCTTAACATCAGTATGGCTGGTGGAGAAACTTTTCCCCTACCTAATCATTCCAAAGAAGATCACTCTGAAGGTGAATGTTAGGTAATTCTTTGGTGATTTTCAAGTGCATACTTTGAAGTAATGATCTTAAATGGATAGGAAATGGATGCAATATCCTGGACAGAATGTTGGCCTTGAGTCTAGGGACCTGTGTTTTAGTTTCTCTTTTACCACTGACACATCTTAGGCAGGTATCAATGAATGTAGGCCAACCTGTTTTCTCCTTTGTAAAATAACGTAGGATGGAGGTGTTCTTTAAAGTGCCTTTGGAGGGTGGGTCTGAACCAACTATCCTAAGTTGGATATGTGTGGCCATACATAGCAAGGCAGTTTATTATATCCTTTCCACCACTTCTCAATGTACAATCTAATTAAGAATTTATCTGTCTGTGAAATACCAATAAGACCTCCCCACATACTTCTTGTGGAGAACACACTGTGTTCTCAAGTTGTGAAGTTCACACTTCTTAAGTTGTGAAGAACAAAGTAGGTATGGAAGAGTTTTAAAAATATAAAAATATTCCAAAGTGGCTAGCACAATGTTAACTGTATCCTTCCCATTTTCTCCCCCTGCCCCTCTTCCTCTTCCCACTCTGTTCACTTCTTGGGAAGGCTCTTTGAGTGGGAGACCAGACATTAGTTATGGTCATGACTAGCTGGGTGTTTGACCCTAGGCAAAGCACAACCTGTCTGGTTATGACAGTTAAAATTTAGGAATGGTAGTAGTAGTATGAAAAAGATAGGTAATTATAATCCTAAACAAAGTTCACTGTGATGCCTAATCAAGACTGTAAAAATTTATAATTAATATGAAACTGAGTAACCAGAAAAGTTAGAGGAAAATGGGGAAATATTTGTATATAACCAATCATGACCAATACCTGACTGAATAGGGAATTATTAAAATTGCCTAAAGATAAGACTCATGTTTGCAGGATAAAGAGGAAATTTCCTCAAGACAAAAATTTCCAGAATTCAGTGTAACAATGCAAATCAATTAGAGACCCAGAGGGCACCTGGGAAGAATGTCAGAAACAGCATGGAAAGACAGAAATCCTTCAAATACTGATCATATTCACAGCTGTATAATCTATGAGATTGGACCACCTATGGAAACTGTAAGGCTGGGATTGAGTTTGTGTTGTCACATTTAGTTAAACAAAACATTAAGTGACTACAACGTACAAGGCATTGTACTAGGTAGCTGTGGGATTGTAAAACCAAATAAAGGATCTGAAAACTTTGATCGGCACTCTGTCACTGGTGCTTTGCCTTCACTTGGTTTCCTAGAATCTCATTAATGTGGCTCTCAGTTTCCTCATCTATAAAGTGATGAGATAGGGATTTTTCCCTTTCTGACTTTCTAGAATTGGGATCATTAGAATGACCTCAGCCTTTGCAAACTTAATGATCATTTCTATGCAGATAATTCCCAGAAACTGCAACCTTGAACAGTCAGTTTAATGAGTATTAAATGCCTACCATGTGTCAGACATTGTGCTAGGGTCTGGGGATACAAGTATAGAGAAAAATCCTTCCAAAGCACAGACATTTTAATGGGGGAAGGAAGAAGTAACCATACAAATATAAAGTGAATAAATACAAGTAGATACAAAACAAGTCACTTAACTGAGCTTTCATTGCTGAGATTATAAGGATCCTAGCTCCTTGGAGGTCACCTAATCTGAACCACTCATTTTACAGATAAGGAAACTGAGGCCCAGAGAAATGTAATGTGCCCAAGATTCCTTATAGGTATTAATAGATTGACTCAAGCCCTGTGACTCCAAATCCAGCACTCCATTACATCAATCTCCTTTATTACAGAATGTGGGAAACAAGAAAGTTCTGTCTTCCACAGTCGTAAGTGATAAGGGTTGTGACCTCGCATGGACCGGTTAGAGGTCAGAAACTAATGCACAGATTCAAGGAGCTTTGTGAGAAAAAGCCTATCGGAAAGAACAAAGTCACGTGGCCAGGGGACAGTAAAAGTTCAGAAAACAGTATAAGAAACTTCCGTTTTTCTGAACGTATTGTAGTAGTTCTGTAACCTTACTGGGGAGGCTGCCTGTCCATTCAGGGAGAGCAGATGTAAAGATTAGTAAAAGCTTTCCTGGTTTCACAACAAATTTAAGGTCAGCATGTTTCTCACTGTTGGGGGCTTGTTAGGCTCACTTCTAACACAGAGCTATTAAGAAGTGTCTGAATTTTGTTGACAGTATTCAATTTTATTTTTAAAAATTAAGTTCACAGTTTCATCTTATAAAAAAATTCTGAGGTAGGATTTTCATTCTAGGTCTTCCTGACTCATCTTGGGGTCTTTCTACTTAGCAGAAATCTGCAGATGTGATGTTTTAGATTTTCACTATTTGAAGTCACCACAGTCCACCCTAATCCTTTTTACATGCTTACTAGGGCAAAATGGCATACTTCCTTGAAAAGGCATTTTCAATAACCACTCATTTAACCAATTGCATCCATGCTTCAAAAAATTGAATAAACATACATTCGTTACATCTGTCACTACCACCCTTTTATGTACCCTAGGTCTGCTAGCTCTAAACAGATCTATATATCTAGCCCTCATCTTTGTGTTGAGTGCTTCTCCTACTTCACCAGTTTACTCTTGCATATCCTGAACTTCTGGATGTCCCATAAGAATCGCAAAATAAATGTCCAAAATAAAACTTGTCTCCCCCACCCACCCATCCAAAGCCTGCGCTCCCTCAGAACTTTCCCATAACTTAGAGAATGCTCTGTCTTCCCAATCACCCAGACCAGGGGTGGAGAACTTGCAGCCTCGAGGCTACATGTGGCCCTCTAGGTCCTCAAGTACAGCCATATGAGTCTAAGTTTTACAGAATAAATCCTAGACTCAGCCCCAGTGTATCCAATCCATTGCCAAATATTGTCCTTTCTACCTCCACATTTTCTCCATGCAACCTCTTCTCTTACAACTACAGCTTAATTCAGGTTCTAGACACCTCTCTCCTGAACCAGTAGCCTTTGAACTGGCCTCCCTGCCTCAAGTCTCTCTCCCCTCCACTTGGGCTGCCAGGTGATTTTTCTGGTCATCACTCCGCTGCTCCGTGAGCTTGCTTCCTTATGATCAAATATAAAGGCCACTGCTTAGCTTTTAGCATCCTCACTTGACCCCTTCTTGCCTCTCCAGTGTTCCTACACCACACACACACACACACACACACACACACACACACACACACACACACACAAATGAACTACCCTGGCCGACCCACCCGGCAGTTTCCCCAACGTGGCCCTCCATGTTCCTTCTCCCTGGAGGGCCTCACTGTCCTCTAGCTTTCCCTGGCTTCCTCCTAGCCTCAGTTCGAATCCTGCCTTCTGCAAGAGCACTTGCATTTGGATTACCTTCATCGGCTCTGGATCTAATCATTTACCTGTTAGCTCCCCAATTCGAGCTTCTGGAAGGCAGGGGCTGTTTGCCTTTCTTGCACTGTGCCTGAAACACAGTAAACGCTTAATAAATGTTTGTTGACCCAGTGTCTCCTCGACCCTTCCTCGACTTTGTACAGCATCAGCGGCAAGTCATTCCATGGCACTCAGGACCCTGGTCAGCCGCCTTTCCTGAGTTAATAAACTGCGTCGGTGGAAGGTCCCGCCCCTCTGACGGCCGGGGCCGCTCATAGGCCTCACCCACTCAGCCCCTTGGCCCAGTCACCCAATGGGATCGCTGACCCCGCCTCTCCTCTCCTACACGTCGGGGAAGCCTTGGGAGGCCGGGATAGCGGGCTCCCCCGGAGAGCTCCAGCCTTAGCCTTTGGCCCTCCAGCCCCAGGGCGGCCCCCAGCCTCCAGCGCCTGCGGACCCTCGCTCCGGGAGAAACTGTGGGGCCACAGGCCGGGCCTCTGGCGGGGACACGTGGACCGTGGAGCCGCTGGGCGCCTTTCCCTACCTGGAGGCTCCCGGGAGGAGTCGCGCTTCTGGGGATCCGGTCCGAGGCTCCCGGGCTGGCCCAGCTCTCCGGAGCTGTACTCGGGCCTGGCAGCTGCGGGTTAATTGCTTGGATACTTCCATAGAGGAAACATATTAAATGCCTACGACGTAAGCGACTCAGCCTAGCTCTTGGAATTCAAAGATTAAAAAACAGCTGTCCCCAAAGAAACACCCTGCGGGCTTCAATTTCCTTGTCTCTACCTCGGGAAACAAACTTTGCTTTCTCTTTCAAGAAAGATCACTGATACAGAGGAGGAGGCCATGGGTGTGCTGTTAAATGTTTAACAACCGGCCCCTGGGATGGGAGGAAGCATGTACACACTACCCACTTTTAATTTTAATCTGTATTACCAACATTTTCATCACTTAAGTGTAGACAGCAACAAAATCAAACCCTAATCTGTAGCGTTTGCTGAATTTGTTCACACTGAAGTTATAACATATGAACTGACTCCAGCACACCTCTGACTGTAAGGGGACCTTAGAGCTCCATCAAGTCTAGCCCCTTCATTTCATAGATGAGGAAACGAGTGAAGCCACTATAAACACACACGTGGATCTGCAACAAGCTTAGTGAGGAGGGAATTCATAGGAGAGATTATGAAGGGATTTGAATCAGCAGAACTCGGTAATGATTTGAGGGAAATCCAAGAAAGAATCCAAGATGACTCGGAAGTTCTTAGCCCTTGAGGACTGAGAAGATGAGATAGTAGTGTCATCAACAGAACCGAAGCCCCAAAAGCCAGGGCCCTTGGGTTAGCTGAGACATTCTGGGACAGCAAGGGCACGTGGGGAGGGAGTACAAGACTTTCTTTCTTTTTTTTTACTGGTTGATTCTCCTCCTGCCCCTTCCCTAAGGGTGTCACTGCCTTAGGCTCTATCCTATGTGTTTTCCCTGGACTTCCTTGGTGATTTCCTCAGCTTCCATGACTGAATGAACCTCACTGGTTAATTGATTCAATTATTGCACCTGTGCAAATGTCTTTCTATGTGGTTTCCAGCTGAACATAGGATCATAGATTTAAAGGTAAAAGAAATATCCAAGGAGCTGCAAATAGTTCAGCCTCCTCTTTTTACAGAAGAAGAAACTGAGACCCAGAGAGGTTAACTGACTTGCTCAGGGTTGCCCAGTAGGGTGTCATAGAGCCAAGTCCTGTGACTTTCATTCCTCTGCACTATACAGCATTCCCATTTTCCTGCTTTGCCTGGAAACACTTGCTCCAAGGGAGTCCCAAATAAGTACTTTCTGCTAGGGTGGATTTGTGAGAAAGTTGTTATTCAGGCAACCAGATGTAGCGAAAAGCACTGGCTTTGGAGGGTGGGTAGGGTCTTGGGGCTAAATGCTCAATGTACCACTAGCTGTGTGAACTTTGGCAAATAACAACCTCTTTGAACCTCAGTTTCCTCCTCTGTAAAATGGACATATTTTTAAAATTCCACTGTTTTATTTTCAGTTCCAAACTCTCTCTCTCTCTTCCCTCCCTTTCCCTATACATTGAGAAAGCAAGAAAAATAAGAGCCATATAATAATATTTTCACTACCTACCCCAAAAAGTTATTGCAAACCTTAAAGTGCTATATTAAATGTGAGCCATTGTTTTTATTAATGTTTCTACCCTTGGGGAAATTAAGCTCTATAGTATTAAGAATCTGACTACAGGTAGGTTTCATACACTCTAGGTTTCATACATGTCTGACTTAGGGACAAAGTGTGGCCTCTATTCTGATTGCTAGATAACAATATTTCTATTGAGTTCAGATGTGGTATAAAACAATCAGAAAAGAAAAAAAGGCATGGATTCATTAAGACATGTCTGGCAGAAACCCAAGTGTATCTCTTGTACCTACAATTTGCAATCAGGACGGAATAAAATATACATGCTCTCCAACCCCCAGTTTGGGACAATTATGTGAAGCAGGATAGGAAGTATAAGGGTCTGCAGTTATAAAACACAGAGCAACAGGTCTCCATAGAACAGGTCGTTGGCCTTGGTATCTGAGAACCCAGGCATCCATCTCGACTCTGTGACCTAGGTAAATAAAACAACGTTTTGGAGTTACAGATTAATTTTCTTATCTCTAACTTGGGGTTCCTAATAGTTGCCTCAGTTACTTTTCAAGGGTTGTAAGGGTCAAATGAGATGATAAAAATGATAATTAAAAAAACTGGAAAGAAGTGGATTACAGAATTTTAAGGGAGTGCTGGGAGGGGTCTCATAGGCCATTGAGTATAACCCCCACCTGAACCTCTGATACAACACACCTGGCAAGCTTTATACAGCCTCTCTTCAAGAACTCGGGTAGGGGATGCTCACTCAAAAATTCTTTGAAAATTGTCTTGAAGAGCATTTCTCTTACATAATAGTGCCTCGATTTCCTGTTGGCAGCTCTCCACCATTTCTTTATTTCAGTCCTATTGGGACAAAGATTACGACTAATAATTTCTAATCCATGTGATATTCCTTCAGTTCCCGAAGACAGTTTTTGATGCCTCGCTAGACTAAAGGGCCTCACTTCGTGATCAATAAATAAATTAAATAAATTCTCATGTGATGTGGTCCACATTTCCCCTCCCAACACTAGTCACTGTCTTCTGGTCATGAGTCAGTGTGTCTGTCACTTTTGAGTTAGGAGATTTGGTGAATCTGAACCCACTCATCTCGGGTCTGCTGATGTTCCACCCCCGCCAGTGATGGAGGTATTGAAGGCAGGGACATCACTACTCCCTGTACCTCAGATAAGGTGTGCTAGAGGGAGGGAAAGAAGGAGGCCAGTGTATACACAAAGCCCAGGCAGCTCCGAGACTGTGCAGTCACTGCTTGGGTCATGCAGCATCATCCAAAGGCAAGCAGCTACTTAGAGGAGTTGGGAGTACCACTGAGATATGGCTGAGTTCAGATCAACCACAGGCTACTTACTGCCTTCTGGCCTGCTCACTGTTACTGGTGGCTGGGAGCTACTGGCTCTTGAAGGCTCCAATGCAGTCCTGCATTCAAATAAACAGCTCCATGATGTACCACTGGCCCCCAGTGGAGTTCCAGTGAACTGGGAAGGAGAGATGGGACTGATCCAGCCAGGATCATAGTGAAGGATATGGGAGGCCCCCACTCTGAGCCCCCATTAGCTTCCTTTGGCTCTGCAGATTCAGATTTTGGGGATTGATTGGAAGCAGTCTCTAACCTGTGGATGGCCAGAGCTGAAGAAAGCAGATCAGAAGAGTCAGGAATCAAACAGAAGTTTAATTCATTTCAGAGTAAGGAAAATGTTTGCAAGTAGAAATCATCCTGAGGAGGACTTGACATGCTGGCACAAGGGCAGGGCCCATAAGTTTAAAAACCACAAAAAAGGTGAAACCCAAAACTGTCATTCTTAGGTCTTGAGTAAACAGTTTCCATGGCAGGCCCATGCATATAGACATCTTTGGGACAATACAGGCATTCTTGGGTCTGTGGGAAGTGTTTCCTCTCTAGGAATTCTAAGAAGGAGGGACTTGGGAAGTATAGCTAAATTAACAGAAATAGAAAACAAAATAACAAAGATATTAAGTTAGAGATCACAGAGTCAGAATATTGCTTTGGAATGACAAAATTCAGGATGGGGCTGTGCTGGTATGTGGTTGATATGGAATGGTTAGTTATGATTTAGCAATATCTTCACACTGCACTAAGACTTTTGGGACACCGTGTGTATTCTATCGGTGATCTGTATTTGTGTTATGTTCCCTTGATAAACTGTAGGGTTCATGATGTCAGGAAATATGTATTAAGATATGTAATTTCCATAATAAGTGTCAGAGTTGGAGGGTCTGGTGTGAGGAAGACTCATTTTCCTGAGTTACAATCTGGCCTCAAACACTTACTAGCTGTGTGACCCTGGACAAGTCACTTAACCCTGTTTGCCTCAGTTTCCTCATCTGTAAAATGAGCCGGAGGAGGAAATGACAAGCCACTCCAGTATCTTTGTCAAGAAAACCCCAAATGGGGTCACAAAGAGAAGAGTCTGAAAGGACCGGACAGCAACGAACAGCCACAACAACAGAGCGGTGGGGATAGGGAGAAGGGGACGAAGGAATCCTTGGAGCGAGAGGCGGGATCGGGGCACAGGTATCTCCGCTCCGAGGCCTGCACCCTTCCCTTCTTCCTTGGCGGACCGGGGCTTCCAGGAAGGCTTCCCGGAGGGGCGTCCTCTCTGCCCGCCAGCCTTCGCTCGCCCCCAGCTGCTGGGGCCCGGCCTCCCTCCAAGGGCCTTCCCACTGTCCAGCCGGGGACCCCTCTCGCCTGTCGGCTGCTCGTGTCATTGCGGAAGGAGGCCGGAGAACCGGGTCAGGACCTTGAGGAAGCCACGTGCCCCCGCGGAGCCTCAGTTTCCTCCTCTGCAAAAGAGAGCTCACAAAGTCCGCCCCCTCCCCCAGCGACCGCCCGGGCGGGTGCTTTGTAAACTGTTAGGAGCCGAAACTGTTTGGGGTAGGTCCCGGTGTGGGGCACCCCGAGCGGCCCAACCTTGCCCAGGTTCTCCCCGTCTCCCCTGGGCTGCGGGGTGTATGGGGGCTCCCCCAGCCTGCCCGCATCGGGGAGGATGACCTCCGTGCACAGCCCCCGAGGCTGTTCGGACACGTCCCTGTAACAAGGGCCCAGAAGCCTGGGCATTGGCCGGGCAGAGGGAAGGATCCCAGGGGCAGCTCCCATGGCACCTCCGAGTGTGATCATTCATCGGAGGGTTCCTGTTGGGAGAGTCCTGGCCAAGGAAAAGAAACAGGTGCCGAAGGAAAGAAGAGAAATAATACAGCGGCCACTGAGAAGGTCTCGAGAAGCCACGTTAAGACGTGTTTTGCTTTACCCCAGAAGGAGCGAGAGGTCTGGGGCATCTGTGAGCGGGCATCTGGTGACACCTTACAAGAAGGTATCCCGGAGGCCCCGCTGCTCTGGAAAGGCTCGTGGCTGTCTTGGTGATCCCGCGTGGCTCTCTTGTAGTCATGGAGCTAAAATGAACATCAGTTCTCAGTCAAACCCCTTCCGTTTACAGAGAAGATGACAAAAACCCACTCAAGGCCACACGACTGTTAAGTGGCAGAGAGGAGAACTCTCTGCAGTGCAAAATGGAAATTTAGGCCAAGCTCATCTCTTCTAAGTCAGAAGGGAGGATATAATTTCATCCTTTGTCTCCTCCTCCAGTAGTCTTCATGCATGTATACAACATTCCCTTGCCTTTTTCTGTTATGTTGCCAGCTGTTCCCCCAGTGCAGAGACTAAGCCCTGGAGAGCCCCCCTGAGAGGACTGTATTTCAGGTTTTGGCGACTTTTGAAGATCTGGCTATGTACAGTCACCCGCAAGGAAGGGAAGCTCTCACCCCTGTTCAGCAGGCATCTTATAGGCATGTGATGCTGGAGAATTACAGTGATGTGATCTCCTTGGATGAGGCCTCTTCCCTGCACTGTGACTTAGTCTACACTTTAGGGTTTTGCAGCGTTCTTGTACTTTAGGGAATTTGGGGTTTCTGATAATATGTAGCAGAATACTGGCTTTGAGGTTCCTAATCTCACAGTCCTGATCAAGGATTACCTGTAGTCCTATAGATAACAAGAAAGAATTTTTTTGGCTTGCCTCTCAGTGAAAATCCTACTCGAGGATTTTTCCTCTGTGAACATTTTGCCTTATCTGAGCATCCTGGTGAACCCCAGCTTTTCCACCCAGTTCTCTTCCTCAGATGAAACTCTAGCCCATTCTCCAACATCCTAATATGTATGTCCAAACTTAATAATTCCTTACATCTCAGGGAAAAGGCTATATTCCCTTGTAAGTGAGATTATCAACTTTTTCTCCTGACCACATTCTCCTAGAAGCACAACCCCGTTCCTCTGGGCTTTCTTCATAATTACTCCCTGGGTATTTCTATTTTCTCCTTATCTGGGCTCTGCAGACACAGGGTTGGGATGGCTAGCAGAATCAGTTCTGCCAGGATTGAATTAAATATCCTGTCCCACTGTACTCCCTTCAAGTAGCATTTGCCTTTCCCAAACCTATCATGATCACCCAGTTAGAGAGAAGGGAAGAGCCATGGATCATGGATACAAAGGGAAGTTTGGAGAAAGAAGACCTAATAGATGTCTATACAGGTGAATGAAAACAGACCAGGTCTCTTGACTTCACCTTTTCTCTCAACTTTTTAAAACTCAAAATTTTTGTGACTTTTTGGCCTTGTGCTACAGTAAGCAATATCAGAGTTCTACCATCCCTGCTGGTTCTCATAGTCATTATTTCCTACCCCATTAGAAAGTAGGGAGATATTGATGGAGTTTCTGAGAGATAAACAGCCCTCCTTGAGCCCTTTGTATAAGGCAGGTAATCAGCAGTCAACTACCAATGCTATTTTGTGTTAATTTGCATAGGAAAGAGGGAGCTGTAACATCCAGGAACTACATCTCTTTTAATAAAAAAGAGCGGGTTTGGGTGAAGATCTCTATTTAGAACGGATAGAGATCTGTTCTTATGTGTCATAGACTCCTTTGACAATACGGTATTTTCAGAATAATGTTTTCAAATACATAAAATACATAGGGTTGTAAAAGAAACAAATTTGTTGAAATAGTTACAAAAAATATTGTGTTAAAAAATTAACCCCAATGGGAAAGGGTCCCACATGTACAAAAATATTTATAGCAACTCTTTTTGTGGTGGCCAAAAACTGGAAAACAAGGGGATGCTCATCAATTGGGAAATGGCTGAACAAGTTGTGGTATATGAATGTAATGGAATACTATTGTGCTATAAGAAATGATGAACAGGAAGACTTCAGAGAGGCCTGGAAAGACTTATATGAACTGATGCTGAGTGAAAGGAGCAGAACCAGGAGAACTTTGTACACAGCAACAACTGAGGAGTTTTTCTGGTGGACTTATCCTTCAGTTGCCTGTTTTACCCCTTACCTGCCAATTATTGCAATTACTCACTGTATCCTCAGTCATTGACTATCCCTCTTGCTGCTGCATTGCAGCTTCTGTTCTCCTTAGGCATATGTCTGCCATCCCTAACTTTGCTTTCCAGTTTTGATATTCCAATTACCCTTATTACATCTGAGAACTTTTCCTTTCTTTCCTCTTTCTTGATACCAAATGAAGCCATTTTTTTAGGCATTCAAAAGACAGGCTTTTAAGACACTATTACCTTAGGACCAATTCCCTTTCACCAAGAACAGCTAATCAGTAACATTTGCATTTTCTGCTTCCTATCAGGTAACATCAGACCTGAAAAAGAAGAATCAACTCAGAAAACATCAATTTCTAAAGAAATAGAACCCCATATATGACATCAGTTGAACTCCTAGGTAACGTTTACCAGGGACCACACTTTAGGGAATTCTGTGACCAGGAAAACATCTTAGAGAAACATAAGGGTAACAGGGAAGAGAGAAGAAATAGCTTTAATGAAAGTGACAGTTAAGACTAAGGGAGCCACCTTAAAGGGAAAAACTCCAAAGCCTAAGAAAGTAGAAAAAAAAGGTTGGTGTTGCCTCGGGCTTTTTTGAAGATCCAAGATTTCCTGCAAGCCAAACATCCTATACATGTGAAGACTGTGACAAGAGTTTTTATCAAAGTTCTGATTTTTATCAACATCTGAAAATGTGTAGTAAAAAGAAATCTCACTACCAAAGCGACTACAGGGAAACATTTAGTTCTAGTTTATACCTTATTGAGCCTCAGAAATTTCACACCAAAGATACACAATATCAGCATGAAGAATATGGGAAAGCTTTTGGGCAGAGCTCACACCTTATTAACACGAAAGACTCCACACCCGGAGAGAAGCCCTATGAATGTAAGGAGCATGGAAGATCCTTCAATCAGAAGATGACTTTTATTTGGCATCTGAGGGTACACACTGGTGAGGAAACCATGTGAATGTAATGAGTGTGGGAAAGCCTTTAGACAGGACTCAAATCTGACATGGCATCAGACACTCCATAGTGGGGAGAAACCCTTGGAATGCCTGGAATGTGAGAAAGGTTTCAGTAAGAGCTTAGACTTGATTCATTACCAGCAAATTCACACAGAAAAAAACCTTATAAATGTAAGGAGTGCAAGAAAGCTTTCAGGTGCAGCACAAACTTGAGTATACATCAGAAAATTCACACTAGGATAAAACCTTATGTATGTAAGGCATGTGGGAAAGCCTTTAGTTAAAGGTCAGAACTTATTCAACATCAGCAATTACATGTTGGAGAGAAACCATATAAATGTAAGGAATGTGGGAAAACCTTCAGCTATAGTTCACTTTGCATTGTACATCAAAGAACTCATACAGGAGAGAAATCCTATGAATGTAAAAAGTGTGGGAAAGCATTCAGTTATAACTCAGCCGTAATTCAGCATCACAGAATTCACACTTGTGAAAAGCCCTATAATGAAAGGAATGTGGGAAGGTCTTCCGTTGTAGCTCATATCTTATTCAGCATCAGAATATTCTTGGTGGACAGCAACCATATAAATGTGAAGAATGTAAGACGGCTTTCAATTGTAGTTCGTATCTTATTCAGCATTAGAGAATCCACACGTGAGAAACCCTATGGATGCAGAGTGCAGGAAAGCCTTCAGTGGTAGTTTACATCTTAGCGGCAGAGAATCCACACAGGTAAGAAACCTTATGCTTCTAAGGAGTGTGGGAAAGCGTTCAGTTTAGTTCTCACTTTATTCAACATCAGAGGATTCACACTGAGGAGAAACTTTTGAATGTGGTTATAGCCTATAGGAATCTAAATCTGGATGAGAGAGGATCCTGCACAATATTACCCTAACCTACCTAACTTTGATTAGCCATTGTCATTCATCATAAACCTTCCTTTTTTGTCAGATGTTTCAGTACTTTCCCATGCACATACTATGCTAATACTATTCATATTTATACTTTTACCCATGTTCCTTCCCAAAACTAGATTACCTTTACTCCTTTAAACAATATCCCTTAAAATTTCATAGTGATCTTAAAGGTCACTTCTGGCTCTATATCCCAATGGTTCAGTTTTTATAGCTCCAGATGCATAACCAACTTTTCCATCACCTATCATCTGACTCACTGATTCCCACACTTTTCCACCAGCAAGGCCCCCCTCTTTTTTTTTGCACTATGAGGGCCCCCACCCCAGTTACATTAATTATTTGTTGACATGAAATATGTTGACAGACGTCTACCCAGTAATTAGTAGCACTTTTAAATCTATATTAGCCATGATATCTACATAAAGCAGTGTTGCATACATGTGAGAGACAGTCTTTAAAAAAAGAAAGGAAATAAGTATTAGAAACCTATGTGTCAGGCACTATAGTAAATGCTTTATAAATATCTCATTTGGTCCTCACAACAGCCCTGAGAGGTAGTTTTGCAGCTGAGAAAACTGGCAGGGGCTAAGTGATTTGCTCAGGGTGGTACAACTAATAAATGGCTGAGACTGGATTTAAACTTAGGTCTTCCCGGCTCCAGAAGGTATGTTTGTTACTGAGTTATCAATGAGATGGACCTTTTGCAATAACTCTGGTCCCTGACTCACCTTGGGAATCACCGATGGTCATTGAAGAAGGTATGTCCACCTTGATCAAAGCCACAGTATTAGAAAATTATCTGCTCGTAGCTGTTTTTGATATCACAGAATCTTAGATTGTATGAGACCTCAGAAGCTATCTAGACCAACCCATACATGAACAAGAATTCCTCTATAAGTGGTCACCCATCCTTTGTTTGAAGACTTCTCATGAATAACCCGACTACATTGCAAGGCAATGTTCTACTTTAGATACCTCTTAATTTGTTAAGAAGTTTTTCCTTATGTCAAATCTAAATCTTCCTCTCTACTACTGTCAGCCATCAATTTTTTCATCCCTCTGGCATACATCAGTTCTTCAAATACTTATATAGTCATCTTTTTTCCCTTCAGGCAAAATATCAGCTGTTCAATCATACGGCATGGTTTCTAGTTCCATCATCTTGAGCATTCCTCTGGATGGCCTCTAGCTCACCGAGATCCACTTTAAAATGTGGTCCCAGTACTCAAGACATTATATGACCAGGGCAGATGGGTAGTGTTATCACATTTCTGGACACCATCTTATTAGCAACCTAAGATTGCGTTAACTTTGGGCTGCCATACCACATAACTGTTTATTCATCTTGAACTGGCATTTCACTAACCATATTCCCAGATCATTTTTTTGACCAACTACTATTTAACAATGCCTCTTTTACCTTGTACTTGAAAAGATTATTTTCTGAATTTAAGGGAAAGATTTCATATTTATTAAATTAATCTATGTTTATCTAGATGTACACACAAATATTACATATGAAATTTAAGGGACTGAAAAAAAACTGGCATGAGAATTTCCTGATTTTATTATATACACTGGTATAGTTGCTAACTTTCTATTCTGTGCAATGTAGACATAATCTTGACATCTAAAAGTAGAGAACATCACATGGTAGGTCTGAAGAGCAGTAAAGAAATGGATTGATCAATAGACATGTATCATTTCCTATAGAAGGCCAGATTATGAGATGCCTGGTAGCTGCTCTGGTGGATTTGATGTTTATGATGAGGAGCCAAGGTATTTTAACGAATAAGAGGTGTACCAGGAAGTACCTGAAGAATGGATCTGATGAGAATAAAATGGATGGAAAAATAAAATATAAATTTACTTATTTAACTTTTTACATTCATTTTCACAAAATTTTGGGTTCCAAATTTTCTCCCCATTTATCCCCTCCCCCCCACCCCAATACACCAAGCATTCTAATTTCCCCTATCACCAATCTGCCCTCTCTTCTATCATCCCTCCCTTCTCTTGTCCCCATCTTCTCTTTTGTCCTGTAGGGCCAGATAACTTTCTATTCCCCATTGCCTATATTTCTTATTTCCTAGTAGCAAGAACAATACTCAACAGTTGTTCCTAAAACTTTGAGTTCCAACTTCTCCCCACATGTAATACCTGTCATGTTGTAAGCTGCTGAAGTTGTCCACAAAGATCTTTTGTTAAGTCTACTGATGAGCATAGATCCTAATATTCTTATCTAATTACAAAAAGCAGGCATTTTATCCAATTACACAATATTCTACAGATCATTTGATATAAAAGAATTGTAGCAGCATGGCAACTTGTCTTCAGTCCATTTCTTATCTGAAGTCCACCAAAAACGTGAGAATGAGATAAGAGTAATGATGATAAAAACTGACATTTACATAAAAGTCTAACACTTGGAAAGCATTTCACATATATTACCTTTACTTAGAGTCATCGGGGGCACTTAGGTGCTGTCTTGGGCAAGAAAACATAGGATGACAAGGTGGGGAGGAGGGGACAGGGATTTGTCCTGCAAAGGTGGAGTACATGTCAGTGAGATCATTAATACATCAAAATTTATCTGTATGTGTTCAAAGCTCTGCGCTCAGCACTTGGAATACAAAAATGAAAACTGGTACAGTCTCTTGCTTTATGAGGCTTTCAGGCTAATGACAGATATGCAACGTTCAGAAGTAACAAAAAATAGCAATACCAACTGATCAAATTTCTATGATCCTTTAAAGTCTACAAAGAGGTGCAACTCAAAGGTTTTCTTCAGTTCAAGTCCAGTTTCCCAGATGAATCATTTAACCTTTCTGGGAATCAGTTTTCCCATCTATAAAATAAGAATATTAAACCTTTTTCAACATACTTTATAAGGTGGGAGGAGATATTTTGTAGAAAATTGGATTTTGGGGGGTTCACCTACTCTAGCTCTCCCCCCATAGGCCTTAAAATACCTGTAAAAAAATGACACTAAACAAATTCTAGAGCAGCAGAAGTCACAAAACGACAGAGTGAAAGAGATTTTCAGCCCAAGAAAACCTGGAAGGCTGACGGGAAAGGTCTATTGCACGGCTCAGAGCAGAACGCAGCCCTTGGAGCACAACCCAGCCTTGGCCAGGCCCTGTGGCAGGGACAGGGCTGGAGCAGATTTCTGGGTTACCAGCTGTGGATTACTCAACCCACAAATGCCAAAAGAAGCTTCAAAGGTCAATAACAAAGCTCTTTACCTGAGTGGGAAGGGAATGCAGCCTGGCCCACAGTGGTTACCTGGGCACAGCATCCATTTTAGGAGTTCTCAGCCTAAAGCCTGGGTGGGGGGTGGGGGAATCGAGCAGCTGATCTGGATCTCTGTCCTGAGTGGCAGCCCTGGAGTGAGGAACTCTGGCCTGGTGGAGCTGATGGA
The DNA here is from genome assembly GCA_023548195.1 of Bettongia penicillata ogilbyi. Taxonomy (NCBI): domain Eukaryota; kingdom Metazoa; phylum Chordata; class Mammalia; order Diprotodontia; family Potoroidae; genus Bettongia; species Bettongia penicillata. Next base: position 8,765,032 of record JAJHZJ010000120.1, read on the forward strand.
GGCTCTGAAGAGGGAATCCTACTCACAGATCCTGGGCAGAAAAGAGGGTTTGTAGTTGCTCCCAGAATAGAGCACAGGCCAGGAAAGGAGTAAAGTCCTTTTCCTTGATTGTGCCACCTTGGAGGAACTGAGAACTTACAGGTCCCTAGAGTATACTTTCCACTTGACAAAGGACTCAAAAGTCAAGTAACAGGATGGGAAAATGCCCAAAAAAAGGGAAAAAATAAGACTATAGAAGGTTACTTTCTTGGTGAACAGGTATTTTCTTCTATCCTTTTGGATGAAAAAGAACAATACATACTATCAGAGGAAGGCATAAAAGTCAAGGCTTCTACATCCAAAACCTCCCAAATAAATATACAGTGTTCTCAGGCCATGGAAGAGCTCAAAAAAGATTTCGAAAATCCAGTAAGAGAGGTGGAGGAAAAATTGGGAAGAGAAATGAGATACAAGAAAATCATGAAAAACAAATCAATAGCTTGCTAAAGGAGACCCAAAAAAATGCTGAAGAAAATAACACCTTGAAAAGTAGACTAATCCAATTGGCAAAAGAGGTCCAAAAAGCCAGTGAGGAGAAGATTGCTTTAAAAAAGCAGAATTGAACAGATGGAAAAGGAAGTTCAAAAGCTCACTGAAGAAAATAGCTCTTTAAAAATTAGAATGGAGCAGATGGAAGTTAATGACTTTATGAGAAACCAAGACATTACAAAAGAATGAAAATAAATTGAAAACAATGTGAAATATCTCTTTAGAAAAACTGACCTGGAATATAGATCCAGGAGAGACAATTTAAAAATTATGGGACTACCTGAAAGCCATGATCAACAAAGAGCCTAGACATCATCTTTCAGGAAACTATCAAGGAAAACTGCCCTGATATTCTAGAACCAGAGGGTAAAATAAATATTGAAAGAATCCAACAATCACGTCCTGAAAGAGATCCAAAAAGAACAACTCCTAGAAATATTGTAGCCAAATTCCAGCCTTCCCAGGTCAAGGAGAATATTTTGCAAACAGCTAGAAAGAAATAATTTGAATATTGTAGCAATACATTCATGATAACACAGAATCTCCAGAAGTCAAAGGAACTATGATTAAAACCAAGAATCACCTACCCAGCAAAACTGAGTATAGTACTTCAGGGGCGGAAATGATAATTCAATGAAATAGAGGACTTTCAAGCATTTTTGATGAAAAGATCAGAGCTGAGCAGAAATCTGACTTTCAAACACAAGAATCAAGAGAAGTATAAAAAGATAAACAGGAAAGAGAAATCAGAAGGGATTTAATAAAGTTGAACTGCTTACATTCCCACATGGTGCAGAGGGCGGCCAGCACCCCTTTGGGTTCAGTGAAGCAGTGACAAAAAGAAAGACAATGGGTCAGGCGAGGAGAGTGAAGAACAACTCCAGTTTGTTAAACTGAGGGCAGGAAGTTATATAGATTTTTTCAGGCAAGCAAGCAAGCAAGGTTATTCCCATGAGAACATTTTTAGTTTACTTCTTATACTTCTTATACTGTATATTTATTTGGGAGGTTTTGGATGTAGAAGCCTTGATTTTTATGCCTTCCTCTGATAGTATGCATTGTTCTTCTTCATCCAAAAGGATAGAAAAAAAAAATACCTGTTCACCAAGAAATCTAGTTTCTTATATATATAGAAGTAAACTAAAAATGTTCTTACTTCTTCCTATAATCTAGTCCTGTTTCCCAGGGTAGTTATCTTTGGGAATTTCTGTCTCTTCATTCAAGGTCCTTGTACTCTGCACATTCTCTGTGTTCCCATGGATACAATAAAGCAAGTGGTCATGGAGAGCCATAACAGATATTTGTGAACACAGACTGTAAAACAGGCTTCAGAGAAACTCTGACCTGGACTTTACCTGCATTCCACCTTGGCCCTCAACAACATGGAAAGATAATAGTTGTAACTCTTGAGACTTTTCTCAGTATTTGGATAGTTGAAGGGATTATATACATATAGACAGAGGGCATAGGGTGAGTTGAATAGGAAGGTACGATATCTTAAAAAATAAAATTTAGGGGTGAGAGAGGAATATATTGGGAGGAGAAAGGGATAAATGTAATGGGACAAATTATCTCCCATAAAAGAGGCAAGAAAAAATTTTTTCAATGGAATAGAAAAGAAGGGATGTTAGAGGGAAAAAGTGAGGCTTGCTCTCATCACGTTTAGCTCAAGGAGGGAATAACATGCACACTCAATTTGGTATGAAAATCTATCTTACACTACAGGAAAGTAGGGAAGAAAGGGATAAACGGGGTGTGGAGGGATGATAGAAGGGAGAGCAAATGGGAGGAGGGGGTAAGTAGAAGTAAACACTTTTGGGGAGGGACAAGGTCAAAAGAGAGAATAGAATAAATGGGGGGCAGGAGAGGAAATATTTCCCTCCATCCTCTCCTGCCCCCCATTTAGTCTATCACAACATGACTATTACTAAAATCTTTTGCATAACTACACATGTATAGCCTATATTGAGTGGCTTACCTTCTCAGTGGGGATGGGTGGGGAGGGAAAAAGGGGGAGAAGTTGGAACTCAAAGTTTTAGGAACAAATGTTGAGAATTGTTTTTGCATGCAACTGGGAAATAAGAAATACAGGTAATGGGGTATAGGAATCTATCTTGCCCTACAATAAAAAAAAGATGTGGAAGGGAGGGGTGTGATAGAAGGGAGGGCAGATTTGGGGAAGGGGTAATCAGAATGCATAGTGTCTTGGGGTGGGGAGAGGGGAGAGATGGGGAGAAAATTTGGAACTCAAAAAACTTGTGGAGATGAATTTTGAAAACCATAAATAATTAAATAAAAAGAAAAGAAAAAAAAAGAAAATGGGATTTTAATTGGAACTTGAAGGAAGTCAGGGAAACCAGAAGGTAAGATGAGGAGGGACAGCATTCCAGGTATGGAGTACAATCAATATGAGTATCTAAAGTCAGAAAATAGGGTGCCTTGTTTGAGAAAGAGCAAGGAGACCAGTGTCACTGGCCTGTAAGCTATGTTAGGAGGTAGGGAGAAGGGAGAGAATATAAGGTATAAGACTGGAAAGGTAGCAAAGGGCAAAGTTATAAAGGAGTATTTTATATTTGACCTTGGAGTTTCCAGGGAGCCACTGGAGTTTATTGAGTGGGAAGGGTGTGTGTGTGTGACATGACATGTATTTTAAGAAGATCACTTTGACAGCTGTGGAGGATGGACTGAAGTACAGAAAGATTTGCAACAGGCAAACCTGCAGAAACAGCAGGCTATTTCAATTGTGCAGGTACGAGCTAATGAAAGTGCCTCCACCAGGGCGGAGAGAGTGGCACGTTGTGTACTGCAGGGGCTTAATAAACGCATGTTGAATTGCTGAACACAATGGACAATATTCCAGAATAGGAAACAGTTTGCATTGAGACAGAAAAACCTATTAAGGGACTGAAAACAGTCTTATTTGGCTAGAACACTGAAAGGTGAAAGGACGTAATATAAGCAATGAAGCAGACGATCTGGAAGATTCTTTCCAGTTGCAACAGTTTCTACCCTGTCAAAGAAAGCCTCAAGAGGAACGAAACTGAGGGCGGAACCACGTGGAACATGTATGTTTCCTGTCGTCATTTCCGCCCTTTCTGCAAACTCGGCCAGTCATTGGCCGAACCAGCCCCGGCCCCGGTCGTCCCATCCAATGGCATGACTCTCCCCTCTCCAACACCCATCTTCCAAGCCCCGCCCAGGAGATGTTGCTGAGGGGACCCTCTCTCGGCCTCCGAAGGAATAGCTCGGCTTCTTCCCGACCTTCCGAAATCCTCTTCGTCCTTTCCCCGCGAGGGTGAACCCCAGAGCTGGGGCCGCCTCCGAGAGGCCCAGCAGGGAAACCGGAATCGTGGGAGCCGCCGGCCGCCGGGTGACGCACTTCCGTTCCGGCCATCGTCGGCCCTCGCCGCTGGGTGCCTGCGGGAGCTGGGGCGGCGTCCGTCCGTCTGCCTCCGAGGCCCACGCTCGGCCGCGGTGAGTGGGTCCGGGCGGCCGCGGGTCGGGGAGGACGCGATCCCCGTGCAGGAGCGACGCGGAGGGGACCGGGAAGGGGAGGAGCTGCCCCGGGGCATGCCGGGAAGAGCTGGCCGCCTGCGCTCGGCGCTTCCCCTTCCCCCGGGCCTCGGTCCCCCTCCCCCAATTCCGGGGACGCCCCGCCTGCGGCGTCCTCCCGCCCCTGCCCCTGGGTGGCGCAGGCCTTGGGGGCCGCGGGTGCAGGGCGCCCCGCTGTGCCCCGGGACCCCTTTGGAGTGGGGGAGGGGATGGGGCGGAATTGGTTCTTGGTGCTTGTGTCCTGCGGGGCCGGCCCTCGAGAGCCGCTTGGCTGTTGGGTAACTAAGTTGGTTTCCCGAGCAGATTTATCCGAATTCTGTGCGATGGACAGAATTCATCCTGGCTGTAACTTGGGAACATCCCTTATAACCTTTGTGGGTCTCATTTGTCAAATGAGGGGATTGGGCCGGGTGACCTCCTAAGTCTTCACTATGACTCTAAGGGGCAGCCCGGTGGTACGGTGGACCGAGCGCTGGGCTTGGAATCTTCTGAGTTCAAGTCTGACCCTGGGAAAGTCGCTTAACCAGTAAAATAAGCTGGAGAAGGAAATGGCAAACCCCGCCAACATCTTTGCCAAGAAAACCCCAAATGGGATCATGAAGAGTTGGACGTGACCGAACAGCAACAACCAGACGTGTTTCCAAGGACCCTTGTGGTTCCAAATAAGTATTAACTTTTCAGTTGATGCTCATCCCCCATCCTTCTTGACCTTTCACCAATGTTGACACTAAATCCCCTTCTCTCTGGGATCTCTTCTTAGTTCTGAATGACTGACTGAAAAGGTCACCAAGTCTGTTCCCCTCATTTTACCAATGGCACCCAACATTCTGTCTCCTTTGCACAGGCCATTCCCTATGTCTGGAATGCCTGGGGAGGGAGCGCTCTCCCCTCATCTTTACCTCCAAGAATCCAAGGCCCAGCTCAGATTGCCTCCAACACGATGCCTAGTTACTTCCTTCCTGGGAATTACATTGTACTTACATCGTATCAGTTTGGTTTCTTCCAGTAGACTACAAGTTCCTTGAGGGTAGAAACTGTTTCTGCTTCATTTTTTTGTCATTACATAGGGGAGTCATATGAGTAAAAGCCAGACAAGTGGCTGTGGAGGTCCTTGAATCTTAGGTCAAGTGATCTTGGGTTTTCTCTGTTGTGCCATTCCCATATCTACCAGCTGTCTCATTGTGGGGTTAAAGAGACTGAGGAGTTGAGGATCACACCAGGGTTATAAATCCAGGGGACTAAAAGATGGTGATGACTTTCAGAGAAGTTTGGAAGTGTAGTGGGTTCAATGTGAGATGCTTTAGGGACATTCAGTTCCACATGACCTGTAGGAACACAGCTATACGCATAAGGAGAGACTAGAAGCAAGAAATATATTTTACATGCTAGTTTCAGACAAGTGGGTATACGTAGGTAGAGTATAGATTACTGCGTGGATAAGCTGTATTGTAGAATTGTTTTTACTCATGGTTCTTTCTCCTCTCCTCCATCAGATCCTGAGGTTCTTCTTGTACTTCCCTGAGAGGGGGGTTAACACAAGAGGGCATGGCTGCTATCAATCTGCTAGCTGAACTCCAGGTAAGCTGTAATTTACCTTTGTCCTTCTTTAAATAGACCAGGTTTCAGATAAACTGATGCAAGGTCCATGAACATACTTACTGATAAGTCCTGTGCCTGAGTTTGAACTGTTTCGCTAGGCATCTGCAAGCTTACTCTTGGAGGATACAGATAAGAAAGCTGAGAGCTGCGTGTGCCAAGGAGCATAGGCCCAATTAGAAGACCCATTGTCCCTGGAAAGTGAAAGTAAAGATTATATTCTATAGCTGATGGATTGGAATGAAGTATGACCTGAATATGAGACATACATAGATTGTCTGAATTGGGACATTCATCATCATGCCTGAGTGTACCCTGATGATTTAAAGGGAGTAGCTGTGCTGTTGAGTAAGTATATCACCTGCCTAATACAAGGTGTCCAAGTATTTATTGAGTGAATGATGAAATGATTGAAAAGTCTGACCTGTACCAACTGGCTTACACAGAGAAATGGTCCTGATACTTCCAGGATGCAGCTAGGGAATTGTGATTGTAACATTCAGGAGTGTCTTAAGACTTTTTGAAAATGGAGTCATTACCATAAATGGTATTCACTATTATTCTTTTCTTTTAACACTATTAGAATTCTTAAATAATTCCAAACTAGACTTTACTTCCCAGATTTGAGGAGTTGAGGTGTTTGGTAAATACAGGTCTAAGCAGCCTTTAATATACATTATCACTAGTAGTAATATTGTGTATAAAGTGCTATAAAATCTCATTTGAGCCTTTACAACAGTTAATCAGTTATTATTTATTAAGTGCCTACAATATGCTAGGCATTGTGCCAGGCTCTGAGAGGACAAAGACTTAAGATGAAACACTCCCTCAACTCAAGGAGCTTATGTTCTCTTGAGGGAGATGCCCAAATTAGTATATACAGTATGAGGTAAATTTATATGTGGAAGATCTTAGTAGCCAAGTAGGAAATAGGTTAGGAAAGACTTCACGTAGAAGGTGATACTTGAGCAGAGTTTTGAAAGAAACAAGACTTTCTAGGCAGAGATTTGGTGATTGGAGTGCATTTTAGACCTAGGGAAAGCCAGTGCAAAAATATGGATTCCAGAGATGGAGTATGACGTGTGAGCAACAGCAAGAGAACCAGCTTGGCTGGACTGTGGAGTATGGGACAGGATGAAGTGGTTGTAACCAAGTGGTGAAGGGCTTTGACAGCCAGGCAGGAGCTTTGTTTGAGCTGAGAGGCAATAGGGAGCCATTGAAGTTTGAATAAGGGAGTGACATGGTCAGACCTGTTCTTTAGCTCTTTGGCAGCTATGTGGAGAGGAGACTGAATGCGGAAGAGACTGGAGGCAGGAATACTAATTAGGAGGCCACTGAAGTAGGCCAGGTAAGGAGCAATAATGGCCTGAACTGAACTGATAGTTGTGTGAGTCTGGAGAAAGAGGTGAATGGGAGAGTTGTTGTAAAGGCAGAATCAACCAAACTTGGTAGCTAAATGGCTACATGGGGTTAGAGAGAGTGAAGTGTTGAGTATCACATCTGGGTTATAAACCTGAGGGACTAAAAGGTGGTGATGACCTTCAAAGAAGTTTGGAAGTGTGATAGGTTAAATTGCAGATGCCTTAGGGACATCCAGTTCCAAATGACCAATAGGAACTGGAGGTACACAGCTGGAGGCATAGAAACTAAACAGAAATATACATGTATATGTGTGTGTGTATACACACACTAATTTCTAGCAGAGCAGCCTTGATTCGGACTTTCTGAATCTAAAACTAGAGGACTTTTTCATCTGTTACCTCTGATAGCTTTATACACAAAGATGCGCAGAGCAAACATATATTAGAGAATTCCTTCCCAGATTGCTGTCATTCCTTTCTCCAAATCTACCATTCTGGGAGCAGGCAAATAAAGGGAAAAAATGTACATGATAACTGTATTATATAGTTAAAAAGTTGTACATAATTTGTAGTTTCATGTGCAGTCATCTTTTTTATTATACTATGTGATGGAAATTCTTGTCTTATTCCATAAATTGAAAAGAAAATGGATAAAAATGGTTAAAAATTTTAAAAAGAAGACATTATTAATAAAATTAAACTAAGGATAAATGAGAATTTCTAAATAGAAGTAGTTTATCATTTGTTCTTATCCATACTCACAGTTCCTTCATAAATGAATTGCTGCCCCATGTAAGGAAGTCAGTCTCCTCCTGAGATCACTGGAACATCCCTCCTTTTAATCACTGCTTCTGTCACTGATAGTCTATGGATAGTCACTTTTAATCACTGCTTATATGGATGCCCAGCATCCCTGCCCTTTGCCTCACTCAAGACCACTTTATGATCTTGAAAAATGGGTAGTATTTTAGCAGGTAAAGGTGGAGAAGAGGGTAAAGACATTCTAGAGGTAGGAAAGAATAAAAAATTATGCAACAACATGGGATACAAACAAAGGTCAGTGAGTTTCTAGTTGGGTTGTGTAACAGTAAACACGCCAGCATACACAGGGGAACCTGCTACCTTGTAAAAGGAAAGGCAGCTTTTGAGGGATTAACAATCACTTTAATCAAGCATATGTATCATTCCTTTAACCAAACACACATATCATTCACCCAGTTCAGGGGAATCACCACCCTGAACTTCAAAGAAAATACAGAGAAATCAAAAAGACTGCCTGACCGTGGACTCCTTAGCGACTTCTCAGAGTCCTCCTCTGGCAAACAAACATTTCCAGTCAGGAATCCCCAAAGTAAAACCTCACCCTCAGAGTATTTATACGCTGTTTAGAGTCAGAGGGCGTAACCCTCTGACCTAGTACCTCAATAGAAAAAAACAAAAGTTACTTGGTACCCCCCTACAAAACAACTCCCCAAAACAAACTTCCCACAAAGTGCAGGCCCATCAGTGGTGGGAAAGATCTTTAATCACATTCAAATGGAGACATTATACATCTTGATTTTACTAAAAAAAAAAAAAAAACAGCAAAATATCCTAATTTGATTACCCCTATATGCTGCAGTGTATTTAGAAAGAAATGTTATGAGAGATGGCCAGTTAGGGCCAGGTAGGAAGGCATTTGGTTATGGAAAGCCTTGAATACTAGGCTAAAGAGTTTGAACTGGATTTTGAAGACCATAGGAAGCTATTGAAGGTTTTGAGGAGAGGAACATGAATAGACAGTAGACAGGAACAGAAGTATTGATCAAAGAGAGAATGGACTGAGGTAAGAAAACCGTTTAGGATAACTGTTACAAGGGTTAAGTTCCAAGCATGGGAGAGGGTTTGTGCAAAGACAGAGGGCAAAATGAGTCAAGGAAACAGTCAAGAGCTGGAACATAGAGTGTGATGTGGCTGGAAAAGTCGGTTGGAGCCATGTGGTAGAGGCCATAAATGGCAGGCTGAGGTTGCCTTTTATTTGGTAGGCAGTGGGAATCTACTGGCAGTTTTTGAGCAAGGTATCATGGAAGTTTTAAGAATAGTTTTAACCAACCATATCAACTTCTGAAGACTAGATATTTTGGATTTGACTGAATGACATCATTGGCTTCCTTCTGATGAAGAAATTTCAGTAAAGGGGAAGCCATATGTGTAGGGGGTTAAAAAAAAGTGGAAGGGAAAGAGTGATAATACTTTCTAGGGTTGAATTGAAGTGATTTGTCTGTGGTCTAGCTAGTAAAGAGAAGAGCTAGAATTCAAATCCAGGTCATCTAACTCCAGTTTCAGTGTTAGTTCTACTATATTATGCTGGCTCCTGTTAATGTTTGAAGACAAATAGGAAGGAACCTAAAGGAAGGGACAGATTATCGATGAAAGAAAGAGACATTGAGAATAATGCTCAAAAGGAGGAATGTTTTTTCCACTTGGGGTGAAGGTGGATCCTGGGAAGTAGTAAACAATACCAGTGATGATTTAAAGAAAATGAAAGATGTAGCTAGCATAGACATTAAATAGATTGGTAGTTTTGCAGATTATCAGTAACACTGAGGATTGATGGAAAGGCCAGCCCCCTTCTATATTAAACTCAGGGAAGGGGTAGAAATTTTATGTCCAACAGGAAGGGACAATATGAAAAGTAGTGTAATGGTGGTATATGATATATCCAAAGGACTTTACCCACAAAGGAGTCAGGATTCTAATGGGCACAGTCAAAAGGGGTTAGGTCTGGACCGTATGAAAATGAGATTTGGGTGGAGGTAACAGGGCCAGAAGGATTGTTCCCAGAATGGTAGATATGGAGAAAGAAATGAAAGCATTATGGAAAGAAGTGGTAGCATATTGAACATGGGAAGTAGATCTGGTAAACAAAAAAATATAAATAACAGATGAATGGATTGCACCGAAATTCACTTATATACATAGCCCAGTCCTAACTCTAAATCCCTAAATGTCTGTGAGAAATCTGCACGCCTATGGAAATTCCTGTGTTGATAAATTAAAAATAACCTATTTGAGTGGGAAAATTTCCTCCATGAGCAGCTGTCCTTTCTTTCTGTTTTTCCTTCCCCTGCCTCACATTCATCTCCCACAATCACTAAGAGTTATATATACAGCAGCACGTCATCTCTTCCAAGAGAATACACTGCTAACTCTCCCCACCCAGCCCCCTTGCAGGAATGGTTAGGATTGTCTCAGAAACAACAGGATCATCTTGTTGCAGGAATTGGTAACGTTTGAGGATGTGGCTGTGTACTTTACACAGAAGGAATGGAAAAGCCTGGTCCCATCTCAGAGGGCCCTATACAGAGACGTGATGCTGGAGAATTATAGAAATCTGATCTCCCTGGGTAAGGATTCTATTTTGCCTAGATACGTCATTTGCCTTTTAGATTTTCTCAGCTTTCTAGTTAGAGGTTTTAAGGTCTTTGTTAATATTCAGGTTAACTAGAGTCTCGAGAATGATGAGGGGTCATGTCCTCTAACTTCAGTTATTTTCTGGACAAGGTGTCTTTGGCTCTCAACTGAGACTTTTTTGCTTCTTCTCTAGTGAATTTTCCCTGTGATCTGTTCAAAGATGATTTCATATGAGCAATATCCCAATACCACTCAAAATCTTCAACTTTCCCAGATTCCCAGGAAGAGATTCTGACCTCTTTCCTTTGTATCTAAAATTCTCTATTGTACCCTGATACACATTCTCCCAGTATGAGAGTTTTCTGTCTTTGGGAGAGGCCAAAAATGTAAATATTCTCCTTGAGCAAAATCTCAGTGTCACAACGTGTTCCACAACATTAAGAGCTGAGCTCATTTTCCTGGGTCATCTAGGCTTCCTTGTGGCCTCCCTATGTATTTCCCTCCTTTCCCATCTTCCTCCCAAGATTTAGAGATAACTCTGTATGATGTCATTCACCATCTTGTCCCATTTTCTTCTCTTCAACAGGTTTTGTGTTTCCTAAACCTGCTGTAATCTCCCAGCTAGAGCAAGGAGGAGAGCCCTGGGTTCTGAATCCACAGGGACCACTAAACAGAGAAAGCACCTGTTATAAAGGTGAAGGCACAAAGACTTTGCATTTCCTCCCCTGCTTTGTCTATGCCTTTGTGTTAACAAAGTAGATGATTCTTTAACCCCGTATAATTTGGAGTAATGGAGTCACTGTGTTCCGTACTATTCTACTTTTTGTTTTATCCTGTTAACATCTCTAGTCAATTTTCGTTACCTGGCATGCTTACCTATAGGTGAATCACCTCATCTTCCTATAATTTATATTTCTTTACTAAATTACACTCTTCCTTATACTGTAGTTGAGGGTATTGAATCAGAACACTGGACTTGAAGTTAAAACACTTGAGTTCAAATCCTGGCTCTTCTCCTGTGACCTTGAGTAAATCATTTAGTCTCTCTACAATGCAGCTTCCTCAGTTTTAGAATGAGGAGTTGGGACTAAGTGATCTGTAAGGTCCCTTTCAGCTCTAGAGCCTACAAGCATCCAGTAAGGTCTTGTTTGTCTTTTGGCCTCGAGCAGGATGTCCATTATTGGAACCTGTTGTGATCTCTCAGCTGGGACAAGAAGAATCAGGGGGCAGTGATGTTCAGGGGTGTTTGAACAAAGAGGGTCCGCAAAGCACCTGTAATGGTAAGTGAAGATAAAAGTAAGTCTTCCATATGTAAAGTTTCCTTTCAAAACTCTCCAATAAATCTGACAATTAAGAAGGAAATCAGTCCTGGGAAATCTAACCTCAAGAAGGCAAATTACCATCAGCCTAATAAATGAGTATAGGACGTTTCGTCTCAGAACTCCTCTGGAATAAACTGACTTTGGCTTCCCTTCAAGCCTTTTACATAGCTAAGCTGTTGTGGGGTAATGAAATTGATCTGTGTTCTCTTTGCTGTTTCTTTATTTTCATAATTTGTATGTTTTGGATTTAAAGTACCAGATTAATTGTAAGTTCTTTGAGAGTAAGAATTTTGCTTTGTATTGTCAGTATTTGTATTGTCTGTTATTTCTGTACCTCTCCTAACATTCTCTGTCCCTTCCCATCTCCTAATGAGGTCCACTCCTTTATTTTCCTATTCTCCCCTACCTTTTGGCCTATTCCTAGGGTTAGTAATTCCTAGTTTCTGGTTCTCTATTTATATACAAAATCATGTTCATTAGTAAGTGTCTTCACATGTGATACTTAATAATACAGTCAAAGTAACTAATAGATGTTGTTCACATTTTCTTCTCCCAGGCGGTGAGACCAGGACTAAGAATGAACAGTTGACTCCAAAGCAGGAGGTATCTAATAGAAGGCACATGGTGTCAGTAGGCATCCAAGTGAATCTTCCTCGAGTACACAACTTTAAAGGATTTCATTCACTAAAAGATAAGCTTGAGAAGCAGCAAAGAAATCCCAAAGAAGACAGAATAAGAAGAGAAGAGGGAGATTTTATGAAAATGACAGTGAAAGATGAAGGAATGGGAAGGAAATGTCAGATGTATAAAAACTTAAGAGAAGACATCAGTGTAACCTCACATCTTGCAACACATCAGAAAGTTCCTAGAGGACCTATATCCTATCAGTGTGATGAATGTGGCAAACATTTCTATCAGAGTGCAGATTTCTTTCAACATCAAAGAATTCACTCTGTAGAGAAGCCTTATGAATGTAAGGAATGTGGAAAAGTCTTCAGCTTTAATTCAACACTTGTTCAGCATCAGAGAATCCATACTGGGGAAAAACCCTTTAAATGCAAAGAATGTGGGAAAGCTTTCAGTTGTAGTTCACATTGTACTGCACATCAAAGAATTCACACAGGAGAGAAGCCCTATGAATGTAAGGAGTGTGGGAAAGCCTTCAGCTTTAATTCAACACTCATTCAGCATCAGAGAATCCACACTGGAGAGAAACCTTTCCAATGTAAGGAATGTGGAAAATCCTTCATTCAAAAAATAACCTTTATACGGCATCAGCGAATCCACACTGGGGAGAAGCCTTTTGAATGTAAAGAATGTGGGAAGGCTTTCAGCCTGAACTCACAGCTTATTCATCATCAGGCACTACATACTGGAGAGAAACCTTTTGAATGTAAGGAGTGTGGAAAGGGCTTCATTCGGAAGTCACACCTTATTCAGCATCAAAGAATTCACATTGGGGAGAAATTTTATCAGTGTAAAGAATGTGAGAAATCATTTAAGCAGAAAGCAAGTTTAAATAGGCACCAGAGAATCCACTCTTGGGAGAAATCCCATGAATGTAAGGACTGTGGGAAAGGCTTCAGCAAAAATTCAGATTTGAGCCATCACCAGAGATTCCATTCTAGAGACAAACCTTATGAGTGTAAGGAATGTGGAAAAGTCTTTATTCGGAACTCAAATTTTATCCGACATCAGAGGACTCACCCTGGAGAGAAACTCTTGAATGTAATTGTTGGTCTCTGTGTACCCCAAGTTCAAGTTCACAGGCCTTCCACTATCTGGCCTCACGTACCCTGTCCTCCCTTATCTTCTGCTCTTCCCCAAAATGATTCCTCCAGTCCATCCAGTCCAGTCTCTTCACTGTCCTCCCCAGACACTGTACACATTCCAACCTCTGAGCCTTTGCTAATGCTGCTTCCCCAAATGCCCTCACCTCTTCTCTCTCCTTTTCTTTGATTTTTTTCTATCACAAGTCCCATGAAGTACGTGCCGTGTACTCTGAGCTCGCCAAGATTTGCACATCCTACTCTTTCCTATTGTACCAAACAGGCTAATAACTCCCAAGTAATTATATAGTGATTACAAGTAATTATATAGTATCTTGTGTTGTTGACTCATTTTCATCTCAACTAGATTGTAAGTTCCTTAAAGACAGAGATTATATGGACAATAAAAACAAGGTGAAAAGATGAGTTGGATAAAAATCTGTGGAAATATCTCCAGTTTAAATGAATACGGACCAATTGGAAGGGGTGTAGACATGAGTGTAATCACTCCCGTCAAGAGAGCGGTAATTGAGAGAGAGAGAACACAACTAGGAAGAAATAGGTTAAAGTGATTAGGTATTTCAAGCTAGACTTCTTTGGATATTTGGATGAATAGAGCTGGTTCTTAAACTTGCATCTCCAGAAACTGAATTTTATTTTTAATTCATATTAAATACACCAAAAATATAATTTAGTAATTTTTAATAGAGAAATGTCATTTTGTGACTGGAAGGATTGTGCCTGTTCTCTGTCAAACCCCCTAGCCAGTATTCGCATACATAGGAAACAAATCCAACTAGTCTTACTCGAAAAAGACATATCTGAAGTGAGATTGCTGGGAAAGTAACTGTGCCATGAAATGTGTCCTTACAGAGTTTCTATTTGCATATACTTGAGTTTAAATAGAATTTACTCTGGGTAAAAACCATTAAGTTAGACAGAGCATGTCCATTTTAAGCCTTTGTCTCTTGTTAAGGGAATTTTAGGCAAGTGGGGAGATAGCCACTCTCTTGCTGAAATAACTTTCAGGGCACTCAACTGACTATAGGCCAGAACCCAAGTTCCCCCACTTGGCATCTGAGGTCCTTCATAGTCTAACTTGGCTTACCTTTGCAGTTCTAGTTTGTTCTATTTCCCTTCACACTCTTCTACTCAAGCTGGTCTGATCATTGTAGTTCTTCACCTTCTTGCATCTGCCTGGGCTGTTTCCCATCCCTAGAAAATATTCTCTCCTCTTCTCCACCAGTTAAGATCTTTTCTTCAAGGATCAACTTAGTTGTTGCCTCTTCCATGAATCCTTCCCTGATCTCCCTTGATTGGGGTGTAGGAGGAAGCAGAAAGCATCTACACTCCTTGAATTCACGTGTGATAGTTTGTCTGAATTTCTGTCTTTGTTTCTGACATGAAGTTTGGGGTCCTGTATATAGCGGATGTCTCATTAGTATTTAATAGAGGAGTTAGGGTTTAGGGGAAAAATGGCAATCATACTGTCAGGGAAGGCACATCTCCATCTTTTCCATGAGGATAAAATGAAAGACTTTGGAAAGTATTTTGAAGTAACAATATTTACTACATTACTGTGATTTAATGACTGGACCTGTGATTTCATTGATAAAGAGAGCTCCCAGATAAGAAAACTCCTGCCCATACAGGTCACCTTCTCTGTGACTTTGTTTTTGCTGCCTCAGACTGAAGTTCAGACACTAGTGCAAACTCACGTGTCCTGTATATATCAGAGGCAGGACTGACCCTATCCCTTGCTGGTTTGGGGACTAGCTGTCTCCCCACATCCTTATTTCACCTCTTATCAGGCTAAGTAACTGTCTAAAAGGCAATTACATGAATCTAGCCTGACCTTGACAAAGCCATGCTGGCTCTTTATAATCACTACTTCCATTTTCACTAATTTACCTTTTAAAGTTTTAGAATTTTGCCAAGAATCCAATCAAACTTATTTCCTTATAAACTATGAAGCGTCTTTTGTAGTTCTGTTCTTTTTAGCCCAGTAATCATTCTCAGTAGAGGAAATAAGAAACATAAGGGTAGAACATCTCTGCCTTGTGTCAAACATGCATTATCATCATCCCCACCGCCCCAAATAGGAATTCAGTGCTTCTTCACCTTTACCTTTTCACCTTTATTTTTTAAAAAAATCCTTTTGGTCCTTAGCTTTCTTTGCCAATCACAGCTCATGCCGATCTCAGTCTCATTTTAGTTTTATTTAACATTCCTAATACAGTTCTTATAGAACTATATTATACTTTTATATCCATCTTCTGTTAACTGCCTTTACTTCCATACTTGTACATCTTTGAAAACAGTCTTGGCCCAAGAAGTAACTGAGTATTCATATTAGTCTCTTCTGTTTTTTTTCCCTAAATAGAATTGTATCTCTCTGTCTCATCTCTGGATGGGTAGAAGATTTTCCAGAAAATTATGAAAACATACAGCAATGTATTATAAGTAGATACAAAGAATTCAAAGAGATATATGAGGAGACTTGGGTGAACTGATGCAGAGCCAAATAATTAGAACAATTTATACAATGTCCACAGTACTGTAAAAAACAGTTTTGAAAGTCATAAAGACTCAGGTAAGCATTCCTCACAGTAGAGTTTGTAAATAATAAGTGCTGAATGAGACATACCTTGTCAGTACAGGACCACAGTGTTGGTTTTAATTAGCTATGCTTTTTCACAGAGGAGAATTCTTTGGAGGGAAGAGACCTTGGAAAATGACAGTGATATAAAAATAAAAGCATCAGTAAAAAACGTTTAAGGAGGTAAAAAAGGCAAGGACTAAAGGCTCAGGAAAGTCTTATCATACATGAATAATAGCTGATAACTTGTAAAGGATTTGCAGATTAAGTGACTTGTCCATGGATACTGTCAGAGTGTGAGACCAGATCTTGATTTCAAGTGCAGTACTCTGAGTAGTATAGCACACTGATGGCTTCCCTGGAAGCATCCCTCTTTCTAATGCTATACAAAAAGACCTTTTTCCATTGTAAATGGTTTAATGTTATCTATCCTATTTGCATATTTTTGCTTAACGTTATGTGGATGAGAATGCAGAAGCCATAATTTGGTATTTGGTGACTAAGAAGTTTGGTTCCAACTGGGATAGTTAAATAGTTGATGGTTTTAATTTGTTGGGCACTAAAGACATTCAACCTATGTAGGCCTCTGACCTCCTAATTCCTGTATGAATATGGAATAAGGAATGAGAAAGGAAAAATTTTATAGAAGCAGATTATATGGAAACTTTACACCTCTATTCTGAATACCTTCTTTGAAAACTTATAAAAGGAACCAGGTGATAAATATAATAAGCATTAAATAACATCACACAAAAAATAAAGTTATATCTGAAATGACTTTGTATTGATATGAAAATTAGCCCTGAATTGGGAATTTGCGTGTGCACAAGCAACTTGTTAGAGCAAAGATGAGAATTAGCAAGAAAACATGTTAATTAGGAAAATGGGACATGTAATTAACTTACTGATCATGACAAATGGATAGGAATGACATTATTGTGACAGTTTTTATCAAAAGTTTAACTGCTGTAAAGCAGTTTATGTAACAAAAGACCTAAAGAGTTCCTTCATCAGCAGACACAACCTGCTTGCCAGTCAGAGAAAGAGATGTCTGTCAAAGACATCACCAGTTTAGAAAATAAATTTGTAAGTTCTTCCAAAGAGGGATAATCAAAGATTATGAGTAGTATGATGTCACAAAGCAAAGAGAAACAGGAAGGATAAAATGTCACTCTAAAAAAAGCTCAGTAAGAGACCTCATTGACGTTATCTTGACGACTTACGAGATGAAAACGGGACAAGCAGGACGAAAAAATGGGGAAGGATTGACGAAGGTTTTTATTACTTCACCATCAAGCACAATCAAGCCACTGCACTTGGAGTCCACGACATCCCCGACCTGCAGGTGCTTACAGAGGAGGCAGAAATAGCAGCAGCGGGAGCGTCGATAGAAGAAGCGTCCGGACTTGATCCAGAGAAGACCTATTCTGGAAGTGATATGACTGTCAGCATTGAGGGCTCCTATCTTAAGGTGTTCAAGAAGAGGGGATGCTACCAAAAGTTCAAGAAAAGATGTACCTTATTAATACTGAGAAAGAGTGACAAAGCATTAACAAATGTCAGTTTTTTATTCCTACTTTATAGAACTTTTATACAGAGGCAGCATGGAGTAGTGAGTGACCTCAGAGCTAGGAAGACCTGCCTCTGACATGAACTGGCTGTGTGACCTGAGCAAGTCACTTAAACCCTTCTTAAGACTTTATATCCTTTGTGCAGAGTATGAGCTAAATAAATGCTTTTCCATTCATTAGTAAGTTGAGTGAAGGTGCTACATTGGTAGACAGAGTTTCCTCACCATCTCCCAATGAAATCACAGGTCTCCTCCCTATTCCTTTAAAATTTTTATGGGCATCGTCTCTACAAGGATTGCTTGTAGGCAATAAATATCACTTCAAGTTCATTGAAGAGAAACATATTGTAACAAATAATAAGAACTTTGAAGACAAGAGTAAAGGATGTTATCAGGAAATACATGACAGGAAAGAGCATGGGGTTGGTCACATGGTGAGAGCAAAAGCTATCAGATGAACAACCTGAGTGGTCCACTGACATCTTCATGTCAAGAGACAGCAGGGAAAGCCTCCTGGCATGTTGAGTGGACTTCCTGGGGCAAATACGAGAGAGAACATGGACAAGAACCCCATGGCATGGGCAGACATGGCTAGGTTGTGATCTGACTCTTTGGAGGTGACTTTCAAATTGGTGGATTTGAGGTTGGGAGTGCCTCTGGTTCCTTATGATTCTATTCAAGGCTTTCCTTTGGTTTGTCTTTGAGGTGGCAGGATCACTTGAGGTGATCTTAATTCCTTTTTATTAGCACCTTAGGGACTTGTTGATTTATTTCAGGAAAAGAACATATACACAGATAAGTACAGTTTAAATTCTACAAAGTGAACATGAAGTAACTTCAGCTGGGGTATTGCTAATGGCTTCTTGGAGGTGACAGTACTTGAGCTGAGCCCTGAATGGAGCTGGAGAATCTAGGTACTGAAGGTGGGAAATGAGAGCATTCCAGGTACAGGGTACAACCTATGTAAAAGGAACAGAGGAGTTGTGCTGGAGCCAGTTAGAACTTGGCTTGCTTGGTGTTAAATTTTCAGTGTGAGCTTATACATGCACTTGGGAAATCAGCAAACCCTACAAATCAATTAGAGCATGGCATTAAGAAAGTGACGGAGAAAAATGGCCGGCAGTACAATATTGTTTTTGTTGGTTTTCAAGCGAGTTGGTTGGTGAACATACCATTGTTTGGAGGAAATGACAAATAGTCCTTTTTGACTGGAATGTAGAATTTGTGAAGAGGAGTAATTGGAAATAAATCTGTAAAACGGATTAAAGCCAAATTGTGAAGAGCTTTAAATGCCCAGCAAGGTAGATGGCATTTTAATCCCTAAGGGAATTAAGAGCAACTAAAATTTCTTGAGTAAGGGAGTGGTGTGGTCACACCTGTGTTTTAGGACTATCACCTTGGCATCCCTGTTGGGAACAAGCGGTGAGCCTGAACTTGGGTGTGACTGCGTGAGCGGAAAGAGATGCCTGCAGAAGATAAGAATCTGGAAGCTACAGGACTGGGCGAGCGGCTATTGAGGGAATCTCAGCGTTACTGAAGGTCACGAATGACTGGTAACTACAAGGATGGTGATGCCCTCGAGAAAAAAGGAAGTCAGGAAGAAGGGAGGCTTGGAAAGATAGAGGAAGTTTATTTATAATGGTAGCCGGGAAGACCGGGCTTCGATCCCGCGCCTGGTCGGCTGGCTAGGTCACCCTGAGCATGTCACCGCGCCTCTCGCAAGTCTGCATCTCGAGGAGGCGGGTGGGGCGTTTACACGCAGCCCTAGGGAGGCGGGAGCAGGCGAGAGAATGAATGGGACGCTG
Source organism: Bettongia penicillata ogilbyi (assembly GCA_023548195.1). Lineage (NCBI taxonomy): Eukaryota > Metazoa > Chordata > Mammalia > Diprotodontia > Potoroidae > Bettongia > Bettongia penicillata. The sequence goes on from JAJHZJ010000120.1 coordinate 8,784,527, forward strand.
GAGTCCGCTGCCCACGTGCTTGCGAAAGGCGGGCTTTCATCCAGCACCTGGGACTGCTCATTGGTCGCGCCAGCCGCACCACGCCCTCTCGCATGCTCGCACCAGCAGGCCCCGCCTCCGTCTCCAAACGTTCCACCCCCTCGTCCAATCAGGAAGCGACTCTGCCAAAGACCAGTCCCCAGAGCGACTGACGAGGTGGGGGCGGGGCCGGCCCCCTGGAGGCCTCTGCGAAGGGACCTTGGGGTAGCGATCGTGCGGCCAGCATCTCCTTGCCCCGAGCCCTCGCTGCCCGCTTGGGGAGTGGCAGCGTCGGCTCGGCTGGGACTGCTTGGGCAGTGCCCGAGGGAGGAGCCCCGTGGGGCGGGGCCGGCTCCTTCCTGCCCTTCCGGGGCTGGCAGCTCGGCGGGGCTTCCCCCCCGGCCCCCCGACCCCGGGCCCCCCCGAGCCCCGCTCCTCCTCGCCCCCAGATCGGCTTGTGCCCACCGTGAGCCAGGAGCAGCCTGCAGAGGGCTGGCCTCAGAAGCAGGGAGACCTGGATTCGAGTCCTCTCTGCTGCGCTGCCTGGTGGGGTGACCCTGGGCGAGTCACATACCTCCTCCGTCCCGCACAGATCACTAAGACCGTAAGTTGCAGAGAGCGCGGAGTTTCCTGATCTGGAAGTTCCTGGTAAGCGAAAGCAAAGGTCCAGTTCCTGTGTTACTCTGTATACACTTGGATAGATATACTATTTTTGTGTGTTTCCCTAGTGCCTAGCACAAAATAGGCACTAAATAAATGTTCATTGATTCATGAAGCAGTATTCAAGTGGGGAGAATTCATTCGATTATTGAAGATTTGGAGCTCGAGACCTTGGAGGTCGAACCCTCTCCCCTTCCCTTTTTTGTTTTTTTTAATTGACCTATGAGTTCATTGATCTAGGGAACTCCATCTACCAATGCAAGTTGGCACGTGCTGGGTCAGAGGATAGGGGAGATCATTTTTTCCATTCTATCTCTCCCTTCCCCATCTCCTTTCTCCCCCTTTCATCCTTTTTGAGATCATCCCAACAGAATCGCCGTACACCCATTGCCCTCTATGCAGACTTTTTGGAACTGCTGTTCGTAGGAACTACATAGGTTGTCTGCCCATATATGAATGTAAAAAAGTTTAACTTTATTGAGGCTCAACCTCTTTCATGCTCACCTACTCATGCCTCTCTTGAGTCTTGTGTTTGAATGTCACATTCGGCTCTGGTCTTTTCATCAGATATCCTTGAAAGTCCTCTATTTCACTAAATATCCATTGCCCCCTCACTGATTATACTCAGTTTTGCTAGATAACTTATTCTTGATTGTAATCCTAGCTCCTTTGCCTTCTGGAATCTTTTATTCCAAGCCCTCTGCTCCTATAACATGGAAGCCATTAAAGCTTATGTGATCCTTACTGACTCTTTGATATCTGAATTGTTTCTGGCTGCTTGCAATATTTTCTCCTTGACCTCTGGAATTCAGCTATAATATACCTGGGAGTTTTCATTTTGGGATGTCTTTCAGGAGATGATTAGTAGATTCTTTCAATTGCTATTTTACCCACTGGACCTAAAATATCGGGGCAATTTTCCTTGTAATTTCTTGAAATATAATGACTAGCCTCTTTTTTTTTTTGTCAGTTCAACTTTAATAAGTTACTTATGGTTTTTCTTTTCCTGTTTACCTTTTCATGTTTCTCTTAATTCTTGTATTTGAAAGTCACATTTGCTATTCAGCTCTGGTCTTTTCAACGAGAAAGCTTAGAAGTTCTCTATTTCATTGAAATTCCATTTTTTTCCCTGAAGTATTCTACTCAGTTTTTCTGGGCAGGTCATTCTTGGTTTTAATCCTATCTTATTTGACTGGAATATCATATTCCAAGCCTTCTAATCCCTTATTGTAGAAACTGCTAAATCCTGTGTTATCCTGATTGTATTTCCACAATACTTGAATTGTTTCTTTCTGGCTGCTTGTAGTATTTTCTCTTTGACCTGGGAACTCTGGAATTTGGCTACATTATTCCTAGGAATTTCCTTCTAGAATCTTTTTCAGGAGGTGATTGGTGGATTCTTTCCATTTGTAATTTTACCCTCTGATTCTAGAATATCTGGGCACTTTTCCTTGATACTTTCTTGAAGGATGATGTCTAGGCTTTTTTTTTTTTATCATGGCTTTCAAGTAGTCCCATACTTTTTAAATTGTCTTTTCTGTATCTATTTTCCATGTCAGTTGTTTTTCCAATAAGGTATTTCACATTGTCTTCAATTGTTTATTCCTTTGGTTCTATTTTATAATTTCTTGATTTTTCATAAAGTCATTAGCTTCCATTTGCTCCATTCTGATTTTTAAAGAATTATTTTCTTCAGTGAGCTTGTGGGCCTCTTTTGGTTCATGCTGCTTAAGGCATTATCCTATTTCGTTTTTTGGATCTCTTTTGCCATTTGGGTTAGTCTATTTTCTTTTTTTTTTAATTTTTTTAATTTTAATTTATTTAACTTTTTACATTCATTTTCACAAAATTTTGGGTTCCAAATTTTCTCCCCTTTTATCCCCTCCCCCACCCCAATACACCTAGCAATCTAATTTTCCCTATCACCAATCTGCCCTCTCTTTTATCCTCCCTCCCTTCTCTTGTCCCCATCTTCTCTTTTGTCCTGTAGGGCCAGATGACTTTCTATTCCCCATTAACGGTATTTCTTATTTCCTAGTAGCAACAACAATACTAAACAGTTGTTCCTAAAACTTTGAGTTCCAAATTCTTCCCATCCCTCCCTCCCCACCCATTCCCTTTGGGAAGGCAGGCAATTCAATATAGGCCCTATCTGGGTAGTTTTGCAAATGACTTTGATAATAGTCATGTTGTGTAAGACTAACTGTATTTGCCTCCATCCTATCCTGCCCCCCATTGTTTCTATTCTGTCTTTTGATCCTGTCCCTCCCCAAGTGTTGACTTCAAATTGCTCCCTCCTCTCATTGCCCTCCCTACCATCATCCCCCCCCCCTTGTTTATCTCCTTCTCCCCCACTTTCCTGTATTGTAAGATAGGTTTTCATACCAAAATGAATGTGCATTTTATTCCTTCCTTTAGTCAAATGTGATGAGGGTAAACTTCTTGTTTTTTTTCTCAGCTCCCCTCTTTTTCCCTCCACTAAAAAGTCTCCTGCTTGCCTCTTGAATGATATATAATTTACCCCATTCCATTTCACCCTCTTTCCTCCCACTACATTTTTCTCTCACCATTTACCTTAATTTCTTTTGAGATATGGTCCCATCCTATTCAATTCACTCTGTGCTCTCTGTCTCTGTATGTGTGTGCATGTGTGTATGTGTGTGTGCGTGCATGCGTGTGTGTGTGGTCCCACCAACTACCCACATACTGAAAAATTTTAAGACTTACAAATATTGTCTTTCCATGTAGGAATGTAAACAGTTCACTTTTGGTAAGTCCCTTATGACTTCCCTTTGCTGTTTACTTTTTCATGCTTCTTCTCATTCTTGTGTTTGAAAGTCAAATTTTCTTTTCAGCTCTGGTCTTTTCATCAAGAATGCTTGAAAGTCCTCTGTTTCACTGAAAGACCATATTTTCCCCTGAAGTATTATACTCAGTTTTGCTGGGTAGGTGATTCTTGGTTTGAGTCCTAGTTCCTTTGACTTCTGGAATATCCTATTCCATGCCCTTCTATCCCTTAATGTAGAAGCTGCTAGATCTTGTGTTATCATGATTGTATTTCCACAATACTGGAATTGTTTCTTTCTAGCTGCTTGCAATATTTTCTCCTTGAGCTGGGAGTTCTGGAATTTGGCCACAATGTTCCTAGGAGTTTCTCTTTTTGGATCTCTTTCAGGTGGTGATTGATGGATTCTTTCAATACTTATTTTGCCCTCTGGTTCTAGAATATCAGGGCAGTTTTCCTCGATAATTTCATGGAAGATGATGTCTAGGCTCGTTTTTTGATCATGACTTTCAGGTAGTCCCATAATTTTTAAATTGTCTCTCCTGGATCTATTTTCCAGGTCAGTTGTTTTTCCAATGAGATATTTCACATTCTCTTCCATTTTTTCATTCTTTTGGTTTTGTTTGGGGATTTCTTGATTTCTCAGAAGGTCATTAGACTCCATCTGTTCCATTCTAATTTTGAGAGAAGTATTCTCTTCAGTGAGCTTTTGAACCTCTTTTTCTATTTGGCTAATTCTGCTTTTGAAAGCATTCTTCTCCTCATTGGCTTTTTGAACCTCTTTTGCCAACTGAGTGAGCCTATTTTTCAAGGTGTTATTTTCTTCAGCATTTTTTTGGGTCTCCTTTAGCAAGGTATTGACCCATTTTTCATGCTTTTCTTGCATCTCTCTCATTTCTCTTCCCAGTTTTTCCTCCACCTGTCTAACTTGATTTTCAAAATCCTTTTCGAGCTCTTCCATGGCCTGAACCCACCGGACATCCCCCTGGGATGTCTGGGTTACAGAGGCCCAGAACTCCACATCTTTCCCTGATGGTAAGACTTCTTCCTCGTCATCAGAATTGAAAGGCGGGAACATCTGAACCCCATCAAAGTAGCTTTCTATAGTCTTATTTTTCTTCCCTTTTCTGGGCATTTTCCCAGCCAGTTACTTGAGTTCTGAGATTCCTGTCCACCCCCACCTAGATCCTCCCAACTAGTGCTTGGGGTCTGAGATTCAAATAGGCTTTCAGTGGCAGGCTTGGCTGCTATTCAATGTGAGCTTAAGTTCTGGTGCTGGGGTGGGGGCAGGGCCACCTCCCAGGGTCAGTTCCCTCAAGGGCTTTATGCAGAGACCTTCAGTAATGGGGCGGGTGGGGGCAGGACTGTCTCGCAGGCTCAGTTCCCTCAGGGGGTTTATGCAGAGACCTGAACTTCTGCCTGCTGCTGCCTGCTGTCCCGGGCTGCCGCCACTGCCCCCGCCACTGCCTCTGCCACTTCCTCTGCCGCTGCCTCTGCCACTCCCCCTGCTGCTGCCTCCCAAGGGGGCCCAAGTCATGGAGACACCCTGCTCCCCTCTCAGCCAGCCCAGACATCTCTCTCACTGACCTGTAGCGTCTGTGGGCGGAGGGACCTTCCCGGCCACCGGAGGTTCCATCCCTGAAGCCTGCTCAGATCTGCTCCTCTCGGCCATGCGGCCAGGGCAGCTGAGGGGTGTACTCTGCTTTCTGGGGCGTGATGGACCCTGGGGACGGCTCTCCAGGGCTCTCTGGAACAGAAATCTTTTCCACTGTGTTTCTGCGCGCCTTGCAGTGATCCAGAATTTGTGGGGATTTCTTCTTGCAGGAAATATATGGGCTGTGGGTTTGGAGCTAGCATACGTGAGTCTTTCTACTCTGCCATCTTGGCTCCATCCCCGGGTTAGTCTATTTTTAAAGGTATTATTTTCTTTAGCATTTTTTTGAGTTTCCTTTGGCAAGCTGTTGACTCGTTTTTCATTATTTTCTTCCATTACGCTCATTTCTCTTCCCAATTTTTCGACTATTTCTCTTACTTGATTTTCAAAATCTTTTGAGTTCTTCCATGGCCTGAGACCAATTCATATTTTTCTTAGAGGCTTTAGCTTTGTCTGCTTCTGGCTGTATGTTATGATCTTCCTCATCACCAATGATGTAAGAAAATATATCTTCACCAAGAAAGTAAGAATCTATAGGCTCTTTCTTTTTCCCTAGTTTATTCATTTTCCCAGCCATTCACTTGACTTTTGAGCTGTATTAAGTGGAGGGCTCCAGAAGCAGCCTCTGCTTCAGCAATAGCTACAGCCACCCTGGGACAGGGATTGGACTATGTTCCCCTCTCAGCCATGTGACAGACCCTTCCATCGACCTTCCAAATTGTCTTGGGTTGGAAATTTGCTTCAGTCTAAGGTTTTATGGCTTTTGCTGCTCTAGAATTTGTTTAGAGTCATTTTTTTTTTTGCAAATTTTTTGAGGAGTTTGAGGGGAGAGCTGTACAGGTCCCTGTTTCTACTCCACCATCTTGGCTCTGCCCTTTTAATAAATATTTTGAATGAATAAGTGAAGTTACTTATTCATGAAATGCTACCAAGTACCTCATCTCTATTCTAAACTCTTCTGGATAGCCTAGAAACCCTTAAGGTCTTATGCTTTTTCAATTAGTGGAAAACTCTCAAATGTGAAATAGTCTAGCTGGGTATGACCTAGTAGTTTCCAAATCTCATGTGCCAATACCCCTATATGGCTTTATATAACAATGAGTCTCTAACATTTTCATTAAAAAAAACAAACAAACCTCTTACCTCCCCCTACCCTGCCACCCTTTTCAGTTTCCTTTTCTGTGCTGTCTTCATTCTTTAGATTGTAAGCTTCCTGAAGGCAGAAGTTGTCTATTCTGTGTCCTCAGTGTAGCAGGCACTTAATAAATGTTTACTGATTAATTCAAATAATGTTTTACTTAATATGATAAAGTATAATTTTATAACACTTCTTAAATTTACAGTAATACGTTGATACTAACAGAATACATTTTTCATATCTGTAATTTATAAAATAGCTACAATACTACAATCATTCATGTGGATGGACAGGCTCATGCTCCAAGGTCAAATTTCTCACAATCTGGTGTCACTGATGCTATTTCTCCTCTTTGACTGGAGTGAAAATACAATAAGCTTTTCAGGCTCAAATGTTTGTTTCAACACGTGATCACAAATGTATTAACTGTTGTTGTTCAGATAAAAGTAAGACCAAATGTATAGTATTGGTCTGCAAAAAATGGTATCCATTCATATTTAGAAATACAAAAATCATTTTTGTAGTTTAATCAAGTGATAAACAGGTTGTAACTTTCTTCTGTTTCATTTTACAAGGCAGATGTTTTTTCATTGACAAATATATTATTTTTTAAAATTATGGTGTTAAATTTTTGAAAAATTCAGTTGGGTTCTCTTTCTGGATCAGAGTGTGAATTGAGGATTGTAAACTGATTTATAGTTCTTTGCACTGTTTCTCAGAAACATACACTTTTAAAAAATGGCCACTGGGTGGTGCTAAAATTTTAGTGTCTGTCAAGCTTTAGCTAAAATGAGTATTTCCTTTTTTTTTTTGAGGATATTTTTGTAGAATACTTTATTTCCTCCTGTGACTTAACAGAAAGTGAATTTAATACCGACTAAGCCTAGAGCTTACTGATTGGCAAAAACTGTAATCTCCAAAAATGAACATGTAGCATTATACATATGATAATTAATACTTTACAAACATTTCATAATCTGAGATGACACTCCAGTGATTTTTCCTGGAGTCCTGCTGTAACTTTGTGTCTTTAAGCAAAAAATTTTAAAAGGACCCTCTCAATCTTTTTTTTTTTTTTTGGAACCTGTCACTTTTAAAAATAAATTTTGTGGGGTTTTTTTAAGGTATGAACAAAGGAAGGAAAGGACTAGTAAGGGAGTAGCCGTTTAGCTAGATGAAGATGAGAACATGGGGAAAAGCAGAAGAAGAAATTGCTGGAATTAAGGGAAGAGGGGTGAATTTGATGACTATGGGCCTGTAGAACAACTAGAAGCCCCATCCACCAGATCTTGTAAAGATGATGGGCAGAAAAACCAAGAACTTGGGTGGAAGTAGCATTGTGTTTAGGCCTGGCATCCAAGTCAGTAAATACCTGGTGATCACATTCCCAGGGATGTGTGCTGAGCTCTCACAAACAGGTGACTGCACCTCTGGCAAGGCCATCACCAGCAGATGAGAGCTCCACCTCCTGCTATGGGGTGTGAGAACTGCTTCTTCCCCATATTCCCTTGACACCCCACACCACATTAAGGCAGTGTGTGAGGAATTGTATCCTTTAGTGTATGGGTGACTTTAAATGACTCCATTGCTTAATTTTTCTGTTATTTCCTTGCTTTTCCATCTCAACTAAATGCTCTATTATTTGAATGAGGTTCCTGCTTGTCTATTGGTAAAAAATGTTTGAAATGGAAGCTCAAGCATATTTATAATTTACAAATTATAAATATGGAAAATGTATTCCATTAATAATTGCGTAATTCTGATTCACAAAAACAATTCATTCCGTGCCACAAGGCTCACAGAGATGAATAAAAATGGAAGACATTTGCAGTGTGTTTTATGGTTTCCAACACGTGACACACGTTATAGCGTTAACCTCAAAATGTAAGTGGCCCAGCCCCTCTGCCTGGTGTCCAAGGGATCCCCAACTTCGGTGGCCCTTTTCTACCCTGATTTCACATCATGTCCCCCCAGAAGCCCCCCTGCACACGCCCTTTCCCCAGACTTCCCGCACGTGCACGCTCCCATCCCCGGGGCTGTGGAGCCCACGTGGCCCTTCACGCTCCTCCCCGGAGCCTCGCACGGCCGCAGGCACAGATGACGCATGCGCGAGCTCTGAGCGGCTGGAAGCCACGTGCTCCACGGGCAGCCAGTGACCGGGGAGATGGCGAGTGCTGGCGATGCCGCGGCCTCAGGCCTGTTTCCATCCCTGTCCCTTCTCCGTTCCCGAGCCTTACCCCTTAGGTCACTCGAAGTCTGGCCCTACCTCAGCGCCCTCTGCATGTCCCGAAAGCTCCAAACCCATTGGTTGATGCGAGAAAGGCCCGCCCACCCCGGGACCAGCCCGTTTGTCATTGGTCGATTCCCTCCGCCCCCGCCCTGCTCCACCCAATGGCACCACGAACATCGCTTCTCCTCCTCATAGTCCATGTTTCCTCTCCCTTTCCGCCGGATACCAACGAGAGGAAGTACCGGAGGAATAAGAGCCGACCCACTCTTGGCCTCTAGGGCCCGGAAAACAAGAGAACCACCGAGATGGGGCGACTTCCAACTCTCCTAGAAAGGAACCACTTCCGAACAGGGGCTCAGGACCGGGGCCTGAGCCTTGGAAGAGCGGCCGTGCGCGCGGGGGCTTCTGGGAGGGGGCGGAGCCCGGGTGGGGGTGGGGCCAGGCCTGGGAGTGATGTCACGGACCCAGGGTCGGGCATGCGCCCCACACTGCAGGGGGCACCTACCCGTTGTGCCATTTGTGGGTTCCAGCGGCCTTCTTGATTATTGATTGGCAGTGAAACAGTCGCATTCAGCCTCTCCCCACGCTCTTCGCTCGACACTCCCAACTCGGGGTCCTAGAACTTGTGCTTTTTCAATTGGAGACTTTCACCATAATTGGCTTCCTTTGTAATCCCATGTACTTTATTCCACACCCTTGAACACTTTCTTCCAAGAAGGGGGGCTTGGGCCAAATGGTTCCATGACCCTTGTCCTGGTGACGTCATCCTTCCTCGTGGCTTCTGTTACCGCCACGTGCTGACTCCCAGAGGACGTCTCCCTACCCCACCCCGCAAATGAAGCCCTCTTCTGAGTTCGGTTTCTGAGATCCAGCGCTGGAGCAGGACCCTTTCCTTGTGGGGACTGAGATGTCTCCGCTTGGAAGGTCCAGTGGTGATCGCTGATGCAGGACCGCAGTAAAGGGGAGAGACATTAAGGTCCCGTTCTCTGCTTCTTCATCCACACCTGAATAAGTAACCTTGCTACTGTGCCAACGGTGTGATGACGTCTTTCATGGTCCATTTCATTGCATGGTAAAGTCTGACGCTCCACAGTTTGGCTTGCGTCTAGCTTCCAGCCTTCTCTTATCCTGCTCCCCTTCTTATACTCTACATTCTAACCATATGACACTGTGTTGTGCCCTCCCCATTCACTCGGTCTTCATCACTTCGCAGAGATCTTCCCAGGCTTTCCTTCCCATCTGTGTTATTTCCTATGGTGCAGTAATATTTCATTACAGTCATATGCTACAATTTGTTCTCCCATTCCCCAATCAGTGGGCACCTGCTTTATTACTAGTGTTTTGTTACCATAAAAAAGACTGCTATGAATATTTGAGGGTATATGAGATCTTCCTTTTTTAACCATTAACTTCTTTGGCAGTGAAAAAAAAAAACCCGAGGAAAAGTATCAACTTCTCTCAGCAATGTCTATGCAAAGACAAGAGAATGTTTGTCTGAGCAGACAATGCATATTTCAGCCACTAATACTGCTGAATACACTCATCTACAAAATAGCAACAAATATTTCTCCAAAAGGCAAATCAAAACAAACCTGAGGTTTTACCTAAATACTCAGCAAATTGGCAAAGGTGACAAAATATGGGTATAGTTGAAAGGGTTAAGAAAAGACGAGAACATTTATGTATTGTTAGTGAAACTATGGATTAGTACATTCATTCTGGGGAGCATTTTCAATTTTTCAAATATAGATAAATATAGATAAAATTGCAAATATAGATAAATTTTGTAAATATAGATAAAATGTCCATAACTTTTGATCTAGAGATTCCTGAAAAGACCTAAAGATACAACATGAAGTAAACAGAGCCAGGAAAACCAGAGCCAGACAAAATAATAAGTAAACAGAGCCAGACAAAAACTGCAACAATATACATTGAAAGAACAACCATTACAAGATAGTAGAAATTAAAATGTTGCGGAATTATGAAGAACAAGCCTGGGCCCGAAGAAGACACACTTTCTGGGTGGGGAGGGGGGGTGGGGGGTGGCGTGAGATCCACAGCTGCTGAATATTGGTCAGGTTTTTTCAATGTATTCATTGGCTTTGTTGAATTTTTTATTTCTCTTTTTATAGGGGACAGTTCTTGGGGAGGGGAAACAATAGAGGAGAAGTTACAAGATATCAATAAAATTTTATGAAAAAATGTTTTCATGTCTAAATAAAAAACATTAAAATTGTTTTGAAACAGAAATATTCTTTTATTGTGATTGATCCCAGTAAGAGGACAGAATCTTTGAGACATCTCATCACAGCTTGGATCTCTTCGGTTGCTGCATTCTGGATTATTTTTAATGACAAGCATAATTTCCACTGAACTTTAAGATTTACAAAATACTCACAACTCTAAGGTAGGTAGTATAATGACTATCCCTACTTTATACTATTTCCTCAGAAGATGAAATGATTGCCCAGGGTCACATGCTAAGGGGTTGGAGAGTCAGGATATGAGTTCCAGGCCTGTCTAGTCCTCTTCACTACACCATGTTCTCTAAAACTATTCTAACTTCTTTGGCCATACTTGGCACCAGTAATGATACCTTCCTCAGAATTTATTTTTGTGTTAAAAATATTGACAACTTTTGGATTATGAAGGAATTTTCTAATATGTTTGATAAGGTGTAAACATATTGCCACACAGTCTTTACTCACAAAATATTTTATAAAAATTGAGTAATAAGAACATTTTTATATAATAATGCCATCTTCCTTTTTTTTACTTGGAAGATTAACTGAGTACTTTTCCTTTTGGGATCTTATTTGATAGTTATAGCAGTCCTGTGAAACAGGCAGGGCAGGTATTCCCATTTTACAGATGAGAAGACAGGTTCAAAAGTTGATGTTTGAAAGAGTCAACATTACAACCGAGAACATAGGTCATAGAAATGTGAGTGCCGAAAAGAACCTGCCAGATCACCAAGTGATCCTAAACAGTGGCATGAAGCCACAGAGACGAGTGAGTGGAGGTCCTTTGTTTACTGAGCACCTGCTAAGTGCAGGGCACTACCGGGGGTGCAGAGACACGCACGAGGTGACCGAGTGGCCACAGGAAGGGCAGTCCGGGCACCAGGTCCTGCCAACACTCGCACCTCCCGGCCTCAGTTTCCTCACCTGTACAGTGAGAGTCAGGGTTCGGAGGTCCCTCCGAGAGGCTTTCTTCATAGTAAAGGAGGAACCCGGCACGGAGCGCACGCAGGACGTGGGTCAGAACCTCAGGGCCAAGATCGGAGCAGCTGGAAGCGCCCTCGGAGGCAGGTCTAGCACCCCGGGTTACAGAAAAGGAAAGCCGAGGCCCGCGGGGCAGTCCGCACGGCCGGGCTGCTGGGTTAGAAGCCGGCTCCCCTCCTGCGCTTTCCTCACGCCTGCTTAGGCCGTATCCGACCCTTGGGTGGCATGCTTCCTTCTCTAGGCCACTTTACAGATGAGGAAACTGAGGCAAACTGGGTACAATGCCTTGCCCAGGGTCCCGGTGAGTGAGCGTCTGAGGCTGCCTCCGGGCCGGGCTCCACCCCCCGGGCCGGGCTCCACCCCCCCCGGGCCGGGCTCCACCCCCCCCGGGCCGGGCTCCACCCCCCGGGCCGGGCTCCACCCCCCGGGCCGGGCTCCATGTGGGCCATCCAGCCCGGGCCGTTATCCTCGGAGGCGGTGATAGCACCAGGGCTCCCGGGCTCAGCCTCCTACGTCACCCGCGCCCTCCCCGCGGAGGCCCAGGTGAGGAGAGGCGGCCAGACCACCGAGACGCGGGGCCTCCGGGCGGCCTAGAGAGGAAGAGGAAGTCCGGGCTCGGCGGGCTCGGCCGGGCCTTTGTCCTGGCGGCGGCGCGGGCCCGGCCGGCTGGCGCTGCTCTTCCTCGGTGAGGCGGGCCGGGGTGCGGGGCGGGCCCTCCCGCCGGGCTCAAGCCCCTCCTGCGGGGAGGCCGGGCGCCCCTCCCCGTCCCCCGCCCCTGCCCCGTGGTGAAAGCCTCGGACCCCGAGCCCCGGGGGAGGGGCGGCAGTCGCCGGGGGCGCCCCGACTTCTGACAAGCAGTGAGGCGGGCACAGACGGTGGGTCCCCGGCGGGGCCCCTGCGGAGGGGCGCCTGGTTCAGAATCCGCGCCTTCTCCTGGACGTCCTACGGAGGAGCCCGGCGGGGGGCCGCCCCTCCCCCGCCACGGGCCCCGCCTCTCGTAGGAGCTCGGGGTTTACCCAGAACGGCCTCGCTAGGAGTCTGCTTTTACGGGAGTTGGGGGGCGGGGGCAGGACCCGTGGTTTTGTCGGTGCAGGATCTCCCTGGTGAGGCCATGCCCTCCGCGTATTCACATTAGCAACTCTTGCACAGTTTTCTGACTTGCTGGGGAGGACTGAGAGGAGGCGACCGGCCGAACCTCACAGCCGCGGGCAGCGGTGGTCATCCTGACCTGAGCGCAGGGCTTTGGGGTTTCAGGAACACTTCCGTGACAGCTGTGAGAGACGCACTGAAAGTGCTATGCCGGGTCTGATCCCTTAGACACTCACACGTGTGACGGGCCGCTTGCGGCAGGGCCCCGGGGAGGTCACAGTTGTCCGGCGATGAAATGTGGGGTACAGCGCCGTCATGCCTTAGGTCTGAGGCCTCTCTCCCTTCATTCACAGAGTCCGGCACTGTAGGCCTGCTCTTCCTCTCTGCATCACTCCCTCCTGCCAGAGACTGAAGACACTCCCATCTCTCTGGGTTTCAGTGGCTGCTCTCTCCTGGTTTCCTCCTCCCTCTCTGCTCAGTCCTTCTCATTCTCCTTCACAGAACCCTCATCTGTCTCCCACCTGCTGTATGTAAGTATCTCTCCAGGCCCTGTTCTGGACCACCTTCTCCATGTACACACCTTCTTTCTTTGGGATTGCCTTAACCCCCATGGATTTGGTTATTGTCCCTACGAAGAAGACATTCAGATCTCTGAGGCTGCTAGGGGGTGCAGGGGATAGACAACTGAACCTGGAGTCAGGAAGACCCGAGTTCAAGTCAAGCCTCGAACACTTATTAGCTGGGTGATCCTGGGCAAGTCATTTAACCTATGGCTGCCCCAATTTCTCATCTAAAAAACGTGGACCATAATAGCACCTTTGTCCTAGGATTGTTGAGGATGAAATGAGGTATTTCTAAAGTGCTTTGCAAATCTTTGAGTGTTATATAAATCGTCTACATATCCAGCCCTATGCTACCTGCATCTGGTTTACCTTATTCTTCTCCAATCTGCTATGTCTAAAACAGAATTTAGTAAAGGCTCCTCCACATTTCTGTATTCCTATTAAAGGACCTTAGAGTCCTTCACTCCCACATGTCCTCTCTGCCCCTCCCCACCTGCACCCCATATCCAGTCAGTCTTGTTAATGCTTTCTCTCTGTCACCTCTTTCCCTCACTCAAAGGCCACTAGTTCAGGATTTTATCCTCCCTCCTCAGAACTTCTGCGACAACTTCCTAATTAGACTCTCAGCTTATAGTCTCACTCATGCCCAGTCTGTCCTCCACGAAGCTGCCAGAATCTTCTTAAAAAACAAAGCAGATCATGTTCTGCTACTCAAGACGCTTCAGTGCCCCACATTCCTTGCTTTGCCTTTGACTGCTGACTCCAGCCTGGGGGCTCACCTTACTCATCCTCCTACTTACCTAGAGTGGGAAGTCTTCCTTGTGATCGTAGATTTAGGAGTGTACCGTTTCCCCACCTTCAACTCCCACAACCTAAGAACTCGCAGTCATGACTCCTCCGAGGGACTTTTCCGTGCTCTTTTGAACATTATTCTCCTCTTTCACTGATGCTTTGTCCCAGCCACACTGACCTATTTGCTTTTTCCCCCACCTGGCACTCCATACCCCTTCTCTTGGCCTTTTTTTCTTTTTGTATGTTATATCCTCATTACCTAACCTAGTGCCTTCGTGGAGAAAGCACTTAAATGCTGCCATGGTCGAATTGCGTATGTGTGAAAGGCATCTCTTCACAAGCAAGCATTGTAGGGAGTGTTCTGTCCTTTCCTGGAATTCTGCTTTACGGCCACGTCCTGGTGTGTGATCTTTTTTGTCTCAGAACTCAGTTCTTTGCCATCAATTCATTTCTCTTATGTTAACAATGATTTTTTGTGTCTCAGTAGATGATACTCATTCCAACTCTAAGAAGTTTCCAGCAAAGCTGAAGTCAGACTAGAATTGATGTCTACCAGGCAGACCCCAGCTGGCCAGAGGAGTGAGTGGGAGTAAGAGTATAGAGGCCATCCTTTGAGTGAGATGACCACAAAAGAGAAAAAAGGTACAGGCCTGGATCCATTGGGCCCTATGTCAGTAAAGGAGGAGGAAGAGGATGAAGACACTTGGGATCAGGTAGCAAACCTGTATGAATACACTGAGGCTACGGTTACAGGGGAATATTTTTAGGCTGGCCTTGGTGGACAGGTGGATCAGGACAGAAAATAAGAAATGGGATGTATGATCTGGCCCAGGGGTGGGAAACCTGCAGCCTTAAGGCCACATGTGGCCTTCTAAATCCTGAAGTGAGGCCTCATGACTGAATCCAAATCCTCTAATTTGTTCTATAAAATATGGATTCAGTCAAAAGACCACACTTCAGGATTTAGAAGGCCACATGTGGCCTTAAGGCTGCAGTTCCTCACCCCTGGTTTGACCGCTGGGAGAAGGGAGAGAAGGATGTTTAAAAACAGGAATCTCAAGTCATCCATCCTGCTCTCTTGTTAGTGTCTGAGCCCTTAACTATCAAGAATGTAATGGAAATGCTTCCTTATGCAAACAGCATCTAGGCTGTCATGCTGTAGTTCATAGGATTTAGATCTGTGGAGACAAGCTGTATGTAGTTCATGACATTCCCACACTGCCCTTAGACCTGCTGAAATTAAGACAAAATTTCCTATAACCTGTAATAATAGTCAAAATTTACAATTATATAGCACTTAAGGTTTCCAAAGTGGTTTTCTCACAAACCCTGTAAGGTAGAGAGTTCAGATAATAATTATTATCTTATAATATCTTATAATAACATACAATAATTTTATTATAATAATTAATAAGATCAGAGTTTCTGTTCTTATTCCTCTACCACTGTGAGCTGTATCTGGCTTCAGGTCTCAGGAAGGACTATTCTATAAAGTGATCTATAGGCTATCAGGCCCCGCCGTGTTTGCCAGATTAATTATCACATCTGCTTACCAGATGTTCAGAAAGTGAATTCTTGTGGGAGAGCGCCCCAGAGCCGGAGTAAGATGTGCCAGGGGAGTGAGTGAGAGGAAGAGTATGAGCTGTGATCTCTCTTGAGTCTTCCTGTCATGGCTCTAACCATAGACATGTGCTTCCAGGTCTCAGCCCCTATCCAGACACTGCAGGTACCCAGGGGAAAAGCCCAGGTGTCAAGTCTGATGTCACCCCACAACTGTTCATCAACTGGAACCTCTCTGCTACCTGCTGTGATGACCAGATACAGGGACAGGAATCATGGGAGTGTGGCTGCCCTGGGTAAGACCTTTCCCTTGATTTAGAGTTTCCTCTTTTCTTGGCTTCTTTTCGTCTTTGTTAGTGTCTGCAGGGTCTCTGAAAATTTTTTCTTCTCTGAGGCCTTCAGATTGTCAGCCTGTTATGCCTAGCTAGTTCCTCCTGAAATTCTTTTGTTACAGTCTATATTTAATTACATGTGCAGATTCTGTTTCCCAGCAGGACGTAAGCTCCTTAAGGGCAGGGACGTGTGCCTAGCACACAGGAGGCCGCTGATAAATAGTTGTTGATTGACAGGACAGAATTTTCCTTTACCAGCTCCAGAATCAGCCCTGAGGTCACTCTGGCTACAGAGAAGGGCGATATGTCATCCAGTCAACCAGCTGTTATTTATTTGTGCAATTACATTATTGTACCATGTACAAGGCACTGCACTAGATATTGAAGTGATTACACATCAGCGTAAGACACTCTTCCTTCACTCAAGGAGTTGACCAAGCCCCCAGATCTCCATCTGTCTCTGATTAGAGAGAGTCATCCTCGAACTCAGAGGGACCTTAGAACACAGAGTGGTAAGAGCTGAGAGACTGTAGAACGGAGACAACGATGTGCTTTGGAAGTGCGTAGAAAGGAGAGGTTACTGTGGGCCAGGATCAGGAAAGGCCAGGTAAAGAGGTAAGATCTGAATTCTGGGCTGTGAAAGAGAGAAGAAGAGAGAAGTAGAGCATTTTAGACACACAGAAGAGTAGGAACAGAGGCACTGAACCAGGAATATGCTAGGTGTGTTCAGGTAGCCATTAAGTAGGCCAGTCCTGTAAGGGAGTGGAACTGAAAAAAGGAGATTTAGGCCAGATTAAGGACCACCTGGAATGCCTGGTTCCTGTGAGTTCCCTGCTTCTTTTGAGATTTTGCTCTATCTCCATGCTAGGCCTAGCGGTTTGCCTTTCCTATCCTCTCACTTATCTAGAATGGGGAACCTTCTTTGTTGTTCTAGGTTTAGGAGGTGGTCTCCCCTTCCTTTTCTCTACCTTCTTCCTCAATCCAACGACTCCCAGGAAATTTCTCTTCTGTGGGACTTTACTATACTCCTGAACTGAATATTTTTCAGTTCAGATCACTTCCTCCCAGGTCCCAACATCAGTATTAAGCAATACCGCACTCCCATCTTTTGTGATATGATTTCCATTCATCTTTTGCTTTAGACTTGATAGGGGATGAATAGGAGGGGAAGAGTGGCAGAGCTGCAGAATTTAGAAGGGAAGTCCTGCCTGCCTTGGTCTGTGGCTGCTATTTCTCTCGAGCCACATCATTACCACCGTCCATGGGCTGTTAGAGCAATGTGCATTTGACTTAGGTGGCTGAAGATGAGACAAAATGGTACAATGGAAAGAATGCCAGCTTTCAAGTCAGAGGCACTGGCTACAAAGGCTGACTGTGCTCCTTACTCCCTGTGTGCCCTTGGGCACAGCACTCTGGTTTTCTCAAATGTAAGACAAAGGGCTTGGACTAGCTAGCCCTTAAGGCCTTTCTCAGTCTAAAGCCATGATTCTTCCCTTCTCTAGGAGGCCTTCCACTCAGAGTCCAGGGATGGTAAATGACTACCAGAGGGCCAAATCCTGCCAGTCATTTATATTTTTAAATAAAATAATAAACCTTTATTCTTAACTCGGGGCAGACCCAATCTGATGTCTGCCATTGTTCGCTGACCTCTCTTCTAAACTCTCTTTGACTGTTCATCTTATTCCCGGTGCCAATATATCAAGACTTGATAGATCTTGGGCTTCAGGTTACCCACTATGCAGGCATGGGACCTCGTGTTTTTGATAACAGCCATTTGATGGTAAAATGTAAATTTGCAGGGTTGAGCTTTTACATTAAATGTATCTTTTTAGCAGATTCTTTTGGAAGAGATATAAGGAAGTGTTTGGCAACACTCCTTGGCTGTCTGCCTCCTCCAGCTTAGCAATCCTAAAAATCACACCTTAAAATGTAGCCCTGTTCTACCCCACCCCCAAAATAGTATTGACTCAGGTTCCCAGAAAAGGGGGTTGACAAACCCCTTAAAGATCTCCCCCCTTGCTTGAGAACCCTCCTCGTCTTTGATGGGACACTAAAGCCTTAGTTCAAAACATTTTTGACCATTATTGTCTTCTGAATTAGAAACTGATTCCAAAGCAAATCAGTTCCTAAGGGCAGGGACTACATCTTGAGCATTTCTGTATTCTTTCGAGTGCATTGCACATAAGAGGGTCTTAGTCAATATTTGTTCACCAGTTTCTCCTTCGGTTGATTTCTTTCATTCACTTTATGTGTGTGCCTCTTCCTCCTCATTCCTTGAATGTCCCCTGACACTGATTTCCCCCTTCCCCACCATATCCCTATGGTCATAAGCCACGACTTAGGTTTGCCTAAACTGCTCTTGGTGGTCCTAAGTTTGAGAATGGAACAAAATGACCCTTGCAGGCCATGTATCAGTTAACCATACTTAACCATAACAGAAGAATATTCAACAAGGAAATTCAGCCAGGACAATGATTTAGCTGAGCAGCGTTTCCTAGCTTTCTGTGTATAGCCTGTGGGAGTCCACCAGTATAACCTCACAGCCCAGTTAAGAGTTCCCTGTGGCCTTTTTTTGCCCAGATGACCAGGAAGCGACTGCAGCAGCTTAAACCTTAGTCCGCTGAGCCAACTAAACATGAGGATGGTTTCAGTAACTTCTAAGGAAACACTAGGCTAACCAGCACGGGGCAGGGTCTTGGGATATTGCTCCTACAACTATCTCCACTCAAACCATATACTTAGTTGTGTGACCATAGATCACTTCTAGGAACTTCAGTTTCCTCCCTATGAATCTACAGAAATGAAAATAATTGTACTGCCTGCCTTATATTGTGAGAAGTGATGTGTCCACCTCAAATACTTCACTGCTTCACTCATTGTCAACATGTATACTTCTCTAATACATACATATCATATATACATAGTATGTATTCTTCTGCAATTTAATAGTGGAAATTTCTGTAGCCATAAAAATTCCCCACCCTGTGGCCACCATGGTAATGACAGTTACTCCAGATTAGAGATTGGATTATAGAAACCCAGCAACCCATAGCTAAAGCATTCCTAGCTTGGCAGGACCCATCAGAGCTGGTGCTCCACTGCTATGGCCTTGGAGAACCAGGATCACCCTCCAGGGCATAGAGATGTATTTCAGGTAAACCTTGAAGTGCTATTAGCAATGTCAGTTATTTCTATTATTGCTATTTTATCTTATCTGAATTCAGCCCCTGACTATGCTATGAAACAACTGTACAGCTATCTAAAGAGGTCACCACTGTAAAGTCACTATTACCCAATTCCCTCTTAGCATTGCAAAACAGGTGAGAATTTAATCTTTTGTAATTGATTTTGTGTCAGGTGGTAAGACCACACCTGGAGGTGATGAAGTCTTTGAAGAAGAAGGATACCACACAGTGGCATCAGGAAGACTCCAGCAAGATATTACCCTGGGATCCAAGTTTGTAGAAGCTTGTGAAGGGGAACGTGGAGGAGAAGTGAGGCAGCCAATAATCCCTAAAAGGAGGACAGTAAAGGGAGAGCACCAAGATTTCCCGAGAATTATGGATGAAGATGAGACAAGCCCCTCAGGAGAAAGAAGCCAGAACTGTGAAAAACCGGCGGAAGGTTTCAGCCTTGGCTTAAAACTTACTGCACACAAGAGAATCCAGAATGCTTATGCATGTGATGAATGTGGGAAAGCCTTCAGTCAGAGCTCTACCCTTATTGTACATCAAAGGGTCCACACTGGGGAGAAACCCTATGAATGTCAGGAGTGTGGGAGAGCCTTCACGAGGAGCTCACACCTTATACGACATCACAGAATCCATACTGGAGAAAAACCCTATAAATGTAATGTGTGTGGGAAAATGTTCAGTCAGGGCTCAAGCCTAATTGTCCATCAGGGAGTCCACACTGGGGAGAAACCCTATGAATGTCAGGAATGTGGGAAAACCTTCAGTCGAAGTTCACGCCTCATTGTCCATCAGAGAATCCACACTGGGGAGAAGCCCTATGAATGTAATGAATGTGGGAAGGCCTTCAGCTGTAGTTCCTATCTTATTGTCCATCAGAGAATCCACACTGGGGAGAAGCCCTATCGATGTAATGAGTGTGGGAAAGCCTTTGGTCAGAGCTCACATCTTATTTTCCATCAAACCACTCATGCTCGAAAGAAACATAAGCTAGCTGCACTGGTCAGAGCACCATCCTGACAGGCAAGGTTTCAGCTGTGTGTGTTCAGTATTTATTTCTGTGCTCTGCCATTTGCCTAATAATGCTAGGTGCTATGGGAGTGGGAGTTGAATTGGACATTGAACCTCACTTGGATATAGATAAATGGAGGAGAGAGGGAAGGACATTCCAGGTGAAGGAAACAGAAAGAGGAAAGGCAGTTGGGAATGATTTGGGGAAGGGGGGTGGAACAGGAGGGATAGTATTGGGGTATAGTAGTAAAAATTGACTAGGTAAATTGGGCCAAATTATGGAGGACTTTAAGAACTCATTAAATTTCCTGGACCTATCTATGTATGAAATGAGCCATATTTAAAATTGTTTTCAGTGATCAGATATGCTTTGAGCTATTTTTTCATGCATGTGGCCAAAGGGGAGGAGAAAAGGGTCTTCAGGATATACTGAAGCCCCAAATCTTACAAAATATGTGGATATTTTTCCTCCCTCAATGGGAAAGATTCTTCTCAGACTTTCTCAGATATTCATGAGGGAGACTGGGAGATCTCTAAGGAAACGATGGTAGACTCTAAACAGTAATTTACCCACCCTTTCTGGAGCAAACAGGTTGGGTGTAGATGAGGTCTAATCTACATTTTAAAATGGTATTGAGAGACAGTGTCATAAGTAGAAAGAGCACTGCTCTTAACAGAGAATCTAGCTTCAAATACCAGACTTGGTCAAGCCACTGAACTGTTTGGACTTCAGGTTTCCACATCTATAAAATGAAGGGGTTGAATAAGACGATCTCTATGTTCTCTTCCAGCCCATTGAGCCAACCCCTTTATTTTATGTGATGAGACAAATGGAGCCAAGATAGTTTCAGTGTTTTGACGTAGATGGTAAATGGCAGCATTAGGAATTACTCCAAATCCAACAGCAAGCCAAAACACAGTGTACACCTTGACTGTCACCAGTGGAAAAACTTAAGCATCTAAACCAGAATTGAGCACAATGACTAACACTGATTGTGGAGAAGAGAGGATGAAATACTGCCCTCTAGTGTGAGACTACGGGAGTGAAAGGTTGAAGAGGCGAACCTGGGATTGGATTCTGCTCAAGTGGCTTTCTTTGTTTTGGGATTCTACGGGGGAAGGGTGGGCTTTATCAGAAATGACTGTGTAAAAAAATATCATCTGTAAAATCTAAAAAGCAAATATATTCACAGTCAGGCAGTAAGCAAACAACTCACCTCTCAACAGTTGGTTTTTCTCATTTGCTGAGGAATGAGATAACATTTTACCTTAGATTTATACCCTAACTCGTAACAAAAAAAGCCACCTTGCATTGCAGTTTAGTGTACTGGAAAGAACACTAGATTTGGAGTCAGAGGACCTAGATTTGAAATCTGGTTCTGCTGCTTGCTGCCTATAACTTTAGGCAGGTAACAACTCCTCAGATTGAGCTTTTTTACATGTAAAATTAGGGAATTCCTCATGGACAATTCCTCGTGGTCCTTTCAGCTTTTAACATTGTATGGTCCAGATAGAGACAATTACAAAATAGTTCATTTTGATCACGTGAAATGAAAGACTCCCACACAAAAAAAGAAAAATACATGTAGCATGAGGGAGGCAGTTGTCTGGGGGAAAATTTATTAAGATACCCCTGCAATGAGTTTGATTTATAAGATATGTAAATGATCAGAAAGCTGTTCCCAAATAGAAAAGGGGTCCAAGGATAAGAACTAATTATCTTCCAATGCAATCGTGACCCAGTAATGATCATGTGGAAGAAGGCTTCAGATGACTAAGGAGAAAAACGCAAATCAAAACCCTGAGGTTTCACCTCCCATCCAGCAAACTGGTGAAGAAGACTCAAATAGTCAGTTTTGGAAGGTTACGAGAAGATAGGCATGCTAGTGCACTGCTGATGAAGCTATCCATCAGTACAACCATTCCGGAAGGCAATTCACAATCTTTGAACTAGAGATTCCACTCTTAGGCATATATTCCACAGAGATCAGTGACAAAAAAGAGCGGTTTCAAATGCACCAAAATAATTTATATCAACCTATGTTGTGACTGCAGATAACTAGAAACGAAAGTTCCCAACAACTGCAGTCTACTTGGACAAGCTATGATCCCTGGATGCAGGGGAATATTACTATGCTAAGGAACTAACATGATAAATAAAGAGTCAGGGAAAGACAACAGGTACCAATGCACAGTCAAGTAAGCAGAACCAGGAAAACTACACAGTGACCAACAACCCCTCAAAACAAAACAATGTCAAATTACAGAGAACAAGTTTGGATCCAAAGAGATGTGAGGAGATAGCTCCTCTTTGTTTACAGAAGTCAAGGTCCACAGGTGTAGAATGGTTATGCTGAATTTTTTTCCTCTTCTTTTTTGTAAGAAGTCATATAGGTTTGATTCTTTAGGAGTGAGATGGGACAGCATTACGGGGACCATCTAGGCAGGATAATTTTTTTTTTTTTTTAAATGTATGACTAGTCAGAATTTGGTGTGTCATTTGAGATGTTTATTCCAATTGCAAAATTCTGAAACTACTGCCTAAACCAGTTATTGCATTAAATTTAAAATACACCACAATTATGTTAGAAAATCTATTTGATCTTGTAATTTGCTTTGCTTTGGCAAGGGAAGGACAGTGGGAAAATTGTCTGCCCAGACATCATGGTGCCCGCAGCACCTGATCCCCCACCAAGGGAACCAGAGAGTAAGTATGGTGTGGCTTCAACAGAGGCAGTGACAAGCACCCTTCAGTGACAGATGCTTCCCTCAATCCCAGGGAGGAGCCACAGTCAAAACAGCACAATTCATGCCTAATGAGAGTCTTTGGGCATACAACTGAAGGTCAATACTCAAGCCTGAAAATTCGTAACTTATTATCAAGGAAACACCAGGCTTGTGCCCCAGAGTCTGAGGTTTGTCAAGCTCTGCTCTTAGCCTACTTATAAGGCAGGAAAGGGTGGATGGGGAGAAGTGACTTCCAGAGATTAGAACTGCCTCCTGAGGAGTGGCTGACGGAGCCCTTCTGGTACAGAAAAGGAGTGAAAAAATAGTAAGCAGTATGTGTGGTGCACCATGCTAGACACTTGGTGTACAAATAAATAGTCCTTGCAGTCAAAGGGCTTGTATTCTAATAGGGGAAGGTATCACACAGAGGGAGGCTTAAGGAGGCCATGTGCTGAAGTAACAGTGACCCCACGTGTCATTGTCAGGCATTGTGCTGATCACGGCTCTCAGTGTCTGTATGGCAGGAGAAGGCTGAGGCCAGGCATAGTACAGTGAAACCGTCACCCTTGGACCTGCCATCCTTTTTCTCCCTTAAGCTTCAAGATTTGACTGTAATGAGTGGGTGGGGAAGAAGGGCATTTCCCCCTCCCTCTTCCCCTACTTTTCACAAGCCAGCAGAAACACCATTTTGTAGTACATGGCAAAATTGAAGTTCCTAACTTTCAAGTCCCAGGCACCTGCTACCTCTGTTTCCCTTTCTAAGCACAAGTCAGAGACTAGACACTTCCTAAAACTCTATTGCCCATGTCCAAGATATGGCAGAAGCCAGTGTTTTGCTGACATACTTCAAAAGCATATGGCAGAAGTAGACATGCTTTCAGGAGGCAGAAGCCAATTGATTCTGAATGGATTTTCTCAGCCTAATGAGTTACCATGTGTGTAATCCCAAGTTTGGGAACTTCTGAGTTCCAGTATTCAGGACCAGACCTAGAGATTTCTTCAACAAAGCACTCCTTGGAGAAGGCAGAGGACCACAAAGGCAAATGCTTGTTACTAGAGCCCAGAAGCTGACTCTTAGGGTCCAGGAGATCTGAACTTGCCAACTTCTCCTGTTATATCTGCTGGGCAGTACACATTCTGGGTGAATGGGAAATATTCATTTAGCAATCTCAGAATATCTTTACTTTCTAGGGAAAATTTGGCAAATTATTCTGAATGTTTTGCTCCCTCCTTTTTGAGTCCTTTGTGCTATAAATTTTCTACAACGCGTGAAATAGAGACTGTCATCTATCCAATACTCACATTGTACATTAAGTGCCCGTGTGGTAAATGGGGACCTCATTTTCTACATTTGGGGAAACCTAGATATGAGCTACACTTAAGCTCCATTCTGGAGATTTCCCTGAAGTAAAACTCCAGGGTGGGGACAACAGATAAACTAAGTGGAGAAAGATACCTTTTTCAGGTCAGACTCCCAGGACTGAATCTGCCCTTATGTAAACTTCTGAAGGACAGGTGAGAAAGGACCTGATCAACGAGTGACACTGTGTAGGACTTTATTCACCAATAGGAAATAACTGTAAACTTCTGAGTAGCACCTGATGAAAGAGGTGCCTCAAAAGGATTACTCTATGGTAACATCACTATCAGTATAGGCAGTAAAAACAAAACAAGACAAGTTTGGAGATAATTGCTATAATCTATATAGCTTTAGGTTAACTGAAAACTACTCTAGCATTCACTCAAACTCCAAAAATACTCATTTTACGTCACAGGAGGTTCTGAGGCAAGTCTGCTTGTCAGCTGCTGGAAAGATAAATATGACATCATTTGGATACTTGCTTCATTTATGAGGTAGAATTCCCCAATTAGACTGTAACCTCAATGACAGGCACTTTGCCACCACCACTCCCTTCCTGATGATGTGAAATTCTTTGTCAAATGTGTAGAAAATCTATGTTTAGGGTCTCTGAGTCTGATATTTATAAGATTTTGCTGTAGCCTGATTTAATAGATAAAATACCAAAAAACCCAGGAAACCAAATCTTTTTTTCTCTCCATGGCAGCTTTAGCTCTCATATTTGGGAGGTTAGGGTTTCAGAGGAAGAGGATTTCATAGCTTACCTAACATATGGTAGACAGTTTAGTAACTTGCTTGATAAGGAAAAAAACAAAACGTCTACAGTTGTCAGCCATGGTTAAACTACTGATTTAGAAACACTATTTTAGTTCTTCCATATTTTAAAAGACCTATGACTTTATCAGTGTGCACACTCATATTCAACACAGATGTAATCTTAGGTAAAAAAGAGGTTCATTGCCAGCAGGCTAGCTGACAGGTGAGGGATTTTTTTGGGGGGGGGCATAACAAAGGTGTTTGTAAGTAACTGAACCCAACTGTCCTACCTCACCTCATTAACTGTATGACACAAAAGGTACAAAACAAAGCAAGAGATTTCTCAAAAATCAGAATGGACCAGATTGAATTTAATGATTCCCTGAGACAACAAGAATAATTAAATATTCCCAAAATAAAAATTCCCAGGAACATTACAGCCAAAATCTAGAACTTCCAGGTTAAAGAAAAAATACTAGGAGTCAAAAAGAATTCAAGTGCCAAGAAGCTACAGTCAAGGTCACATAAGATTTAGCAGCCAGTACCATAAAGACGCAAGAAGGCTGAAAGACACAGCTTTACAATCAAGGATGACATAGTCAGCAAAACTAAAATATAACCTACAGGGCAAAAAGTGCACCTTGAATGACAGAGACTTCCAAGCATTCCTAATGAAAAGACTTGTTACATCTAAACTGTGATACAAACGCTGTAGTCAAGAAAATGCAAAAATAAATGAGTATTTGGGACTAAACACGGACAAACTGCTCACATTCTAATATGGGAAGATGAGGGAGTCTATAGGATAGAGGGCCTAGGAGCGATTTTTTATGTAATGATCCTAAAAGGGAAGAGGAAAGAAATATACCTCGGGGTAGAGAGAGAAGAAAGTTGGAGGAAATGACATTATGTTGTCTGGCTGCACAAGTAGGGGAGATTTTACATAAAAAGGAAGGAGTGAGAAAGGAGGTAATACCTGAACCTCCTCATCCGAACTCGTCAAAAGAGGAAAGAACATACGTTCACGCATATACACACATGCACACAGAACTGGGTACAAAAGTACATTTCATCCAACAGGAAAACAGGATGGAACAGGGAGAAGCCAGAGAGAACAAGGGAGATTTAAATGATTAGTCTGGAGCAAACACACACACACTAACCAAGAAGCAGGGAGCAAAGTGAAGGAAAGAAAGGATGAGATCTTATGATTAGGGTGTGGGTGAGGACAGGAAAGCAAATTCCAGGGTGCAGAAGCACTTTGCATCTCCGGCTGCCTATTAGATACCTTAAACTGAACATATCTAAAGTGGAACCTTCCTAAAGCAGTGTATCCCCATCCTCCTAGTCTCTCAGGAGAGACTCCTGCAACCACGGAGTTGTCCTCAATCCTCACTCATCCTCCCCATATCCAATCTGTTAGCAGAATCTGTTGAGTGTCTTCCTAATATCTCTGGCATACACTCCTGTCCTGTGACATGGCCACTACTTAGGTGGAGGCCCTCACCACCTCACACCTGGGCCATTACGAGAGCCTGCAATGATTGGTCTCCTTGCCTTAATTTTGTTCCTGCTCTAGTCCAGTCTCCACTCAGCTGTCAAGCTGATCTTGAAGTTTAGGTCTGACCACATTGTACCCCTATTGCATATAAACTTCCACGACTCCTTATCAGCTCCAGAATCAAAGGGAACAACCCTTTGGCACTCAAAGCCCTTCATAAGCTGGCTCCTACCTCTCCAGTCTTCTTTCACTTTATTTCCCAAAGGTACTGCTTGAGGCTGGTGACACTGGTCTACGTACTGTTCCTCAAACAAGAAACCTGTCTCCTCAACTCTGGGCATTTTCATGGGTTGTCTCCAATGACTGGAATTCTCTCCTTTCTCTTCTCTACCTCTTGGCTTCCTTCAGGCTTCAACCCAAATCCCCAGTGCTTACTTAGCACAATGCCTGGCACAAAGCAGAATATTAATTAGTGCTTGTTGATTAGTGTTCTTCCAAACTCTCCTATGACTGCTCAGGGCACCACCACCATCCCAGTCAGCCAAGCTCACAACTTATAACTCTCAAATCACACACAGAATTATGTTTAGCATAGAAAACCCTCCACAATCTGTCCCCTTCCTACTTTACTATCCTCTATGGGTACTACCACTCAGCTACAAGGGCTGCTTGAGGTTCCTTGCATGGGACATTCCCTATCCACAGTCTATCACTTAAACGTTCTGCTTCCCCTGACTTCCAGTACTTAGCTTCCCTGACTTTAACATTCTGCTCAAATCCTACCTTCTGCAAAATGGTCCCCTAGCTCTTAGTGCCTTCCCTTCCACCTACTTTATACAGAGCTTACATATACATATTTAAAGGCTTTATGCTCCCGTCAGAATGTGAACTCCTTGAAAGACAGGAAATATTTGTCTTTGAATCCCCAGCATTTAATACAGTGCCTACATATGGCAAGTGCTTAATAAATGCCTGTTGACTGATTGTGAAGGGGAGTGCTTCAGTAGTGGGGCACAAGACTAACTGGAGTGGGAAGTGGTTAGAGATAAGGTACACACAATAACTGCTGTAACAATTCATGAATAATGAACATTCACCAAGACTTGGCGACTGATTGAACAAAGTTGTTATGTCAAAAATGACATAAATCTTACAAACGTGAGACTGGGAAGATGGTAGTAAGAACAGGGTAAGGAGACTAATTTTGCAGAAGGGCAATGAGACAGATGAAAATTGCTAAATATAAACCTAATGTAACCATGACAACACTGGATTTCATCAGCCCATTTATCAATTATGTGGTCCTGGGCAAGTCATTTCATGTTGTTGGACCTTACCTTCCCTCATATATAAAATGAGGGGTTAGACTAATTGGAAAGTCTGTGTATGTCCTTTTAGCTCTAACAAAAAAGTGAATTCTACGAAGGAGGGAGTGGCTGTGTTTGGTGACGTCTTCTCTGATGGTTTCCAAAGAGTTAAACATACATACACTCACAGGTTCATGGATCACTTCCACATTTGTTTTAAAGGACAGCTCTTCAGACACCAATCATTGGAAATCTATATCTCCAGCACAATCGAGAAAAGGGTTCAACTTAGAATTTTTTTATTGCGTGATTCAGGCACTCCTCCCCTAATCAGGGTGAATCAAAAATGAGTCAGAAAACTTATTTGGTTATGAATTAACAATGGCTTGTCACACTTAATTAAAGTCTACACTTTATTTTCTAAATGGGAGGTGGCCGAGTACCTAGACTCAGTGGTTAAAATCGAGCTGAGGCTACATACTTCAATGGAAAAACAACTGAAGTGCAAGCACAAACCAACACACAAGTGGAAAGTAACATGTTTTCCCTTTGCAGTCATACCTAAGTGTTGTCTGGAGCTGTCTAGAATTTTTTGCTGAGTTTCAGCTGTGAGCAAAGGTAGACCTTTGTGAAATGGCTAATCTGAGTACATGCTGTGGCTGCAGAACAAGGAATCAATACGAATGCTTGACCCCATTAACACTGGGCTCTAACCAATGGAGGAATCTGGTGTTTCTTTCGGGAATGAGTTGCCTGATGGAGAATTAGATGTGAATTCTGACTAAAGGCTTTCCCACACTCATTGCATTGATAGGGTTTTTCCCCAGTATGGATTCTTTGATGTACAATGAGGTATGAGCTGCAACTGAAGGCTTTCCCACACTCATTACACTCATATGGTTTCTCCCCTGTGTGGATTCTCTGATGGACAGTGAGACCTGAACTCCGACGAAAGGCTTTCCCACATTCATCACATTCATAAGATTTCTCCCCAGTGTGAATTCCCTGATGTACAATCAGATTTGAGCTCTGACTAAAGGTTTTCCCACATTCATTACATTCATAGGGCTTCTCCCCAGTATGGATTCTCTGATGTCGAATAAGATGGGATCTCTGACTAAAGCATTTCCCACACTCATTACAAAGAAAAGGTTTCTCCCCAGTATGGATTCTTTGATGCACAGTAAGGTTTGCACTCTGACTAAAGGTTTTTCCACACTCTTTACATGCATAGGGTCTGTCTGCAATGTGGATTTTTTGCTGTGAAATGAGATGTGAACTCTGACAAAAGCTTTTTCTGGACTGTTTATATTTCTGGCTTCTTTCTTTGACCGAGTTTTTCTTGACTTTGACTGCCACTTGCCTGTAACCTCTCCTTTCTCTCTTCATTGTCTCTGTTTTAGGGTTTCCCCACTGCCTCTCTAAACTCTCACCTTCTCTGAAACTGGATCCTTAGAGCAAGAGTCTTTGGAATCTGAGGTTATAATGTGTGTGCTTCTTTTTCTTCTAAAATTTTCTGATTTGAAGTTATCTCCTGGTTCTGATGTGAATTCTTTAAAATGAAATAAATTCTTCATATTTCTGACTCCTCTCCTGAAGGAATTTGCTTGTCCTTGACTCTCATTTGCCTTAAGTCTCTTTTTCTTCTCCTTAGTCTTTCCCTTGCAGTGTTGTTTGCCTCCTGAACTTTAAACTTCCATCTTCTTCAGAGGTCTTCCAAACTCAAGTTTCTGGGAACTGTTCCCTTCTAGAATTATCCTCATGTGTAATTGTGCTTCTTCAGAAATTTCTTGTTATGAAATCTTAAACTTGGTCTCACCATCTGACAAGAGACATAGACATGTATAAATCACATATTCTTTATGTTAGAAAGGGGGAAAAAAACCTCTTCGGATGACACAAGGCATGTACTAAAAGTATAAAGACTTAAAAATTTTGCATACCTGAAAAATGACTTCCTATTATGGCAGTGGAAGAAGCAGGGAACGATAAAAGTCAGGGAAACACTGATGGAAGCCACAGTCAGACTGAGATTAAAATATCTCATGATTTCCCAACATAAAACTCTGCTGTATTCTAAAGATAGTCTTGCCATTTTGTAACCAGCTGTCAGGACTGTGCCTCTGGCTCACAGCTTCCTCACCCATTGTCAACTATTTGTAAGCCAAGTGGTGCCACACCAATAGCAAAGCTGCCTCTTACAAACAGGGCTGTTCTGTTTGGGAAGACAATGCAAGTGAGGGGCACTTAAAAAACATTGTATTCTCTTACTAGGAATTAGAGCTATGGAGAACCAGGAAAAATACGCAAGAAAAGTAAGGGAAAAAAATAATTCCTTCTTTCCCCACACTCCACAATTACGAAAAAAATGGGAAGTAGGACACTTTTTATATGTCTTCAAAGCTATAAAAATAAGATGGATACTATAAAACAGAGCTCTTTAGCAAATGTGTTTACAAAATTAACAGTGCTAAAAGATGATATTGTAGATGCGTTAGTTTCCCTCAGTCTTTCCATCTTATTTCCCCTACTGATTTTTCCCATGGCTTCAATCTTTCTGGTAATTTTCTATCTCCACCAGTCCTTTGAAAGGAACAAAAAAATCCCAGTGAAACAGGCAATAAAAGGAAAAAGACATGGTAGCTGGAAAGAAAAGATGAGGAACTTTAACAACATTCTCAGCCCTGTTGTGTTCTCCCAAGTCTGAAATCCGTTCAGTCACAGTAACTGGCAGCAAAAAGACATGATTTCTCTAGGTCCAGATCCTACAGTAAGAAATATCTCACATCAAGCTCTGTCTCACTGCTAAACTGGAACACTTTTTCTCTGTTCCTTTTCTTCCTTTCTCCTGTTCTTGACCCATTTTTGGTCTACCTCCTCTCATATTTTTTCACACTTTCTTTCCTATTCTCTTTTCACCTTCCCTTTTGTCTCTACTTTTTAATTTTTTTCTTTTTCTACTCTTCCTTCTTTTGTTTTTATCATTCTCCTCCCTCTTTTTTCTACTCCATGCACCTAACACCTCCCTCTCCCCTGCCACCTCTTTTCTATAACTGCTTGGTGCCCACTCACAGACACACAAATCATTACTATTTATGTGTTTCTAGGGGATACCTCCAATTTAGGTAGGACAGAATTTGGAGATCCTGAGATAAACAACCTGACATGGGGAATGAAATTAGACTCCAAGTGTGAAAAGAATAAAGATAGAGAATACTCCCTTGAAACTGAATTTAAATCTCAAAGGAAAAGTAACAGAGACTATCCTTAAGAGTCTAGGATAAGGAAACAGTGTGGAGAAAAAAAAAGGAAAGATTTGCAAAAACTGTATCCTCATATAAAAATCATGGAAATTAAATGACCCACCTAATATCACATGGCAAGTTAGTTGCCAGAGTTGAGAGAAAACCTGAAGTCTCTTCACACCACAATGAGTCATGTTGGCAGACTTTCAGAGACTTCTTGTTTAGCTTCCAAAGACCACACCCTTCACTCTCTTGACGCCACTAAACATCTACTGAAGTATTAAGTAAGACAAATTATCCTGAGATGTGACATGTTTCTAAACATCTGTAAAAGAGTAGGGCTGAAGAATGGGAAAGAAAATTCAAAAAACAGTTCTGCCTCAAGTAGGATATGGTTGAAGAATCAAAGCCCAACCAAAAAGGTTTGGCTTAATTTCCTGTTTCTAGAATAACATAATAGACATAGGCTTATTCCCTCAGGTTAACATCAATCAACTAAAAATATTTATTGGAAGAACCTATCATAAACAGGGATCTCTACCCAACTTTTCGCACTCTTCCCTCAAATCCTTCCCAACTGTCTCAATAAAGGCAAACGGGCCATTATTTCTTGGGGGCGACTAGTTACAAGAGGCAAATTAAGGCTGGAAATGAGAAAACTTCTTAAGAGAGCTATCCAAAAATGGAATGGGCTGCTTTGGGAAGCAGTGGATTCTTCCTCACTGGAGGTCTTTAAGCCATAAGGGATATATTTTTATAAAACTTTAAGATGTAAAAAGTTATAGGGTTTATTAGACAGGTCAATAAATTTCACTGCTGAGACTTCCACCACATCTTCTGATGCTTTTTCAACTGTACCACGCTTCCAATCTGAAAACTGTACGATTCCAGCTCCCAGGTTTTTAAATGGACAGAAGACATTTTCTTATTCATAGAAGTGCCTTCAAACTCCAGTTCTGACACATTACTGACAGGATAAACCCAGGTAAGTTGCTTCTCTTTTCCAGGACCAAGTCATTTTACCTGTGATAGGGGAATAATGTTCCTTAGAACTATGGCACGCAGTGGTCCTGAGGACAGTATCTTGTTAAACATTAAATGTGACCTAAATGAACCGTCAGTTCACAAGATCCCTCTTCTCCCTTCCCAATGTTACTACAAAAAGCTGTAAGCTTCGCCCAATAAGTCACATCAACAAGCTTTGATAGGCATTAGTGACGGGGACAGAAAGAAAAGGCAAGAAAAGCAGACTGCGCTGGAGGAGACTGGTAGGGGACGGGCAGGGGTGTTCCGTTCGCCCCGCCCCCACCCGGCAGGACGGTGTACACAGCAGGCGCTTAATAAATGTCACCGAGCTGGGTGCCCTCGTGCTTCTCCCTCCTCTGCTCATGGAGAGGTCAGACGGGCCTACGAAGTTCACCGTTAATGACAGGCTAGCTGCCGAGGCCCCTAGGCCTGGGTCTTTAAATTCTTTCTGACTGAAAATCGCTCCAGAACGACAGGGTGAAGCAGAGCCAAGCCGGGGGGGGGGAGGCTGAGCCCCCCCAGGCCAAGGACGGGAGGCCCCGCGGCGGCTCAGGCAGCCCCCAGGCTCCCCTCCGGGCTTCGCTCTAGGCCTAGGCTGAAGGGCTCGGGGGTCCGCGGCGTCGGAGCTCACACCTACTCACCAGCAGAGGACAGGCAGGAACCGGGCCCTCGGGCGGGGAACCGCCGCGGCGCAGACTCCGTGCAGCCTCTCCGAGACCTCGTCGAGGAACGGGAGGGGAGAGCACCGGAAGTGAATTTTTGCATCACTTCCGTAAACCCGTTGTCTTTCTAGAGTCCCGTCCTCTCTAGGCGGCCCGGAGGTTCTTCGTCTCAATGGTAAGAGGCGTTGGAGGACCTCGGGCTCCGAGGCTTGGGAACCAATCAATCAGCGACTCGGAGGCTTGGGAACCAATCAGCGGCTCGGAGGCTTGGGAACCAATCAGCGGCTCCGAGGCTTGGGAACCAATCAGCGGCTCCGAAGCCTGAGCTGGGCTCGGCCGCCAGAGAAAGGGGCGGCGGGGCTGGGGAGTCCGGAGTGGGCGGGACCGCCTGCTGCTTCCTGAGGGCGTTAAGCCCCGCCCCTCATTGGACTGCGAGTGAGCAGCGCGCCGGGGCTTGTCACGTTAGCTCGAAGTACTTTGTGAGTACCTGGAAGTTGAAATTGTGCCTCCGGCTTTCTCCCTCTTCTAGACTTAGTCCCAAACCCCCAATTTCCCCGCCCCGGGGCTCTCGGCACCCAGCCTGCCAGCCGCGCGGACCAGACAGGGTCCCTGGGCAAATAAGCGAAGTTCTCCTGACCCAGGAACCTTTCCCGGCCCAGGTCGAGCGCAGGGAGGTCCGGCTCGCGCTTTCCTGTCCTGGTGGCCTTTGCGTGAAGCGCTTCTGCTCAGAACCGCGTGTTTTAAAATGCATAGAATAAATACATAGGACGCAGTCAGTAATATTCCATGAAGGACCCACTGTGCCAGTTCTGCGTTAAGCGCTGGGGCTGCAGAGAAAGATAAAAGATGACTCCTGTTTGCAAGGAATTCGCCCTTCAATAGAGGGGACGACTGCATGCAAACATGATTTATACTGGACAAATTGGAAATAATCCACCAAGGGAAGGCTCTAGAATTAGGGGCTCGGGAAGGGTTTCCTGTAGAAGGCAAGATTTTAGCTAGGACTTGAAGGATGAGGGAGAACGCTCAAAGCGTGAAAAGACCGAAAATGTGGGGTGTGGGGATGTCAGGAGGAAATGTGAGAGGTATTCCAAAAGTAACATAAAAAAAACCAGCTTCAAGTTCCATTGATCGGTTCAATGACTTTTTTTTTTTTTTTGCTTTCAAGCTTATTAATCTCTCCTTTGATTTTCAAGATTTTTGTTTTAATGTTTAACTGGAGGTTTGGGGGTTTTCTCCCAAGTTTTTTAGTTGCATGCTTAATTCACTGATCTGCTCTTTCTCTCTTTTACTGGTATAAATGTTTAGAGATACACATTTTCCCCTAAACATTATTTGGGCCATATCCCACAAATTTTTATATGTTGTCTCATTGTTGTAATTATCTTTTATGATATTGATATGATTATTTTTTTGACCCACTAATTCTTTAGAATTAGATTATTTAGTTTCCAATTAATTTTTAATCTGTGCTTCAAGAGTCATTTATTGATGTAATTTTTATTTCATATTTATTATTTTTATTATATTTATAATAATATGTATTTATATTTTTATTACATTTGATATTTATTTTTGTCCTAAAAGAGTACATTTAATATTTTTGCTCTTCTGCATCTCTTTGTGACATTTTTTTTGCTCTAATTTATGGTCAATATTTTACAGGTGCCACATATTAGCTGAGAAAAGGTATACTCCTTAATATTCCCATTCAGTATTCTCTGGATGTCTATATCTAAACTTTTCTAAAATTCTATTCATTTCCTTAACTTCTTTCTGAAGGTAAAATCAACAAATCTTGGCAAGAGATTGAATGTAGGGAGTGAGAAAGAGTAAGGAGATAAGGATGACACTTAGGTTGCTTTCCTGAGTGACATGGAAGATGGTGGTATACTCTATACCCAGAAAGGTGTCCTAAGAAGTAATAGAGAACTTTTGAAAGAGGGGACATTTTAGGGAGAAAGATAATGAAAGTTATTAATGACAGTTTTGGACATGTCAGATTTAAGATGTATACAAGATATCTAGTTTGAAATGTCCAGTAGGCAGTTGGAGATGAAAATTTGGAGGTTCACAGAGATATCTGGTGTAGTTGGATAAGTAGATTTAAAAATCATCAACGAGAGATAATAATTGAATCTGTGGGAGCTGATGAGATCACCAAGTGAAATAGTATAGATAAAAAAGAGAAGAGTGTCCAGAACAGAGCCCCATGGAACACTTAAGGTTAGCATGATTAGCAAGTGTGACCTGGATGAAGAGCCAGCAAAAGAAGCTGAGAAGAAGCAGTCAGATAGGTAAGAAGAAGTGTTATAAAATCTACTGTATCAAGAAAAGTGTTCAACAGTGCCAAAGGCTGCAGGAAGGTTAGAGAGGAGAATTGAGGAAAGGCCATTATTAATTTGGCAATTAAGAGATTACTAGTAACTGTGGAGAAAACAATTAAGGTTGAGTGAGGAGGTCAGAAGCCAGATTGCAGAGACTTAAGGAGAGAGTGAGAGGAAAGGAAGTAGTAGTACTTGATAGATGGCCTTTCCAAGGAGTTTAGTCACAAAAGGAAGGAGAGATATGGGATAATATCTAAGTGAGGTAGACAGATCAAGTAACAGTTTTTTGAAAAAGGAGGAGACATGAATATGTTCATTGGCAGTAGGTAAGGAGCCAATAACATGAAAAGACTGAAAATAAGTGAGAGATAAGGGGATAACAGAGGGGATATTCTGTTGGAAAAGATGGGATGCAATAATATCACTTGTGCACATAGAAGGGTCTGTCTTGGCAAAAAAACAAAGTAAAACCACCACTTCATGGGAGATATAGGTAGGAGATATCTGGGTAATTTGAGTAGAGGAGAAAGGGAAAGGGGCACTTCTTGGTTAATATCCTTAATTTTTTCAAATATGAGACAGAGTTCTCAGCTGAAAGGGGATGACAGGAAGTCATGGGAGGATTGAGGAAGGATGAAAAAGTCTGGAAGAGCTGCTATCATGAGTATAAAACTCATTGTGTGGAATTAGCTATCAAAAACTTTTTAAAGTTTATAGACACCCAGTTATATACAGAACTTTTCAGACAGTCTAGATTCTAAGGCTGACCTTCCCATTCATCTCCTTTGAGATCCTGGGCTTAAAGGATCCACTTAAAGTCTCTGAGCCTCAGTTTCCTCATATATGATGTGGAGATGATAGCAATAACCCCTATTCCTAAGAAATTTTAAGATTTACAAAGAACTTTTTGGGGGAAGGGTAGACCCAGAGGTGGAGGAAGTAGTATATTGTCCAATATAATCCAGAGGTGGCACTGACATTCACAGTACCCCAGCACTGGTACCCACTTCTCTCTCAGGATTGATTAAATCATCCCCAAGATAACATACTAGCAGGTCTCAAGGGTTTTTTCAAAGTGGAAAGATATTCTCTTAAGCCCTTGAGCCCCAACCAGCTTGCTTCATATTTACACAGTCAGTCCCAGTGACGCCACTGACTCTTAAAACTGAAATATTTACTAAGGGATGAGGCAAAAGTAAAGACAGTAATAATGTTTACTCAATAGAAGACAAAAGCAGAGATAATAATCTTCCCATAAACCAATATCCATGAGGGAAAAGTCACATATTCACAGAAGGCTTGAAAGGAAATAAATGAGTAAGGAAGTCCATGTATCCAGGGCAATACACAATTCTGGATGGCAGGCCTCAACTTCCTTGATCTTTTAGAGAACAACACATATGTCACGTTCCAGGCAAAACCTCTTCCCTGCCATCTGTTTCCTTTCTGGTCTTCATAACTCTCTTGCTGGACAAAACAGTTTATTTGCTACTCTCTGGCAGTAAAGCAATAACAAGTTGTTGTAGTACACAGTTATGCTTTATAGAGTGCTGAGAAAACATACTTTTCAAGTAAAGATGTATTAGCATGGCTCAAAATGGCAGCAAAACCCATCTGCCCCCCTCTTAAGATAGTGGGTAGTAAAGGGCATCACAGAAATCCTAAGAAGTTTCCTCTCTCACATTGTTGATACTATTGCAGACAAATTAGACCAGTCAGCTTTTCACACAGCAGCAGGATTCAGCTCTCCCCTATTGACCTAGCCGTGGTAAAGCTTATCTAGCTCCATTTAGGTGACTCTGCCCTTACTCCCCACACTCTGCTCTCAGCTCTCAGGCAATGTATCTCTTCCAATCAGCACTGTTCACAGCATAAAACATCTGCAGAGTATGACTATAAGTTTAGCTTTATTTTGTCTTCTGTAAACAGTTTTTCTATCACATTATGTGTTTTCTGATCCTTATTCCTACTCACGTTTCTATTCTGTTTCTGCCTTCATCTGGTAGTCTCCTCTTCCTTTCACATCTATGTCTTCTAATGCCTCAATTTAAATCCATCTTTCAACAATATATTGTCACAATTGAAATCTGGTAATAAAAGAAACCGAGGCAAAGAGCTCCAAGCAAATCAATTTATTAGCAATGGCTAGCAATTGGCTTGCCAATAAAGTGGGCACAAGGTCACTTCAGTTGGTACAAAGATCTTGGACCAAGTTTACAGATTTTTATACTCATAAATGAGGAACATGAATCCCAAAATGAGGAACATGGTATTGATTCACATAAGTACTTACACATTCTGATTCGCTGGGAAGTTTTGGAAATTTCCATTGCCATCATGGAAGCCTGTCTCATATGACCATCCTTGATGAGACCAGGGAACTTCCATTGGAATGGGGGACTTCGACGGGTGAGCAATACTCAGGGTGTTACATTTGACCGTAGAGCAACAAGGCTCTCAGAAATAAGGAACTTAACTTGTCAGAGACTTTTAATAGAAATGGGGAACTTAGTGTGACAGCTAAGCTGCACCTGCTTACGCAGAAATTGATACACACTTAATTTACTGTATTTTAAGAATAAAACTGTAGATGTAATTAAAGAATGTGATTAAATAGAAGTTATTGCTTGATAATTGATTAAAATGACAGCTGAGCTGCAGCAGCTTACACAGAAACTGATACACACTTTTAATCTACTGTGATTTTAAGAATAAAACTGTAGATGTAATTAAAGAATGTGACTAAACATAAGTGATTGGTTGATAATTGATTAAGATTCCACAATTTCTTCCTTTGATTCTTGGGAGACATGTCTCCCATGAATCACCATCATCCAAAGACATAAGTCTGGCCTAAACCTAAATCTACAGACTTAATTTCTATTGGCAGAAAGCCTGATCACAAAAGCAAAAAGCAGATTATTCAAAGTTATATATTTCAGCTTATTCTCATTCCTGGCGTGCATCATCTCTAACTAACATATCATCTCTAACTACTCTAAATAATGTCTCTAGGAACCAAACTGAAGCATGCTTTAGTACAACAATTAGCACAGAACTGAACACAGGGAGGGAGAATGATAATGACAGCCAGTATTATAAAAACCCACTTAATGATCGTGACAAATATGTCACTCCCTTGAAACCAGGAAAGTAGTGAGGCAAACCAAGGAGATACAACCAGGAGTCATTTTCTTGCACATGGGTTTCACTGACAATTTGTTGAGTATCTAACATAATTTGTTGACATTCATGGACATTTGTGATAATATCTCCTGACCAGTTGATGTAGAAATAACACATTTTGTTGGTGACAGTGCATGCTCCTTTCTGGGCTGCAGTGAGGAAATCTAATACCAGACAGTGCTTCAAAACCATCTCTGCAAGGGAGTCAATTTCCACTTGCAGGGAGATGACAGCACTGGTTATTTGAGCTATGGCCTGAGTTGTATCCTGCACTAACTTCTCAACCTTGGCAGAAATATTCCTTATAGACTGAAATACTCTGTTTACGTCCAAACTTGGAAATATGATCCAAAAAACTCTCTCAACATGGTTGGAGTGTTGCACCCCATTCTATACACTGGGGTTTATTTTGTATATGTCTCTCCTTCTACGTGAATGCCCACTAGACCTTCCACTAGACCCATTAAACCCACTGCAACCCCTGGCTGAAGGATTAGTTCTACATAAAGGGGAAAGGTGGCGAAATTTGTGCTCAGTGGATTTTTGTATAGGACGCTCCCCGCAGAGTAGACCTGCTCCACGTGAATCTGGTATACATTCAAGGTTTCTTCCACCCTTACGGTTTGTGCTAAAGTGAGACTCTAAAGTGGGTATTCTGGACTTTGATTGAGATTGCAGTCCTCCAAAGACAAAGGGTAGCATAGCTAAGATAATCAGAAAGTAGCAGCCAGGGAGACTGGCAGATATCATAATGAGCAAACAGAAATTTTGTTGCTACAGGTAGTGTATAGAACAACCGCCTCCCAAGGTTAGCTTATCTCCCAGAGGTAGAAGGCTGACCTTCCAAATTGATTGGGCTATAAATGGCAATGAATAGCAAGAAAGCAAGGTAGAGAGGGCCTGTTGTGGGGCCAGTTCTGTTCTGGCAATTCTATGTATAATTACTCCAAAAATAAATGGAAAGGAATAAAGGAACCACTCACCCTGAAATCTTTGACCCTTTCTATTTTCAGACGCGTATACTCTAGTGTGGAGAGCTGTTTGGGACAGTAACAATTACATGCAACCTAGGGCTATAATACCTTGTCAGTACAAGGGGTTTGGGGGCTAGGGGCAGGTTTTACATGTGAACAATATATCCAAGGGTCCTTTTCTCCAATTTAAATTGCAGTTCTGGTGATCAGGAGTACTTAGAAAGGGCTTTCCCAGCAGGCTGAGGTCCACCAGACTGTTAGAAGTTCTTGATACAGACTTTATCCCCAGGGCACAAACTGCAGCAAACAGAACAAAGGTCCAGTCTATAACTGTGGCTCTTGACTCATGAAGTTTTTTCAGTCTATTTTGCAGTTCCCATATGTAAGAGGCAATAGATGTATCTCCTCCCAGATAAGATATATGTATACTGGGGACAAAGGTTTTGCTTTAAAAGGGGGGTAACCAAAAAGCATTTCATAAGGAGATATCTGTAATTCTTCCCCTTGGTTTGCTCCATAGATGTAACAAACCAAGTGGAAGAACACCAGACCATTTTAAATGAGTCTTGAAGTATAACTTGGCAGTTAGAGCCTTAAACTCTTTATTCATGCGCTCAACCTGGCATGAGCTTTGAGGATGATAAAGGGTATGAACCTTGGAGGTAACTCCTGGAGTGAAGCAGATTTGAGAAAACACAGTGTCTGCAAAGCGGGACACCCCCCTCCCCAAACCAGGTCAGAATCAATTTGAGCTGACAGGCCAAAATAGGAACAGTCTCTTAGAGAAGAATTTTAATGACAAAGTCAAAAGTGGCCTTAGATCCAGGGAATGTTTCAACCCAACAAGCTGGTAAACAATCACAAGGCAACATTGATAATGGCCAGCCTTTGGCAGGGTGATAAAATCAATTTGGAAGTGCTCAGAAGGAGTATATGCTAAAGGGTGAACCCTGGATGCCATATTATGAAAAGCATCTTGGTTAAACACTTGGCACATCAGGCCAGCAGCACAAATGTAGACTGCAACAAGGGTGACACCAAGAGAAACCCAAGACCACCTTAATGTGTCCACTATTCTCTGAGTGCCACTGTTGCTTCTCTTATGAACAAAAAGACATATCCAGTGATAGAAGCTCTGAGGTAGAAGCATCTTACCTTCCACAGTCAATCAGATCCCAAAGACCTGTTTAGCCTTATACCTCTGCTTCTACTTCTCAAATTCTGCATCATTGTAGACCTGAGGCAAGGTTTTCACAGACAGGAGACAGAGAAAAGTCTCCCTCCTTCCCCTGTCTTATTGTAGTGAGCTGTAATATGTTAGTAGGACTATCCAAGGTGGCCTGTTTTGCAGCCTCATCAGTTCAGCAATTTCTTCAGAAGATAAGATCAGTATCACTGGTATGGGCAGAGCAGTGGAAAATGGTTAGAGCCTTGAATAGTCAAATGGTATTTAAGAGTTCTTTGATAAAAGCAGCATTATAGATGGTTTTACTGGCTGAGGTTGAAAATCCACATTGCAGCCACATCGTTCCAACAGCATGACAGACTCCAGAAGAATAGCGTGAATCTGTAGATATTGGCACTTTTGTCAGCTGCAAGGTGACAGGCTTGAGTGAGGAGAAAGAGCTCAGCTGCCTGACTGCTGAGATTGGAGTGAAGAGATGGCATCGTGGTCAGAGACCACAGTGGTACCTGCGTACCAACTGCCACCCCTCATAAAAGAGGAGCCATCAGTGCAGAAGATCAGACTGGGATTTAGTAGGGGAAATGACAGAATAATCATGCAGAGGCTTACGTGAAGGTGGTAAATCAAGGAGTAAAGTTGCAGGGTTGTGGATAAAACGCCATTTGATAGTCACATTTTCCTTGCCCAACAAAGTTATCTTCTACCTAGTAAGCATTTGATTAGAAAAGGTTTGAGTGTGATGTCTCAACAAAAGAGCCTCAACCTCACGGAGGCACTGTATAAGTGGGGAACCCGGAACAAGATCACATGCCTTTTCAGTCAATAGGGCAGTTGTAGCTACTGCTCTCAAACAAGGAGCCTGCAGCTGTAGAATCTAGCGGAGCTGAATAAGATGCAACAGGGTGAAGAGGGGGACCTAAGGTACTGGGAAGGCAAGCACTCCAGAGGCCACTCCTTTATGCTTGTGCACAAATGGGAAAAGGACTTACTATAATCTGGGAGTCCAAGGGCTGGGGCTGAAAGGAAAGCCTTCTTAAGACTGGCAAGAGCAGTAAAATGTTCTGGCTCAAGCTGCAAGGGTTGTGGCACAGACTCATTGGTTCGGGCAGTTGAGGGCTTAGTGATCTCACTGAAAGATGGAATCCAGGGTCAGCAGTAACTCCCAACCTGTAAGACGGCACAAAGTTGTCTCTTGGTCTATAGACTTGACGGTTGCTGGAGAGCTTATGTGCATTTTGGAGATATGGGACAAGTGCCAGCAGACAGAATGAAGCCAAGATGTTCAAGCTGGGAAAGACACCACTCACTGTACCTTTAACTCAGAGGCTTCATAGTCTCTGCAGTCAAGTTTGAGAAAGGTGTCCGCTGTCATTCTGACCAACGAGCACTGGGCGATGCTGGTAGAAAGATCACCAACATGCTGGGCCTGGGTGGAACCTTTGACTGTAATGGAAGCTAGATTCTACTGCAGAACTTGAAGGAACAGGGTGGCTCTCTACATCTCTTTATGGCAGATGTATCCATGTCCTCTGAGTCTTTTTCCAGGTAAAGGCAAACAGGTATTGGGAATCTGAGTGAATAGGAATACTAAAGAAAGTGAAGCATACATCTATCACTGTAAAACAGGTTCCCTCACAGAGAATAGTGAAAACTATAGTAGGAGGGATAGGGACTACTGGGTGTCTAGATATAACATAAGCATTAACCATGCATAAGTACTGTACATAGTGATATACTAACTTGCCATATGGACCTGGTTTAGGTTAATAGTCAGAATGGAAGTATTACAGGGGGATCTACAAAACACAATGATGCTCTGATCTCTTAAAGGAGTTAAAAATAGAAGTAATACCTTCAACAGCCTCCTTTGACGAAGGACTTTGAGAAATGGACGGCAGGGACCCTTCCTTGGTGACAACTGGAACTGGAACGGAGTCTTTAACAGTCCAACATCTGAAGACAAGGTAGGCCAAAGATATTCAAGGATATCTGTCAGTATGGACAGTCCTTCAGGAGCCCCTTGAACCAATGGATATAATGGAGAGAGAGATCATTCAGAAGACCAGAAAAGTGTAAAAAGGAGTCTTCTTCAGATGTTTATGGGAAATCAACTATTGTAGGGGGAAAGGAAAAAGGAGAGAGAGAGAGAGAGAGAAGGTTAGTTTACAGAGAAAGTTTCTTTCTAAAAGGCTATCTGTGGAATCAGGCATAAGTAGGAAAGAATGTTCCACCAAAAGGGAGCCCACAATGATCATTTGAGGAGAGACTAAGAATATATTTTGAGGGTCCCCAGAAACCCAACAATCCTTTGGGACCCAATAGAGCCACAGTCATTAGCTGGCATTGTCATAAGAACCAAATTATAGGCTCCAGCATCTATGAGTCAGCCACATAGAAAGTCACCTTGAGAGTGACATGGGATTTGTTAGTGTGGGGAAAGTGAAGACAGGGATGGCAGAGTCAAGAATAATCAGCACTGGTTTCATGTCCTGCCCTACTCCCTGCATATTCATACATCCAATGTCTTTCACGGCATTCCGCTGCCCTTAAATCATCCCTTCGGTTTGATTCCCCCAAGCATTTTATTGAAGCACCAATTAGGAAGATGACCTCTTTGTGGCAATAGAAACATTCTCCTGGCTTCTGGAATCTCAGCAATGGAGGGAAGGATGGAGCTGACTGAGCTGACTGACTGAAGGCAAAAATGGTTTAGAGTTCTTGCTTAGCTTTCTCCTTTTTCTCATCACTCTGTTCAATTTACTTATCCCTTCCTTCAAAAATGTTCTGGGCAATATCTTTAAGTTCACCTGTATTCTTTGCTTGTTACCCTGAGCAGTGTTTGTGAAAATATTCGTGAATGTCTAGCTATTACTAACAAAAGTTGTAGTCAAGTGGATCTAGTCCCATATATT
Organism: Bettongia penicillata ogilbyi; assembly: GCA_023548195.1. NCBI lineage: Eukaryota > Metazoa > Chordata > Mammalia > Diprotodontia > Potoroidae > Bettongia > Bettongia penicillata. Next base: position 8,827,946 of record JAJHZJ010000120.1, read on the forward strand.
TCTCAGAACTTTTGCATACACTATCATAGAAGCTGTTGGAACTCTCATCCTTCTGAACAGTCTCCTGAATTTCCTTTAATTCTCAGAATGGGCAGCACAATTTTACATCCCTCTGTTCAATACATCTCTAGTTGTATATAATCTTGTATAACTGGTTATACTGTTAGGGTTCCAGTATGGGTCTTGTAGAGACCAATTAAGAAGATTTCCTAGAAGAGCAAAGGTTGCGCCTGCCAGAACCCTGTTGGCTGTTTCTACAAGAGCTGTTTTTCCCCCAGGAGAAAGTAAGTTGTTCATTAAGTCTATAACTCTCCCCAGGTAGAATTATACTGTTTGAAAGTAGCCCAGTAGCTCCAGGGACTTTATCAAATGTGGAGGTTTCCTTTCCTCAGGTGGAGAGATCAGAGGTGTTGATAGGATGGCAATTTCTTTTTTTTTAATTTAATTTAATTTTTTTAATATAAATTTATTTAACTTTTTACATTCATTTTCACAAAATTTTGGGTTCCAAATTTTCTCCCCATTTGTCCCTTCCCCTCACCCCAATACACCGAGCATTCTAATTTCCCCTATCACTAATCTGCCCTCTCTTCTATCATCCCTCCCTTCTCTTGTCCCCATCTTCTCTTTTGTCCTGTAGGGCCAGATAACTTTCTATTCCGCATTAACTGTATTTCTTATTTCCTAGTAGCAAGAACAATACTCGACAGTTTTTCCTAAAACTTTGAGTTCCAAATTCTCCCTATCCCTCCCTCCCCACCCATTCCCTTTGGGAAGGCAGGCAATTCAATATAGGCCATATCTGTGTAGTTTTGCAAATGACTTCCCTGATAGTCATGTTGTGTGAGACTAACTGTATTTCCCTCCATCCTATCCTGCCCCCCATTGTTTCTATTCTGTCTTTTGATCCTGTCCCTCCTGAGTGTTGACTTCAAATTGCTCCCTCCTCCCATTGCCCTCCCTCTCATCATCCCCCCCCACCCTGCTTATCTCCTCCCCCACTTTCCTGTATTGTAAGATAGGTTTTCATACCAAAATGAGTGTGCAGGATGGCAATTTCTAACAGGAACCAGGACTCCACTTGTTTGGTTTTGAACTAGTCTCTCTTGAAGAGGGCATATACCTGTAGGTGGATCCCTAGGAGATTCATAAAAGGCTAGGTTTCCCTGCATTAAGGGGGCAGAATAGATAGGAAGAGAGAAAGAGGGAGAGGGGATTATCACCCAACAGAGGGGACCTCCCAGCAAAACCAAGAGTTTATTTGGTAAGGACTACAAGAATTTCCTATAACCACTCTGTCTTCTTAATAGACAATAGTTGAAATGCCAACCTGGAGCCAAAACAATTCATCAGTGGAATGCCTAGCATTTCCAGACCAAATTTTACATAGCTTAATGATGTGTCCCTTCATCATGCCTGTTTGAACAGGGAGTTTCTTTTCATCCCAGGATTTCATGAATTTTTCTAAGGGAATTCCAGTGGGAATACTGTTAGTATTTCCCATGGTTTTGCAATTTACTTCCCATGAAGCAAGCCTTACCTTCTGATAATTAAAGCTGTCTGTGTGCCACAGAAATTTTCCTCTTTGTTGCCACTTAAGGTCTGAACTGATCTCTACACCCTTTAAAGAATCCAAAATCAAACCCAGAAGTGTTTTGCCAAGTCCATAGACACTTCAGAGACCTCTCTCTACTTATAAAAGAGAAAACTTTTTGCTCTCCAGAGGGCTTAGTCCTCCTCTAGCTGTGGGAGTTGTTCTGCCCATAACAAAGATTATCCCAGCTGTATAAGGGTTTGTTCAATCTGCTCTACCACTTGTAAGTCAGAGTCAGAATCTATGATTCAGAACAGACTGCAAATGTGATAGTCAATTAAGCACAGTGAACAGATTTGACAAAGTTCCTGTTATTGGGAGGAGTCGAAGCTCTACATCTCTGCTGAGACACAACTACATGTGGCAACAAGACTTGAAACATGACATGAAGAAAACCAGAAAAAAAATATTTAGACAGAGACATAGAAAACCTATGGCCTACAGGGAAGCTAGTTGGAGCCAGTGCCCTGTCAGCTTACACAGAAACTCATACACACTTCTTAATCTACAATTAATAAGAATCAAACTATATGTAATTAAGGAATGTGATTAATCAATAACTAATATTTCATATTATAAAGTTATCTCACAATCCCCAAATAGTTATTTGATGAATAATTTCTTAGATATAACTTTTAAAACTCTAAAAAGTCATATGTATATAGCCTGAGTCCCAAAGCCCATTGATCTAGGACTCTCTCCTCACTGGTGGAGATCAATATCCTGTGCCCATGGTGGGTAGAGTTGTTGGAGGGAAGGGAGTAGAAAGGAAAGAACTAGTCTCTTCCACTCTCGTGTGTTTCTTCTAGTTCTTCAGTCTCTCCAACTTCTTGGGTCCCTTCAAGCTCAAGACTCTCTTTGGACTCTTCATTCTCTTTGGATTTTGGGTACTTCATACTTGGAGCTTCAAGACAGATGATGAACAATGGCAGCCTCACTTCTGTTGCTGAAGGGAAAATAAGATTCTGGGAAGAAACTGGCATGAGAGGAGCTGGAAGTGTCCATCATGTCCTACTCCAGATCGCTATTCTAGAGACTTTGAGGAATTTCTCCTTGAATGAGTTCTAGGACTCCCTCTCTCTTAGTTGAGTTGAGTTATTTTACTCCCAATGGGAGAGCTCCTTCACTAAGATATCCACTGATTTGGATAAAAGGGATTATTTGGTCCCTACTAAGTGTGTTCATTGCAGAACTAGTATTTTGAAGGAAAGGATATAAAGTTTGGGGGTCCACTTTTCCTCCAATTAGTGGAAACCATCAGAAGTTTAGCTTGAACCTGAAAGTCACATCCCCTAGGCTAATAATGTTTAGGGGAATATTTATAATTTATAGATTATATTTAATTATATATTATTATATTAGAATTAGAATTTATAATTCTAGCCTGGTGTCCCTCTCTCCAAGGAAAGCAGAGTGACCAAGTTTTTGACCCCAAGCTCCTACTTCCCTGTTGGCAGGAAGTAAAGTCTCCCTTAGAGAAGAGTGGTGGGAGAGGAGACTAAAGATGTCTCTTTTGCCTCCCTTCAAGCCACACATAACAACACCCCCATGCTACATGTAAATGAGTTGATGGGTCACAATGGCCTCTTACTGGAAAATCAGTTTCCTTCCCACCCCGCCAGAAAACCAGTTCTCCTAGTACATTCATCTGGTTCTCAGAACAGACTGTTACTCTTCAAGCTCTTTTACCTGAGGGTTTGTGCTTATTTCCAAGATGATTTTATAGTGCTATTTATATAAATGTCCTTTTTCTGCCTCTTTCAGCAAACAAAATGTCTACCTGAGAAAGAGATAGTATCCAATACTTGCATGTACCATTTCTCTGATCTCACAGGGATTGAGACAGTCTCTATTTTCTGTCCTGTGCCAAGCTCTCATGGTAAATTCATTGTTGGATTATGAGAAATGACTTCCTTTCCTCACATTCATTAGCTTATTAAAAAACAATTACCCTCATGTACAGGGGATTGTAGTAATAGTTCTAGCTCCCAACTCTAAGGATTTCCTCAAGGAAGAGAGTAGGAAAAGAGTTACCCAATATAAAATATGAATCAGATATGGGCTGATAGAAGATTCTTATATAAAAAGAAATACTAAAGAATTGCAGTGTATATTAACAGAAGTAATAGGATTCTGTAACAACTTATAACTAAAGTTACAATTAGCTAGGAGGAAAAACTTTTATTAGTATAGTTTGCAGGACTGCTAATCAGTCATTTTACTTTCACTTCAGCTGGGAGCTCTCCTATCAAACAGATAAACTGGGATCAATCTTTCTGTTTGTTAACATCTCCAGTGTCTATAATCAGTGAATGCAAGTAAACATCTATACAAGTGAAGATGAGGTGAGAGGAACAGGTGTCACTTGAACCTCATACTCAGATGAACTGGTTATGTACAAAAATATCTTTTACTCAATAGGGAGATAGGAGTGAAAAGGGAAAAAACAGAATCGGAAGAAAGGTACATTGAGTAAAAATGAGTCCTAAGCAAAACAAACTCCAGTAAAGACATACAAAAATAGTTATAGCATTTTAAAGGTGTCAAAGACTGGGAATCTGTGGGGCTTCTTATCAATTGAGGAGCAGCTGAGCAAGTTATGGAATATAAATGTGATATAATACTATTGGGCTATAAGAAAATTTGAAGGGAATAGTTTTAGAGAAACCTGAGAAGAGTTACCATAAACTGATATAGAATGAAATGAACAAAACCAGAAGAATAATTTATATGACAACATTGTAAAGATAAGCAACTTTGAAAAAATGAGCAACTCTGATAATGCAATGATCAACCACAATACCAGAGGACTAATAACGAAATGTGTTCTTCACCACATCATAAAGAGGTAAAAAAAAAAAACTTTAAGTGCAGAATGAGACATTTTTTTTTGACATGGCCAATGCAGAAATTTTTTCTTATTTGACCTCATATTTGTAATAGGGTTTTTCTTTTTCTTTGGTTCTCATTGGGGGAGAAGGGGTAAGAGAAAAGGTGGATTTTTGCTGATTAAAAAATACATATAAGTACACACATATATATATGTACATAAATATTATATGTTTATGTTTATGTACTCATGCACAGAACAGAAATTTAACAAGATAATTAACAAAATATTTCTACTCTTGTGTGACCTCTTCTCCTAGGTATTTAAAAATATCTTTTGTTGGGTTTTTTTCTCCCATATCTGTTACCACCCAGAAACCCACTATTCCCACTCCACTTACCTAAGTAGAAACCTTCCCTGGTGTAATCTGGTTTCCAACCAAGCCTAGGTTGTTTTATGTGCTGTTACATATTCAGGAGCGATTCCTGATTGATAAGCAGAAGGCTGAATGTAATGTTTCTCATCTGTATGATGGATTTACTAATTTGGTCCCAGAATTTCTTTGAAGAGAGGCCCATGGACAGAGGGTACTTCAGGAAGGCTAAGGAGAAAGACTTATAAATAGCAGACATGAATGGGAAGTTGTCCTCCTGTGTCTGGATAGTCTTAAAACAGGTACTACCAGAATAGACCTCCTCTGGGTAAGATTGTCCTTTCTATTCTACCTTCAGCTGAGTTTCTATCTGAGTTTTCAGACATAAAGCTGATTTACCCTTGCATATTCTATGGTAAATTTGAATCTGTTTAATCCTCTTACTGTTTGAATGAATTAAAGAGTTTATTCCCTATTTGTAACAGCCTTGTGAATATCCGTCACATGATGGGAAGGAGCTAACATGGAGAAATAAATGCTACCTTTCCCTTAAGAGCAAGCAGGGGAGTTGCTTTCTTTATGAACCCAGATTCATACTCCTATGCTAGATAAAAATTTGAAATGTAGGATAAATAAAATTGAGGTGTAAGATAAGTACAATTACATACTGATGCTCCTCAGCAAATGAGGATGAGCTCCTCAGCTCATCCTGAGCGCTCAGCCTCAGCAAAACTCCGGGGGCCTAATGTTCTTCATCCTTCCTCCCAACCTAGTGTACTGGTGGCACAAGCCCACAGAGGTGGGCTAGTCTTCAGATCAAAGCTATCCATGTCATCCACAAGCCAAAGTACATGCATTTAGACAACCTGTGTGGACATACATCTCTTACATTAGTAATAAACATGCATTGTCAACCAGTACTTAGTTATTTGTAGAAAGGCGACAAAATTAGTCTAAATATGAGTGTTTATTTCTCTCAAAGCTTGTGAAACATGCATACAGAGATAGATGTGGAAGCTTATTTTAAGACAATGAATGCAAAGATGGACAGACAAAGCAGACCTTACATCTTCAGAGCAATTCCCTCTCACCCCTCCCTCCCTTCCTGGCTCAGGATGCTTATGTCAGCCAGAATTATAGGCTGCATATATGACATGAGAAAGGAATTTCTTAAGTGAACGGGCTATAAATACAATAAAATAGGAGAATGTCAAAATGTCAACTGAAATTATAGATCTAGGATATGTTTCTTTTACCACTAACATGACATGACATATTATATGTCCATAAAATACTTAAGGTAAGAAAAGTCCCATTATCCTTTTTTTTAATATAAATTTATTTATTGAACGTTTTACATTCATTTTCACAAAATTTTGGGTTCCAAATTTTCTCCCCATTTATCCCCTCCCCCCACCCCAATACACCGAGCATTCTAATTTCCCCTATCACCAATCTGCCCTCTCTTCTATCATCCCTCCCTTCTCTTGTCCCCATCTTCTCTTTTGCCCTGTAGGGCCAGATGACTTTCTATTCCCCATTAACTGTATTTCTTATTTCCTAGTAGCAAGAACAACACTAAACAGTTGTTCCTAAAACTTTGAGTTCCAAATTCTCCCCATCCCTGCCTCCCCACCCATTCCCTTTGGGAAGGCAGGCAATTCAATATAGGCCCTATCTGTGTAGTTTTGCAAATGACTTCGATAAGTCATGTTGTGTAAGACTAACTGTATTTCCCTCCATCCTATCCTGCCCCCCATTGTTTCTATTCTGTCTTTTGATCCTGTCCCTCCCCGAGTGTTGACTTCAAATTGCTCCCTCCTCCCATTGCCCTCCCTTCCATCATCCCCCCCACCCTGCTTATCTCCTTCTCCCCCACTTTCCTGTATTGTAAGATAGGTTTTCATACCAAAATGAGTGTGCATTTTATTCCTTCCTTTAGTCAAATGTGATGAGGGTAAACTTCATGTTTTTTTCTCAGCTCTCCTCTTTTTCCCTCCACTAAAAAGTCTCTTGCTTGCCTCTTGAATGAGAGATAACTTACCCCATTCCATTTCACCCTCTCTCCTCCCACTACATTTCTCTCTGACCGTTTACCTTAATTTCTTTTAAGATATGGTCCCATCCTATTCAATTCACTCTGTGCTCTCTGTCTCTGTATGTGTGTGCGTGGACGCGTGGACGTGTGTGTATGTGTGTGTGGTCCCACCAACTACCCAGATACTGAAAAGTTTTAAGAGTTACAAATATTGTCTTTCCATGTAGGAATGTAAACAGTTCACCTTTGGTAAGTCCCTTATGACTTCTCTTTGCTGTTTACTTTTTCATGCTTCTTCTCATTTTTGTGTTTGAAAGTCAAACTTTCTTTTCAGCTCTGGTCTTTTCATCAAGAATGTTTGAAAGTCCTCTATTTCATTGAAAGACCATATTTTCCCCTGAAGTATTATACTCAGTTTTGCTGGGTAGGTGATTCTTGGTTTGAGTCCTAGTTCCTTTGAATTCTGGAATATCATATTCCATGCCCTTAGATCCCTTAATGTAGAAGCTGCTAGATCTTGTGTTATCCTGATTTTATTTCCACAATATTGGAATTGTTTCTTTCTAGCTGCTTGCAATATTTTCTCCTTGACCTGGGAATTCTGGAATTTGGCCACAATGTTCCTAGAAGTTTCTCTTTTTGGATCTCTTTCAGGTGGTGATCGATGGATTCCTTCAATACTTATTTGCCCTCTGGTTCTAGAACATCAGGGCAGTTCCTTGATAATTTCATGAAAGATGATGTCTAGGCTCTTTTTTTGATCATGACTTTCAGGTAGTCACATAATTTTTAAATTATCTCTCCTGGATCTATTTTCCAGGTCAGTTGTTTTTCCAATGAGATATTTCACATTCTCTTCCATCTTTTCATTCTTTTGGTTTTGTTTGGTGATTTCTTGGTTTCTCAGAAAGTCATTAGCCTCCATCTGTTCCATTCTAATTTTGAGAGAACTATTTTCTTCAGTGAGCTTTTGAACCTCTTTTTCCATTTGGCTAATTCTGCTTTTGAAAGCATTCTTCTCCTCATTGGCTTTTTGAACCTCTTTTATCAATTGAGTGAGCCTATTTTTCAAGGTGTTAATTTCCTCAGCATTTTTTTGGGTCTCCTTTACCAAGGTATTGACCCGTTTTTCATACTTTTCTTGCATCTCTCTCATTTCTCTTCCCAGTTTTTCCTCCACCTGTCTAACCTGATTTTCAAAATCCTTTTTGAGCTCTTCCATGACCTGAGCCCATTGGATATCTGTTTGGGGTGTTTGGGGCACAGAGTCCTTGACTTCTATGTCTTTCCCTGATGAAGCATTGTTACTCCTTATCAGAAATGAAAGGGGGAAACATCTGTTCACCAAGAAAGTAGCCTTCTATGGTCTTATTTTTTTTCCTTTTCTAGGCATTTTCCCAGCCAGTTACTTGACTTCTGAGATTCCTCTCCACCCCCGCCTAGATCCTCCCAGCTAGTGCTTGGAGTCTGAGATTCAAATGCTGCTCCTCAGCCTTAGGGCTTTCAGCGGAGGGCATGGCTGCTATTCAATGTGAGCTTAAGTTCTGGTGCTCAGGTGGGGGCAGGGCCACCTCCCAGACTCATTTCCCTCAGGGGATTTATGTGGAGACCTTCAGTAATGGAGCAGAGCTCCTGCCTGCTTGGGGAGCCCGGGTCTGCTGCTGTCCCTGTCTCCACCACTGCCTCCCTAGGGGGCCTGAGTTATGGAGACACCCCGCTCCCCTCTCGGCCAGCCCGGAAGTCTCTCTCACTGACCTGTAGCACCTGTGGGTAGAGGGACCTTAGCAGCTGCCAGAGGTTCCATCCCTGAAGCCTGCTTGGATCTGCTCCTCTGGGGCCATGCTGCCAGGGCAGGGCAAGGCTGGGCTCTGCTGTCCAGTGCATGACGGACCTTTGGTGGCGGTTTTTCAGGACTCTCTAGAAGGAAATTCTCCTCCGCTCCATTGCTGTGTGGCTTGCACTGCTCCAGAATTTGTGGGGAGTTCTTTTTACAGGAAACTTATGGGCTGTGAGTTCGGAGCTAGCATACGTGAGTCTTTCTACTCCGCCATCTTGGCTCCTCCCCAAAAGTCCCATTATTCAAGATAGCGTCTGGTCGAGGCACCTTGTCCATGGTAGTCATGAGCAGAGGAGTGCTTTGGTCAGCTTTATCTGGCCTTGTAGTGTTGACACAGGACAGGGCATTTTGAGTTCACTCAGAGAGCCAGGCATGTTCATTATGCTAGAGCATTGCAAAACATTATGGTAGATTGAGTTCAAAGTGGGTCACAATGCCTCTCCTGATTGACCAATCCACGTTTTATGCCTTTCTCAGATCTTGGGGGTTCAAAATGGTTTGGGGAAGGCAGCATAGTACAACAGAACAAATAAAAATACCGGTCATGTTTCAAAATATATTTGTAGTTGTAGTGAGATAGGGATGGAGAACAAGAGTTCTTCAACCATTTCTCTATTCCCTGCCTTCACCCTACTACTGACTCATAGTCCAGATGGCTTTCCTGGTATAAAGCCTTCTACTCTGCTCTGGGAAGTGTGGACATGAGCTCTGTAATGCTTGTACTAACTGATCAAATGTGCTAGAACTTCCCTTTTTCACAGGGGAACCAGACAACGGAGTAGCACAACAGCTAGCCAATCACGAGGACTTCTGATGCCCAAGGCTGCCTGACGTACCAGTAATTCTTTGCAAAGTCAACTTTATCTGCAGCTCCTAAAAACCACTCTTGACCAACTCAGAAAGAAAAGCAAACATCTTGCTTTCTGACTTATCTAAATAGTAACAATCCTCCTACTTCCTGATTTATTTAACTTACAGGTATCTTCTCCCTAGACCCCTACTTCCTGCCTGACTTCCCAAGTTACTGTGCTTCTCCCTTAACCCTGACTTAGTCATAAATACCTCAAATATGGATAAATACTTCACCCTTTCCCATTCTCCTTTGCGTAGATGAGAGCACTGTCTTACTTCTCCAGCTTGCAAGTTTCTCCTCAGGCAATAAATAAATGCAGTTATAATCTTGGTAAACTGTGATTGGATTCTGGTTCATTCCATGTCCCCCTTTTGGATCTGCAGTTTCTTCTGTTTTAGCAGCTCACAGAGATTTTTAACAGAAGTTATATAAAAGGCTGTGTAATTCTGTCTTAAAAAAAAATCTCTGAGCTTTGTGACAAAGGTCTCTTGCATAATATATCATTGTCAGATCTCTCTCTCCTCCTTTGGGGCTGCTCTCTCCTTCCCCAATTGCCCTCTTATTTTCAACGATTAGACCTAGACTAGCCAAGATCTGTGGTTAACACTGTTTATAAAAACAAACATTTAAAACAAAGAAAAGGAAAGAGTTTCCCATGCCAGGCTTTCAGGAGGGAGCCCAGGGGAATAAAGGAGATACCTTAGGGTCTATAGTCAAAGTGGATATCAATAACATAGCATCTATCCTGACACTTTGTGTGCCTGTTAAACTCTACAACCTTATTTAGGAAGTCATGGATGATCTTTGTGGCAGGTACATCTGTTCACTTTTCAATTCTCTTAGCTCCATCCAGCTTCTCATGCCGTATTTTGAAACTTTTTCCAATGTATTGTTCAGTTTTTTCTCTTCTTTTTTTTCCCTTAAAAACATTACTGTTTATATGGGTCTCTAAGGGGAAAGGAGACAGTCTCTGGGAAAAATTTTGGGGGTGTTAAAAAAAAGCTACCAATAAAAATTTATGTTAAAAATATATTTATCTCTTACCATGTTATATTTTCCCCAATAGAATACTAGCTTCTTAAGGGGAGGGGCTTCTTTGGAGCGGGACAGGGGGGACTATCAGAGTTTTGACATCAGTGAATATTTGTTAAAGACATAGGAATAGACACAATCCCTATCTTCAGACATTTGAAGGGTTGTCATATGATCCGAAAGGCCAAACCTCGGATCAGTAGGGGTAATGTTGCAGAGGCAGATTTCACCTCAAATGAGGAAACATTCAGAATGGCCAGAGCTGCTCAAAAATTGGTTGAATTTCTTCAGCATGTATGTTGCCGTTCACTACAGGTCTTCAAAAAGAACCTCAATGACAACAACTGGTTCTTTAGGATCGGTGTTCTAGTGGGAATTGGAATTGAGATATGGATAAGGTTCCTTCCAGCTCTGACTGTGGTTCTCTAGTCCCAGGGTCCTGTGTCTGAGCACTCCCCAAGAAATGGTTGTCCCTATGAAGCACCTTCCTCCACCCCTAAATGAAAGAAGGATGGATGGATCAAATCTGTTAGTGGTAACAGACTGCTCTGTGAGGTCAGATGAATGAAATATTGAAAAAATGAAGGGTAATTGTCACTTAGGGATATAAGACCAGAGGTCTAAACCAGCCCACCTATGCTTCTCAGCTGCTCATTGGAAGAGTTATTCATGACATAAGAAATGAGATTGACAATCCCATCTCTTGCTCCTGGCCTTCCATTCCAGTGCTCCAACTCTCTCCCATTAACAATTGGAGAGTTGTTTGTCCTTCATTTTAGAAGAGAACCAATGACATAACAGGGTACCGTCTTCATTCCTGTCTCAGTTGGATTTGTGAGGCTGAGGTGCACAAAGTCATCAGCCTCATTCTCTCTTCCAGAGTCACAGAAGTGGCAAGACAAAAGTTAAGATGACTGGTGATAACCTGGGATTCGGTGGATGACACTGGTGTCTTCAACATCTGACCAAGCTCGGAGTACTCCACAGTACCTGCTTCAGCCGTTCTTAGGCTATTGGAATAAATTGTTCTCATCTGCCCATCCCTAGGAGAGGTCTTCACATGCTTAGGATAGACATTGTATTAACTGACTGACAGGTCTGAGGCCTATTGGTTACTCTCAGCCTTATTTAACCTGTCTGCCAAGAGAGTTTACTGAGGTGTGGCCAAAGCACATGCTACAGCTTCTTGGAGCTCCAGGTGAGAGTTAAGTGTCAGATAGACACCAAAGGAAGACCAGCATCCCTGAAAAGTGCTTGGCAAGGTCTCACACCAGAGGAGCTAGTCATCCTTGAATACCTCATATACCCCAACCAATGAGAGAGTAGTACTGCTGACTCCACTCGCTTCCTCTGTCTCTTACTGGAGAATTGGGTTGGCCAAAGACATCCACAGATAGGTCTCTTGGTGACTTTTGGCACCCTATAAAAAAAGAGGTGGAGGCCTGGATTCCTGATAGCCTGAAATGATGTGACACACACCTTTTGGGAGACTGTATAACTTTCTGGCCACTTACTAATACAACTTCCACTAAGTTCTGTAGAGATCTTATGAAACCCTTGAAATTCATTGCTATTAGATATCATTGCCTTAGTTCTCACCAAGAGTCATCCTTGGATGAGCAGCCCTCTCAAAGGCTCAACAAGTGCTTACATCAGAGGTGTCAGTCCTCACTGAACTCCCCATATACCCCTCTGCTCTGGTAAGGAAAAGGGAAAGGCCCTGATGTGCAACTTCGGTTGTGTAGCTGGTGTATGATATAGGAATAAGACTGGAGAAATGTGGTTGAATGGATTCTTACCAAGAAAATCAGAGTTGTATATGACTGATACAACCAAATAATAAAAACTAGTTAAGTCTGACTAATTGATTTAAACTAAAAATCATAGTAAAAAATCTTTAGAAAGACAAGGCCTGACCCCTCAAAGCTAACCCTAGAGCCTTGAGGAGAGGTAGTAGTCATATTCTAAGGACATGATTCCTTATTATGAGTTGGAATGGCAGCTCCAGAGCTCTTCTCTGGGCTCAGATTCCCACAAACACCTATCACTGGGCCTCTGGGGGTTCTCTCTTCTGGACTTTTGAAGCTCACAATGTCACAGCCTAGTCTGTTGTGAATCCAGTACTCCCTCACTTATGAAAGAAAAAAACAGACACTAACTACACAAGCATGAGCGAGGCCACATATTTACGACTTCATGTTGATTTGAGTGAGAACAGGGCAGTCATGCTAGTTTGCCTACATAGTTGAACACAGCATAATATAAACCTGATATAAGTTCAATTATTGGGGATATATATATATATATATATATAAAACTCAATTCCAGTTCAGAAATCAACTGAAAAGTCTTTAATCACATGGCAAGTGAACACAAAAGTTATCTTATACCTGCCCATGCTCTGAATTCCCTAAGGGGTTACATCATATCTACTGTGCTATATGTTCTCATAAAAGCTGGGCACTCACTGGCCATTCTCCTGTTACATATAGATGCAAAAAGGTTAAGCAGTTTGTCACAGGGACTTAATAAGAACTTGAACTAATATTAAAAATGAATAGGGGCTGGGTAACATCCTTCTTTTCCCAGTAGCTGCTCTTCTTGGTTTTCATGTCTAAAAATCATAGTTTCCCCCAGGATAAGTTTATTACCAGGAATCTCAATTGCTTCAGTTCTGATGTTCAACATCTCAGTACCAATGCATCCTGGGCCATGACCAGTCAGGATCTTTGTCCTGCCATTGGACTTTCATGACTCATTGAAGAGAAAGGGTCTGCCTCACTTCAATTCAATTCATACTATCTATCTAACTATATCTATATCTATATATGAAATACATCAATACATTAAAATCAGAAAGAAACTACATTTTAATTTAGTTGGGGTTACACTCAGGAATGCTATGGGCTAACCATGTTAGACACCTCTGTTTTGAAAAACAAAAGAGAATAGGCTTACAACTAAGAATAACTCTCCCATAAAATAAGTCCTCCTAACTCCAGATTCAGAACTCTATCCACTATGTCACTAGTTGCCTCAGTAATTTGGAAAAAATTTGGAACTTTGCCCAGAATGTTACCAAACTTTTCATACCCTTTTACTGAAGATATCATTACCAGGCATATACTTCAAAGAGACAAAAGAAAAAGACTTATATAAGCAAAACTATTTATAGCAGCTTTTTTGTGACTGGAAACAAAGGAGGGGCACTCATCAGTTGGGGGATGGCTGAATAAATCATGGTATATGAACATAAAGGAATACTGAAATAAGAAAGGGAGAAGTTTCAGAGAAATCTGGGAAGATTAGTATAGGCTGATACAAAAGGAAGTGAGCAGAATCTATACAATAACATTACAAAGAAAAGCAACTTTGAAAGACTGCAAAAGTCTACAATTAATTCAATGACCAACCATGATTCCAGGGGAAGCATGATGGGATACGCCACCCCCCTCCTAAAGAGAGGTGACAGACTCAGCGGGCAGCTTGGGAGGCAGAGTTTTGTCACTCAGCTCTTCCTACCAGCGGTTCCAAGAAGCTGTAGCATGTACAATGGCCACACCCTGGTAAAAATCATCTTGGCAGACAGGCTAAACCAGGTTGAGGGTAAGAGAAGGGCCTCAGATCCATAGGTGAGTTGTGGGGGGAATGTGTACCCCAAGCATGTGAAGAATTCCCCAGCTAAACAGGCAGATATGAGTGTTTCGTTTCAATGGACCATGCAGGTAGCAGAAAGTAGGCACTGTGGAATGGTTAGAGCCTGCACAACTCTGCCTCACTTAAATCCAATTTATCCACAAGTCAAAAACCATCACCCATACCATTTTACTATTATACTATTGCATAATTTTTATTAGTTTACTATTCAATAATTTTAGCATTATATTTTACTATTCAAATATTTTGCTATTTTACTATCTTACTATTTTACCTACCTCAGAGTCCTATAGTGAGAGGCTAGTAACAAAAACAGTAGATGTGGCTACACTAAGAGGTGTAGCCACAGCCCTTAACACAGGTGGTCCAGGTCATACAGTCCTCTTCTCACTAGACTGAAGCAGCAGTGAGATCAGCAGCCCCCTGGGTGTATGAACAGCCTCCTTATGGACTGCACTGCTCCCCTCTAGGCATGAGGAAGGGGCTAGAAAAGGTGCCCTAAAAATTGTCTACTTCACCTAACCCTGGCCTGCTTACAGGTGAGGATTCCTCTCTAGCGTTGAAACACAAAAACATGTATAAAAACTCTTGTAAAAATGATTCCACTCACCATTGGTACACAGAACATGTGTAAACTTACAGACAACAAGAAATCCAGTAGACCCAGAAGACAAGCAGCTCTTGTTGCAAGACAACTCAGCAGGTATTGTGTTAGCGTATCTGGGCCCAAGCCCTCAGATCAACAGGTCTTATCTGACCAGCAGTGCCTGTTGGCCTTGGTGGAACGAACTGTAAGCAATGACTGAGGTGGGGGACGAGATAGTGAACAACTCTATTTATTGTAACAGCAAGCAGTGCTTTTATCTCTTTCCCTACACTAGAGCCCTTAGTGGACCTATCAGCTAATAGTTTGCCCTAATAAGGAAATCCCTATACTTTGTACCAGGACTGCCACGTAGCCCCTAGCTAGCAAAACATCTTGAGCCTTCTTTGTTCTCCCAAATTCCAGGAAATGGCCTTGAGCAAACAGGGGCGGAACCTTTCCTCCCAGTGCCATCTTGTTCATGCCTTACTATGTTTACCTGAGCCGTGACTAGTGAACGCTGTCCAAGAGGCTGGGGGTTGGCAATTCCCTTACAATTCCCCCTTTTTATTTTGATTCAACTTTTCCTTGAGAACGATGATATTCTGTCTGCTGGATACAATAGTATTCTGTAAGCTTCGCAAAGTGAATTTGATATATATAGGCACTAGTAGCAGGCCTAGCAATACTAATACAAAACCTATCAATAAAGGAGAGAACCCTCCTTTTATATGAGCCCATGAATTTAAACTTTTGAAGAACTCAGTTATCCTTGAAGCCATCTTTTCAGGTGCAAAATCAACATCTGCCTCTTCATCTAATTCTTCTGCCAATTTAGTTAATTTTTGAATTTCCAATGTGACAGTATCTGAAATTAATCCATGCAGTTGAGCTCTAATCTCTTCCCATTGAACTTGTGACTCATTATATATTTTCTTAGTCAAATAAAAGGCATTATATCTATAATCACATTGTAATTTGTTTTGTAATTGCAACATAGACACCTCTTCCCCAATGACTTCAGTTACTTTTTAGAGTGTACGAATGGCTTCATAAAACTCATTGCCTATTTTGGCTTGTTGCTTAAAACCTGCTGAAACATTTTTCATAAGAGCATGTAATTCAGAAGCTTGTATTTTGTGTATTGGATATAGATACAGCCAATGCAGTGGATGCTAAAATAGCTTCTACTAATAATATGATTCCTAAAATAACACAAGAAATACATCTACTTACTCTAATAGTCATAGTGGTTGATTGCTTATCTAAAATATGTAAAACTTCATCACTAGGTGTTCTGTACCATCCCTTAGCTTTAATTACCATCATGGCATATTGAGGTCTTGTTAAAATAAACACTCTCCCCTTAGTCTTTGGTCCTACACATTCTTGTACAGAACAATTCTGGCAAGTAAAATTGAAAATTCCGGTCATGTTCCGATATGTCTTTAATTTAGATCTATTGTCTCTATCCCATAGAAATATATGTTTGTTCCCAAGACATACTTTACCCATTAAAGTAATGTTGTTAGATTTACTTGGTGATGATGCAACAGGCATGCCCTGCACTGTTTGTCCTCCCATTGCTAAAATAATCTTGTCTATCCCCTGAACAGGCCTTCCTACCTCAGGATAGCCTTTATAATTGATATACATTTGTCTAGGAAAATTTGGGGCATATTTTTCATCAGGTAATGTATGTAAGATTATGACATGAATACAATATTTCTGTATAGTTTCCCATAGTCACGTTTATCTGCTGACAAGTATATGTGACAATTTTCAAATGGTAAAAAACCTGTATACAAATGCCAAAGGGTTACATTTCTCTTCTTTTGTAAATTACAAAATGGCCTATATTTCGTACCACAAGCAAGTCCCACGAAATTCTTGTTTGACCAAACTACCATTGTCCCATTTATCCTCCAAGTAAATAGGTCATAAAGGTGTCACGTGTCATTCTTATCCAGTCCTCTTTTCCATCCGCAATAGTGGCACCCCAAGGATACCTCTCTATTCCATTCATCTGTGTGTAAGTGAAACTAAACCCATTCCAGCTCCTGGAAATACCCTTCTGTAGACATAGTGGAAAACCTGAGATTAGTCCTGAAAAGTTGAAATGTCTCTGAGAGTCCCATTGTTATCATATTTCAGTCCATCATCTTTAAACATGTGAGAAATATTGCCTTGAATAATAAAGTTAGGCATTGTCTCACTCCATGCCATCACCCTTAACCATGGTGGATTCGTGATGAATGCCCATCTCTGCTGCTCCTTCAGTGCTGGGTTGATGGATGTTGTTGTTGAGTATAATGAAGAGTACAAGAAAAAATGAGAGGAGTCATTGTGACCTAATTGATTAAATCTCTCTGGAAATTTTCTTATTCATCGTTGATGGCGCCTCCTCGATCCCTGTGACCGCTTCACCTTGGCGGTTGTCCTCCACCACTCTAATCCTTCTCACTGGAACCCACACTTCTTTATTGTCATCTGTTAAAACACAAACATACCCTTTTCCCCATGTTAATACTGTATGAGGACCAAACCATTTTGTATTCTCATCGTGCCACGTTACTTTACGAGCTGCTTTCAGGGCACTTGTTACTGTTGACTCAGTCTTTGCAGACTCTGTCTTATTAGGAAATGTTAAGAATTTCATAGCAGCCAATAAGCCATCATCATCAAATTTTAAATAATTTAGTGTATAAACAGCCAATTGTAATTTATCATCAACTCCTGGTCCAGCTCCCCCTTTTTGTTTTTGTAAGTAAGTTTTCAGGGAGCGATTTGCTTGCTCCACTATAGCTTGACCAGTGGGATTATGGGGGATTCCAGTGATATGTAAAATAGAGAATTCTGCCATGAATTGTTCAATGGCTTTACTGATATAAGCTGGACCGTTGTCTGTTTTAATGCTTTTTGATACTCCATGATGTGAGAAGCAATGTAAGAGATGTGCCCTGACATCTTTAAAAGCCTCTCCACACCTGGCTGTTGCCATTATGAAACCTAAAAATGTGTCAATAGTGACATGAATATATTTTGTTCTTCCAAAAGATGGATAATGAGTAACATCCATTTGCCATATACAATTTGGACCATCACCCTTAGGATTCTTAGGATGACAAGAGGGTGGGGGTAAGAATGGAACACATTGTACACATTGCTTAACTATAGATCTAACTTCTTGTCTGGGAATACCATAAAGGTATCTTAAAGATCGTGCAGACAAATGTAACCAGGAATGTGCTTGTCTTGCCAATTCAGTAGAATAAAATGTTTGAAGTGCATTGTCTGCCATCTCATTACCCTCTGTCAGTGGTCCGGGTAAATTAGAATGTGACCCAATGTGTGTAATATAAAATGTTGTCGTTCTGGTCCTTATTGCTTGTTGAACTTCCATAGGTATCTGTGTAATACTATCTGCTCTATGAGGGATATAAGCTGATTCTAATCTAGGTATTAATAGTGCTGTATATTTGCTGTCTGTGATGATATTGCATGGCTCTTTAATATACAATAATGCTTGCAAGACTGCATATAACTCATTTTGTTGGGTAGAATTGAATGTTGTTTTAAATTTATGCATCTCTTTTTTTGGATGGAGTATACATAGATGCCCTACAATTTTTTGTTGCATCTGTAAAAACATTAACTCCTTCCACTGGTGTTGGAGAACACTTTTCAGTCCAAGACCATGGCCATGTAGTGAATTGCTGACCGAAAGGAATTGGAAGGCCATACTGAATATTTTGATTCAATATCTGCCACTCCACAAATTCTTGTATACAGTCCTCTATTTGTTGACTTGTATACGTAGTATATATTATATGAGGTTCCTGTCCTACTAACATCCTTACTGTCTTCACTGCCTTATGTATTATTTGGGCTACCAACACAGTATAAGTTACACAAGCCCTGTTCTTTATTTGAGCTAAGTGTACCCACTCAATAATTCCTTGTTTTTGATGTAAAACTCCAGTGGGTCTTTTTTCAGTGAATAATATTGTAACTTCCAATTCCTGTGATTCTAGTGTCCTGCTAGTAGTGCACTCCATAATCCTTTTCTGTACTAATTTTGAACATTTTAATGCTTCCTCTGTCCATTCTCTGCGTGAGTTTAATTGAGATGGACCTTTCAATAAATCATATAATGGTTTTCATTTGCTCTGTTGTGATTCCCCAACTGTGGCCTACACCACTGGATTTCTCCTATCAATTTTTGAAAGTCATTTAAAGTGGTAACTTTCGTAGAATCTAAGATAGGTGATTTCAATCTTAAACCTTACAACTGAATAGATGTACATTATTGTTTCACAGGCTAGTTTCTCCTTCTCTGATTACATTTGCTCTGGAAGAAAAACTTTTTAGAAATTAAGTTGTTAATAAGTTCAAACACTAAATTTAACTTTTGCTTAGGCCAAGGAATTTTAATTTAATTTTAATTTAACAAGTTCAGATTAAAAGAATCTTTTCTGCTTTATAGATCATTACATATTAATTTATCAATACACTGTCTTGAAAGTGAAAATTTAAAACTGATTAAAATTTGTCCTGTTGTTAATAGTCACTGAACTTTTATAAAGAAAATTAGTTGAAAACCTTTAAAATGATAGTTCTTTTCCCTTGATCTAATCTGGAATTAAAAGAGTTACAATTCACTGTAGACCTAGCTAAATGATGAGTTGGGACTGCAGGGCAAAAAATCTTAATGGTTCTAACCTTTACTCAAGTAAATTTTACTTCTGTGTCCACTCCTTAAGAACTTCTTTGAAAGAGAGGGCTTTTGAATCCATCAGTTGAAGGGAGGGATACTTCTGGACAACTAGCCAGTGGCGCCAAGTCTGCTCTGTTCTACTGGAGAGTTCAAAATCTTTATCTCTGCTGAGGTGTCTCTTTTAGATCTATGCATTTTTCCAATTTGCCTTAGTGCCAAATAATATAACAAATCCTGATCTGTTTTAAACATCCAATTAGGAGTGATATGTTTCACTTAAAATATGACCAGAATAACTACTTTTTGGTTATTTCCTCATTATACAAAAAACATCTCTTTTAGGTGAGGCATGAGATAATGAAAATTCTAATCAGCCTGCCTCTCATATAAGGGAAAAAGTTTCCCTGATCTCCCTTGTCTTTCTTTCCACTTTTATAACCTGGCCAGGGTTAGAAAGTAGAAAGAGAAAGAGAATTTTACCAACACCTTTCCAATAATTTCCAAAACTTTTATGCTTTCCTTAAACTTCATACCCATGATTAAAGCCCCTTTAAAACTGCACATATATTATTTCCTTGCATTTCTTATCTAAAACTGCATTTAGCAATCATGTAAACTAAATAATATAAGATTAGTTTCTCTCTTTCTCTCTCCCATTCTTCTCCCTGATGCTGCAGCCATCAGAGAGAAGGGAGGAGGGGGAGGAAAAGAGATAACATTCCAAATTCCAGCTACAATGGAGCTGGCTGTAATAACTCACAAAAACACGCACATAGAGCATGTAAAGACAGAACACATATACAGACAATAAAAGAGTCCAAAAACTGAGAAAAAAATTGTCAGAAATTCTCTGCACAAATTATAACTTTGAATTACTTTCTATCACTGTGTAACAAACATCTTCCATACAATTCAGATTTCCAACCAAGTACTCTCGTCCTTCAAGAGTGGTTTAGCTATATCACACCAATCAATGGGGTATAGAGGGCTGTCTGAGAAATGCTGTCTAGAAGAGACTGAATGTAAAGACTATCTGGTCCATAATTGATTAATTTCTTTGAGAATTTAAAATCCAGAGGGGTATGTTCTCTTATAGCCGCTCCTGGGTTATAGGGATGTGGGGTTTCTATTAATGCCAGTGTTAGTCTCATTTCCAAAAGTATTCCTTCTCCTCTTTCTGTGGCTTGCCAAAGGACTTTGTGTACAATCCCTTCAGGCTCCTGGATTTTTGCACAAACTTGTGATCTAGACTTGTAGAATGGAGGAGCAGGGGGAGGAGGAGACTCTATATTAAATTTTTGTGCAACACACTCCATCAGGTCTTCCTTCTCTTTTGTACTAGAGTTTGCATCTACCTTTACTGTTTTTGTGGCTAATGATACTTGTTGGGGTTTCTGTAGACATATTTTAAGGACTTTCCAAATTGAAAATATTGTAACAGGAGAGGCACTTGGTCTGACTCTCTATAATACATACTCATTAGATTGTCTACTGTTGCCCACTTTTCAAGAATCAATATCACAAGAAGGATTTTCAGCAAGCCAACGAGATACCTTGTATGCTGATTCTAGGAACATTTTAATTTGAGAAGGGCCTACTGAGCAACTCTGTTTCTTTAGCATTTTGTAAATAAGGCTTGCATAAGATTCCTTTTCTAGACTTACTCCTGCAATCTTTTTTAAAATGACCTATTTTTCCACATTTGTAACATTTATGACCCTGTTTTTTTATTGACCTCACTGTGATATTGCCGTCTCACTTGTTCTCCTATTACTTGCCAGGTCTGTGTGGACACTGGAGGTTTATCAGTTACCCAAGGACATATCTCCTCAATTTGTTCCAAGAAATGTCTAATTACTTTCAACTTTAATGTGACTCCTTGGCTCTTTGCTTTCTTATAGATATGACCTGTGTAAGCTTTCTTATCTAACTGTTCTGTGGATGTAGTTAGCCCCATAATGCTAAAAACCTAGCTCACTGCTTATTGAAACTTAAGCAGGTTACTTACAGTCTGTAGTTTTTTCTTTTCCTCTCCTAGGTGGCTGAGTGCGTGGCATCCTTTTTGTGTTACAGGGCACCATCTGGGGAATGCAGGCTATGTCTTTTCTTGAGCTACGAGCTTACGCTTTTGACCCTTCACTGCCGCTCCAAGGGCTGCCCCTCGTATTCTTGTTTTTAAGCCCCAAGTATGGGAGCCAATTGTTAGGGTATCTGGGCCCAAGCCCTCAGACCAACAGGTCTTATCTGACCAGCAGTGCCTGTTGGCCTTGGTGGAACGAACTGTAAGCAATGACTGAGGCGGGGGACGAGATAGTGAACAACTCCATTTATTGTAACAGCAAGCAGTGCTTTTATCTCTTTCCCTACACTAGAGCCCTTAGTGGACCTATCAGCTAATAGTTTGCCCTAATAAGGAAATCCCTATACTTTGTACCAGGACTGCCACGTAGCCCCTAGTTAGCAAAACATCTTGAGCCTTCTTTGTTCTCCCAAATTCCAGGAGATAGCCTTGAGCAAACAGGGGCAGAACCCTTCCTCCCAGCACCATCTTGTTCATGCTTTACCAGTCTCTCCTCAGTTTACCTGAGCCGTGACTAGTGAACGCCATCCAAGAGGCTGGGGGTTGGCAATTGTCTTACAGTATTGCATCCAAATGATAGCCCTGTGGGACACAGAGCTAGTAAATGAAGGCCAGTGGGAGATGGATAACATTTTTCTGGAGGTGTTTCAGTGATGGGGATGACTATGAAACTGATATAGGTTTTCTAATCAAATCTAATCTGGTTAACAAGTTTGTATGCCTCCCAAAAGGAGTGAATGACAGACATAGGCCAATGTGATTGCTGGTTGCAGGAAAGTAACACACCACCATCATCAGTGTGTAAGCTCTCACCATGAAAAACTCGGATGAGGTCAAAGAAAAATTTAATTTTTGAGAAGACCCTCATCATTAATGTGCTGAAAGAGGACAAGCTTGTAATACTGGGTGACTTCAATGCCAGAATTGGCACAAACTAATAAATCATTTAACACTTATCAAGCACCTATTTATCAGATACTGCTATAACCTCTTGGAGGTGGAGAAGAATGTTCCTTGCTTGTACTGGTATAAAATGCATATTGCTTTTTATAAATTGTATAATTATATACATTGTATATATATAGTATATACAATACATATATTGTCTAAATTGTACATTATTGTATAAACAGCATTTTGTATAAACAGTACATTGTCTATTGTATAAATGCTATGTATCCATAGTCTTGAAACAAAATAATTCTCTCCTTCCTGTTGACTACTTGGAAGAGGATGATACTTGCACACAAAGGACTTGTTTGCTGTGAGAATTAAATGATAAACCCTAAAGCACCATAGTAACACTAACTCACAGACCCTTGAAAAGAATGCTAACTGTGAAGTCAGACCACTGGAGCTCAATCCTCTCCCCAACAATTATCGTTTGAATAACCACGGATGCACAGGACCAAATGAGGTCAGTTTCAACGAGTAAAGTGCTTCGCAAACCTGGGTCTACTCTTAATAACTGTCTTCCACGTGGGCCTCATGCCTCTCCTCAAAATGAGGACGCTTCCTTGCAGTACCTGCTTTACAGCACGGCTGCTGGGAAAGCGTCCAGGAACTCTTAAAGCCTGTTGATCATCCTCGTTTTTACAAACCCACCGCGCCAGGCAGGGATAGGATGGAGAAAGGCTCCTCCCCTGCCCCGCCCCTCCGCTTTCTCCTCGAAGATTACAGGCCATTTCAGACAGATCAGGCCCCGCCCCTTCCCTTCGCCGCCCAATGAAATGTCCGTTCCCAGCTCCAGACACCTTTCCTTCCCCTCCCGCTAGAGGCTCCGCCCACAAGGCTTTGGAGGAAGTGGATGGCAGAAGGAGCGAGCGGCCAAAGAGACGCACTTCCGCACTTCCGGCTAGACCGTCTCTTCTCGGTGTCTAGGCAAAGGCGGAACTTCCGGAGCAAACGGCTCCGACACCGAGACCTCTGCCCTTCCCGGAGACCCGTCCCCAGTTCTCCCCGCCCCAGCGTCAGCTCCTTCCTTGGCCTGAGTGAGTCTGAGCCCCAGGGAACCAAAAGATCCTGAGGCCACCGCGAGACCGGAAGGAGTACGCGCCCAACGGGGTGGAAAAGGCGGGACTGCCCCAGAGGTTGTCGGGATACATAGGGGACCCTGACTAGGAGAGGGGCCGCCTGTGCTGGCTCAGGTACGAGCGCGTGCGCGGACACGCCCACGGGGAAGTGAAGGGGGCGGGGGAAGAGGACCTGTAACCTACCCCGCACGTGAGAGAGCGGTCTGAGATGAACCACACGCTTATCGCGAGACTTAGTGCCTGGGCAAGCTGCTCTGGGGGGGGGCTGTGGTACGGGCAAGGTCCTGGCCAGCTGTGAGGTGCCCTCCGGGCCTCAGTTTCCTCACTTGTCGAAGCCTCTGATGGAACGATTAAAAAGATGACGTTTATGCGCCCATTCTAGTTGGCCTCGCTGTGGCCCTGGGTCTGCCCGGTCCTGGGTCTGCCCGGTCCTGGGTCTGCCCGGGCCTGGGTCTGCCCGGTCCTGGGTCTTCCGGGGCCTGGATCTGCCCGGTCCTGGGTCTGCCCGGGCCTGGGTCTGCCGGGTCCTGGGTCTGCCCGGGCCTGGGTCTGCCCCGTCCTGGGTCTGCCCGGTCCTGGGTCTGCCGGGTCCTGGGTCTGCCCGGTCCTGGATCTGCCCGGTCCTGGGTCTGCCCCGTCCTGGGTCTGACGGGTCCTGGGCACGTGTTCTCCTGGACGTGCAGGAGAAGCAGGACACGTGGTGAGGGGGTGGGATGCCCACAACGACACGGGCCTTACTCCTAAGTTTCCTTTATGCCGTTCTGACTCCCCAGGGACCCCTCCGCAGGTTTGCATATGCTTGGCATCGCCCTTTCCTTTGTCAGTAGTTTGACGACAAATCATCTTTCCTTGAACATACATAAATTTTCACCGTTCCCTGTGTGGTTCCACCTTCCTGTGAATTTGTGGCTGGGATCTGAGGGGAGCTGGCTTGTTCCTAGACCAGTTTCCTGCCAATCTATTGCCTAGATTCTTACACCTCACAGTCGTCTTACGCTTTACTGTCTTTAACACAATCCACAATCCTATAAAACTGGCCTTTCTGTTCATCTTGCATAAGAAAGATATTCCCTATATATGAACAGTAATCATTTTTGTAGCAATTGTAGGTTTATATCACCTGCTATGAGGATGGTTGTATAAAATGATTCCCATTCTACAAGCCCCTGAAGTTTAGACAGGCCAAGATCATATAGAAGTGGATATTTGAGCCCAGATCTCTTGGCTCAAGATCCTGCTCTTTTTTTAGTTGTACCATGAAACCTGTATTAGGAGGGCATCATCTTTTTTTATTAGAATTTAGGCCCCACATGCTGGGCCTATAAAATCCTGTCCATTTAAGCATTCCAGCCTTCCCTCATCTCTCCATTTCTGGCATCATCTTTCAGCCTTTGCACTCTATTGCTTTTTGACAGAGAATTTGATTTTGAAATTTGATTGGAAGGAACCTCAGAAGACAGCATAGAATCTTTACCACAACACTCCGGGACAAGCAGTCATCTAATCTTTGCTTGGTTAGCACCAATGATATGGAATCCAGTAGCTCCTGAGGCAGCCCATCCTCCTTTGGGATAATGTGAATGGTTAGGAAGCCTTCTCTTACTTCATGCCAAAGTTTGTCACTTTGCACCTTTTATTCATTGTTCTTGGTCCTCTTCTATGGAGCAAAACCGAAAATGTCTTAATAATCGCTCTTCCGTTTGACAGCCTTTCAAATATATGAAGGCAACTATTATCTTTCCCTTGTATTTTATCTTTTCCAGTCTAAACATCCCCCATTTCTTTGCCTTATTATTATTATTAACTCAAGGCCATTCTCTATTCTGGTTGTCCTCCTCTGCATGTTCTCTGGCTTCCCAGTATTATTTCTAAGTTGTGCCTAGGATTGAGTACAGTACTCCATATGAGGTCTAAGCAGGAGAGAGCCCAGTGGCATTCCTGTCTCTTGATTTCTAGAAGCTTAATTGATTATTGTTTAATGCAGACACAGGTCATATTAGCCTTTTTTGGCCCACATATTAGGCTGGAATATTGTGTTTGGGTGTAGATAAAATAAATGGAGAGCTGGAGTTGGAGTTGTGAAGGTCTGAGTGTGAATCCTGCCTCCATTACTTACTTGTTCTGTCATATGGGGCAAGACATTTCACATCTGCCTGTCTCAGTTTCCTCTTCTATAAAATGGAGCTAATGATAGCACTTATCTCCAGTGCTTAGCAGTATACTGGACTCTTAATCATTATTTATTGCCTAAATTGACTGACCAACAGAGTTGTTTAGAGGATAAAATAACATCTGTCAAGTGGTATTCACTTTACAGCACTTAAAAGCACTATATAAAGATTAAGGTACTTTTAAGTGTAAATGTTAACTCTCATAGGAACAGCCACTATGGCTCAACTATAAGATGGATAGAGGTGAGTAACCTGTAAAAAGGCCTGAGAAGTTGGATGGAGCTTTCTTAGAGAAAATAGGAAGCCACTGAAGTTAGCAAAAGGGAAGAGGGATGACATGATCAGATCCTCATTTTAGACAAATCTCTTTGACAGTTTGTGGACATTGGATTAGAGGTGGAGAGACTAAATAAATGAGGAGACCAAAAAGGTTATTGCTGTGGTCCTCACTAGAGATAATGATGAGGTCCTAAACAAGGGTGGCAGCTGTGTGAATAGAAACAAGGAGAGGCGTCAGAGAAGACACTGGAGGGTGGGAACCTACGACTGGAAGGATGGCAATGCCTCTGACAGTAAGAGGGAAGTCTGGAAGAGGAATAGGTTTTCAGACAAAGGTAATGAGTTCTAATTGGCACATGTTGAATTTGAGATATCTCTGGAAATTCAACTTGAAATATCCAAAAGAAGGGTGGTAATGTGCGACTATATCTAAGGAGAAGAGAACAGGACTGGATGTATAGTTCTGGGAATTATCTAGATAGAGATGATAATTGAACACATGTTAGCCAATTAGATTGCTAAAAGAAATAATGTAGAGAAAAAAGAGGGCTCAGGACAGAGCCTTGGAGCATACCGACAGTAAAGGAGCTTGACGTGGATGATCAATCAGCAAAGAGACTGAGGTGCAATGGTTACGTAGGGAGGAGGAGATCCAGGAAAGAGTATTCTATGAAAAACCCAGAAAGGAAGAAGCATCAGGGGGGAAAGCATGGCCACAGTATCAAGTGCAGCTGAATGGCCAAGAAGGGTGAGGAATGAAAAGAGCCTACTAGATTTGGTGTCAAGAGATTGTTGGTAACTTTGGAATGAGCAGTGTCAGTGAGTGCTGAGTATAAGAGATTAGGAAGGAATGAGTGTAAGGGAAAAGTTGAGGTGCCATTGTGTAGGAAGCTTTTTCAAGGAATTTGGCAGAGAAACAGGATAGATGGATAGATGGATGGGTGGGTGGATGGATGGGTAGGTGACTGGGCAGGGATGGATGACTGTAGTTAACAGGGTAATGGGGAGTTGGTAAGTAGTTTACTTTTTTCCTTCTTCCCTGTTCATTTCTAGTTCAGGTATCAATGGACTCTTCCCTCTATTCTTCTACTGGATTTCTCCCTCATTCTTCTCTTTAACAAAAAAGAATGATAGCTAGAACATGAATGATTACAATGACACTATTCTATTATTTATTTAGAGCTTTTAACATTCATTTCCACAAAATTTTGAGTTCCAAATTTTCTCCCCATATCTCCCCTCCTCCCACCCCAAACGCCTTACATTTTGATTGCCCCTTCCACTAATTTGCCCCCTGTACTAACACCCCTCCCTTCCCTTATCCCCATCTTCTCTCTTGTCCTGTAGGGCAAGATAAATTCCTATACAGTGTATTTCTATACTGTATTTCTTATTTCCCAGTTGTACGCAAAAACAGTTCTCAACATATGTTCCTAAAATTTTGCATTCCAGCTTCTCTTCCTTCCTCCCTCCCCACCCACCCCACAGAGAAGACAAGCCATTCAGTATAGGCTATATATGTGTAGTTTTGCAAATGACTTCCATAATAGTCATGTTGTGTAAGACTATCTACATTTCCCTCCATCCTATCCTGCCTCCCATTTCTTCTATTCTCTCTTTTGACCTTGTCCCTCCCCAAGATTGTTTACTTCTAATTGCTCCCTCCTCCCATTTGCCCTCCCATCATCCCCCCTAGCCTACTTAACCACTTCTCCCCTACTTTCCTGTATTCTAAGATGATTTTCATACCAAATTGAGTGTCCTTGTTGTTCTCTCCTTAAACCAAATGTGATGAGAGTAAGCTTCACTTTTTCCCTCTCACCTCCCCCCTTTTTCCCACCATTGGAAAAGCTTTTTCTTGCCTCTTCTATGAGAGATGATTTGCCCCATTCCATTTCTCCCTTTCTGCTCCCAATATATTTCTCTTTCACCCCTTAATTTTATTTTTTTAGATATGATCCCCTCCTATTCAACTCACCCTGTGCTCTCTCTGTCTGTTTCTGTATGTGTGTGTGTGTGTGTGTGTGTGTGTGTGTGTGTGTGTGTGTGTGTGTGTATAATCCCTCCAACTACCCAGATACTGAGAAAAGTTTCAAGATTTACAAATCTTTCCATGTAGGAATGTAAACAGTTCAACTTTAGTAAGTCCCTTGTGATTTCTCTTTCCTATTTACCTTTTCATGCTTCTTTTGATTCTTGTGTTTGAAAGTCAGATTTTCTTTTCAGCTCTGATCATTCCATCAAGAATGCTTGAAAGTCCTCTATTTCATTTAAAGACAATTTTTTCCCCTGAAGTATTTTACTCAGTTTTGCTGGGTAGGTGATTCTTTGGTTTTAATCCTAGTTCCTTTGACTTCTGAAATATTATATTGCAAGCTCTTCAGTCCCTTGATATAGAAGCTGCTAGATCGTATGTTATTCTGATTGTATTTCCACAATACTCAAATTGTTTCTTTTTAGCTGCTTGCAATATTCTCTCCTTCACCTGGGAATTCTGGAATTTGGCTATAATATTCCTAGGAGTTTCTCTGTTTGGATCTCTTTCAAGAGGTGATTAGTGGATTCTTTCAGTATTTATTTTGCCCTCTGGTTCTAGGATATCAGGGCAGGTTTCCTTGATAATTTCATAAAAGATGATGTCTAGGCTCTTTTTTTGATCATGGCTTTCAGGTAGTCCCATAATTTTTACATTGTCTCTCCTGGATCTATTTTCCAGGTCAGTTGTTTTTCCAATGAGATATTTCACATTATCTTCCATTTTTTCATTCTTTTGGCTTTGTTTTGTAATTTCTTGGTTTCTTATAAAGTCATTAGCTTCCATCTGTTCCATTCTAATTTTGAAAGAACTATTTTCTTCAGTGAGCTTTTGAACCTCCTTTTCCATTTGGCTAATTCTGCTTTTTAAAGCATTTCTATCCTCATTGGCTTTTTGGACCTCTTTTGCCAGTTGAGTTAGCCTATTTTTCAAGGTGTTATTTTCTTCAGCATTTTTTTGTGTCTCCTTTAGCAAGTTGTTGACTTGCTTTTCATGATTTTCTTGCATCTCTCTTATTTCTCTTCCCAATTTTTCCTCCACCTCTCTTACTTAATTTTCAAAGCCCTTTTTGAGCTCTTCCATAGCCTGGGACCATTGCATTTTTATTTTGGAGGTTTTGGATGCAGAAGCCTTGACTTTTATGTCTTCCCCTGATGGCAAACATTGTTCTTCCTCATCTGAAAGGATGGGAGAGAGTACCTGTTCACCAAGATAGTAACCTTCTAAGGTCTTATTTTTTTCCCCTTTTTGGGGCATTTTCTCAACCAGTTACTTGACTTTTGGGTCCTTTGTTAAGAGTGGGGTGAACTCTGGGGACCTGTAAGTTCTCAGTTCCTCCAAGGTGGCACAATCAAGGGAGAGGAGTTTACTTCCTGGCCTGGCTTACTGCTAATGTGCAGATCAGCTGCTCATTTCCCCCAGGGGTTTTACTCTGAGCACTCCAACAATAGAACAATGGATGCCAGCAGTGGGCCACTGCAGCCTGGGGTCAGGGCTAGGGGAGGACCCTGCTCCCTTGTCACAGAGGTGAAAAAGCCCTCACACTGTCCTTTAAAGTTGCCCTTGGCACCTGTGGGCTGAGGGATCTGCGAACCTCTGCTGCTAGGGATTCCGCCCCTGAGGCTGGTTCCTCCAGTTGCTGTGTGGCCGAGTCTAGGCTGTGCTCTGCTCTGCCTCCTGCGTGACAGAACCCTCCCACCAGCCCTCCAGCTCACCCTGGGCTCCGTTGCTCTGCGGCCTCTGCTGCTCCAGAATCCATTGAGAGTCTCTTCACAGGTATTTTATGGGCTGTGGGGGAAGAGCTAGAGTGCATGTGTCTTTCTACTCCACCATCTTGGTTCTGCCTCCCAATGACACTATTCTAAAGGACCACTGATAAATGTTATTTCACTTTTCTTTGAAAGCAGTTATGTATAGAACCGGGACTATTTATGTTTCATTGAATTGACATTAGAGGGGATGCAGGACCCCTCAGCACAGGAAACATAGAATACAAAATATCTCACTCATGGCTTTTTCCTTCCTTAGTCCATGAAGTTCTTTCTGTCCTCCAAGTGAAGAAGACAGGAGACAAAGTGACATCAGTCATGTTAATTACAATCAGGCCTAAGGTGAGTTGTTCTGTCTGTTGTTCCTTACAGGCCACATTTTTTGGAGACAGAAGAGAGGAGACTGTTGACTCCTTCATTGCAAACCTGAAGTCTTTCCTTGTGGGTCCATGAACCAGTTTCTTTTTATGGGTCTGTAGTTAAAAAAATGTGTAGATACAAAAAAGAGCTCAGTGTGACCAGAAAAAAAAAGTTAAGAGAAATTAGGAGTAACAGCTGAGAAATTTTCTTGAGACTTAGAAATGCAGGTATCCTACACCTGGACTGAATGGGTTATAAAGAAACACATGATCTAAGGGATGGACTTAGATTTAGAAGATCTGACTTTGAATTCTAGCTTTTTCCCCCTTACTAGTCATGTGCCCTTAGGCAACTCATTTCACTGTTCAGTTTCTTTATATGCAAAATAAGGGAGTTGGATAAGATGAGTTTTAAATTCTCTTCCAACTCTTAAAACTTATAATCCTGTGATGATAAAAATCTATGCCCCTGAATGATGATAGTTCATTCATATCTGAAAACTTTCATCTGCACATTGAAGCTGACAGTGGTGATATTCCAGACAAGCATACTGATAAGCATCCATTGATGATGATAAACTTTCTGCCCTGATCTATTCAGCAAGCACTTACCAAGAAGTGATTTCTGTATTAGGCACTGAGGATATAGGGATAAAAATGAAACGATACTTGCCTTCAAGGTGCACACAAATAAAAGTACACAAAATAACTTGAAGAATAATAGGACTTTGGCAGTGGTGATGGGATGAGGGTCACAGAAGGATTTGAAGTAGATGAGGCTTCTGTGGAGCTGAGACAAGGAACCAGAGTGTTCCAGATATGGGGTGGGGGATACATACCTAAGTTTCATAAATTGGGAGATTGAATTTTGAGTCATAGGAGTAACTTAGAGCCATGTTGGAATGTAGATTATATGAAAGGCAGTATTTTAAATAAAGTGAGAGAGATATGAGTCAGATTATGCAGGACTTGAAATAACAGGCTAAGGAGTTTATAATTTTTCCTAGGGTTAGTGGAGAACCACTGAAAATCTTTGAGTAGAGGAGTGACTTGAGAAGACATGTACCTTAGGAGGGAGATTAGTTTGGCAGTTGTGTGGTAGGTGGATTGGAGAGGGGAGAGAATAGAAGCAGGGACATCAATTAGGTATTAAAATAATTAATCAGGAAGCATTATTTTAGGTACCACTGTGTGCTAAGCATTGCAGATATAAAAGGAAGAAGCAAAAGTGCCCCTGCCCTCCTAAAGGAGAATTTTGAGTCATAGGAGTAACTTAGAGTCATGTTGGAATGTAGATTATATGAAAGACAGTATTGTTAAATAAAGTGAGAGAGATGAGTCAGATTATGTACATACCTGTACATAGATTTGTACAAAACAGATACATGGGTAATTTTGTGGGGAGGTCTGAGAAGATCCTAGCAGTTGGAGGGGATCAGGAAAGGTTTCTGATAGAAGCTGACACTTTACCTGAGGTTTGAAGGACAGTAGAGATTCTGAGAGGTGGAGTTGAGAAGGCAGTGCATTTCAGGCTTGGGGCACAACCAAGGCAAAAGCTTGGGGAGACAATCTTTTATGAAGAATGAATAAATAGTAAGAAGGATTCTTTGGCTGGAAAGTAGAGTATGGGTTTTAATTGGAAAAGACCAATAGATTTTACAATTAGGAGCTTATCAGTAGCTTTGAAGAGAACAGTTGCAGTTGAGTGATAATGTTAGAAGCTAGATGCCAGAGTGTTTAGAAGGGAGAAGAAATGGAAGCAACAAATATATGTGGTTGTATGAGTTTGACAGCTCACGGTTGAGAAAGGGAGGAGACATGGAGGACACTAGTTTGGGGGTCTAATGAGAGGGTTTTTTTGGTTTTTTTTTTTAAGGATTGGGGAGATACAGACATTTTGTAGGTGACAGATAGGGAAAGGCTGAAGACTTAATAGTATAGGGAGATCACGGTGGGAACAATCTTCTATAAAAAAATGGGAGGAAATGAGATCAGTGATCCATGTGGAGAGCTTTTCCTTAGCAAGGGATGGAGTATAAGAGGAGAGAATGGAGGATGATGTCCAGGGATTGTGAGAAATAGAGAAGGGGAAAATAAGGAGCTCTTGGTCATTGATCTCAGCTTTTTTCTCTAAACTTAAGGGCGGGGCCCATTCTGTGTATCTCTTTGTGTCCCCAGCACGAAACACAGTATTTTGTACTTATTGTTTACTGAAAATGAAAAGTTGACGTCCTCACCTACTGAGTTCAGACCATCTGTCACCTTCCTGAAGTAGTTGCTAAAAGCAGACATGGCCTTAGCACCATGCCCTTTCCTGGTGTTCCTGCATTCCTTCATTTGACATCTCTGGGCGCTCTCCCCACCACCCCTTCCCCCACCACGCCCTCTCCCCTGCCATACCCAGGCTTCCTTCATTCAGTCAGTGTCATCATTCTCCTGATCTTCAAGGGCAGATCTCATGGTTCTTAACTCTTCTAGTGCCCTCATCCCCCAATATGTAGTCACTTGCCTAGTTCTGTCCTTCCTTTCTAATGTTTTTAGCATCTGTCTCTTCTCTGTTGCCAACATCTTAGCCCAGAACCCTATCACATCACTCATTCAGAGGCAGAGTGGAAAAAGTGCTGGCCTTGGAGTCAAGACGACCTGGGTTCAAATTCTACCTCTAACACTATCTTTATGACAATGGGTAAGTCACTTAACCTATCTGAGCCTTAGTTTCCTCATTTGTAAAATGGGGATAATAGTGCTTTTAGTTCCTATTGACAGGATTGTTGTGAAACTCGAAGAAGAGAATGTTTATGGAGCACTTCGCAGGTTTTAAAGCACTCTCTAAATTTCAGCCATGAGTTACTTTTTCTAGGCTATCAGCCTCTCTCCCAGCCATCCTGTACATTTTTAACCGATTAATCTCCCTATCATCATTTCATTCTGATAAAGACATAAAAATCTCTAATTCTTAATTGAACCATAAGCCTTTTCTTGAGAAGGCAGCAGAAGGACTTCAGGAATTTGGAATGTTATTTCAGACCTACACTGCACCTTTGTGTGAACCACTTATAAGAAGACTTGTTTATCATTGTCAGCAAAACTGTGTGGAGCCCAACGGACTTAAGCAGCTGTATTTTCTTCACTGTCATTTTTTTAAAAAAAAATCATCATATATGGGTTTTCTGTGCAAGCTTTCATGGTGTTAATTAATAGTCTTTGTTCTCTTGAAATGTATAAAAACTTCTCCATGAACCTTCCTCTTTGAGAGAAGATCCAGTCTAAATTCAGGCCTGGCCTCTGATTCTCTTCCCTGCAATAGTGCAAGAAAGACTGATTCTTAGTACATTTGGCATTATGAATTTATTTTCTTGACAGCTTATGTATATACCTTCTGTATATACCTCCCTTTCCCATTCCAAACCTTCATTAGCTTCCTCCATTTTGAGATTCAGACAGTCTTTCACTGGCATTCAAGGTTCCTCATAATCCAAACATCTTTCTCCTCTGGGAAGTGGTTCACTTATGTAGTTTCCCTTCCTTATAAGAGAAGAGTTCTCAACTTGGGACAACCTCATTTTGAGCCCATATTATATATGTGTTTTAGGTTAAAGGCAATTTCCTATCAATCTAATAGCCCTATTTAATGGTCAATTACAGAAAAACAACAGCACACTGAAATAATATTTATAATGCTTTGCATCATACCACCAGAGTGATTGATATAGCCTTCTATGCACTGCAAACTTTTTAAATGTAATTCAACAAATTATATTAATCAAAGAAGTATTTTAGTACCTGCCATGTACAAGGTTCTATGCTTGGGCCTTGGCATGCAAGGTAGATTTAACATAGGCTTTACTTTTAAGAAGCTTTAAATCTATTAGAAAGGAAAGACAGGTACTCAAGAAGGAGACATATAAGGGAAAAGGAGGTAAGTACAAAGAAGAGGGACAGGCAAAGTGTTATGAGAAATTTGAGGAGGGGAGAATACATTGAGCTGAGGTGTCATGGAAAGCTTCAGAGAAAAGTTCAGCTGGTAGTTGGGGAGCAGAATGGAATCCAGTCTACAGATGGTGGAAGAGGAAATATGAGTAAAAGCACAGAGAGGGGAAAGGCTAGGATGAGGACAGGAGGTGGAGGAAGGATTAAATTTGATTGGAAATAAAAGACACAGAGAGGGAAGGAGTAAGAGGTAAGGCTTGACAAAACAGCTTGAGGGATAGGGGGGCTTAAGTGCCAGAATTAAGATTTTATACCTCATAGGGAAGGCAGTCGGGAGCCATTAAGGGTTTTTGACTACAGCAGTGACATGATCATGGTAGTACACCTGTAAGATTGTCCCCCGGGTTTTGAGGAGTTCAGAGTGGAGTTGTAGATTGGGGCGTTAAATGCATAGTGATAATTGAAACCGTACATAAGGCAAGAATCTTGTGTATGCTTTGTTATATTACTGCGTCTTCATCCATGCCAACTATGGCTTTCTTTGCTTTTGTTGGTTTTACTCCCATCAGGCCCTGAACTCTTATCCTACCATCCTTTGTGGTGTTGAACAATTGCCTAAGGCCACTTGAAGCCATTTACAGGACTACCAAGTTATCTGGTAACCTGTCAGAACCATCTGTAAATAAGAGGCCAGTTGCCAGTGCACCCCAGAACATCCGATCCACTTAGGGATCTCTTCTAGCTTACTGCTTGGAAACCCTTGACTAAGCCAGACTCCCATTACTGATTGTGTAGGTTGTCAGTCCCATTGCCTCCATAAAATTGCATAGATGTATATCTGCTCAATACTCCAGAAATCCTGTTAGGATAAGCCCACCTTGAATTGTATATTTTAAACAATTTTTGTAACTCTTAACTTGACAAATACCAACAAATAGAAACATTTCTATATACAAAACTGAAGAAAATGTTACATAAACATGAAAATCCCCCTTATTTATGACTTGTTAACTTTTTAAAAAGTCTGACATATTCAGCATATTCTTTCCAAAGCTCTCCTATTTGTTGTTTCCCTCTAAACCTCCTTCTGTTCTCTTCTGTACATTTAAAAAAATACTTCACTGGACAGGTTTTTTTTTATATTAGTATCACCAACCCCTTTTTTTGCCCCAAAATTTCCTTCTACTGCCTAAAAATTTTTAAAATCTTCCCTATAAGCATAAGCCAGAACAGATACATATATTGACCATGTCAGAAAAGGTAGTTTTGTTCTGCACCTATAGTTTCTTATTTCTCTGTAAAGATATAAAGTATATTTCCAATTCGTCCTCTGAAGTCATGGTTGGTCATTTTATTCATCAGAGTTCTTAAGTCTTTCAAAGTTATTTTTCATTGCAGTAATTGTGTAAATTGTTATCCTGGTTCTCACTGCACTTTATGTCAGTTTGGATCATCCCATATTCCTCTGAATCCATTCCTTTACCTTTTCTTACATTGCAGTTATATTCATTATTAAATGAAATTAAAATTAAATTTAATTCATTACCATACCATTAAATTTGTATTGCCATAGTTTGCTTGGCCTTTTACAATTTAATGATACCCCTTAGTTTCCAGTGTTTTGCTGCAACCAAAAAATGCTGTTACGATTATATGAATACGTATGCAATTTTTCCCTCTTTAATTTCCCTCTTTGGAAGATGAGCCTTTCTAGTTATATTACATGATCTAACACTGTGAACAGGTTAGTGAGTTTGGAGATTCCAAATTCCTTCCAAATTCCTTCCTGCAATGACTGGCCATTGTACATCTCCAGCAACAAATGCCTGATGTGCTTGTCTTCCCGCAGCTCCAGCACTTGTCATTTTCCTTTCTTGTCATCTTTGCCAGTCTCCTGGATAGGAGGTAGAACCTGTGTTTAAATTCTTTCTTTTCTCTTATTAGCGGTTTGAATTATTTTTCACAAGGTTGAAATTTGCTTTTCTTCCTCGTTATGTTGGTATACCACAGTTTTCTCCATTCTGGGGTACTACCTCCTGCATAGTGTTGTTTTGATGGAAGCCCTTCAGAGGGCTAGAGAATTGTAAGCTGTTTATAACTCCCTGAAGTAAAAGTCCTGAGGCCTAGAGTGGCAACTCCTGTTTACCAAGAGAGGTGGCAGCTTGGCTAGACCCTTATTCACCCACTTGTGATAGCCACAAGGGTGCCAACCACTTTTGACTCTGTCCTCTGTTTTCATTCTGGCTTTCAACTTGTAACATTGCACCTGGATGTAAGTCTGACCTGAACTCCTCTTAGGTGTTTATTAGCTTATGATCAGACTCTTTTGTGCTTTGGGACATATGATTGATCACTGACTGTTTGACCTGAGACTCCTTATGTTGGCAAGATTTTTGCCTTTTCTCCTTTTGGTACCATCTACAGCTTCCATACATATCCTAAATGTGATCCTAACATGGAGACCATTGAGTTTCTTCTGGAAGACTCCCAACCCCAAAATAGACCAGGTGAAACAGGACAATAAGCACAGCCCAGAGAAATGACTTGTTCATGGTTGCACAGCTAGTTAATGACAGAAGTGGGGATAGAGTCAAGTTTTGTTGACTCCCTTTTCCAATGTTCTTTCCATTCGATCATACTGCCCCTGGCTAAATGACAAGTCTAATAATATTACTGGAAGACTAACTTCTCACTCAAATATTTGATTTTTCATTGAACATCAGTACTAATAACTAAGCCTATTTAAGCTTATGTACATTTCAGTGCATTTATTTCAGTGCATTGTAGCATCATAACACTATTTGAACTACTCTCTGAAATCCCTTCAGTGTTCCTTATCCATTTTTTCTCCTTTACTTTTCCTCATATTATCCTAGTTTGCACTGTATCCTTCACACACATCAGACCAACACTTTTGCACGTGTTCAGAGCCCTTAGTACTCAGAATGACATTAGACATTTTGTCTGCTTCCCACGTTGCTGCCAGTTCTTTCTCTTCCTAGGACCATGTGAAGAGAAGTAGGACTGTATGGGTGTTTCAAGAATCAGTTGCATTCAGAGATGTGGCTGTGTACTTCACCCAGGAGGAATGGGGGCAGTTGGACTCTGTTCAAAAGGATTTATATAGAGATGTGATGCTGGAGACTTATAGGAACCTAGTCTCCTTGGGTAAGATGGTTTTGCCTTATGTCTTTTCCTCTCCCTAGGATTTTTTGTTTGTTGTTTTTATTTCCATGTTCATGGCTATGGGGAATTCTAAAGTATGCTGAGCTGAGATTTGGCTCAAGGTTTTGGTATCAGAGCTTCCTAATCTCTTTTGATTGGTTTAATCTCAGACACTTGGCATTTTTTTCTTTTTCCCTTTTTTCCCCTTTGTTTTTATATCAACATAAACCAGAAGTCTAGCAAAATTAGAAACAAAATTATACGTAAAACACCAAATTTCAAACTACCAATTGTGGTAATCCTTAACAAAATAACAATAACATCCAGTTTACCCATTGTCTCCTTTCAGCTTGTTGGTGTACTTATCTAGTTGTGCTGTTTTTACTATAATCAATGTGTATGTGTATTCTTTTTGCATTATTTTCTCCATATTTGTTTATATTAATATTTTTGTGGTGTTATAACCCTCCATTGTGTTGCTGCGTCAGTTTATTCAATCATTTCTTATTAGACACAGAATCTATTCCCATATTGCATTATTATAAACAAAGCCACTTTGACTTTTTTTTTCCTGAGAGGGAACTGGATATGCATTCTTGGTTACTTCCTCAAAATCATCATGAACAGAAATGTCCTGATTCCTTCTTATGAGCAGGAATCCCATTTTCCAAACCTGAAGTGATTTCCCAGTTGGAGAAAGGAGGGGAGCCCTGGATTCTGAATCTCCAGGGAGTTGAAGAAAAAGAAGTCCAAAGAGGTACCTGGCCAGGTGGAGGGAGTAAAGAGCAATGATAGGGGAAACTTTGAAGCGACAGCCCAGCAGATCAGGGTGGGAGGGCATGTTGTTTTGTTTTGGTTTTTGCTTACACTATTATTTATGACTTATCTAACTGTGTACTTCTATTAGATTTATTATTGCATTATAGAAAATTTCTGTCAGCAAACAGGTTATGGATATTTGCATTTTTCCTTTCTTTCAGGGTGGAAAACTAAGTATATAACCAAAGATTCTATTTCTGAATTACAATCAGTAGATTCAAGGGAACAGTTCATAGGAGTTATTCCACAGGATATTAGATTTGAAGAATTTGATGTTGAGGATGGGCTATCAAGGAAGCAGGAAAATTTCACAGGAGAAACTCAAGAGAAATACTTCTCACAGGAGAGATGTTTCAAGCAAATTAAATTTACCTTTAAGAAATCATCCACCGAGGACAGAGAGTATGAATATAATAATTATAGGAGAAACTTTCTGAATTCAAACTCTGAAAGCCATTCAAGATTTTTTATAGGAGAGAAAGCCTATGAAGTTGGTGTCACTGGAAAAAGCTCTGAACAGAGTTCAGACCAAAATAAATACCAGAAACTTTCCACAAAGAAAAAACCTTGTAAGTGCAATAAATGTGGGAAAATCTTCACTCAGAGCTCATCCCTTACTCAGCATCAGAGTATTCATACTGGAGAGAAACCCTTTAAATGCACTGAATGTGGGAAGGCCTTTAGCCGGAGCTCACTCCTCACTCAACATCAAATTATTCATACTGGAGAGAGACCTTATAAATGTAACATATGTGAGAAAGCTTTTAGCCGTAACTCATTCCTCATTCAACATCAGAGGATTCATACTGGAGAGAAACCCTATAAGTGTAATGAATGTGGGAAAGCTTTCAGTCAGAGCACATGCCTTACACAACATCAAAGAATTCATACTGGAGAAAAACCATATAAATGTGGTGAATGTGGGAAAGCCTTCAATCAGAACACATGCCTTACACAACATCAGAGAATTCATACTGGAGAAAAGCCGTTTAAGTGTAATGAATGTGAAAGAACTTTTCGTAAGCATTCACAGCTTACCCAACACCAGAGAGTTCATACTGGAGAGAAGCCCTATAAGTGTAGTGAATGTGACAGAGCCTTCAGTCAAAGAACACGTCTTACTCACCATCAGAGAATCCATTCGGGAGAGAAACCATACAAATGTATTGAATGTGGGAAAGCCTTCTTTCAGAGTTCATCTCTCACTGAACATCAAAGAATTCATACTGGAGAAAGAGATTATGAATGTAGTATATGTGGGAAAACCTTCCCAAAGCACTCACATCTTGTTCAGCATCAGAGAATTCATACTGGAGAGAAACCTTATCATTGTAATGAATGTGGGAAAGCATTTAATCAGATCACATGCCTTACTGAACACCAGAGAATTCATACTGGAGAAAAACCTTTTAAGTGTAATGAATGTAAGAAAGCCTTCCAAAAACAGTCAGCACTTACTCAACATCAGAGAATTCATACTGGAGAGAAACCATATAAATGTAATGATTGTGGGAAAGCCTTTAGTCACAGCTCAATCCTTACTCAACACCAGAGAATTCACACTGGAGAGAAACCGTATAAATGTCATGAATGTGGAAAAGATTTTCGCAATCATTCACATCTTACTCAACATCAGAGAATTCATACTGGAGAGAAACCATATAAATGTAATCAGTGTGGGAAGGCCTTCAGTCAGAGTGCGTGCCTTACTCAACATCAAAGAATTCATACTGGAGAAAAACCCTTTAAATGTAAAGAATGTGGAAAGGCCTTCAGTCACAGTTCCTCCCTTTCTGAACATCAGAGAATTCATACTGGAGAGAAACCCTATAAATGTAATGACTGTGGGAAAGACTTTCGCAACCACTCACATCTTACACAACATCAAAGAATTCATTTTGGTGAGAAACCTTATAAATGTAGTGAATGTGGGAAAGCCTTCAGCCGTAGTTCAGCCCTTATTAGACATCAGCAACTTCACAGAGGAGAGTAATAAATGTGGGGAAAGCTATAGCTAGATTTGTCACTTTGTTAAATGTACATACTTAAGATGTCATAAGGTGAGGAATTTGTCACAAATTGTGATATTTTAAGGTATGAGAAAAAGGGGATCCCCTATTCCTTGTTTCCCTTCAAACCATTAGCTACCACCAGGACATCATAACTTGTCATTAATTAATTAACTTTGAGGTTAATCATTAGTGGTCTAATCAGGGATGTTACTAGCAATATTCATATACATACACACACATATAAATACAAAATTGCAAGATTTCAAAAGTTGTAGGGAAACTTTATGAAATATAATTATAGCTTGAGTATAGACAGTTCCATGTTTACGTATTGTTTTTATTTGAAATGTTCCTCATATGATAGTTGTTTGGAACACCTAATTTCTTTTTCCTCTAGGTACATTGCTAAGACTGATGGTGAAGTTCCCAAGACTAGTCTACAGAAGCTATAAAAGCCTATTTAATGCACAAACAGCTTAAATATCACATTTATACACATATGATGAGAAATATAACAAACATTTTTGAAACTATGATTAAACAATTTATTAAAATATTTGTTTTAATGGGTCTTTAATAATACTTCTGAGGAAAAGCAGGTTGAGGTAGAAGAGCATGAAAGCTTAATAGATGGATAGAGGAGTAGAGATCATGAAATACTTAGGAGCTGATGGCTCCTGTCATGCTCAGTGTACCTTTAAAACTCATCATTCCCTTTCTTGGCACAGGTATTCCACTAGTACTCTATTACCTATATCAGATATGTTCCCTCAGTCAATATTGTTTTACTATAATTAATCAGTTTGGCTACTGTTAGTACTAACACTCATAACTGTAGTACTTTAAATTTTTCAAAGTGCTTTCCTCACAAACCTGAGTTAAGTTTTGTATAAAACCATTTTACAGATGAAGGCACTCAGACTAAGAGATTTGAGTGGTCAGCATAAGGTTACACAGTGTTTGCTCCAAATTATTCATCATTGTTTGCTTGTCTGTTTTTCAAGCAGGCTTTAATAGTAGAGCAGCAAACCAACCTCCACTGCACTACTGCCTTGCTGTTTTGTCTCTATCTTATTCTACCTCTTGTTTTTGAAGCCTTGGTTTCTTTATGTAAATTCATGCCTGTATTTTATGTTATAGACTGAGCCTCAGGTTTGAGGTCATTTCATTTCTATTACATGCATCCTTCCCTGTCCTAGACACTGACTGGATTCTGCACATTCTCTTTTCCTTTCTGGTGGACTAACTTCAGTTA
Source organism: Bettongia penicillata ogilbyi (assembly GCA_023548195.1). Taxonomy (NCBI): domain Eukaryota; kingdom Metazoa; phylum Chordata; class Mammalia; order Diprotodontia; family Potoroidae; genus Bettongia; species Bettongia penicillata. Next base: position 8,869,367 of record JAJHZJ010000120.1, read on the forward strand.
GTGGCAGGAAAATAAATCCTAGAATTCAGAGCTCATAGAAAAACCCAGACTAATCAGAAATGAATAAAATTCTGGTACTCTGAATTAGAGTCACTCATTACATGAACCAGTGCTGAGTGAAGTGAGCAGAACCAGGAGAACATTGTAAGTCATAACATCCAACGTGATGATCAACTATAATAGACTTAACTCTTCTCAGCAATACAGTGACCCAAGACAATTCCAAAAGACTCATGATGGAAAATGTTACTCATGTCCAGAGAAAGAACTATGGAGTCTGAATGCAGATTGAAACATACTATTTTTTCTTTTTTGTTTCTTATGGTTTTCCCCTCTTGTTCTGTTTCTTTTATCACAATATGACTACTGTGGAAATATGTTTAACATGATTTCACATCTATAACCTGTATCAGATTGCTTGCTGTCTTGAGGAAGGAGGAAATAAGGAAGGTAGAGAGGAAAATTTGGGATTCAAAATCCCATAAAAAAATGAATGTTGAAAACTAATGCAATTGGAAAAAATAAGATACTATTTACAAAAAAAATTTAATTTATTTTTTGTTTTCAACATTCATTTCCACAAGATTTTGAGTTCCAAATTTTCCCCTCATCTCTCCCCTCCCCCCACCCCAAAACACTGTGCATTCTGATTACCCCTTCCCCCCATCTGCCCTCCCTTTTATCATACCCCTCCCTTCCCTTAACCCCATCTTCTCTCTTTTCTTGTAGGGCAAGATAGATTTCTGTACCCCATTACTTGTATTTCCTCGTTCCTAAAACTTTGACTTCCAACTTCTCTCCTGTCCTCCCTCCCCACCCATCCCCATTGAGAAGGCAAGCAATTCAATATAGACTATGTATGTGCAGTTTTGCAAAAGACTTCCATAATAGTCATGTTGTGAAAGACTGTATTTCCCTCCATCCTATCCTGTCCCCTATTTATTCTATTCTCTCTTTTGACCTTGTCCCTCCCCTAAAGCATTTACTTCTAATTACTCCCTCCTCCCATTTGCCCTCCCTTCTATCATCCCCCCCACAAGCCATTTATAGCCTTGTCCCCTACTTTCCTGTAGTGTAAGATAGATTTTCATACAAAATTGAGTGTCCTTTTTGTTCCCTCCTTAAGCCAAATGTAATGAGAGTAAGTTTCATTTTTTTTGCCCCTCACCTTTCCTCTTTTCCTCTCCATTGAAAAATCTTTTTCTTGCCTCTTTTGTGAGATAATTTACCCCATTCCATTTCTCCCTTTCTTCTCCCAATATATTCCTCTCACCCCTTAATTTTATTTTTTTTAGATATCATCCCTTCCTAGTCAAGAGTTACAAATATTATCTTTCCATGTAGAAATATAAACAGTCCAACTTTAATAAGTTCCTTATGATTACTCTTTCCTATTTACCTTTTCATCCTTCTCTTGATTCTTGTGTTTGAAAGTCAGATTTTCTATTCAGCTCTGGTCTTTTCATCAAGAATGCTTGAAAGTCCTCCATTTTTTTCCCCCTGAAGTATTGTACTCAGTTTTGCTGGGTAGGTGATTCTTTGTTTTAATCCTAGTTCCTTTGACTTCTGGAATACCATATTCCAAGCCCTTCAATCCCTTAATAAAGAAGCTGCTAGATCTTCTGTTGTCCTGATTGTATTTCCACAATACTCAAATTTTTTCTTTCTGGCTGCTTGCAATATTTTCTCCTTGACGGGAGGAACTCTGGAATTAGACTACAATATTCCTAGGAGTTTTTTTTTTTCCAGATCTCTTTCAGGAGGTGATTGGTGGATTCTTTCAATATTTATTTTACTCTCTGGTTCTAGAGTATCAGGGCAATTTTATTTCTTTAAAGATGATGTCTAAGCTCTTTTTTTTTTATCATGGCTTTCAGGTAGTCCCATAACTTTTAAATTGTCTCTTCCGGATCTATTTTCTAGGTCAGTTGTTTTTCCAATGAGATATTTCACATTGTCGTCTTCTATTTTTTCATTCCTTTGGTTTTGTTTTGTAATTTCTTGGTTTCTCATAAAGTCATTGGCTTCCATCTGCTTCATTTTAATTTTTAAAGAACCATTTTCTTCAGTGAGCTTTTGAACCTCCTTTTCCATTTGACCAATTCTGTTTTTTTTTTACTATTAATTTTAAATGTAAAAATGTATTCATAATTTGTGAGAGGTTGATTCCATTCCTTCAAAAAAAGTTCATAATATGGACAAAATGCCAAGAAAAATTAGACAGGAGCTTATGCCAAAACAAGAATATACGTCTGATGTATACAAACTTTTAAAAGCAATATTACAGGCAGTATGAATGTAAATAACATTTAAGATATTTTTAAATGACATAGCTACAAACTTAAATTATGGTAAAATAATAATCACATCTTTAATGGAATATATTTACATATTCAGTCAGTGTCTTAGTTCTGCAAGTTAAAAAAGGAGATGAATTTACAGATGCCATTGCTTATCATACAAGTGAAAATATTTGAATGGCCATGTAATTTTTAAAAATACAGCAAGAACTTACATCACTATTTGCATCTTAATCTTCCTGTGGTGTTAAGGAAGTATATTATTATTGTTATAAGAAAAAAAATTTACTAAGGAAACTAGATGGCAATTTAGCTACTGAAATTATTCTAGATTCCCTAGCAAAACCAAGAAACACAGCCCAATTTGGGGGTATTTTGCTCCCTTAGCCTTCAGTTCATATATAACAAAGTAGGGAAAAGAAAGGCTAACATATGGGGTGTCCCAAAGACTTTGGTGATGTTTTAAAGTGATTAAAAAGCATCACTAAGTCTTTGGGACCCCCTGCAGAATCTTAGCAGCAGTTATAGATCACAACTCACCTAGCTTACTTCTCAGAGCACCTTCCTTTATCATACATAAAACAAAGCAAAAAAAAAAATGAAATAAAATCCGTCATTTCATACAGGAAAACATTCTTCAAAATACCCATATAACTTCTTTTTAGGATCTCTCACCTTTTCATTCACAGAGAATTTGGTCCTTTGTCTAAAATTTTTATTTTAATATTATTTCAAACACATCCAATGTAGATTTAAAAAAATAACTTACCTAGAAATTGAAAATGCAATCTAAAGTAAACACTCCCTTTGTAGCAGTATATAACTCACTTTTAAATGTAACACTTAAGTTTCATATCCTCAATTTTGTGTCTGATCATTAGCAATTAAAAAATTTCCAATTCCACCTCTTTAAGGTCTCATAACAATCCTGTTTAGCAATAATACAGTGAACATGCTATTATATGACTTTGATAGAAGTGAATATTAGTGTTCTGTTAGACTTACTGAATTTTAATTGTGCTAGTACAGAAAGATTAAATTCAAACAAAGTTATAAAAATAGAGAAAGTTTAAAAAACTTTCAGGAAATAGTGCATTATCTGAAGCTGCTAATTACTTCCCTTTATAGCTGCTGAGAAAAACATAAAAATACTTCATTATTTTTTTGTTTAGATACTGAAATAAGTAGATAATTTTTAAAAACAATATTAGATCCATGCAAAGAAAATGAAAGTGCAAGTTATTTAAAAGGAAACAAATTAAATCTACAGATACTAATTTGGAATACATAAACTAGAGCACATTGTTTTTAATAATCAGAAAATCTAAGAGTTGGAAGGGACCTCGAAGGCCATCTGGTCCAAATAGTATCTGAACAAAAATCTTCTTTACAACATATCCAGAAGCATGACAGAAATCATGATGAAATTGCACTTAATTCTGAATGTAGATAGATTCCATCATTCCTCTTCCTTGCTATCTGATTTTCAACATTTGGTCATGACTGTCATAAAGGCCATATGATCTCACCCTATCTGTCTTGCTGATCTGCTTCAGATTTTTTTAACTCAGAGGCAGACAGTTCTAAAACAGGATTCACAAATCCAGAATATTCTGAATTGCCACTGTTACCCATTTCAGCACTAACAAAGTCATCCTCTCACTCCAGCCCATTAACATCATCAGAAGTGGAGGTAGTCTTCTTCCAGTCTTCTTGCCTCTGTATTCTAACGCATTCTCTTCAGTTTTGGCATATTCTCTCAATGGAACCATTCTATTCATTCCTTCTTCATCTTCCCACTCTAGATCTAGGGACATACTGTCATCATTTCCACTCCTTGACTTGGTTTTGGTCGTTAAGCCACAACTACTTTCTGTATTTGGTGTCAAAACCGTAGCCTCTGATGGAAGTTTACTGTTTGGAAAAGCTTCATATTGTGACTTTCTATTTCTCAAATAGGATTCAAAGTCTTCTTCTGCCCCGAACTTTGATATTCTCCAGAGTTGGAATGCTGAGATCATGGCATAATCCTTTGCCTTTCTTGCTTCACAAACTTTTGCTGCTTTGCTGCCCTGGCTGCTTCTCGCTGTGCAGCTCTTCTTCTTCTAGTCTTAACTTCTCTTCTTGTAAGGCTAACTCTCTTTGAATTTTTATGTCAAATGTTTTCTGTTTTTCAGCAATAGAATCTTAATGCCTCTCTCTCAAGTCAGCTCTTTCTTCCTCAGTAAGGGGCCTATGACTGCTTCTTGGGTTTTCCTCTTCATCACTTTCTACTAGATTTTCAAACTCTATAGTGAAATGCTTGCCTGTTGGGCACATCCTAAAATACTTTGAGCCTCCACTGCCACCTCCCCACTGGGGCCGCCCTGCTTTCTTGCAGAGGAGCCTGAAGCACCAGGTCCAGCAGCAGTTCCCCATGGTAAACCACTCATCTGGCCCCCAACCTCAAGGCCTGACTGCCCCTCTGCGACACACACCCAGGATGGCCCCTGCACCTACGTGGGCACAAGGAGCTGCTATCAGGCGGGCAAAGGAGGTAGGTTGGGGGGATTAGTTAGGGGAGCATTTATCACTCCAGTGGTCCAGGAGGAAGCCTAGCCTGGGCCCAGGCCCTCTGGCCTTCCTCCATTGCAGCACCCCCCTACCTCCCCTAGCCCACCGTTTAGGTGGAGAGAAAGAGAGAACTGTGGCTAGCTTTAGAGTCCAGCAGGTAGACCCTGACCTACCTACATGTGCCCAGCCTCACCTCCTTTCTCTCTTGGCTAATTCTGCTTTTTAAAGCATTTTTCCCCTCATTGGCTTTTTGAACCTCTGTTGCCACTTGAGTGAGTCTATTTTTAAAGGTGTTATTTTCTTCAGCACTTTTGTGTGTGGGGGGGGGGGGGGGGGGGGGTGGTTTCCTTTAGCAAACTTGTGCTTTTCATGATTTTTTTCATCACTCTCATTTCTCTTCCCAATTTATCCTCCACCTCTCTTGTTTGATTTTCAAAATTTTTTTTAGCTATTCCATGGCCTGAGACCACTGCATATTTATTTTGGAGGTTTTGGATGTAGAAGCCTTCATTTTGATGTCTTCCTCTGATGGTCAGCTTTGTTCTTCCTCATCTGAAAGGATGGAAGAAAATACCTTTTCACCAAGAAAGTAACCTCCTATAGTCTTATTTTTTTTCCCTTGTTAGGGCATTTTCACAGCCAGTTACTGGACTTTTGAGTCCTTTGTCAAGAAGAGGGTGTATTCTAGGTACCTGTAAATTCCCAGTTCCCCCAAGGTGGCACAATCAAGGGAGAGGAGTCCACTCCTCTCCTGGCCTGCAATCTGGTCTGGGAGCAACCACAAGCTTTTCTGCCCAGGATCTGCGAGTCCAATTCCCTCTCCAGAGCCTCTACCAGCTCCACCAGCTGGTGCTCCTTCTCATCTCAGCACTGCCACTTAGGGCTGAGATCCAGATCAGATGCTCAATTTCCCCAGGGTCTTTAGACCAAGGGCTCCAAAAGTGGATGCTGCTGCTGCTGCTGCCTGGGGCTGCCTGGAACCAGAGCTAGGGCAGGACCCTGCTCCCTTCTCACCCAGATGAAAGAGCTTTCTCACTGACCTTTGAAGCCATCTTTGGCATTTGTGGGTTGAGTAATCTGGGAACCATAGCTGCTGCCCATGATTCCATGTACCAAAGCCTCCTCTGGTCCTGTCCCTGCCACGTCACACAGCCAAGGCTGGGCTGTGCTCTACTCTGAACCTGGAGTGATAGACCTTTCCCATCAGACTTCCAGGCTGTCTTGGGCTGGAAATCTCTTTCACTCTGTCATTTTGTGGCTTCTGCTGTTCAATAATTTGTTTGGAGTCATTTTTTACAGGTATTTTATGGGCTGTGGGGGGAGAGCTTCTGCAGGTCCATCCTTCTACTGTGCTAGCTTGGCTCTGCCCCCCCCCCAAGGTCACTCATTGCAATGATTTGAAGGAAGGTTCTCTTGTGAGTTCTAATAGTTTTGAAATAGATTTGATAATTTCCTCCTACCCATTTCAGCTCCTACATTTAGCAGCACAGGTTTTTTGAGGTGAATGTATGTAGTAACTCATTTACTAGGAAGAGGTAAAGAAAAGCCACATGTAAAAATCATCCAAATAAAACTTATTACAGAATATTCATTATAGTTGGCTGGAGTTGGGAGGCGTACTGCCTCCTTGATGCCATTCTTTCATGTCTGAGTTCAAATTGGGGTGGTAGGGAGTCAGTTATAAAGATAGATTCCCACCTTTCTCCTTTTATACAGGAGAAAGCATATTTCTGAACTGTGTTGGAGACGTTCTCTTGTTTTTCAGGGATCCCACAATGTAATTGAGATTTTTGAGTATTGTAATTAGTTGAGAGGGAATGAGAGACATAAAGCTGGGATGTAAAAGGTCCTGTCTGTGGGAGTGCTCCACACACTTCTTAAAATTGAACATCTCATCTGGAAGAAATTTTTGGAACACGCACCACTAATATTTATGTGTTTATTTATAAGTTATATATTAGCCAATGCTCTAATATTTAGATACATTGTTAGGCATAAAAATAGACATTTTAAAGGGATAAAAAGATGTAATAATATTTTATGCTAGTCAATAGGGAACCACTCGAGTTCATTGAGTAAGGGAGAGAAATAGACCTGAACTTGAGGAAAATATGGCCTCTTCATGGAAAATGGATTAGACTAGGTAAAAATTTGCAGAAGGGAAACTAATTAAGAGACTTTTATAACTGTCCAGGACTCTGAGATGATGAGGCTTTAATAAACTATGACAGTGGCAGTGTGATAAGAGAGAAAGGGAAAAAGATAATACGTATGAAGGTAGAAATGACAAGATTAGGTAAGTGAATGGATTCATGAATGTGGGGCAAAGGAAAGTAATTAGTTAAAGATGACACTAAAGTTATGAGATTCTGGATGACTAGAAAGATGCTGGCACCTTCAACAGTAATAGGGAAGTTTGGAAGATAGATGGATTGGGAAAAAGATAATACAACTAAATCTGTACTCCAGATCATAGTCCATTCATGTTTGTGTGACTCACTATATCTCTCCCAAAGTGAAAAAGGGAGTAAAGTCTAACTGGTCTTTGCTTCTAGGCATAGAGTCCATCCTCAAGGAGACACCGGCCACAACCATTAAGTAATCTGAGAGTAGGACCACAGTTTTCCCAATAGTATCTGTGGAACTGCTATGTGTGCTTAGACAACAACAGCTGGCTTATAACGAGGGAGATTAGGAATTTGCACATCAGAGGAAGGGAATAAAATGGTGGAGATGGGATTAGCATCGGTGCAGACACGGCCCATGGTAGAGTCAAATAGACTCTATCAAAGCAGAGTGGGATTCAGTCTTTACACCCTGCAAATGATGTGGGCCCCCCACGGGTGATGCCACAGCTCCTCTGGGTATCCTATCCATCACTTTGGAGACCACTTATCTATGATCCCAGGCACTGTAGACCTCTTTGGACCCATGTCAGCACATCAGTGAAGTTATAATTTAGTGGATGAAGAGTTCACTGGGCTTTAGAGGTGAAACTAAAAGGGTGAGAAATAATAAAAACTGTATAGATATGCAAGGTACTTTATAGGTGTCAACATGAGTTTTCTCAGGGAATTCTCTCTTTGAAATATCTAGTTAATGGCAAGACGGTGACTTAGTGGGTATCTGAGAAACTCTCCTGCATATAACCATGATGTCATACCAAGGTACCAAAGTTTATTCATAACCTGAATTTTTTATTTAAGTCTGCTGAACCAGCCTTCAGCCTGTAAAGCAGAGATGTTATACTCCTGGACTGTAAGCCAAGTGGCTGAAAAAGAGTGTGACTGAGCCAAATTAAAATGCAATTGGGAAACATTAAACAAAAATAAATGTTTTTAAAACCCAGCATAGATAACGTTAGGGATCCATTTCCACTTGACTGCCATCACTGCTCCAAAGCATGTACAATGAACAGATTCACTAACGGGCCTTTTGCTCTGTTTTATATGTTGGAGGGTCTTATGTTTATGAGACGGGTCAGCAGGTTTTAGGCCAGGGCTAGAATGGGCTCTAATGTTGTAGTTTGTCCTTGACCAAGGACCATGACAGGGAGATGATGACATGACTTGCAGTTGAATTGGATTGAGTGAGGAAGGACTGTGCAGTCACCAGCCTCACTTTCTCTTCCAGAGCCATCTGAGTCCAGTGGCCAGATATTGATCAGGATGAGGACGAGATGGACCTAAGACAAGATCTCTGAAAGATCATTATGGGGTGACTAGCTCTTGTTCAAGTCAACCACATTTTGCACAGGTCAGTCTGCTCATTCTGGAACTGGGCTGACGCTGTGCACTAGACCATTGCTAGTATGTCATTTTCTGTGTGGAATGATCATCATAAATTGAGATGTCTGAAGTATTACCCTACAGTCAATAACAAATGAGAAAAAAAAATAGTTCCTACCTTCAAAAAGCTTAAAATCTAACGGGGGAAGAGAGTACACAAAACTGGTGAAAAGATATAGAAGGATATCTGGACTGAGGCATGATGTTAGTGGAATAGAAACCAAGCAGAACTGCTGATGGAGAATGAAGACTTGCTAGAAAGGTCTAAGCCCTCTGTAAAGAAAGATTTGGGGAGCAATTTCTAACTTCACACCCTAGCCCTTCAATCAAAGGGAAAGACGGCTGAGGGCGCTAAGAAGGTGTTGAGCATCAATCTCCATCATGATGAGATTGCAGGTGACGAGCTTATCTGTGGTGGAGATAGGATATTTATGGAATAAAAACCAAGCAGACTGTTGATGGGAAAGGGAAACACGTAGGAGTAATGTCCAGTAATAGACTGCTTGGAAAATGTATATAGACTGGAATGGAGTACAGCTAAAAAAAACCCAGTTGCTAAAAACCAGTCCCTATGATAGAGCCAATTTCTGGATTACACAGTTTAGAAAAAAGTGTAGTATTCTGTTTTTTAAAAAAAATGCTCTGAACTCAGGATCAAAAGACAAAGATTCGGATTTCAGCTGTGAAAATTATTAACTATGTTAAGGTGAAGGCTACCAGAAAAAATACAGAGCTGGAAAAAAAACATAAAATTCATTTGAAGGAATGAACAAGCTAAAATATCAAGGAAAGTAATGAAGAAAAGATAGGAAGTGCTTCCAGAGCTCAGAATATAAATCGGAATCATCAAAATCATTTGATACTGGTTTTAAAAAATAGAACAATAGACTAGATAATGAATCAGAAATAAGGAAACAGTTACCTAGTGTTTGACAAAGTTAAAATCATAAATTACTTAGGAAAGCACTCCCTATTTCATAGTTTCTGGGGAAACTGGAAGGCAAAATTCGACTTGGACCAACAACTTATACTAAATTCCCACAATTAAAAGTGGTTCTGTTACCTGAATATAAAGGTAATGCCATTAAAAAAAATGGAAAAATATTACATATCTTTCATGGTTTGGATAGAGATAATTCTTAACCAAAGAGCGGCAATTATGAAAGTTTAAAATAATTTTTGATAGTATAAAATGGAAAAAATTGCACAAATTTAACATCCAATATAAGAAGAGAAGCTGTCAAATGAGAAAATATCAAACATCTCTGATAAGGATTTGATATGCAAGATAAATAGAAAAAAGATAAAAAGCTATACTCTAGTAGAGGAGTGGTTAAAAAATGCGAAAAATTGTCAAAAAAAGAATTGCAAGCTATGAATAACTATGTTAAAAAATGCTCCTAATCACTAATACTAAAAGAAATGCAAATCAAAATAACTCTGAGATAGCACCTCACAAAATAAATTGGCAAAGATGACAAAAGATGGGAATAGTTAATGTTGAAAGGGCTATGAAAGGACAAGCATACTAATACATTTTAGGTTGAGCTGGGAATTAGTACAGTTAGTGTTGAAGGACCAGAACTCAGAAGAGAGTCTAGAACTGGATTTACAGATGTCTGACTCCTCTTCATAGAGATGATAATGGAACTCATAGGCAGTCACTAAGAAAGTGTAGCAGAGTGAGAAAAAAATCCCAAAACAGAGCCTTGGAGCACACTGACAGGACATGGGTGATGATCCAGGAAACACTGAGGAGTTGTTAGGTTGGAGGAGATTCAAGAGAAAAGTGTTAAGGAAACCTAAGTAGGATAGAGTATCCAAGGGAAGAGAGTGTGATCAACAGTATCAGTGCTACAAAAAAGTGTGCTTTTTGTAGCACTTGATACTGTTGCATCAAGTAGGATGAGGATTGAGAAAAAGTCAAATTTCAAAATTAAAAAATCAGTAGTATTTTTGAAGCAAGTAGCCTCAAGTTGAATGATGAAACTGGAAGTGAGTTTGTGAGCATTTAGAAGAGTACAAGAGGAAAGGAAGCAGAAGCTAGTGTAGACAATTCTTTGAAAGATACTTGCTGAGAAAGGGAGGAGAATTATAGGACAGTAGGTTGCCAGGACAGTAAAGTCTTTGTTATTCAGTCATTTGGGGTTTCTTTGGCAAAGATATTGGAATGATTTGCCATTTTCTTCTCCAGAAACTGAGGCAAACAGGGTGAAGTAACTTGCCCAGGATCACACAGCTAGTAAATGTCTGAGGCCAGATTTGAATTCAGTAAGATGAATTTTCCTGACCCCAAGCCCTGCACTCTATCCACCGTGCCACCTTCCTCTAGGAGCAGTAAAGTTTACTGAGGATTTTTTAAGGATGGAGGAGTTTGATGGTGTGTTTGTGTCCTGCAGGAAAGTAAACCAACAGATCAGAAGAAATTCTAGGTGAAAGAAGGTCTGATAGTAAGGGTAGCCTCCTTGAGGGTAAATGCAAAGAAGTCACTGTGGAGACACTGGAATCAAGCAGGAGGCAATGGGGAATAATGTTAAAGGGTTGTTATGAAGAGAAGGGGAAAAGAAGGAGCTTGGAATTAGGGTTAGTATAGGGGAAAGAATGAGGTATGTTTCTCCACTGAAAGGTTGGGGAAGGCTTCCTGAAGAAAGTGGGATTTTATTTGGGACTTAAAGGAAGCCAAGAAGGTCAGTAGTCAGACTAAGGGAGGGAGAGCATTGCAATCATAGGTGAGAGCCAGAGAGAATGTCCAGAGCTGAGAAATGGAGGGTCATTTGTGGAACATCCAGGAAACCAGTGTCACTGAATTGAAGAGTAGGTGTTGGGGAATAAAGTGTGAAAAGACTGGAAGAGGCGGATGGAGCTAAGTTATGAAGAGCTTTAAAAGCTAAACAAAGCATCTTCTATTTCTTCATGGAAGTGATAATAAATAAACCACTGGAATTCACTGATTAGACCAATGTTTTAGGAAAATTGGTGACTGAAGGGAGAATAGATGGGAGTGGGGAGAGACATGAGGCAGGCAGACCCACTAACAGTCTATTGCAGTAATCCAGGTGTGATGTAATGAAAGCCTGCACCAGGGTCTCAAGTGTTGAGGAGAGAAGGGTTATATTTGAGAAATGTTGAAAGGTGAAATTGACAGGCCTTGGCAATAGATTGGATATAAGGGAGTAATAAATAGTAAAGAATCTGGAATAACGCTTAGATTTTGATCCTAAAGGACTGGGAGTATGGTGTTGTCCTCTACAATAATAGTAAAGGTAGAAAGAGTTCAGGGGAAAAGATAATGAGTTCTGTTTTGGACATACTGAGTTTAAGATGCCTACTGGACATCTAGTTCAAGATGTCTGAAAGGCAGTTAGAAGTGACAGATTGGAGATCAGCAGAAAGACTGGGGTGGGAAAGGTATATTTGAGAATCATCATCATAGATTCAATGGTCATTGATTCCATGGGAGCTGATGAGATCTCCAACGAAAGTATATCAGGGGAGAAGAGAACCCAGGACACCTACAGTTAAAGGGCATTACGTAGAGGAGAGTCCAGGAAAGGAGAAAGAGGAGTGATCAGTCAGAGGAGAACCAGGAGAGAGTGAGGTCCTAAAGACCCACAAATATCAAGGAGAGAATGATCAATGGCATCACAGGCTGAAAAGCAGGCCAAGGAGAATAAGTGTTGAGAAAAGACCACTGAATTTGGCAACTGAGATCATTAGCATGTTTGGAAAGAGCAGAGTTTTTTTGGAATTATAAGGTGAGGAGTCAGATTGTAAGGGGTTAAGAAGAAACAAAAAAACTGGAGGCACCTACTGTAAACAGTCTTTTCAAGGAATTTACAAAGGGCAGAAGAGGTATAGGATGAGAGTGGGGATGGAAGGATCAAGGAGGAGAGGGGATGGAATGGGATCACTTGAATAGGTAGAAAGGTCAGCCTTGGTAAGGAGTTTAAGGCCATTTCATCACGGTGAAGAAGAAGGAAGTGGCAAAAGGTACCTTAAGTGATAGGAAATGAGGAAGATGGGAGAAGAGGGAGTTCATTGTGAATGGCACTAATTTTTTCTATAAAATAGAGGTTCTCAGCTAAGAAAGTGGCCTGGGAGAGAACTAAGAAGTCAAGGGATTCAAGGTCATGGCGCAGATGAAGAGTAGCATTATGTAAGGGAAGACAAAAGAAGAGGTGAGAAGCAAAAAGATAATGGTCAGATAACGGGACTTCAGGATTCTTGAATATGGAGTTAGTCCATTTGTGGGTGATGGCAAGATTGAGGGTATGACTATATGTGTAGCTAAGGTGGGTTGAAGAAGTAGCTCATGAGAGGTGAGTTGGTTAAGAGACTGAATAGTCAGGGTATTTAAGGAAGAATTAATATGCATATTGAAGCCCCCTAGAATTAGGACAAGAGTTGTAGGAGAGAAAAATTGTAAGCCAGGTATCAAACTTCTTGAGTGAGGAAAGGAAGTTCCCTGGGCTCTGTAGACAACCACTACCAAGGTTTTGATTGAGCAGTAGGTCTGAATAGCACGGACCTCCGAAAAAGAGGAGTTATTGCCTGAAGGAGGAAGGTGGAGAACTTGGAAGTGGCAATGGGGAGCAAAGAGTATCCAACTCCCCCACCTTGATCAGTAAGCGAAGGAGAATGAGCAAAGGTGCAGTAAGTACTCTGAAAGAGTGACCAGGTAGGCTGTGTCATCAGGAGGAAGCCAGATTTCAGTAAGAGCTAATAGACGGAAGGATAGCTAGGTGGTTCAGTGGATAGAATGCCAGACCTGGGGTCAGGAAGACTTGAGTTCAAATCCTGCCTCAGACATTTGCTAGCAAGACTCTGGGCAAGTCACTTAATCCTGTCTGCCTCAATTTTCTCTTCTGTAAGAAGTAACTTTGCCAAGAAAATCCAAAAGGGGGTCACAAAGAGTACAACATGACTAAAATGTGTGAACAAGAAGTAGAAGGAGTGGAACAGGAAAAATTTAACAAGAAGAAAAGTTTGTTTTTTAATTTTAATTTTTTAATTCCATTACCTATGGAATAAGCATTCCAGAAGGCACAGTGGAAGGGCAGGATGGAATTAGAATGAAACTTTGGGGTAGGAGGGTTGAGAGGTTGGGAATGAGGAACTGGTGGTAGGGACTGTAGTCTGGATGATGATCTATAGAAGTTCTGAATCACTGGGATGTCAAGGGTATGACCAGGTGTGGAAATGTCCATCCTTGAGTGGAAGTTGCCACTCCTCTACACTTGAAGGATAGATGCAGGAGGAGATCTGGAGGACTGACACTGAAGAGAGAGTCACTCTTCTGTGCTCTGGAGATTCTCTATTCCCCTTTTTGGAGATGGGGCTGGCAGTAGGAGGTGAAGATGTCTTCTTTTGATACAGATGTGGTTGCTTTGGGGGAGAGGAAAGATGTCCAGCCTGCTCCCAAGTGGTCTTTCCTCAGGAGACACACTGTTCCCCACAGAAGGCGGAAGATTTGGGTGTTAGCACATCCCCATTTTAGGAAGACCCTGGACATAAACAATACCTAAGCTTTTTACCAGAGGTTTCCCCACTGTTCCATGTTGCAGTGTGAGCAGCAAGTTAGAAAGAAAGAAAGCAGCTCCCCCTTCTTGGAGGCCAGATCTCCTCCAGAATGAGTCCTGAGTCAGGTTCCCTTCTGTGGGGAGGGGAGGAGAATGTGTCACCCAAACAACAACTCTGATACTACAGGTTCCATGATCCCTATTTTACAGGTAAGGACACTAAGACTAGGAGAAAGTGACTTGACCAGGTCACATCCCCAATGTGCATCAAAAGTCCAACCAAGTCCTGCACCAGTGAAACTAAAATAAGAATGTGAGAGACAGTAAAGAGTTAAGTTTCCACAGAGTTGCTAGTCACTGAAGTTACTAAAACAAGTCAGATAAGGAAGCTAGCAGACTGCAGGTGGACCCAGCCAATGAGGAGACAATTGGTGGCCTTCAGAAAACCACAAAGTTCTTGATAAAGGGGACTAAGCCTGACACCAGCCTAAACCAGTTGGGGCAATGATCGGGAGAAAGATTTTCGTCATTCCACTTGCTTAATAAGCCTCATGCATATTAACTGGCACACCCCGCATAAAATCAGCCCTCCATTTTTTGATCATGGGATCTATGACAAGAGAAGGGTACATGCCTACACATACTTAGGGAAAAGCATATGATGGTCATGTAAGGGAGATGGTGACCCAAAAGGGAATGGGTCAATCCAGTCCTGATTGGGAGGGACACCTCCAAGCTAACAGGATAAAACTGATCTCACTTCTATATTCAGCACTCCCTCCTCCTGAAGAGTAGTGGAGTCTGCTTCTGGCCAGACACCGTCAATTCCTCTGAACTCTGCTTTAATTGCCCTTGATACCTTTCAGTGTCAAGCAGGTTTCTAACCGGAACAACTGAAATGAGAAAACCTCCCAAGTTCCTAGACAGAACCAGGAAAGAAAAGGACGCTGAATGGATGGTCCCTCTTCCCTTTCATTTCCATTTCTGCCCCGAGTGCCTGGATGCGGTCACTCTGGTTCTGTGGCCCAGGCAGGAAGCCCCACCACCACTTCCCCACTGTCCCCTGGTCATGTTCTCCTCTCTGATAGGCTTTCCCTCAAACTGCTCATCAAACCTGCACACAAGTTTCTGACCTCTACCTGATCATGCTAGGTCACAACTCTGATCACCCAAAACTGTAGAAACAGAACTTCCTAGTTTCCCACAATGCAAACACAGTCAACAAGCATTTATTAAGTGCCTACTATGTACCAGGCACTGGGGACACAAGGAAAGGAATGAAAAAGTCCCCGCCCCCAAAGAGCTTACAGTCTAATGGAAGTTCCTGGGAAACTCACAACCAGCCAGGAACCCACTGCACAGAGGAGGATGGTCAGGTAGACCTGAAGCTTATGTGCTTGTGACTCCATCCACTAGGCCAGCTTCATGTAATTAATTTAGGGCTGCTTCCACTTCATCCTGGGCACATGCCTTTGCCTGTGTCTCCTCCCTCAGACTGGGAGCTCTTGGGGGCAGGGTCCATCTTTTGCCTTTGTCTGTAGTCCCAGCCCTTGGCAAGGGCCTAACACATAGCAAGGACTTGAGGAGTGAGGAAATATGGGGAGAGCGCTCCTGTAGAAAAAACAATTTTTTATAGCCCCTGTAAGTCAAATCTACTCCATTTCAAGCATGCAACATCGGACCACAGGCAAAGAGTCCAGAGGAATTGAAACTATGAAGGCATCTGCCTGGGGAGACTGACAACGCCCTGTCAGCATCCTTAGGTTTCTGCCTAGATAAAAATCCTCATCTTAGAATATTAGCATAGTTTAAACTAATCTGAGAACAGGTGTAATTTCAAACTCTTTGTAGAACTTTATATGCTTTTCCTAGTGTATAGCCTGAAATTCCCAAGGGAGAAAGATGAGCGGAACAGCAGAGTATCCATGTACTCTTTACCAGGGCAAGTTACCCCCTCCCCAATCTGATTCAAAAGCTGGAATGGGATTGGGAGAGCTTGTCTGATGAGCCTCGGAGTGGGGAGAGGAGGCAGAAGACAGTGTTTCAACTCTTTAAGAAAGGGAAGAAGATGCAGAGATACTGTGCTGAGGATGACCTGAAGGAGCATCCAGACCAGAAAATTGCATCAGATGATGTTCCTCCCCAGACTACTGTATGAGATGTAGCTTCTAAAAGGACAATGCATTGATTTGCCTTTTTTCTCCTGAGTCTCTGCATCAGTACTTACGAAAGGAGATTGCCCCCTCTGTAATTTGTCAGTGCATCAGTCAATTTTCATTCCCATATTCATATAAAGAGGAGATAAATGAAGGGAAAAATTCACAGGGGAAAGAAAGTGAGGAGGTAGTTATTGGTTGGAGTTTGTGGGAAACAAGGAAGTTCTATTTCCACAGAGTCCTGACCTAGCATGGTCAGGTAAAAGTCAGAAACTCTAGAATAAGAGAAGGGTTCTGAGTTGGCCCCCCCTCCAAACAAAAAGGTCCAAAATGAAGGACTTAAGTTACTTATACACTTGAAGAAATCGTGTCTGAAAATTTCTCAAGTTAACTGTATTCAGAATGTCCTGCATCCCTTTACAATTTTTTTTTGAGAGCTTTAATGATTGTCTCTTCCTTTATGAAACTCTGTATCCAGGAAAGTAGGTTTAAATAAATACATTAACATTTGAACCTTGAGAAGCATTGAGAAAATGCACTTCCCTCCCTTTATTGCAGAAGTGGGGGACCTTGAAGTGGAATGTTACACATATTCTTAGAGGAGGTTGATATATTTCCTTGGTTTTCCTAAACATTTTTCTCTTTCTATTTTACAAGAGGAAAAGTCATTTGGTAAGGTGGTGGAAGGGTTGTATTTGGAAATGAATGTGATGTTAAAAACATCAAATTTTTTTAAAAGTTTACAAATGAAACAATTAAACCTGTTAAAGCATCTATTTAATTACAATTCAATTGTTTCTATGAATTGACATCTTAAACTTTTCTTTGGAGTACATGTACCTCTGGGGTTCATGGGTTTTTTTTTAGCTTTTACTTTTAAAAAATTATATTGATATTTTTATCATCACCATCACTTCTGAATACATGCCTCCCCCTTCCCTACCCAGAGAACCATACCATGTAAAAAAGAACTTTCTCAAAGAAGAAAAAAAGTTCAATAAAATGAACCAATACATCAGTTGAGTGTGATAGCGTATTCAAATCTCCACACCCATAATTTGCCACTTCTAAGAACAGAGGGTGGTATGTTATTCTTATCTCTTCTTCATGTAAAGCTTGGTCGTTATAATGACATGTTCAGTTATGTTGTTCTTTCTATTTACATTTTCGTAGTCATTGTTTATATATTTGGAGTAGAAGGGGACCACAGAGAACGTGCAATTCAAGCCCATCATTTTTCAGGTGAGGAAACTGAGGATCAGAAAGATGAAAGAATTTACCCTGAATCACACAGGTAGCAAGTAGAAGAGGTCGAGTCTAAACCCAAGGTCTCTAACTTTAAATGGACTGCTCATTCCATTGGACCACATTGCTTCTGAAAGGTAATTGAGTCCATTTGGAAGAAACCCAAGTTGTCTTCCTGGCCTGTCACAGCTCAACAAGGCACCATCACAAATGGGTTTGTTTTGTTTTATCAGACTATCTGAAGTATTTACAATACTATTGACTTTATGGAGCTCACATTGATAGCGATTATAGTAATTCATAGGTGTGACAGTACTCACAAATGAAGTGTAGCAGTTGGTATTCAGATTTATCTCTATCTCTAAGGTCCATTCAGCTAAAAATTCTATGTACGTCCTGTGAGACACACTAATATCCTTTGTGCTGGGGAGGCTATACCTTCCCAACGCTGAGGCAGCATGGTGTTGTACAAGTGAACCAGACTTGAGTTCTGAGCACCAAAGTGAGAGCCCTGTTTTTCTCCTTGGACTCAGACAAGTTCTCTCCCTTTCTGGGCTTCAGTTTCCTTTTCTGCAAAATAAGGGCATTATAAATTCATGATCCTGTGAGCTCACTGCATTAACTCCATGATGTGACATCTGAGACTATTCCTACTGAAGAAAAATAAATTACATTATTAGAGAGACTGTCATAGATAAAGGGATACAGAATAAGGAGGGACAGTTGTCCTGGTCAAAGTCCTGTGGGGTAAAAGATGCAAGTAATGATTCTACTTCTCTGTCCCATATTACCCCCAGATGACAACTTTCTGTAGAATACAGAAATATGGATCAGGAAACACCAAAGTGTAATGTCAATATCCATAAGAAGATCCTCCTAAGTTGACCATAGCTTTCTCCTAACTACTTTCTTAATGCTCACACATCCTTGGAAGCTCAACTCAAATACCACCTCTTCCAAGAAATCTTCCTTTATCCTGTCAGTTTTGCTTGTCTCTTGTCTTATTCCCATAGCACTTCATTCTGCCCCTTCTCTAATGCAATTTTTCTATAATATTGTGTACTTTAATGATCTATTTTGAGTGTTATTCCCTACTAGATTGTAAGTTCATGAGGGAAAGGCCTAACATTTATTTAAATTCTATATATCTCTCTATACCTATTCCACAATAAAGTATAACACATGGATTGAAACAACTCCAGTCTGGACTGCTAGCACTCTCCCTTCTCTTTCCTGAAGATTCCCTGGGTACTAAAAGCACCTGTATCAAGACCCCAAGACCTACATCAATTTTAAGAAATAATTTTTAAAATATCTTTATTTTTTAAAATTATTTTACTTGTTTTCAGTGTTCTACAATTACTTCCATATATCTTAAATTTTTCCCCTCCCTCCTTTCTCCCCTACCTCCCTACTCCCTCCCTGAGATGGCATACAGTTTTATATAGGTTCTACACACACATTTCTATTAAATACTTTTTCACCTTAACCATGTTGCATAGAAGAATCAAAATGAATGGGAGAAATCATAAAACAAAATATAATACAAAAGAAAATGATCTGCTTCATTCTGTGATCCAATTCCATAGTTCTTTTTCTGGATGTGGAAGGCATTTTGCCTTAAGATACCATTGGGAATTATTTAAGTCCTTGCATTGCAATGAAATACTAAGTCTACCAGAAAAATTCCTTGCATGCTGTGGTTGTTGCTGTGTACAAAGTTCTCCTGGTTCTGCTCTTTTCATTCAGCCTCAGTTCATTTAAATCTTTCCAGGCCTCTCTGAAGTCTTCCTGTTCATCATTTCTTATAGCACAATAGTATTCCATTCCATTCATACACCACAATTTATTCAACCATTCCCCAATTGATGGGCATCCCCTTGATTTCCAGTTCTGGGTCACCACAAAGAGAGCTGCTATAGATATTTTTGTACATGTGAGGCCCTTTCCCATTTTTATTGGGGATATAGTCCTAGAAGCAGTATACACATTTTTGTAACCCTCGGGACATAGTTCCAAATTGCTCTCCAGAATGGTTGGATGAGCTCACAGCTCCACCAACAATGAATTAGTGTTCCAACTCTCCTACATCTTCTCCAACATTTATCATCTTCCTGTTTTCTCATATTAGCCAGTCTGATAGGTGTGATGTATTATCTCAGATGCATCTCTCTAATTATTTTAAAATATCTTTAAAACCACATTGAATTAATAAAAAGCTCCATAATCTACTGGGTTTTGTAGCCTTAAAATACAAGTAGGATTACTCTGTTGTTGCCATGCTCCAGAACCCTGTAAATTGGAATTTGGATGCTTCCTTTTTTTTAATCTTTAGTTTCCTTTTCTGTTAAACTGAGGTGACTTGACTGGGTCTATAAAATCCATTCCACTTCTGAGCCCTGTAATCTTATGAAAAGTCTTATTTTCTATCATTTATTTCATTTCAGTAGATTAAATACCCACTGTGTTAGATGCTAGGAGGAAGTATAAAGTTTAAATAAGATAGTCTCAAACAACTCTGATCAACACAATGACCAACTGCAGTCCCAGAGGACTTGTGATGAAACATGTTCCCCACCTCCAGATAGAGAAGGAATGAACTCAGAGGGCAGACTGAGGTTTCTGTTTATTTAGTTTAAATCTTGTCTGTGCATAGTTATTTTCATGTTATCTCCCCTTTTTGCTTGTGAACTACTTCAGAACCCTGGCTGTTTTTTACCTTTCTTTGTATCACCAGCACTTTGGCATAGTGCCAGGAACATTGCAGAAACTGAATAAATGCCCTTTGACTTATAATTTTTAGATCAGAAAATTATTGTTAACAGAACATCTGGTTGATGGAAAAATCTAATAAATTAATGTAAGTGAACAGAAGTAGTGCTATAAATAAGTTTTTCAATTCAGTAATGTTTTATTAATTACCATCTATGTGTCAGGTCCTGTGCTAGGTGACAGGAATACACAGATAAAACAAGTAGTCCTTGTCCTCAAGAAGTGTACCTTCTAGTTATATATATATATGGGACCTGTGTTGGGGGGGTGTTCATTTTTTCTGAATGATTATTATAGCCTTTTTCTTCCTCAAACTTGGCTTATATCACCTGGCCCTATGAATGCAATACTTTGACCTAAGTCTCCTTAGCTTATGAGCCTAAATGTCCTCAGTGGACATGACCACTTCGCAACACTGCCCTGTGGAGGTGGGGGGGAGCCAAAGACACGCACCTGCGCAGAAGCGGCCCCTGCCCTGGGGGGGGGGCCAAAGACACGCACCTGCGCAGAAGCGGCCCCTGCCCTGTGGAGGTGGGGGGGGAGCCAAAGACACGCACCTGCGCAGAAGCGGCCCCTGCCCTGGGGAGGGGGCCAAAGACACGCACCTGCGCAGAAGCGGCCCCCTGCCCTGGGGGGGTGGGAGGGGGGGCCAAAAGACACGCACCTGCGCAGAAGCGGGTCCCTGCCCTGTGGAGGTGGGGGGGAGCCAAAGACACGCACCTGCGCAGAAGCGGCCCCTGCGATGGGGAGGTGGGGGGGGGGGGCCAAAGACATGCACCTGCGCAGAGAGCGGTCCCCTGCCCTGTGGAGGTGGGGGGGAGCCAAAGACACGCAACCTGCGCAGAAGCGGCCCCTGCCCTGGGGGAGGGGGTAGGGGGCCAAAGACACGCACCTGCGCAGAAGCGGCTCCTGCCCTGGGCGGGTGGGAGGGGGGGCCAAAGACAAGCACCTGCGCAGAAGCGGCCCCTGCGATGGGGAGGTTGGGGGGGGGGGGGGGCCAAAGACATGCACCTGCGCAGAAGCGGCCTCTGTCCTGTGGAGGTGGGCGGGGGAGCTAAAGACACGCACCTGCGCAGAAGCGGCCCCTGCCCTGGGGAGGCGGTAGGGGGCCAAAGACACGCACCTGCGCAGAAGCGGCCCCTACCCTGGGGGGGTGTGGGAGGGGGGCCAAAGACAAGCACCTGCGCAGAAGCCGGCCCCTGCGATGGGGAGGTGAGGGGGGGGGGGGCCAAAGACACGCACCTGCGCAAGGAAGCGGCCCCTGCCCTGGGGAGGGGGGAGGGGGCCAAAGACACGCACCTGCGCAGAAGCGGCCCTTTCCCGAGGCCCGCTCCCCTTCCCGCCCCACCCCGTGTAAATATCAACGTTTAGGTAGGTACTACTCTTCCCTCCCTGTGCATGAAGACAGCCTAGCCCTAGAAGTATATTTTAGTCAAGGCTGAATCACCAGGACTCTTTCCTTCCTTCCCATATTTCGGGCAGACCATATTTCCGCATCCTTGTTTCCCAGGTCCCGCTTCCACCCTCCCATATCTTTTTCCTCCTTCCTGGCTAACACGCTTTAAGGCACCGCCATTATCCCAGCTCATGAGCAGCACAGGGTGGGGACCATCCCCAGCTGTCTCATCAGGTCTCCATGCACCCAGGCTGCCACCAGAGGGCGACAGCGCGCTTCGGTAACCCGATCCTCCTGCAAAGTCTGTGACAGTGACTGAAACAAGCAGTTACAGGGTAGGCAGGACGGTGCGGGAGGAGGTTGCGGGGTGCGGCCAAGCACCGTAGAAGTATCTCATGCGACCCTTTGGAAGGAATCCAAGGAGTCCGCCCAGGTCTGGGATGCCGACCCTGGCAGGAGGAAGCCACGTGTGCAGACAATGCCAGGGAGTGCGGAGGTGTGAACAAGCCAGGGCACCATGGGGGGGCCAGCTGGGGAGGGCTCTGAAGCTCAGGTGGCCGCTTGGGACTTAGAGGGACAGCTCGGGTCCTCCTGAGCCAGGCCGGACTGTCCTCGTCCGCACTGACCCTAGCCCACTCCTTCTCATAGGATCCCAAGGCAGATCCCTGGGCAGGGGACTCTCCAGGCTCAGAGAGGTCCAAGGGGGCATCGGGCTTTGCCCTGGGGTGTACCGTCCGTGCCACAATGTGGGATGACAAACCCGTACATCCTAAACCTCCTCAGGGTCCTTGGAGACAGGACCAAGGAGACAGCCCATCCAGGAAACGCTACTCATGGCCTCAGTAATGACGTCTACTATTCCTAGACCACTTTTCCCACTTTATGTTTTTGTTCATTGATTTTCCTCTTGCTCTTTACAAGTTTTCACTTCCAGAAACAAGTCTGGGATCCACTTCAGGTGTGCTGACTGGTAGTATTCTCTTGCAGATTTACAAGTATTTATTCTAGAGCTCTCTTAAGAGGTTGGGAGGCTTTCCATCTGTGGGTTTGGGGGAAATGACGTGCTCTTTTCACCTTACCTTTGACTGAGCTTTTGTCAGGGGCATGAGGTATGAACACGGTATAGCAAGCTCTATAAAAGCAGTTTTGATGGGATATGGAAGCAATAGGAAGTCTTGGAGTCTTCACATAATTAGGTGTAGTTGGATCTATCTTGCATACCCTCTATCAGATTGTTACTTTAGTTTGACACTATCTAACTGATACCACCTTTTAACATCAGTAATCCAGCTGGATATCCTGGGTAGCTGACTCTCCAAGGGTCTGTGGCATTAGGCAGTGCAGGGTCCTGCCCTGTAACAGAAGCCTGTTCTGCTATGTTGGGACACTGTCGAAAGTCTTTGTATAAAGACTGGAGACAAAATGGAAAATAACTAATTTCAAGTAATTGGCTTAGTCATGCTCATATAATAAAAGGGAGCAAAATATACTGATGCATATACTTTTTTAGGTGAGACTTTTTTGTATCAATTGAATTTTGCCTCAAGTTACTGTTACCTGGGGTGTTTCGCTGATGGCACATCGTTTCCTAAGTCCTATTTTATTCCCTTAGAATAGGCTTTACAGGGATAATAGTGGTTGAGTGTGTCCTACTTGCCCCATGAAAACAACTGTAACCAGTATAAAAACTTGTCAAATACGGGGAAACGAGAGAACCAGTACAGATAACGTAAAATCTGTAATTAGCCAAAACTCAAGTTAAAATCTCTACAAGCCTTGTGTTACAGCAATAACCTGTACTTTTCAGGGGAATGCAACATCTATTGGAGATGGTGGAGCTTTTGTGTTGGTGTCCCTGATTAGTGTCTGGTACATCTTAAGAACTTAATACACAGAATAATTGGCCCAGAGGCCTTAGGAGATTATTTACAGAGCATATTCAAAACTGGCACTTCATATAAGAGACCAAAAATTGGCCTTAGAGATTTCTGGTAATAGGTATTTCGATAGTCATCAGACATGTAGCCTGATACCTTACAAACTGTCCTGTTGCTTGTTATTTACCCAAAATAAGGGAATTCATTATAAAAATCGAATTCCTTTATCATTATGCTTTGAAGAAGTCCTTACTGAAGACTGAGAATAGAATTTATTCATTTATTAAAAGATTTTATCTCACAAAGGTACAAGTGCAGAGCTGAGACTTGAACCAAATTGTTTTGGATTCTGTGGAATACATAATATTACCTCAGGTTAACAGAGTAACTTGATGACTTGTGAATCAGTTTTATATAGGCAGAGAGGGGGGGATCAAGTTCTTTAAATACTGAAATTGCCTTGGAGACACCCAGATTAACCCACTTCAGACAGTTCAATAAATGTGTTTCTGGGATCCAAATATATTCTGGGATTAGATTCATTCCAACTCAGTTTTGCTGATGTCATTCAGTGAGAAGCAAGATAAACTGTTAAAAACAGGGGTTGGAGACTGGGGGGAAGGGGTGGTGCTCAGAATTCATAAGCCTTTGTTTGACATTAGCAGTGTAGAAGTAGTTACTAGAGCTACCATATAGAGAATGTTCCCCAGGAAGGCAGAATCAGGAGCAATGGTGAAAAAGCAGCAACTCCAAAGACTGTTTTATGACCTTCTGGTCCCCTTTGGGGTACTTACTACTACTGCAGAAGGACCGGGGACTGTTTTGTATGCATGTCCAAGTGAGCCTGTACCATTCTACAAATGAAATACCTTAAAGAAGTAAACAGTAGGCACTGATACTGTTTTTTTCTGAGTTCTGATTTGTCAGACATTAAAATTCAGTCACAAAGTGACTCATAGACCAGATAACAAATTCCTCACAAAAATGTGGGTGTACTGGTCTCTACGTCTAGAAAATACGTACGCTGATGCCTGGAGGTGGCAATGATCCCAAGAGTACTGAGCTAACGTGACTCCCACATTTATTACACAGACAGCTGATGGACCTGATTTTATGAAAATATGTGTCACCAACGATAACAGCCTAACTTAGATAGGGCCATGGGGCTAGGGGCAGGGGAGAAAGGGCAGAGAGAGGAAGGCAGGACAAAAACAACCTTTAGATTTAGTTGCGGATGGAAAACTACAATAACATACTTAGCAGATGAGTTTTCCAGCCTCCATCTGAATATTTCCAAAAGGGGGAGAACCTCCTCCTAATTACACTTAGGATAATTTTACTAGGAAGATTTTCCTGGCATCCACTCTGGTCCAAAATGTGACACTTTTCAACATTAACCCACTGCTTTGTTTTGTTTTAGTCTATATTCTGCTTTGGCAACAAATGCCATGGATCCAAAGTGGTCTAACTGCCAATCAAGGGGGATCATCATGATGTGGAGAAAGCCTCACTCTCCTGTCCTAATGAGGCCAGACCTACTGGCTATCTGATCATTATTACTCGTTATCAGAGTGTGAGGGAAGCGAGCGACTTGGCAGTGGTTATGAAACAATATATTCTGTCCTCGCCTTCCCCCACTCCCTACACTGAGAAAGCAAGAAAAAGAAACCCCATCACAAACAGGTAGAGTCAAGCATAACCAATTTCCACATTGGCAATCTGAAAACAAGCAATAAAAAATATGCAAAATAACTGTTAAATTGAATAGAAATGATGAGGACAAAAGGTTTTCTGCTTGTGCTTTAACTTGGTCTGTTCATAAATATGTTATCTGTATCCAACTAGGCAGACAGACATGCTTACTGTGTCACATGAACAGAAAATATTGCCATGGAAACAGCAGAAAAACACCATCTATTTCCCTGAGGAAGATCAATCTATGTGAAAAATATGAAATAATGAGAAGGGCAGAAAGGAAAACCAGGATCAGCATCTTCTTAGCTTATTACAGGAGTCACTAACAAAAACAGAAAACAGTATCTGAAAAATAAATCTTTATCCACAAGATAAAGATCTTTAAGCTTAATTATTTGTAAATGTAAATTGAATTGATTTTGCCACTGTCTAAGCAATGGTGTCAAACCCAACCCAAGGAGAATTGGATCCCTGTCTGAGAAAGCCACTTCTTACCATTATGGTGAATTTTTATTTATCTTGTAAAACCTTTCCCCAATCTATTTTAATTTGGTTCTGAAGCACATGGGAATTTCACAAGCCTGCTGGCCAGTCTGACCCTTTTGGCTAAAACAACGCTGTCCCCTTCTCTGGAGCATGATTCATGGACTAGTGGCTATTAGAGTTCTGTGTATGGGTTTCATCCCTCTACAAATCTATAAGCTCCATCAAAGCAGGGACGGTGTTTTATCTAGTCAATTCAACTGTCGTTATTAAGAGCCTGAGGTTCAATAATGAACAATGACACACAAACATCCAAAGTGCTCTATAGAATAAGGTAAGGACAATAAGGTAAAAAAAAAGGTAACTAAATTTGGAAAAAATGATAACAAGAGTAAAAACAAGGTCAGGTTCTTCTCCATAAAGGTCATTCTATCCCTTGTGACCACTACACACATCAACATATCTGAGGAGTGACAGGAGGAAACATCATTCACCCTCAGAAAGGTCCCAGTCTAATGCAGATGTAGAGTCCACCACTGGGTAATCACACTGTTAGCTACATCATATATTCATGCTAAAATGTTTGTTGAGGATTTTTATTGTCAAAGAGGCAGTCCCTGCCACCAAAGAATCTACACTCCATCTGGGGCAAAACAGAATCAATTACATGGCAATAATGAACACTGTTGGGTCAAACTGTAAGCCTGGTAGTGGATAGGGCTGAACTTGGGGTCAGGAAAACCTGATTCAAATCCTGCCTCTTGACACTGCGTTCTTGGGCAAGTCACTTAATCTTGAGTCTTCACAAAATCCTCTTGAGACAGCTCTCAAAATTTAGGTAAACTGCAATCTGTGGGAGTTACAGCCAAGATCACAGATCTTTGATACAGTGACACAAAAATAAAACACAGGCTTAAAAACACTGAAGACCCTCCAGTGTTAGAAAGGAAATGGAGAATGTTTCTACAAGAATATTGGGGTTCTGTTTTAAAGAACCTGAAGAGCAGGGAATGAAAAGAGGAAAAGAAAGTATGGCTGGGGAAGAAGGAAAGGAAATACCACTCCAACTCTTGGGCAGCTCCCTGTCTGATACAGAGGAACTTCAGGGACCAGCCATTCTAATTAACTTCAATTAATTATACTAAGTGTTTGGCCTAGAATAGTGGAGAAATGGAAAGAAGCAGATATGCAGCTAAGAGATACGGCAAAGTAAATCAAAGAAGTGGTTGATGCAGACAGTAAAGGAGAGAAGTCTGAATAACGGGAGATTTGCCTTGCAGAGCTTAAAATGTGCTTGGGGAAATAAAACAGAAGCAAAGAATGGATTTCATATATTTAGAAAGCAAACTATATGTAATAAAGTTATTGTGTTGTCCATTTTCCACTACAGTGACCAAGACACCCACATTCTCACACCGTATCTCCCCGTGAAACAAATGGAAACATTTTTGAGATTTTGGATCAATCAGACCCTGAAAACAAAGGGGAGGGGCTTTTCTTATATGTGAAATTTTGTTATTCTGTATTATGAGCACCACAATCTAACAGACCGAGTGGACCACAGCTGGACGTTTCTCTCCAGAGTGAATTCTCTGGTGATGGTTAAAAGTTGAGCGCTGACTGAAGGCTTTCCCACACTCCTGACATTCGTAGGGTTTCTCCCCAGTGTGAATTCTCTGATGTACAATTAGTTGTGAACTGTCACTAAACGCTTTTCCACAATCATGACATTCATAAGGTTTCTCCCCAGTATGGGTTCTCTTATGTACCAAAAGACTTGAGCTATAACTGAAGACCTTCCCACATTCATTACATTCATAGGGTTTCTCCCCAGTATGAATTCTCTGATGTATAATAAGGTGTGAGTTCTGATTGAAGGATTTTCCACAATCGTTGCATTTATAAGGTCTCTCTCCAGTATGAAGCCTCTGATGTCGAATAAGGCTCTTGCTCAGGCTAAATGCCTTGCCACACTCACTACATGCAAAAGGTTTTTCTCCAGTGTGAATTCTCTCATGGTCAATAAGTTGAGAACCTTGACTGAAGGTCTTCCCACACTCACTGCATTTGTAAGGTTTTTCCCCAGTATGGAGGCTCTGATGTCTAATAAGGCATTTGCTCCTGCTAAAGGCCTTGCCACACTCATTACACTGATAAGGTTTCTCTCCAGTGTGAGTTCTCTGATGATCAATAAGGTTCCTATTAGAACAGAAGGCTTTCCCACATTCATTACACTTATAAGGCTTCTCCCCAGTGTGAAGTACCTGATGTCGAATAAGGCTTTTACTCCGACTAAAGGCTTCACCACACATGTTGCACTCATAAGGTTTCTCACCAGTATGGATTCTCTGATGATCAATAAGCTGAGAGCTCTGAGTGAAGGCTTTCACACATTCATTACATTTGTAAGGTTTTTCACCATTGTGGAGTCTCTGGTGATGAATAAGATGTGAGCTGTGACGGTAAGCTTTTCCACATTCATTACATTCATAAGGCTTCTCACCTGTGTGTATTCTCAGATGTACAATAAGCTGGGAAGTCTGTCTGAAGCTTTTCCCACATTCATTACATTCGTAAGGTTTCTCTCCAGTGTGAATTCTCTGATGTCCAATAAGATGTGAGCTCCGATTGAAGTATTTGCCACACTCATTACACTGATAAGACTTCTGTCCTCTTGGAATTTTCTCATGTGTAACAGGGTTTGAGACAAGGCTAAAACTTTTCCAGAAGTCTGTACATTTCTCATCTCTCTCTTCGATAGGGATTTTCTTTTTCTGGACCCTCACTTCCATAAAATCACTGTCAATTCTCCGAATATCTTCTGGGAGTGTTGTTTGTGGCTGCTCCAGTAACCTTTCCCTTTCACAGGCTTCTCCACTTTTAGATGTCTGGAAAAAATCCTTCTGGAGACTTTCTGATGAACCATTATGTGATTGAGATTCACCAAAAATTTCTAGCTTTGAAGCAGATTCCTCATTTTCAGTCACATGGTCACCTTCTGAAAATCAAAATGCAACTGTCACCATTTCAAGTTGGGGAACAGGAAGAGAATTATATCATATAATATTAAAGTCCTCTAGGAATTCATGAAATTCCAAAGGTCTGAAAAAAAAGATTTATATCAATGGTGTGGGCAGGGAATTGAGATGATCCAGCAGAAACAATGGCAAACTGGGCTGCAGTCTGTTCACAAATGGACAGAAATGACAGCAAAAGGTGTAGACAGTCAATGGGACAGAGGAAACTACAGGGATTAGACAGAGAGAGCATAACGAAAGGGAAAAGCACTAGGATTAAAAACTTTGTCCACAAACAAATAAATGACTAGAATAATAAGAGAAGATGGTCAGTGGGGTGTGTGTGATATTTCCAGCATATTTCTTGCTCAAATAATGATGGTGATGATAATAATAATAGCTAGCAATTATAAAGTGCCCACTATGTGCCAGGTACTATACCAAGCATTTTACAAGTATTATCTCATTTGATTCTCACACCGACCTCTCACCTGGAAGATAGGTGCCATTTTTATCCGCATTTCTACTATTAAGGAAACTGAAAAAAAGTGAGGTCAAGAGACTCTGACAAAGTGAAAGAACTAGCAGGTGTCTGGGGCCAGAATGGAATCAGGCTATCCTGATTCCAGGTCCAGAGGTATATTCACTGTGCTCAATAAGTATCTGAGTGAATTTATTGAAGGCCCACTATATGATCAGCCCTGAGCTCGGTGCCCACATCTATTCCATAGAAAAAAGGTTGCAGAATTCTCATCTGCTGACCCTGCTGCTGATGTACTGGGAGTCAGAGATCCTGGGTTCAAAACTCAGCTCTGCTGTGTAGTATGTGAAGCATCAAAATTGCTAGATGAGGAATCAGAGTACAAGGATTTAAATTTTGGCTCTATCCCTATATGAATGACCTTGGCAAATCACATCATTTCTCAGTTTCCTTATCTGCAAAATGAGGTGTACTTCCCTCCAAAGTCCCTTCTGCTGTAGATCCATAACCCTAAGATCTGTAATAATAAAGTCTGATATCCAAGATATATTGGGAATTGATGCAAATAGGTGACTAAGAGCCACTGCCCAAAAGATAACTGGTTAAGAGATATCTACAAGTCATTTTCAAATGAAAATTGTTAACTATTAACAACTAAATTGTTAAAATGCTATAAATCACTACCAGAAACATGCATATGAAAACAACTCTGAAGCTTCACCCTAGGAGAACATCCAGATAAACTAAAATCCTCCAACTGTTCTGTAAAACTATGTAGAATTACATTATAAAAGCCATAAAAACAGTCATGACCCTCTGACCACTATCCTGTACATACCCCCAAGGAGATCAAAGGAAAAAGGAAAAATCCCATATTTTGACAATAATTTGGTAGCATTTTCAGAGAAAGCACAAAATTTGGGGGCGAAAGGAGCCAGTGTCCAGCCATTTGAGAATGGCTGAGCAAACTGTGGCATAGGCATGAAATCATATTGATGTACCATAGGGGAAACAAGAGACAGATAAATACAAGGAGTGTTTCAAAAAGTTCCTATAGGAAGACCTATAGGAAGTGATGGCCAGTGAAGACAGTGGGCAGGAGAATGATGTACAGTACGCTATAATGCCAATAAAGTGAGAAAAACACTCAAAGCAACTGAACTCAGATTACAGGTGATTCCCAACACTGGTTCCAAAGGAAAGATGATGGAAGATAAAGACCTCCCTCCTCTCACAGAGTGAAGGGACTAGAGGTGTAAAATCCTGCATCAATGACCACAAACAGGCACTCCTCTGGCTGATGCCAAGGCAGGGTTAGGACAAACAGCTTGGTGTGGGGACTCACTTCCAAATCACAACTAGTTACAACTGAAGGAACAAGGTTTAGCTTGGAAGAGACAAGACGTGAGAGGAACATGATGCATTTCAGCTACTACAAGGTCTACCTGACTCCAAAGGGAGGAACCAAAATCCAGGACAGAGAAGTTATAAGGGGCAGTTTTCTGTGCATTTAAACAAGTTCTAGCAATGAGGTCTGTAGGAAATGAGCTGCCTTAGGAAGTAATGAAATTCCCTTCACTAGGGGTGTTCAAATAGAGGCTATTTGGGAAATTATAAAAGGGACTTGTAAATCTAAAATGAGGCATGGGAGTTAGAGCCAGAAGAGACCCTCGAAATCATATAACCCTCTACCTCCACTTTACAGATGAAAAGCCTGTGAGGCCTAGAGAGAACAGCTTGCCCTAAGAAACACAGCTGGAACCAAAACCAGGACTTTTAACTCCAAGACAACTACTGATCAAATGTACACCAAACTGTCCCCGAGATGCCAGGTTCCAAGGTTCTGTGGGGTAAGACATTTCTCAGTAAAGTGTCTTCAACATTTTAACAAATGAAGACAATACAATAGCCATTACAGGAGAAAACAGGAAAAAATCATAAAATTTCATGGGGCATGGGATAGGGGATCACAGACTGAGAGTGTGGAAGGGACCTCAGGAGTCATCTATGGGAGCCTTCCTTTCACAGGGAAAGAACCTGAGAGGTGAGGTGAGTGGGTCACACAGCTGAGTCCTGAACAAAGCATCTTTAACTCAAATCCAGCATTCTCTGCCCAGCCCTAAGCTGCCTCTGCCCATGTTGTAGGTGAAACTACAGACTAGGGAAAGCATTGTGGAGAGTGGTGCAGCCATCTATGTCACCCTAAAACCAATAGTCTCCATAGCTGGCATGCCACCAGCACTTAGAGACTTGGAAAATGCTTTACAGATGTAAACTCAGATTATTTATTCATTTATTTGTGGGAAAGCTAAGGCTCAGAAGTGAAGTGGCCAGCCCAAGGCCCAAATACAGGTCCCTCCTGACTCCAAATCCAAGGACACCAAAGCCACTGCCTTCTGTTTCTACTTCTTATGTGGGTGACTGTGGGTCAGTCACTAGCCTGTAGCAGCTTCAGTCTCCTAAATGAGGGGTCAGACTGGACAACCCCAAAGAGCCCTTCTACCACTACTAAATCTAGGTTAATCTTGTCTTTTGAGCCAATGAATTAAAAACTCAACTTTATCCTAACTGATACCATCAAAATGACCTATCTGTAAAAAAAATATTTATAACTGCTCTATCTGTAATTGTAAAAACCTGCAAACAAATACACTAAATGAATAATGGTTGAATAAGTTATGGTGCATGAATAAAACAGAATATTACAGTGTCATAAAAATGATACATATGAAGCAGAGAAGGAAACAGATCTATTCTAAGTGATGCGAAGGAAAAAAGCAAAAGCACCAGAGTAGCTCTGTACTCACACATCTCTCTCCACAGAGACATTTCTATATTAGCAAATATTATATATTTATACCCACAGCTGTGGATGTGATTTCATTGTGGTAGGAACCTCCCTGGTGAAGAAACTGCCTGTACCAGTGTAGACCAGCAATTATTCTGCAACCTCTTTGGTACGAGGGAGCTGTGTGGGGCACGAAACAGTGAAAAGTCTTGACAAGGCCACACAGTCAGTATGTGACAGGCTCTCCATCCCTGATGGCTTACACTCAGTCTTAACCCTGGACACAGTCCCACCCAAGGCTTCCTTATCTAACTCCAATGTCAGCTCTCTCTATTAGGAGAAGGGAGGGAGGGAGGGAGAGAGAGACAGAGAGAGAAAGACTCTGTCTCTGTCTCTCACTGCCACAGATACAGCACCAAAAATGTCTGAATTTCACACGGATTTTCAAAAAGACACCAGACACATTTCTGATCGTTAATTAGGTTGATTCTACTTTGTTACATGCAAAGGAAGGATCACATAAACAGCTTTATATCTAATTTGACACACATTTCTTTATTTGTCTCTTAGTGCCAATTAAGCTTATAAAAGGCAGCAATGCACTGTGGATGGAGACAGCTGGTTTGGGGGTCAGTAAGATCTGGTTCCAGGTCCCACTTCTGACACCTACTGACTGAGTGGTCATGGACAAACCACAATCTCTGCAGTGCCACAGGCAACTCTCTAAGACTGAGCCAAAAAATAGTAACTTGTATTAAAAGAGTTTCCTAATTGGGAGTTCTTTATGTTAATGAAATCACATCTGATCTAGAAAAATAAAAAATAACTAAATAAATGTGAAGACATGAAAGAGTAAGAATAGGAGAGCCCTCCCTCCCTTACCTGTACAGGTATCCTTCCTAACTTCCAAGTCCAGAGGTGCCTGATGTTTTAGATCCCATGGTTCTTCCTCTCTCTGGGAGATTCCTGTAGGTTTTGAAAATGGGAATCCTGCTTGTGGAGAAGAAAATGGGACTGAATAATGCCTAGAGTCACAGATAACCATTTAAACCCTATGTCTGGAAAGAACATATATAGAAGGCAATTAAATGCCCAGAGAAAGCAGGAGGGAGGTGTAGACCCACAGGCAGGGCACCTGGAAACCTACAACACTGAGGCAGAATCCAGTGATTTAGAACCAGATTCCAAATTAGCTTTTTTATTCTCTCCTTCCTAGTTAGGGAGGAAAAATCAATAGCAAACCATCTGAGGATTCTAGGGCTTAGAAAAGCTGAGAAAGGGCACCCTAATGAGGTCTTTAGGAAGGGAGAAGGGTAAAGAATGAACAAGAATCAATAAACTTTTACATAAAGAAAGCTTTAAAAAATAATTTCCGGAGACATTACTTCTCTATGGAGCTGAAAAGCCTTGAAAATAGAGGTTTGGAACTTTCAGGTTTGTATTAACCCTTAAAAGCATTAACAGAAACTGTTTATTTAGCAACAGGCACAAAACAAGAGAAAGTCCCTAAATCAAGATTTTTAAAGTGGGCCAATAGAATTATTACCCAGTGATACTACATCCCGATAATTCTCCAGCATCAAATCTTGAAAGAAGGTCTTCTGAGCAGCGGCTGAACTCTTCCATTCCTTCTTGGTAAAATCCACCGAAACATCCTCCAATGTCACCAAATCCTGAAAGAATAAGTTCCTGATGTTCTAAATGTGATTTCAGGTTCCAACTCCTTGCTAATGGCCAACACCACCAGGGAAGAGGGTGCTGCTGGTGTCTAATGGTGGACAGAGCCCTACTTTTGTTACAAAACATTTTCACATCAGTTAACTCATTCTGTCCTCACAGCAATCCTGTGAGGCGAAGTAAGGTAATATGGAAAGGTTGTAAGTTTTGCTGTGAGAACCCATCAAAGTGGAACATACCTTATGTCAGAAGAAGACTGTCACAGACTAGCTAAGTGACCACAAGCAAACACGACCTTCAGTGACCTCATACACAACATGCAAGAAGTCAACACTCACAGCTCCCTGCTTTACAAGGTCATCATGAGGAAACAACTTTGTAAACCTTAAAATGCTGGAGAGGTATGAGATGATTATAGCTCTACAAAATGTCAACTCTCTGACCATAGTCCAACCCTGTGGGCCAGGGGACAGCTGATGAAGCCAAGACCCAGGGAAAGGATGTGAATTATGAAGGGCCCAAGTACAGGAGCAATGTCAGGAGAGAAGCTCTGTCTCTGCATCCTCCAGGTTTCTGGCCCAGTGACTTTCCCACTCTGGGTCCAACAATTCCTTGGAACCTGGATAGGCAGCTCTGACTGTGGCCCTTCCTCTCTGCTAGGCCTACAGACTGGACGTCCAGTATCAGGCAACTACAATCTGGTCTCAGCCCTACACTGTAATTTAAGTCAAAGCAGTTTTTAAGGGCCTGCCTTATGCTAGAAACCACCCACCCACAGTGTTTCTGCCTAGACCTGCCTTAATACAAGAATAATAACACTAATGATAGCTAACAGTTACCCAGCACAGGTTTGCACAGAGCTTCATCATCTCATTTTATCTTTGTCACTGAGACAGACAGGGGTTAAGTGGCTTGCTAAGAGTCACACAACTGGTTGGTGTCTCGGCTGTGACTTGAACTCAGGTCTCCCTGGCACCAGATCCAAGGCACTCTCCATTGTGCAACCTACCTATGAATGAATGAATGAAGATTTATAACTACCTGGACGACCTCCAGCCAAGATGACAACAAACCATAAGCAACGACTCTCAGACTGGCCATCAAACCAGCTCCGAATTGATCCAATCTCAGTAAAACAAGTATGGCCAGCATGCAATGAAAACTTGAGGATGATCATCTCCACTGCCTCCAACTGACCCACCTAGGTCATAGGCCTGCCCTGGACCCATTCACCCTCCCTGGGGGGCTCTCCTACTGGCCCTCTGCTCCTCTGGGCTCACTGCCCTTCTCTGGAAACTCCCCAGATTGCCAACAGCCTTGTTAAACCCTGGCACCCACACCCGAACCCAAGAATGGAGATGAAGTCTGGTGGAGGTCACAACCCAGTGGACTGGCAGCTCTCTAGTCCTGGAGGCTAGGCCTTTTCTAACCAAGCCCACAACATCATACTGCTGACTCCTACTGAGCATCAAGTCCACTCAAACTCATAGATCTTTTTCAGAACAACCACTATGGCTTCCCCCACAATTTAAAATCTGTATTCAAGTCCAAGACATTCCAAGTATCCCCACTGAATTAACATTGGAGTCAGCCCAGCGTTCCTGCATGTCATGATCTTCCTGGATCCCAACTCTGCCATTTGGTGCCAGCTATATTTCTTAACTTTTGTATCATATGCAAACTGGATAAGCCTCCTAAGGCCATATCCAAGTCATGAATTAAAATGTCAAAGGGCACAGGGTCACTTACTGGGGTATTTCACCGCAGACCTCTTGCCACAGTAACAATTACCTATAACCAACTAGTATAAGGCCAGCCATCCAACCAGCTCTGAAATGATCAGATTGCATTATCTGGAATGCTAGGTCCTGTGTTCAGCAGGAAGAAATGGTGGCATTATTCAAATTCTGTATTCAAACACTGTAAATTTCCATTGGGCTAAAACCAATTATCATATTATACATAATCATAACATCAAGTAGTGCAAGTTAGAATCCATATGAACACTTCAGGGGATTCATTATTCATACCAACCCAGGTCCAGCCATAAACATCTGTCCTCTCCACAATAATAGGATGAGGGAAATGAGGCAGAATATTTTCTCTTGTGGTATGTATTGTTTGGTTTGTTTTTTTTCTCATGGTTTCACCCATTTGTTTTGATTCTGCTATGCAACATGACTAATGTGAAAATGTGGTTAATGAGAATATAAGTGTAGAAACCATATAAGACTGCATGCTATCTCAGGGAGGAATGGGGAAGAAGAGGGAGAAAACTTAAGATTTATCGAAGTGATTGCAGAAAACTGAAAATAAACTAATTAAAAAATAATAGGATGAGGGAGTTATCAAAAGCTTTATTAAAATGGAGCTCAGGTATGTACAGCATATCCTTATGCATTAGTTTCATAATCTGGTCAAAAAAGGAAAGCAGCTTAGTCTAGCATGATCTCTTCTGGAAAAAGCCATGCTAGCTAGCTCTCTGAAAGGACTGTTTTTCTTTATAGATGTCTGCCAATGATCAGGATTTAAGGATTCACTCTAGAATTTTCCCAGGAATCAAAGTCAAGCTCACTGACCTAGAGTTTGCAGTCTGTTTTCTTCCCTTTTGAAAGATGAGGATATTCACCCCTCTCCAAGCTTGTGTCATGTCTACCACTGTCCCATGATCTTTCAAATATTATCAACAATGGCTCAGGAATCACATCTGTCAGTTCTTTCAGCGTCTAAGGACATAGTTCATCACATCAAGGGCAACTAGGTGTTTTCATACTGTCTTCTTACTTATCTTGGGCATCAACTCATTGTCAACCATTTTTCTTTTGTCATGTCCTTGATAGAGAAAACAAGTGCTCTACCTCCCTGTTCTCAGCCCATCCCAAACAGATGTCCTGTCCCTTCTCCGATCCTTGTCCCCCATTATAAATTAAAACTGAGGCTCAAATGAACTAAGGTTGATATAGAACTTTCCAAACTTTAAAGTGCTACATAAGGGTCAGATATTATCCTCAGTCCCAGTTTCAGCCACTAATGAATCTGGCAACCCAATTCTCAGTTACTTCTATAAAGTAGAGGTAAGCAACTACTCCTGTCCACCTCACAGGGTTTTGGTGAGAACCAAATAAGATTGTAAATAGGAAACATTTTAAGAGGACTTCAAGCCTTACCAGTCACTATCCTCATGAGTCATAATCTTTCTAAGCCTTGGATTCCGTCTGTGGTATGAAAAGCTTGGAACAGATAATCCTTAAAATTCCTGCTAGCTAGAAATCCTAAGAGGTAGGGAGAACAAGATTATTGCCATTTTACAGATGAGAGAATGGAGGTTCAAAGACATTAAGTGACTTATTAAAGCTTACACAGATAGTAACTGTTAATAGCACAGACAAGGACCCAAATGTTATTAATTTCACAATTACTTTCAAAACACCACATTGTCTTGAGTGAAAATAAATTCCTAGACAAATGTTAGTTGATAATATTATCTACTGCCCTCAAGATCTGTCAATCAAGACAGAGACAAAGACATCCATTTTTAGATGGATTAGGAAATCTCCTACTTTGGAAGTTACCATATCTAAGCTAAACTGGCTCTATGATGCTTCCACAGCTATGAGTCTGGAAATGTCAACTGCTACAAGAACTCTTTCTTATACATAATAACTACTGCTTATATTATGCAGAGTTTTACACCTTTACTACTTTGATCTTAACATGAACCCCAACAAAGTGTGTTTAACCAAAGTATTACTCTCATTTTTAAAATGAGAGGAAATGGATAAAGTGGAAAGAAGTTTTGCATGACTTCACATGTGGAATGAGCCATCATATTTCTTACCTCCTCAATGTGGGAGGGAGGATGGAGGAAAGGAGAAAATTTGGAACTGAAAACAAAGTTTTAAAAAATAAACTATACTAAATGTTACAAATGTAATTAGGAAATGTTTAACAATATAAACAAAAATACAATAGATAGATAAACAAGAGGAAAATGAGCTGTAACTTGCTCAAGGATACACAGCTGGGACTCAAATATAGGCTTTATGACTTGCACATGCAGCTGGTCCAGGAATCCTGAAGGCAAAATGTATCCAAGCCATGCTTACTGAGGACTCCTCTTTTTAAGTTAGCTGCATCTGCTGACAAAGCAGTTCTAGACTACACCCTAACTGTGCCATGAATGATTCTGCTTCTCACCTTCTGTCCCACTCCATTCAGGTGTCTCTGGAAGGTCTCCACCATGGCCACAGCCTCCTCTCCACTTTCTGGACGATGCAGCTGCACCCAGGTACGCAGCTCCCCAGGCAGGATGGTGATGAACTGCTCCAGCACCAGCAGCTCCAGAATCTGCATCTTTGTGTTCATGTCTGGCCTCAACCACCGTTCACAAAGGTCACGCAGTTGGCTCAGGGCCTCCTGAGGCCCAGACGTGTCATGGTAACACAGCTGCCGAAAGTGCTGCCGAAACACTTCACAGCTGATCTGGCTGTCCTGCTGGAGGCTGGATCCTGGTCCTCGGGATTTGTCCCTCTTCTTCTGCACCCCCAAGAGCTTAGGGGCCAGACACCTGGCTTTCCTCACCTCTGCAGTCATCACAGCCTCTCACCAGGACCTGGCTGCAGCTGAAACTCAATCTGTCAAAGTCCCTGACTGTAGTTCTGCTCTCAGAGCTTTGTCTTGAGAATCTCAGGCCTGGGATGACTTCACCTACAGAGATATCAGAAATCACTGTTAACATTCAGAAATGACCAAGTGACAGAGAGTTCAGGTCCAGACTAACAAAATCACCTTCAGTGGAAGGAAAATAGTATTTCCCATAAGATCACGGATTAAGAACTGGAAGACATCTTACAACACTATTTAATCTAACTCCCGAAAACTGAGGTGCTGAGAGAGTGTATGACCAGTCCTTAAAATGGCAGGAAGGGTCTGAGACAGGATATGACCTCAGTCTCTTTGGCTCCAGGACCACTTAGTTCTCTATCCATACAGCCATGCTGGCTCTCATGATGCTCATTCCTTACAAAAGGACAGTCACACTATCTAGTCTCTGCTGGTGGGTAATCCACCTGCCTCACAAAAGCACACCTTTATTTTAACATTATTCAGAGTCTCAATTGTGTTCACTTTATTATTATAAAACCATCTGACAGAATCTTGCATAATATACTATGGATTGGGCAGGGGAATTAATTAAGGGAGTGCAATGTGATAAGTCTATCTCTTCCCTTAGAGAGTGCGGGCATGTCCACCGGTAACCTGTTAAGAGGACAGAGAACAGTTCCTGATCGGCTTGATTCACTCAGGGTTTGTGATAAGAGGAAAGAAGAGCTAGACACATGTATGTATGACATGAAAACTACCTAAATCTGCAGGAAAGAGGTTTCAAAGAGTTCAGAACCTAGGTAAAATTTCATGGACTAAAATTCTATAGAAGTCTTCTCAGAAGGGATACAAAAGTCTGGAGAATACAAATTTGAGGGCATAAGGAGCAATTTAAAAGAAGAAAAACAGGAGTTACCTACAGAGATTGATATGGCTATACAGGTAACTCACCAACCACTCAGATATCTGTTCATTTATTTCTTAATTTTTTCCCCACTTAATAGTATTTTATTTTTTCCAATGACATGTAAAGGTAGTTTCCAACACTCATTTTTATAAGATTTTGAGTTCCAAATTTTTCTCTCTCTCTCTCTTCTCCCATCCCTATTCTACAAATACAAAATAGCATACCAGAAATCATGTTTCCCATTTACATGGTGCTTAATAGGTCATAAAATATTTTCCTCATGGCTCTGTCAAGTAGATCCCCACTTTAAAAATGATAAAACAGATTCAGAAAGGTTAAGTAGGGCTGGTCCATGGCACAGCTAAGTATTAAACCAGGACTCAAACCCAGTTCTTCTGACTTCCTGTGCTGTTTCCATAACAAGATGTTGCTGATCTAAACTGCCACACTTCTAAAAATAATGTATAGTAGATATTCACCAATGGAAATTACACACCAAGGTTCTAGTAGTGGCTCTTCTTCACGGCCTACACTTCCCTGCTTCTTTGGCCTGGGAAATTCTCTGACCAATACATCCAAAACAAAAATCTTGATCCTCCCTTAAAAATCAGCTCCTCCTGCTCTTGACTTCTCTGTTTCAATCACTGGTATCTCTATCCTCCCAACCACTACAAACTTTAGACATCTTCAGCTAATCCCTCTCACCTCCCACATCCAATCAGTTAACAATTCCTCTTGGATGCTGTCAGTCTCATCATTCTCCCCAAGTCTAACCTGTTCTGATAAATTTGAACCCCTGCTCCAAAACCTTCCATGACTCCATACTACCTGCAACATAAAAAATCAAATTCCTCCTCTGCTTTAGCCAATTTGACACTAACCTGAGAAGTGCAGAGAACCTCCCTGCCTTTGCTCAAAGGCCTGTCTTCTTGAAATGGCCTTCACCACTTTTTCCCAACTCTCTTTCCCAGCTACTGTCCTGACCCTTCATCTCAGAGCCTAAGCACTCTGGATGTGCTATCTGCCATGAAGTGCACAGGGACACTGGCCATCCTCTAGGTGCTGTTTCTTCAAGGTAGGATGTGAGCTGCTGGAGTAAGGACTGTCCTAGTTTTCATTTTCTATTTCAAGTGCCTAGCACAGAATTGGAGTTCACTAAATGCTTTTCCTTCCCTTCCATTCCCAGGCCATCACAACCCAAGTGTTCTTCAAAGGGCATTCCTTCCCTCTTTAGAGGCTAGTACTGAACCTGGCCACCACATTCTTCAAATGGCAGCTCAAACGCTACTTCTTTGCTCAGGGTTTCCCAGTTTGCTCCAGTTCAGAAACTATCTCTATGCTTCTGGATTCTCATTATACTTTGCAGTCTCCTGTACTTACTCCATTCTGGCCTTTTACATGTATTTGGGTACAAATTTCAGTTCTTTGAAGCAGAGGCCTGTCCCTCTCCTCCTCTTCCTCTTTTTCTTCCTCTCAGCCTGCCAGTTACTGGCATGTAGTAGGGACTCAACAAACATCTACTAAACTCAGCTCCCTTAGGTAGTCTGAAATGTTTGGGGATCCAGGTTCAGGAAACCCAACAACACCCAATACTAAGAATTCAAAACTCAATTTATCTTGTCAGTTCCATCTTTGCAGAAAATGGTGCATTTACTTGTCTTTAGTTCCTTGTTTTTAATTATTTAAACATTTCTTTAGCTAGGACCCTGCCACAGAGGCTTATTAAATGATCCCTTCTAGGGCAGACTTCTTAAAATGCTTCAAGTCTCTCCCCACTCCACTCAGTCGTTCCAGCCATCTTCCCAAAGTGCAGGGAGGCTGCAGGTAGCAGTGACTCAAACAGACCTGTCAAGGTGGCCGACCTGACCACAGGATCCAACATGACCCCTGTGTTGGGCTGGCACTCACCTGCCCTCCTACCTGTCCTGTCCTCTACCTACTCCCAGGGCTCTGTCTTCAGTGACACTGGTCTCCTCGACAACTGCAGCCTTCAGTCATTTTCTTTCCAAAATACACTCACCCCTTATGTATCTTAGCCTTCCTTTGGGGGCAGTTTTGGGTTCTGAACTCTCTCCCCCACCCAATGAGAAACTCCAGGCATTTCATGGCTCCTCTCCTAGTCTGGAATGTTCTTCCTGCTGCTTGCCTGTCTTGGAGAAGCCTTTCCCACCTCCCCCAATCTAGCCAGTGTCCTTCCTGCTTGTGTCTCTCCCCTCACTCAGCTCCTCCAAGGCAGAGGGGTTTGGCCTCTCTTTGCATCCCAGTGCGTGCACACAGTCGGCGCCTAATACATGCTTACTGACTGCCTGCCTGCTGGAAAGCACTTTGGGCAGGGAAGAACTCTAAGCGCTGATGTCATGTCACACCGCCTTCCAGGTTCACAAACACATTATGTAGATTTCGCTTTCTGGGGTCCCGGGGCGGGGGAGGCGGGGTCGGCCCAAGCCCGCCTCCGCCCAAGGTACTGGAGGAGGGAGAAGGAGTGGGGGCGGGGCTGGAGCTAGAGTGGCTCCTCCCGGCAGCCCCTGCGGTGGTCCCTCCCCACCACACTCCGGCTGGGGGCGGGGGAAAAGAGGGAGTGGTTGGGCCCGCCCCGTGAAGGCCAGGATGGAAGCCGCCCAGGCCGCGGACTCCTCGCTGCAGCCTGCCCCCTTCCCTGGGGCCCGGGCCCGCACTTACAAGGAACAAAGACTGAGCCACCTCCAGGGTCCCGACAGGGAGTGAGAGGAAAGGGGGCACAGGAGCGAAGACCTCCGCCATTCACGGAAGGATAAAAAGAACAATGGCTGACCGGAAGTGGGTGTGGCCATCGCCTGGCTCCGCGGCAGCTTCCGGCGGCGCTCTAGGAGCTCGGAGGGCTGCGCGTCTCGTTGGTTTTCTGGCTGGGAAAGGGGACAGAAACATGGTGGGCAGGGCGACCCTCTCCCCGGAGCCTCAGTTTCCTCGTCTTTGACAGACCAGGGGGTCGGCCCGGACGTTGCACCAGCTCTTTCAGGCCAAGTTATGATAGGGACAGTTTCCAGCCGAAATAAGAGAAGCCCCCAGTCCTGACGAGCCCGTCGCTGGGGCCTTGTCTCTGATGGAAGGAAGGCTCCTCTGGCCTCACGCGCGTTCAGACCCGACCCCTCCTTTCGTTGTGTCTCATAATATAAAGACAGGCTCAAAATGAAGGCTTTTTGCTCATCCGCAGAATGAGCTGGATAGATTTTAATGCTTTTTTTAAAGTTTGATTTTGTTTTGTCTTTTTTCTATTATCAAAAATCCCTGTTCTCCCACTCCTCCACTGGGGAGCTTCTGAACAAATAGGCGTGATCAAGCGAAACCAGTACCCACCTGGGTGGCCTTGTGTAACCAAGTTATGTACGGATATTCCCCTCCCCCAACACACAGATGAATTACAGCTGCTACTTTGTAACAACAAAACTAGCAACAATGACGTTTGGCTGGACATCATAATACGAGTAATAATGATAAAAATCGGGTTTCTGTTGCCTTAAGGTCTGCAAAGCATGTTACAATTATGGTCTGAATCGACCCTCACAACAACCCTGGGAGGTAGAGGTACTGTTACTCCTAGTTTACAAATGAGCAGACTGACGCCGAGTGGAGTTACGTGACCTTCCCAGGGTCACTCAGCCACTAAGAGTTTCAGGCAGGATTTGTACTTCCTCACTCCAGATCTACGCACTGGGCCTCCTAGCCTCTAAAACAGCATTTGGAGCCGTAGTCATCCAAAACAGTATTAAACTTTCTTTGGCTATTTTTACTGATAGTTTGCACCCTGCTTATTCTCCCGGAAAAATATTACTCCTTGAGAGTAGTTGTTCCATTTTTTTTGTATTTCTGTTCCCAGCACCTAGACACTGCTTGACACATACATAGTAGGAGCTTAATAAATGCTTACTGACTGCCTGTAACCCTAAGTTTTTAAAAGTACATAGGGACTTCATGCAGATCCTTTACTTACTGCCTTAAGTAATATTTTAATCATCCTCAAACTAATTCATTCAAGCATAAAATGATATTTATTAGGGGCAATATTTTGGAATTTGAAAAATAAATCAATATTCCTTTGTGAACATGGCAGTTTCATGAAATGGAAGAAACACATACCTTTGAATGAGAAAACGAGCTCAAATTTTAGTTCTGACACTTAGTTCTGACATCATATGTGGGTATGCATGTGTGTGTACATGTATGAACTAAAGGTGACTGGGCAAGTCACTTAATTTCAAGTCTCAGTTTCTTCCTCTGACTCAGCACAACTTTTGTAGATGTAGAAGTGACTTCTTCAAATTTCTCATTGTAACTTGCAAATATTTCTTTTGCACTTTTAAAGTACAAAATTGGGCATAAATTTTTATAGGACTGCAGAAAAGAAACAGTCTCTTAACTTCAGAAAAGAAACAGTCTCTTAATACTTGCATAATGAAAAGAAGGCTTCATGGAGAAAGTGAGACTTGAATTAGGTGCTGAGGGAAAGAAAGGACTTGGATAAGCAGAAAGGAAAAGGGGATGAACATTTCCAACAAGGGGGACAATGTGGCTTAAGGCATGGAAGCTGGAATGTATATACATGTTGTATCGAGTATACAGTTTGACTAGAGCAGCAGAACTAGAACTTTCTGAATGCCGGGCTGAAGGGTTGAGATTTAATTCTTTAAAAAAAAATCGAAAGTTAGTAACTGTCAACAAAAACCGAACATGTACAAGAATTAAAAATTGTGCATGGACTCAAACTATTTTTAGTTTGTTTTTGAAAGTATGTATACTTTTTAAATGTAATTGGGGAAAATAAAATACTAAATAAATAATAAAAAATACTTGGGAAAAAATGTGTATATAGTGAGGGAGCAGGGTGTAAAGGCTAGATTGCTAGAGTGGGAGTCAGAAAGGCCTAGTTGTAAGTCCTTCCTGGAACATTTACCAGTTGTGTGACCCTAGGTATGTCCTTTAACCATATACAGACTTGGGCAACTCCCTAAGATTGATCTTTAAGCTTACTTATGTTGGTGGAGCAGTGCCCAAATCAAAATCTCCCATCTCTGTAACCCTACCCCTATTAATTTAGTAAGCTAACAGATGTAGCCTGTTCGCTTCACTGACTAGATTTCCTTTTTTTCCACATTTTGTCTCAAGTATTATGATTGTGAGAAACACACTTGGCATCACAGGATTTCCCAGGCAAGGTCAGGGAGTAAGCCTGTGC
This sequence comes from Bettongia penicillata ogilbyi, assembly GCA_023548195.1. Taxonomy (NCBI): domain Eukaryota; kingdom Metazoa; phylum Chordata; class Mammalia; order Diprotodontia; family Potoroidae; genus Bettongia; species Bettongia penicillata. The sequence continues at coordinate 8,913,835 of JAJHZJ010000120.1, forward strand.
CCACTGCCAGTTCACTGCTCCCCTGATTGTGAGTCCTCAGGAAGATCCATATGATAAGACCCATTCTCATGAAAAGAACTCAGAGTTCTCTCAAGAAAGAAGGTGTGCTGCTCGCTAAGAACACACATGTGTAAAAGCAAGAAGGAGCTTAAATCCTGTTAATGTGGTCAGACCTCCCATCAGGGTCAGGATTGGTCCAGACCTCTAAGGTTGCACTCTTCCTTATCTTCCCACTACATTCCCTCCTTAGCATGTTCCTCCCTCCTTGGTCAGACGATTCATGATCAGATAATGGAAAACTCCACCTTATGTTGGGTAAGTTAATATACCTGAGTTTAATTATGCAGATGCAGTCATGAGGATGTGTGTGACCTGGTATGACCCCTAGAGTCTGAGACATTTGTCATGTCCCAGCCTTTCTAGCTCCCCATGAAGTCAGGTTGTGCTCAAGCACTTTTCCTACAAAACAGGATATGCAAGCTTATCACATGCTCCCATCAGTCTGGGAGCTTTTCTCTTTCTCCAGAACATCTGTGGGAGTAAAACAAGATACAATAATATCCATTCTTACATGACTATTCAGCCAGTTGTAGTCCTTATGTATACCGTCATTTTTCTTGACCTCCTCACTTCATATGAGGTTTGATTTTCTTTCTGCAGATAACAGACAGTCAGTGAAGGTTCTTAATATAGCCCTACTTTGGGGACATTTGGATTCCCAGAATGCATGGCGCCAGATGTTTTGGGGAAAACTCCAGAGGCTGAGCATGTATACCAGATTGTGATTAGTTCCCAGTCCGTCTGAATACAGGCACTGGAGAGACATGTTGGAGGTCTTAACATGACCCATAGGTCTCTTTCTCAAGATGGAAGTCCATTTGCCACAAGCTTTACATTAAAGAAATCAGGTGATACTTATGGAAGGGTAGAAGAAAGAGTCCTTTTCAGACTTTGACCTTTTGAGACCTTGAATAGCCCTTTGCATTTATAACCCTTATAAAATGAGAAATTTGGAGGTCAGGACTCAAGCTGAATAGCAGTAGCAGATTCAATGAGTTTGCCCCAAACATAAATTACCCTGTACCTTTTCTCTGCTAACTCATTTCCACGGATAAATGGGAAAAATTTGTTTGAAGAATTGGGGAATCCTGAGACCTAGAGCTGTTTGGTGACTCCTGGGCAAATTGCCTGGTTTATTGTCTACTGTACCAATATGCAAATTTAGGAAGTATATTGAACAGTCACCATAAGTTAGCATGAGGTCTCTCACTGAACTGACCTAAGGCTCTACCACAAACAGTTATGGGAAAGAAAAGGCACAGCTCATGGCCAATAACTTGCTGTGAACCCAATCATTGTTTCTCAGAGTTTGGCACCTCGTTTTCAGAATCTGTATAGGAGGCAACAGCCATAGAACCCAGACTGAGTGAATAGGACGAGGAAGCTTCTATTGGTTCTAAAATAAAGGTTTTTGCTCTCTCTGATTCAGACCCTAGTTAATGATTTCAGCTGGGCCAGAACTGGAGGCTGTGAAACCTATAAAATCAAGGTCAATAGGAGAAGCAGGAAGCAGCTACAGCCCGGGAAGCATCTTCTCTGAACATGCCTTAATCAAGTGTTCGCTACATATGGGCCTCTCTGCTTGTGACCTGTGTGTCCACTCCCCACACTGATGGTGGAGGTTCTTGTGGGTGGGTGAATCCCAGGTTTATAGAGTTATTGCAACTTTCCTTCAGGGGACCTGATCTATATGACTTCAGAGGGGATCCCCAATAAGGGTGGTATAGGGACTAATCTTTTGTGAAGATTAATTTAGCAACATGGGCAGAAGTGAAGCAAGAAAAATTATGAAAAGGAGACAAGTTAAAAGGCAGTTGTAACTCTAAGCATGAGATATGAAGCTTCATAGGATTCAGTCAGGGAACTTTAACTAGTCCAACACTCATTTCACAAATGAGGAAACTAACTCCTGGGAAAAAGAACCTGAATTGCTCCAGGACACAGTAGTCAAAAATAGTGGAGCTGGGATTTTTACTCAGGTCCTCTTACTGCAAATCCATTGCTGCTCCGTGGCCTGTAGACAGTGGAAATAGAAAAGAAAGTCTAGATGTGAGGAAGACACCAAACAAAACATCCATGGACCATGATGACAATTTGGGATGGAGGAGGTCAAGCAAGAGTTAAGATTACTAAGGCTGAGGCTCGGTGACCTAAGAGAATAACTACATCCTTCATAGAGGGAGGGAGATGTTTGAAGAAGCTGCAAGACATCATGGTAGAAAAGTTCCAAAGGCCACAGAAGCGACGGAGCTGATTGGTGTTCATGAAAGTGTCATAGAAATGTGGCCTGTAATGAGGACGTGGCCTCTGCTATCCTTAGCTATTTCATCCAGGTCATAGCAAGCTTCAAGCATGGAACAGACAGGTTTTAGGACTTGTTCTTCGGCTTCTTCAGGTACTTTATGCATTGCACAGTGCTCCTTTTAGCACTCACCATCAATGAATACATAATCCCTTTGGTGAGATAAGATTTACATGGAGCACAATATTTAATATATGGTTGGACATGACCAAGGAAAAAAGTCTGTAGGACTTCATTACCATGATGCCCAGAGCATGGCAATGAGAGACAGTCTCTGCATTCGATAAGTCTAGGACTCTAAGTGCTGGAGAGTCAGCAGGAAGGCAAAAGGTTTTTAAAAGGTCATAAGCTGTCATAAGTAGGGATAAATCAAGACAAGAGGCTGACTGCAGTTCAGCGTGCGCATGGAATGGTACTGCTATGGGATCCCTGCCGAATCCTGATGACTCTGAAGGCCAAGGCAAAAGAACTATAGATTCTCTGCCTTTCCGCTAGAAAGTCTCCTGCAGAATTCCATGAAGCATATTGTATTGAACCCTATTTATTTTTTTTACTGGGTTGAGATTTTAGAAGTAATTGTTTCCCTTCTTCATATGTTGGGAGGGATTAGTGGAAGTAAACACAATCTCAACCAAGAAGTTATGTTCCATGAATTAGAAACTTTTTTTTAATTGGTAGGGGCTTGAGTGGTAATTTGTTTAGCTGATTACCCAAAACATCCCATATAATGCATCAGAAAAGTCAACAACAGGGCCAGAAACAGATTATGGGTGAAGTCCAGGGCTACAGTTGTGTAGGCTTATGTGATCAAATGTTTCTTTACAACCTGAAACAATCTTAACACCCCTTAACAGCTATATTCATAGTATTCCCCTTTTGCAACTCCAGGCAAATTGAACTATGGCTTCCTAATCTCATTCTGCCTTCCCTTCTCCATCACTGTCTCTATGTACGCGACCTCCCTGTGGAGATGAGAAAGGTGGAACAAGCTTTTCCCTTATCTTCTTTATTCCATGTCTACCAGGACACAATTTATACCTGCTTCAAGGTCCAGCTCTAGTGCCATTTCCTCCACAACTGGTTTCTCCAATTGCAGATGATCCCTTTTTCTTTGGTTCAATTCAACAAATATTTCAATTTCATTGAACTTCATTTGAATTTTAATCAATTAAACAAATAAAATATAAAGTTACTACTTTGAAAAAAGCACTGTACTAAAGGGATAAAAGAATGAATATGATGGTTTATGTTCACAGAGAGTTTATTGTCCAGTTGAAGGAGTCATGAATATACATTATCAGTATTTAGTAAGTACCTAGGCATTATACAAGGTGTTAAGGGACATAAAGACACAAGTGAGACTCTAGTCTCTGCCTTCATGAAGTTCACATTCATGTACAAGTTGGAAAAATGTTTATTCTCTGAGAATTCCTACTTCTGTCAGTGGGGATACTCCCTAAAATTCAAAAAATACAAACCCTTTACAAACTTGGTAGATGTTCTTGTGATGAGATTCTCTGAACCTAGATAGACTAGCCTTGGACAAGAAACCTAGAGTTCATCACTGCGCCCAGGTTTAAAGTCCTTCCAATTTGATAGGACCACACAGAGCTTTTAATTGTTCTGGGAGAGACTTCGGGAAGCTAGTCCTAGGACCATAAAAGTAGTTTGAGTGCCTTCTTTCTATATTGTTGAGGAAAAACTGATGGGCAGATATTCATTGCTCTTTCAAAGTTTTATTAAATTATCTTATACATCCATCTGGAAGTGTGTGTGTGTGTGTGTGTGTGTGTGTGTGTGTGTGTGTGTGTGTTTCCAAAACTGTAGTATGGATTGCTTGATTTTTCTGAAATGCAGGTAATAATTTGGTATTTTAAATTTTAGCAGCTAGGCATCCATTTCCTTTAAATTTTCAGTTTGACTGTCATATAATTCTGTATAATAATTTCTGATAATTATTTTCCCCCTATTCACCCTTGTACTTTTTCTATTTTGACAATTAATTTTCCTCTTTTAAAATATCATGAGCTAATGATTTCTCTCTCATTATTTTAAAGAAAAAACTGTTTTATCAATTAAACTTTCAATTTTCCATTTTATCTGTCACCTCCAATCTTCAAGAGTTCTTTTGGGCACATGTTGGAATTGATTTTCTAGTTTCAAAATGCATGCTTACTGCACTGATCTACTTTTTAATTACTATGAACATTAATAATCAGCATGAACTTTTCAGTACCCAAAAAGATTTGTATATGAAACTATGAAATTGTTTTTTTAAATTAAAAAATTGAAATTCAACACAATGGTAACACAACTGCCCTATTTGTTTGTGTCCCTTCTAAAGTAGTCCTTATTTTCTTCCATGTATTTTTTAATGTTTTACCTGGGGTTTTTTCTTGCACCTCTATTACTACCCACAAACTCATGCCCCTCATAAAAACTCTCCCTTATAACAAAAGATAATGAAGCAAAAAAAAAAAAAAAAATCAACACATCAACCATGTGAAAGTGTACCTTTCACTGTGCACCTCTACAAATAAAAACAAACATCACCTATGCTAAGAAGACAATAACAGCTATCTCAAGTCATGACTGGTCATTGCCTAGATCAGAATTATAGAATCTTTCAAACCTTTCTCCTTACATTATTGTCATGACTGTGTAAATTCTTCTTTTGATTCTGCCATATTGTGCTCTAAAAAATGACAAATATAAGAGAACAAAGAAATCTGAAGACTTGCAAGAGCTTAGGCAGAGGAAGTAATCAGGGTCAAGAGAACAATTTGCTACGCAATGATCACAATTATGTGAAAGAAATCAACAATGAAAGACTTCAGAATTCTGAGAAATACAATGACCAGTCATGACTTCAGAAGTGATGGTAAGCTCTTTCTCTTGCCCTTCAACACACAGGGGGTAGACAATAAGTGCAGGAATGAGGCACATATTTTCAGACATATATTTCCCTTGACTGTATTTGTTACAAGGGGATTCTATGGAGGGGATTCTATGGAGGGGACATGGAGAAGTCATTGGGAAGTGACAGCGATACAAAAAAATTTAAGAGAGCATCATTTAAATATTTTTTTAAATCAGTGGTAGACTAAGCAATTGAAAACAAAAGAGCCCTAATAAAACAAGTGTTTTTAAAAGACAAATCAAATTGATAAACTATTAATTTAATTTAAAAAAGAAACCAATGTATATGTCTGTATACACACACACACACACATATATTTCTATGCCTATTTGTGTATCATTTTATCATGGTGATGTCATTTTGGTCCTCTTTGAGAATGAAGGATAGCAACCAACCCATATGCATATTTGCATATTAGTACAAAAACATAAAATAGAACATCATGGGCAATATATAGGATGTGCAAAGAACCCAACAGTCACTTCCAAAAAGAAACTCCAAAATAAAGACTCCCAGGAACATTATAGCCAAAATCTAAAGCCTCCAAGCCAAAGAAAAAAAAATACTACAAAGAGCTAGAAAGGAATTCATGTACCAATGAACCCTAATCAGGATTACACAAGATTTAGCAGCCACCAGTACAAAGACAAGGTGGGATCTTCTGGAAAGGAAAAGATATAGACTTTTTTTTTATTAAAATATTTCCTGTTTTTTCAATTACTGTACATAATAGAAATGTCTTTTTTACTTAATTCTTTTTTTCTTTAATATAAATTTATTTATTTAACTTTTTACATTCATTTTCACAAAATTTTAGCTTCCAAATTTTCTCCCCATTTATCCCCTCCCCCACCCCAATATATGGAGCATTCTAATTTCCCTATCACCAATCTGCCCTCTCTTCTATCATCCCTCCCTTCTCTTGTCCCCATCTTCTCTTTTGTCCTGTAGGGCCAGATGACTTTCTATTCCCCATTAACTGTATTTCTTATTTCCTAGAAGCAAGAACAATACTAAACAGTTATTCCTAAAACTTTGAATTCCAAATTCTCCCCATCTCTCCCTCCCCACCCATTTCCTTTGGGAAGGCAGGCAATTCAATATAGGCCCTATCTGTGTAGTTTTGCAAATGACTTCGATAATAATCGTGTTGTGTAAGACTAACTATATTTCCCTCCGTCCTATCCTGCCCCCCATTGTTTCTATTGTCTTTTGATCCTGTCCCTCCCCAAGAGGGTTGACTTCAAATTGCTCCCTCCTCCCACTGCCCTCTCTTCCATCCACCCCCCCACCCTGCTTATCTCCTTCTCCCCCACTTTCCTGTATTGTAAGATAGGTTTTCATACCAAAATGAGTGAGCATTTTATTCCTTCCTTTAGTTGAATGTGATGAGGGTAAACTTCCTGTTTTTTTCTCAGCTCTCCTCTTTTTCTCCCCACTAAAAAGTCTCCTGCTTGCCTCTTGAATGAGAGATAATTTACCCCATTCCATTTCACCCTCTCTCCTCCCACTACATTTCTCTCTCACTGTTTGCCTTAATTTCTTTTAAGATATGGTCCCATCTTATTCAGTTCACTCTGTGCTCTCTGTCTCTGTATGTGTGTGCGTGCAAGCGTGTGTGTGTGTGTGTGTGTGTGTGTGTGTGTATGGTCCTACCAACTACCCAGATACAGAATAGTTTTAAGAGTTACAAATATTGTCTTTCCATGTAGGAATGTAAACAGTTCACCTTTGGTAAGTCCCTTATGACTTCTCTTTGCTGTTTACTTTTTCATGCTTCTTCTCATTCTTGTGTTTGAAAATCAAATTTTCTTTTCAGCTCTGGTCTTTTCATTAAGAATGCTTGAAAGTCCTCTGTTTCATTGAAAGACCATTTTTCCCCCTGAAGTATTATACTCAGTTTTGCTGGGGAGGTGATTCTTAGTTTAAGTCCTAGTTCCTTTGACTTCTGGAATATCCTATTCCACGCCCTTCAGTCCCTTAATGTAGAAGCTGCTAGATCTTGTGTTATCCTGATTGTATTTCCACAGTACTGGAATTGTTTCTTTCTAGCTGCTTGCAAGATTTTCTCTTTGAGCTGGGAGTTCTGGAATTTGGCCACAATGTTCCTAGGAGTTTCTCTTTTTGGATCTCTTTCAGGTGGTGATCGATGGATTCTTTCAATACTTATTTTGCCCTCCGGTTCTAGAATATCAGGGCAGTTTTCCTCGATAATTTCATGGAAGATGATGTCTAGGCTCGTTTTTTGATCATGACTTCCAGGTAGTCCCATAATTTTTAAATTGTCTCTCCTAGATCTATTTTCCAGGTCAGTTGTTTTTCCAATGAGATATTTCACATTCTCTTCCATTTTTTCATTCTTTTGGTTTTGTTTTGTGATTTCTTGATTTCTCAGAAGGTCATTAGACTCCATCTGTTCCATTCTAATTTTGAGAGAACTATTCTCTTCAGTGAGCTTTTGAACCTCTTTTTCCATTTGGCTAATTCTGCTTTTGAAAGCATTCTTCTCCTCATTGGCTTTTTGAACCTCTTTTGCCAACTGAGTGAGCCTATTTTTCAAGGTGTTATTTTCTTCAGCATTTTTTTGGGTCTCCTTTAGCAAGGTATTGACCCATTTTTCATGCTTTTCTTGCATCTCTCTCATTTCTCTTCCCAGTTTTTCCTCCACCTGTCTAACTTGATTTTCAAAATCCTTTTTGAGCTCTTCCACGCCTGAGCCCACCGGACATCCACCTTGGATGTCTGGGATACAGAGGCCCCGACCTCCACGTCTTTCCCTGATGGTAAGAATTGTTCCTTGTCATCAGAAATGAAAGGCAGGAACATCTGTCCCCCATGAAAGTAGCTTTCTATGGTCTTATTTTTCTTCCCTTTTCTGGGCATTTTCCCAGCCAGTTACTTGACTTTTGAGATTCCTCTCCACCCCTACCTCACCAGTGCTTGGGGTCTGAGATTCAAATGCTGCTCCTCAGCCTCAGGGCCTTCAGCAGCAGGCGAGGCTGCTATTCAATGTGAGCTTAAGTTCTGGTGCTCAGGTGGGGGCAGAGCCGCCTCCCAGACTCAGTTCCCTCAGGGGGTTTTTACGGAGACCTTCAGTAGTGGAGCAGAGCTCCTGTCTGCTTGGGGAGCCCGGGTCTGCTGCTGTCCCTGTCTCCACCGCTTCCTCCAAAGGGGGCCTGAGTTATGGAGACACCCCGCTCCCCTCTCGGCCAGCCCAGAAGTCTCTCTCACTGACCTGTAGCGCCTGTGGGTGGAGGGACCTTCACAGCTGCCAGAGATTCCGTCCCTGAGGCCTGCTTGGATCTGCTTTCTTGGGTGCCCGCAGCCAAGGCAGGGCTGGGCTCCGCTGTCTGGTGCACGACGGACCTTTGGTGGCAGTTTTTCAGGGCTCTCTGGAATGGAAATCTCCTCCACTGCGTTGCTGCGTGGCTTCCACTGCTCCAGAATTTGTAGGGAGTTCTTTTTACAGGAAATTTATGGGCTGTGGGTTTGGAGCTAGCATACGTGAGTCTTTCTACTCCACCATCTTGGCTCCTCCCCAAGATATAGACTTTTACTTACCCAGAAAAAGTCTAATCCTGCAAGAGATAAAAAATCAATATAAAAAAAAAGGTTTCCAAATATTCCTAATAAAAATACCAAAGCTTTGAAACTGAAATACAAACCCAGGCAATCAAAGGAAACATAAAAAGATAAACATGAACAAGCAATTATAAGAGATGAAACAAGGATGAGCTGTTTAAATTCTAATATGGAGAGATGATATAGTTGTCTCTGCAGAATCCTATTATCAGGGGTCATAGAGGGAGTTTAATAAGACAGAGAACCTGGGAATGGTTTTGTTATGTTATGATATTTAAAAGAGAGAGGGAGGGATAGAATCCTATGGTTGGAGAGGGGCAAGGGAGAGGAGGAGCAGGAAAAACTCACTCATAATTCGAATGCACAAGTAGAAGTCTAAGGAAAGGGTAGGGGGAGCAGGTGACACAAATAGTATTTCCATTGTAACTGGTCAAAGCAGAAAAGAACATACACAGAAAGGCACAAAAATATATTTAAGGAAATAGGGAAAAAAGGAGAATAAAAGAGAATAGATTAAGGGAGAGACTCATCTGAAGCAAAGCAAATTCTAACCATAGAGGTTAGATCATAAAAAGGGTTTTAAAGGAAAGAAAAAAAAAATAAAAACTTGTCATTGGGATCTGGGTGAGGCAAAGAAGGGTCCAGGAGAAATTAAACCTTGGGCACTAGTACTGAGTGCATTCCATGTCTTTCACCGTCTTCTTATTAATAATAATTTTAAAAATACTGGCTAGAATTGGTGTAGCATATTGGGCTTTGCAAAATAATTTTACAAATGTCATTTCATTTTATCTTTACAATGGCCTTAGGACATAGATGCTATTGTTGTCCCCATTTCGTATATGGGCAAACTGAGGCAGATAGTATTTGAATGACTTGCCCAGAGTCACACTGCTGGTGGGTGTCTAAGGTCACATTTGAACTCAGGTATTCCTGTCTCTAGGCCCAGCACTATCCATTGTGCCAACTAACTTGCTGCCCAAAGAGAGGGCAGGAAAATTTTATCAACACAATAACCAACAAAGATTCCAGATCACTCATGAGGAAATATGCTACCTACCTCCCAAGAGGAGATGGAATCAGGGTGTGTGCAGCATGAGGCTCTATATTTGCTACAAGGGTTTTGTTTTCCTTTCTCTTTCAACTGGAGGCAGGCAGAAGTGGAAGATCATAGGAAGAGATAGACTTCATCAATTAAGTTTAAATAAGGGACGAATGGAGCTAGTTAACTGGAAATAATCTTTGCAGCATTATCTGATAAAGGTCTCATTTCCAAGATATATGAGGAATTGGTTATAACTTCTAAGAATAAAAGTCATTCTCCAGTTGATAAATGGGGGTGAGGCATCATTTGGGCTAAGGTTAAACAAACTTTGTTATACAAATGTAATGAAACATCATAGTGCCGTAAGAAATGACACAAGAGTTAGTTTCAGAGTAACTTGGGAACTTATATGAAGTGATGGAAAGTGACATGAGCAGGACTAGAACCATTTATACAGCACTGAAAGACAAGTAACTGAAAGATGTAAGAACTCCGCTCAATGCAATAACCAACTACAGTTCCAGAACACTGACGAAGTGACAGACTTCAGGTGCAGAATGTGACATTTATTATATGATCAATGTGGAAATGTGTTTTGCTTGCATACATATATTTCTTACAAGCGTTTTTTTTCTTTTTACAAAAGGAAAGGGAAGCAGAAAAAGAAAATAAATGATTCTTAATTTAAAAAATCAAATCTAATTAGAAGTGATGGAAATGAGCATGATGATGTTATTACAACTTTAAATCATTATGCTCACTTTAAGAACAGACAAATAACCCATGTTTATGTTTACACTTATGATGACTTTTTTTCTGTTTTGGGTAACCATTTGAATATTTGTTCTTAGCTATGAAAGTTAAATTTAAAAAAAAAATCTTTTTTGGGGGGAGACAGAGAGAGGAGAGACCTTAGAACTGAATATAATGTGTTCTTTATTCATGATATTTTAAAGGCTTTTTTCCCTTATGTGGATTTTTCTGTTGTGCAGAAATATTTTGGCTATGTCTAAAGACTTTTCCACACTTAATACAGTCATATGGTTTTGCTGAGGTATGAATTCTCTGATGACCATTCACTACATATATAAGGTTTCTCTCCAGTGTGGGTCCTCCGATGGCAAGTAAGATCTGAGCTGTGTTTGAAAGTTTTCCCATACTCTCTACATTTAAAGGATTTCTCTCTAGTGTGAACCCTCTGGTGGCGAGTAAGATCTGAACAGCATTTGAAAGTTTTTTCACATTCGTTGTATTTAAAGGGTTTCTATCCAGTGTGGATTCTCTGATGATCAACGAGATGGTTCTTATGAGGAAAGTCTGTCACAATCATTCCATCTGAAAGCTTTCTCTCCTGTGTGAATTTGCTGATGTGTAAGAAGTTTGGATCTGTAACTAAATATTTTCTCACACTCATTACATTTATAAGATTTCTCTGTATGGTGAAGTCTCTGATGTCTAATGAAACTCTTCCTCAAAATGTACATTACTCCACAGTCACTACATTTGTAGGAATTTCCCCCAGTGTGGATTCTTTGATGATCAGCAAAGTTGTTCTTATTAGCAAAGACTTTGTCACATTTGCTACGTTCATAGGGCTTCTCCCCAGTGTGGATTCACTGATGTACCAAAAGTCTAGATTTGTAACTGAAAGTCTTTTCACACTCATTACATTTATAAGATTTCTCCCTATTATGGAGTCTCTGATGGCCAATAAAACTCTTCTTCAAAATGAAAGATTTCCTACAATCGCTGCATTCATAGGGTTCTCCCCCAGTGTGGATTCTCTGATGATCAAGAAGGTTGCTTTTAGTAGCAAAGGCTTTGTTACACTCCTTACATTCAGAAGGCTTTTCCCCAGTATGAATTCTCTGATGGTGAGTAAGAATTGAAGTACGTTTGAAAAAATTTCTGCACTTACTGCACTGATAGGGTTTTTCCCCAGTATGGATTGTTTGATGATCAAGAAGGCTTCTCTTACTAGTGAAAGCTTTATCACAATCATCACATTCATAGGGTTTCTCCCAGTGTGGATTCGATGATGTACCAGAAGTACATTTAGATACTCATTAAATTTATATACTTTCCCCTGCTGTGGACCTTCTGCTGCCCAATGAAACTTTTCCTCAAAAAAAAAGTCTTCCCACAGTCACTACACTCACACAAGCTTTTCTGCTGTGTGGATCCTCTGCTGATCAACAAGGTTGACTATACTCATAGGTTTTCTCCCCAATATGCATTCTCTGATGTACTAGCAGGCATGACCAGAAAGTGAAGAGTACCCCAAAATCATTACATTTACATGGATGACTTCTACTATGAATTTTCTTATGGCTGATGATATTAAAATTCTGGTTGAACTGTGTTCCACATGCTTCATACTCATAGTCTCTCTGACCTCTAGAAATTCTTTGATTTATAGACAGATTAGAACTGAAATGAAAGCTTTCCTCAAACTTCTCACATTTTTGATCTCTTTCTTCTTCAGGGGTCTTCTTATCCTTAACTGTGCCATGTATGAAATCACACTCCACTTTCCCTGCTTTCTTCCCTTGTTCATTTCTTTTAATCTTTTCTCCCACGTACAGATTTTTCCAAATTCAGGTACCAGCAAAAGATTACTTTGGAGTCCTTTCGCTGTTATCTCCTAGAATTCTGCTTCTTTAGAAATGTCCTACGTTAGAGATATTTCATCATTTACAGTTGTAGTCTTGAATCCTGATAAGTAAAATTAAAAATACAAGTTTCATCTTTTTCCACTTTTATTTAGGAAGTGATTCTGGTAAAGTGTGAGGAGATGTGCCATGGGGCAAGTGCCATTCTGAAGCTTTTTTACTTTGCAGAATGTGAAACCAAAAGAAGGAAAGACAAAGGACAATGGGAAGACATATATTCAAAGAAAGGAAAAAGGGCAGATTAATTGAGGAGTATGCATGTCTGTATATCTACATATCTATAACTATGTAAATATATAAAAGCACTGTGGGTCAATTCAAGCGAAAAGTGGAAATGAAGGAAGCATGTGCTTGAAGCCCAAGAATGAAAAGGAGAATTAAGAATTGTGGGAAGGGACCAAACATGGTCAAGGAAAAAAGAAGTCTCTGTTTGAAAGAAATTGCTTGTTTAAGCAAGATCACAGAAGTGGGAACATAACTAGGGCAAAGATGAAGATGTTGTTTTGCAGATATTCTGCTACTTTGTAGCAAAAGCAGTACACTTAAAGATACAGTTACTGCCCCCATTTTCTACAAACAAGAAGAGGTGAATTTCATTTCTTTTGTCATGAGAGCCAGGTGTATTTGTACCATGCTGCCTAACTCCTAGAGGTTAAAAAACTAAAAGAATGATTTCCTTCAATTTCTTTCTTTTTTTTACTTTGCTAAATTATTTATTGTTTCAACTAAATTTTTTGTAACTTTTAAAATTTATTTAAACATATACAAAATAAGAAAAAGCATTGTCATGTACACAACAGAACATGAGAGGATTTAATATAAAATAAATTTCCATTTCAAGAAAACCTGTCCAACTTTTCTTTGCTTCCTTATTTTCATTTGTTCTCTGCTGCGTACTTTTAATTTTTCCCTTCCCCCCAAACAAGACTACAATTATACACACACATATACATACATATATACACATATATACTCATGCACATATATGTACCATGTTTATTTCCACTTGTCATCTGTTTCTCTGAAGGTGGATAGCATCTTTCCATGTTTTTCTAAATCAACCAGCTCATTATTTCCTGCCACAGCAATATTCCGACTCAATCACATTCTATCTGGGAGATTGTCTATGAAAGTTTTTCCCCATTTTTTTTTATTTCTATGAAGTACATTAAAGTTTCTAGGTCTTTCTTCGTGATACCTTGAGGCATAGCAGACAGTGAAGTCTTCAATGATGTATTAGTTAATCAGTTATTGATGACAGAGGTTACATATGGCAATGGGGTTATGTGGCAGGTTCTTTCTCACCTGTACATACACTTATTCCCAGAGGTCCCAACAAATCCAGCCCCCGTGACCCTTCCCTTCTTTCTAGAGAAATCACAGCAGGTTTTGGAAACGGAAATTCTGCTTCAGGGAAAGAAAATGGGATCAAATGAAGGATGGAAACACACAAAACTTCCCCTAAGATTCAATGGAGTTAGCCCAGTTTTCCTACATACAGGAAGGAAATACCAAAGGAAGATAAAGAAGAAAAGGCATATGGGTTCTTATGTGGGTGGCTCAAGATGTGCCCACTGGAAGGCTGGGGCAAAGTAGGCAGGATGATTTGGTTTTAGAATTATAATTCCTTTTTTGTCCTCTTTGTCAAGGGGAGTAGGAAGTTCTAACAGTAGTAAGAAAACATCACCTCTCCTAAGAAAATATTTTTCTTTCAAAAGTTACTGATATCCAGAAAAAGAAATTGAGAGCCACAAAAAAAGGGCAAATTTAAACAAAATGATAGCTATATATAATTATTATGGAATTAAAGTATATATACATGTATTGCTATTGTCCATATTTAAACAGAAGAAATAATTATTCATATATGTATGTATTTCAATTCTACAATATGTCTGTCTACCACTGGGTAAAAGACACAAGGAAGTGAAAAATGAGACAAAGACATAGCAACATGAGCAGGAGAAAACAAGATTTGGCCTGAGAATATTCATATCTAATAATATTGTTTGCTTGAACTGATGATGCCAGAATAATTTATCAGGTGTTGTAACTATCCTTTGCTCCTCGTTTTAAACATAATTTTGTTATAAATTTAATGCACATCAACAAAACAAATAATGAGTAAAATATAAACACTAAATTACTTGCAGTATTATAAAAATATAAAATATTTTAATCAAATAAAAACATAATATCTTATTTAATTGAGTCTTCTCTCTCATTTCCTGTCTGTGCATATTGATAGATTTTCTAAATACTAAAAATATTCTTTCTGCAGGGAAATACAAATATGCTTTTGTTATTAAACTGCAGCACACACTTTTAAGATGAAGGTTAATTTTTTCAGTGGCATTTTAAAGGATTTAGTCATATATGAAGAGCCATTTTCAACTTTAATGGTACTGGTCATTTATGAGCTATACTGTAAAGCCCTTCTGGTATATACCTAAATAACATACACAGCTTTAAACCTGGAAGGAGCCCCACAGGACATCGACTTCAGCTGATACCAAACCAGGCATGAGCTGTATCACATCCCTGAGAGGTAGTCATTCATTCTCTGGCTGAAATCCTCTGGTTAATGAAGAAGCCAATATTTCTGTAGGCAACTCATTCCATTTTTTAGAAAGAATTATAATTGGGAAATTTTTTTTTCCATATAACTTGCTGAAATCTGCTTTTTTCTAACTTCCCCTCACTGCATGATTCTGCCCTCTGTGGCCAACCAGAATAAATCTAATTTCTCTTCCACGGGACACACACTCAGTCATAACCTAACATTATAGGTTATATATAGCCAACACACAGCTGTTTCTATAGGTACTAAAGAACTTGAAGCAAAGATGCCCCACTGTATGGTTCCCAAGTTACAGGGACAGAAAGGCCTTACCCAGGGAAGCTACGTTCCCATAATTCTCCAACATCACGTCCCTGTATAGGGCCCTCTGAACTGGGACCAGATCTGCCCATTCCCTCTGGGTAAAGTACACAGACACATCCTTAAACGTCACCAACTCCTGAAACATGTTCCTGCAACTCAATCAGTCTCTGTATTAAGTACAGAAGCAATACCAGGAGGGTGAGGTTGTCTATATGGGGAAATGAAGAGGGCACCCTATCTG
The DNA here is from genome assembly GCA_023548195.1 of Bettongia penicillata ogilbyi. Classification (NCBI taxonomy): domain Eukaryota; kingdom Metazoa; phylum Chordata; class Mammalia; order Diprotodontia; family Potoroidae; genus Bettongia; species Bettongia penicillata. The sequence goes on from JAJHZJ010000120.1 coordinate 8,929,541, forward strand.
AAGGACACTATCTAGTACAAGGATCACACACTGGGGCCTGCTGTTCTTAGAATAAGAAAACTCAAAATGAGGAAATATCCTATTTGTTACACTAAGGAGCAAGGAACAGGATCTTAGGAAGGTCAGGGGGAACCACAATTCATCAGGACCCTGGCCATCATGGGCATGGCCACATTTACCTGGTCTTCTTGGATCCTCTCTAGGAATCTAGGGGGAAGGAAGAGCTGAAGGACAAAGGTCATCTAGTCCAGATCCCTCATTTTACAAATGAAGAAACTAAAGTGACTGACTTGCCCACAATCACACGCGTATTAGTAGCTGAGCCAGGATCCAAAATTGGGCTCACTGATTCCAGCTCTTTCCATTCCACCATATTGCCATCTCTTATCAAAATTGTGCCCCAATTATTCCCTATGTTTATGGAAGTGTTCCCAACAACCTGAGGCAAAGATAGTGGAAAGCTGCAGGAAGGGACAGAAAGAATAGGAAATCACCCAAATGTGTACAGAAATGGATCAGAGTTCCAGTGATTCCACTCAGGGGCGGACAGAGAGTCGATAGGAAAAAAAAAGGAGAAATGAGAGGGTTGAAAAGATGACCTTTAATGCCTCTTCAAGGTCTATATTGTATGATTCTAAGGCAAATGTGAAGTTGAGGTCTGAGAATGAAACACCACATAGATGAGTACCGTATAGACTAGAGTTTTGCCAAAGCATAGCCCTCCAACTATAAGAATCTAGGAAGATTTCAGCTGATGAGCAGCCTTTCAGGGATACTGCACAAAGTGCCTCTTCTACTACTTCCAGGATGGCTGTCACTGTCAAAAGCACTTCTTGTACCTGGGAAGGGAATGAGAAATGTAAATATATGGGATGAGTGTAAGAAAATCTTTGTAAAAACTATCCTTTAAACCTCAGAGGAGACACTATGGAGAACAGGGAAGGGTAGGGAGAATACTTGACTCATGTGACCTTGGGTAAGTCACTTCATCTGTCTGCTTCAGGAAAAGATGGAAAGGAGGGAAAAAAATAAAAAGTACATAGCAGAGAATAAAAGAAATTTTAGAAAGAAGCACAGAAAGTCGAGTAGCTTTGAAAATGATTTGTAGTATTTATTATGTAGTTTTTCAAAAAAAGTCTGAAATGTAAATTCATAGTTTTATAGTGAATTCTCTTTGTGTTGTGCTGTGTACATGGAAATGTTTTTTCTTTTCTGTCTTTATGTATTAAATTCAAAATGAATTAAAAACACACTACTGTGAACCTCTTGGATGTATGTCATGAGCTATTTTGTTTTTCACTTGTGCACCACTCACTGTGTGAGATCTATAGGGGCAGGTACTGGTTCCACCCTAGATTCTATTTCCTCAGGGTTTGGCACAACGATCCGTCAAACATTGGGCATTTTGTTTAAAAGTCTGGCAAATGGCTGGATTGTTGAAGATCCATCTAGTTCAGGAATGTTTTACAAGGGATGATCAGAATACTACAAGATGCCATCAACCAAGTTGGGAAGATTGACATCTTTATCAGCAGAATCACCCACACTGAGGGAATCATGGAGCCCTGGAGTTCTGAAGTTTGAAAAGGAAGGAAGGTTGCTTCATATTCAAAGTCATCGTCTATTCGGCTGCAATGGGTAATCAGCAGATGACTAGTACTTCCCAAAGTAACTCAGCTTTCTTCTCCAATCTCCCTTTCCATGATGATCGATCCATCAAGCTGTCTCTTGAAATCATCTAACAAGCCAGTTTCCTCTCTATATTGTGGACAATAACACTTGCACCCAGGCCTCAATTTCTCCTGGCAGCATGGTCAGAAACTGCTCTAGCATCAGTCAACCCAGGACCTCTTCCTTCCTTCCTCCCTTGTCACATCTCAGTCATCTTTGAGGAGAGTTCTCAGAGGTGTCTCCAGGCCTCATGAGGCCCATAATATCTCTTGATATTGAAGCTTTCAAGGCCGTTGATGGAGGATCTTACTAATAGTAGTGATATTCGCTTAAAGGTTGGATCTTTGTCTCCAAAACGGGTTTTCCTCCCGCTCTTGGGAATCTAAGACCTGAGACAGCAAGGCTACAACTTCAAGGGTTACCATCCTTCCTTAGGAACCAATGTCCTCACTTAAGCTGGCTTCTCTCCAGCAAAGATGCAAGCTTTAGATTCCAAGAGCTGCCCTTGGGAAGAGTGTGCCATCTACGGAGACACCAAAGAATACTGTTACCATAATAGTTTGCCGTGAAAGCAGGTTATCTCTGGGAATGAAAGTCAGGGCCATCCTCTGATAAAAAGGCTTTTGAAACAATTAACCCTGACTCCTAAAGCGCTTTATCGTTTACAGCTTCCTCACAACGTCCTGAAGCAGACCGTGAAAGCAGATTCACTCCGCCTTCATGGGTGAAGCGGGACTCAAGGAGGTTAGGCGACTTGCCCAGGGTCACAGGGCCATTGACTTTCAGAACGAGCATTCCAACCCAGGATTTCACCATCTTTACCCAGTCCTGCCAGGTGGTTTTCAGGAACACTGTAGAGATGTATTATTTTGGCGGGGTGAGGACGAGATGGCAGACCTTCCAGCCCTGAGAGTCTTTATTTTGACAAGAAATCTAAGTTCCTCTCCAGCAGCTATCCCTGGCTCCGCCCCCAGAGGGAGGGGGAGCTCCAGAGCCTGGGCGCCTTCCCTACCCTAGAGACCACCGGAAGCACGTGACGCGAACTTCCGGTGGGTGGTTCCCGGCCGCGTTCTCTCTAGGACGTCGGCGGACCGGAGCGGGGCGGGGTGCGACTCGATGGTTCCTGCTCACGTGTCTGAAGACCGAGGCCGGGCTGCAGTGCCGGGCGTGGGGGCCGAGGGCGGGCCTGAGGCATGCGGCCCAGCCGGCCCCATCATCTCCCCACGACCCCTGCACAACCCCCCCTCTGTCCCGGCGGTCTGTCCGTCTGTCCCGCCCCCGCCCCTCTCCCCAGGGCCTGACACCACTCGCACTAGATAGACCCTTGCGGTTTTATATTCTCTTCCCCACTGCCTTCTGGCCTCCAGTGGAGACGACTTCTGGAGAACATTCCACTTTGGGACAACACCTATTTTTAGACAGTGTTTCGTTCTTACAGTGGCCTCACAATGTGCCTTTACAATTTCTACTCATCACCTGCTCCTCTTCATACCCTGAGAAGTTTATTGACCAGACTCGGGAGACCCGGATTCACCCCATATACTAGCTATGTGACCCTTGGCCAATAACTTGCCCTCCTGAGCATGGAATTATAGCTTTAGACTCAGAAGGGGCATTAGGGGTCATCTGTGACAGCTCTGGTAACAAATGACCAAAGAGTCACAAAGGTTTTGCAACCAGTGTTAACTCCAAAATACCAAAAAGCTCTGACAGGTTATATGCAAAAAGTTTTCTTTATTCCACTGGGGAGAGAAATTAGACACACATGTCAGGATTTCCTCTAGAAGGAGACCTAAGGCAGTGGGGCTAAACCTTGATTTATATATTTGTGTCTAGACAAAGAATCAAGCGGTGTAGTGCAGCAATAGTGACGCAAGATTGCCTAGGGACAACATCCCATCCGTAGCGGGACTTCATATCTGGGCCTCTTGGTGCTTGCCCAAGCTCAGGGACTTTCAGTTCTGTGATTTTAGTTACAGCACCGTTATCCAGAGGGTGAGTGCAAGGAATTGTGGTTATGCCAAGATCAGGGCATAGTTTGTTTGCTGGACCTTAGCTCTGGAAAACAGGATGTCTCCTAATAATAAAGAGAGGGACTGGCAGAGCCAAGATGGTGGAGTAGAAAGAGGCACATACACTATCTCTTCCCCCACAGCCCATAAAATACCTGTGAAGAAAGACTCTTAACAAATTGTAGAGCAGTAGAAGCCACAGAACAATGGAGTGGAGGAGATTTCCAGCCCAGGGTAACCTGAAAGGCCAACAGTAAAGGTCTATTGCACTGGACTCAGAGCAGAGCCCAGCCCAGCCTTGGCCAGGGAAGCCCATGCTGGGAGGAGGACCTGAGCAGGCCTTGGGGGCAAAATCCCCAGTGGCAGTAGCAGCGATTTGCAGATCCCTCAGCCCATAGGTGCCAAAACTCAGTGAGAGGGTTTTTTCAGCTGGCTGAGAAGGGCCCATAGCTCAGGCCTCAGGCAGCCTGCGGAAGCAGAGGCTGCATTGGGCAGCAGCAGCTCCCACAGCAGCCTGCATCCTGCATCCATTGTTGGATCGTAAAACCGCTGGGGGCACTGAGCAGCTGATCCTTACCTCAGCCCTGTGTGGAGGCCCTGCCACTACCTAATGCTCCTAGAGGAATATAGCAGCTTATCTGAAGCTCAGCGCCCAGTGCTGGCTTGGTGGAACTGGAGGCCAGGTGGTTGTGGAGAGAAAACTCACAGATTCCTGGGCACAAAAGTTTCTGGTTGCTCCCAGACCAGTGTACCCACTTGATCTTGCTACCTTGGAGGAACTGAGATCTTACAGATCCCCAAAGTATACCCTACTCTTGACAAAGGACTCAAAAGTCAAGGTTGAGAAAATGCCCAAAAAAGGGAAAAAAATAAGACTATAGAAGGTTATTTTCTTGGTGAGCAGATATCTTCTCCTATCCTTTCCATTGAGGAAGAACAACGTTTACCATCATGGAAAGACATAAAAGTCAAGGTTTCTGTGTCCCAAACATCCAAAATAAATATTCAATGGTCTCAGGCTATTTAAGAGCTCAAAAAGGATTTTGAAAATCAAGTAAGAGAGGTGGAAGAAAAATTGGGAAGAGAAATGAAAGAGATGCAAGAAAATCATGAAAAATGGGTCAACAACTTGCTAAAGGAGACCCAAAAAATGCTGAAGAAAATAACACCTTTAAAAATAGGTTAATTCAACGGCAAAAGAGGTTCAAAAAAGTCAATGAGGAGAAGAATGTTTTAAAAAACAGAATTAGCCAAATAGAAAAGAAGGTCCAAAAGTTCACTGAAGAAAATAGTTCTTTCAAAATTAGAATGGAACTGATGGAGGCTGACTTTATGAGAAACAAAGAAATCACAAAACCAAAAGAATGAAAAAAATGGAAGATAATGTGAAATATCTCATTGGAAAAACAACTGACCTAAAGAACAGATCCAAGAGAGACAATTTAAAAATTGTGGGACTACCTGAAAGCCATGACCAAAAAAAAAAAAGCGCCTAGACATCATCTTTTGTGAAATTATCAAGGAAAACTGCCCTGATATTTTAGAACCAGAGGGCAAAATAATTATTGAAAGAATCCACCAATCACCTCCTGAAAGAGATCCAAAAAGAGAAACTTCTAGGAACATTGTAGCCAAATTCCAGAGTTACCAGATCAAGGAGAAAATATTGCAAGCAGGTAGAAAGAAGCAAGTTGAGTACTGTGGAAATACAATCAGGATAATACAAGATCTAGCAGCTTCTACATTAAGAGATCGAAGGGTGTGGAATAGGATATTCCAGAAGTCAAAGGAACTAGGACTCAAACCAAGAATCACCTACCCAGCAAAACTGAGTATAATACTTCAGGGGAAAAAGTGGTTTTTCAATGAAATAGAGGACCTTCAAGCATTCTTAATGGAAAAGACCAGAGCTGAAAAGAAAATTTGACTTTCAAACACAAAAATCAAGAGAAGCATGAAAAGGTAAACAGGAAAGAGAAACCGTAAGGGACCTACTAAAGTTGAACTGCTTACATTCCTACATGGAAAGACAATATTTGTAACTCTTGAAACTTTTTTCAGTATCTGAGTAGTTGGGGGGGATTACACACACATACACATACACACACACACACACACACACACACAGAAAGAGAGAGAGAGATCCCCTCTCTCAGGGTGAGTTGAATAGGAAGGGATCATATCTAAAAAAATGAAATTAAGGGCTGAGAGAGGAATATATTGGGAGCAGAGAGGGAGAAATGGAATAGGGCAAATTATCTCTTATAAAAGAGGCAAGAAAAAGACTTTTCAATGGAGGGAAAAGGGGGGAGGTGAGAGGGAAAAGCTGAAGCTTACTCTCATCACATTTGACTCAAGGAAGGAATAAAATATACACTCATTTTGGTATGAAAACCTATCTTACAATACAGAAAAGTGGGGGAGAAGAGGATAAGTAGGGTCGGGGGGATGATGGAAGGGAGGGTAATGGGAGGAGGGAGCAATTAGAAATCCACACTCTTGGGCAGGGACAAGGTCAAAAGAGAGAACAGAAGAAATGGGGGTCAAGATAGGACGGAGAGAAATGTAGTTAGTCTTACATAACATGACTATTATGGAAATCATTTGCAAAACTACACATATATAGCCTATATTGAATTGCTTGCCTTCCCAATGGGGATGGATGGGAAGGAAGGAAGGAGGAGAAGTTGGAACTCAAAGTTTTAGGAACAACTGCTGAGTATTGTTCTTGCATAAAAATGGGAAACAAGAAATACAGGTAATGGGGAATGGAAATTTATCTTGTCCTACAGGACAAAAAAGAAGATGGGGATAAGGGAAGGGAGTTGGATGGGAGTTAGAAGGGATGTTAGAAGGGAGGACAGATTGATGGTAGGGGTAATTAGAATGCTCAGCACTTTGGGGTGGGGGGAGGGGAGAGATGGGGAGAAAATTTGGAACTCAACATTTTATGGAAATGAATGTTGAAAACTGAAATAAATTTAAAAAAAAAAAGAGGGATTGTATCCTGACATCTAGTAATCCAACCTTCTTATATAAGAGATGAAGTGACAGGAACAGGATGGTGAGGGGACATGACCAAGGTCACATAAGTAGTACAGTGACAGCACTGGGATGTGAACTCATTTCCTAGGTTCAACATTCCAAGCTAAATGCTCTTTCCATTGCACCATGCTCTTCCCTGAGTCTCAGTTTCCCCATGTATAAAAAGAGAATATATGTGTTCTTATGACTTACCAACTGAACAGAGCTGTTGTAAGGAAAGGCTTGGAAAACATTAACATGCTAGAGAAATGTGATATACCAGTAGTGGTAGTTATAACATACAGAAAGGATCGATGGTGAATATACCCAGAGTGTCTTAGATGTCATCTCCACACAGAGGACTTTAGAGAACAGATGGTCTCTCCACATGGAAGATGATAGGGCGCTGCATCCAGGAGAATCACAATGGCAAGAGAATTACAATGGTATGTTATAACAATAATAGTTAACGTTTATATAGTACTTAATATGTTCCAGGCACGGTGCTAAGTGCTTTACAATTATTATTTCATGTGACCCTCACATCAGCCTTGGGAGGTAGGTGCTATTATTAGCCCCATTTTACAGATAAGGAAACAGAAGTTAAATGACTTGCCCAGGGTCACACAGTCAGTGTCTGAGATCAGATTTGAACTCAGGCCTTATCTGACTCCAGACCCAATACTATATCTACTATACTACTTAGCTGGTAATTCACAATCATTATACTCCTATTTTCACTAAACTACTGTTAGAGACACACTTGACATTTATAAGGTATCAAATTTATTGCAGCAGAGTTCTGAGGAATGGAACACCTTTGGCCAAAAGTGGGCTCAGACCCCTTTAGGAAGGAAGAACACTGAATACAGAAGCAAGATGAGCTATGTACTGTTAGTTCAAGACAGATCTTCCCACCAGGGGATGGATTGGTCCATTCTCCATTAGGTCACCATCTTCTCTACATGCCCATTACGTAACCACCCTTGGTGTGATCCCCCCTCCCAAACGTGCTTTAACATAGGACCCATGATCAGAAAATGGAGGGATAATTTTATGGGGGTGTGTCTGCTTATATGCATGAGGTTCATTAAGCAAGCGCAGTGAAGAAGAGCTTTCTCCAGGTTACTCTAGGTCGTTTTTCCTTATAAAAAATTTTGTGACTTTCTGAAGGCCACTGTCTGTCTCCTGATTCGTTGAGTCCACCCTCAGTCTGCTGGCTTTCTTATTATCTGATTTATTCTCAATGACTTCATCAACTAACAACTTCTGTGGAAACTTAAACTTTTTACTGTCTCTCACAGTACAACTTCTCTTTGAAGCACATGTTTTCAAAGGCTGTGGTAGCAGATTATAAGTTCAAAGTGGATTTGTGATAGACTAGATCTTAAAGGACCAGTCTAGCTGAGGGTTGAGAGGGTCTTCACTAAGGCAAAGACCATCTAAGGGGCAGAGACTGTGAGATATATTCATGAAGGAAGTACCTACAGAAATAGAACAATCTTTTTATAACTTATGCAATATTCGATTTTTTACTATATCCTCACTTCATCAGTGTTGGCAACTCTCCAAGGAGAATGTTTTTTTCCAGTACAAATCAGCCAGTATCGTTTCTGAAACGTAGATTCATAAAGAATTCCCCAGGGGCACTGAGAGGTTAAAGGACTTGTCCATGGTTTCACAGCTGCTATGTATCAGAAGCAGCATCTGAGCTTAAGCCCTTTGGACCAGGTCTAACTTGGCATAGATCAACAATTCAGGTCCGGGGTTAGAAGATAATGAAATGCTAATGGAACATAAAATATAACAAAAATGACATGACTTGTAACAAAAAACTTAAAGCATATAATTATTAAAAACAGAAGCTACTCCCCTTTATTTGTTTCCACATTTGCCAGAGCAGCAATAATGAATCAGAAAGAATTCCCAAAGAGCAAACAGAACTCTGCCAAACCTCAGGAACACTTACTGCCCTAAGGTTGTGCTTTTCATACCTCTAGTCAGAAGTGTGCTAATAACAACTGGATCTCTGCGGAAAAAATTATACACTTGACAAAATTTTAAATTTAGATTTCTCTAACATTTTCTTAAGTCTAGAAAATCAACAAAATAATAAGTCAAGTTCCGATTCAAATGCCTGCTGTGCGCAGTTGGAAGCATCATGGAATAGTGTATAGAAAGCTGTTCGTGGAATAGGAAAGACCTGAATTCCAAGTCCTGACCCTGACATAATACTGGCTGTGTGACCCTGAATGAGTTCCTTTATCTCCTAGCAATCTAAACAACTCTATAAAATAGACTATAAGGTACATAGAAAGTACCAATTTCCATTGGAGTTTCTCCTGATACCAATGAAATCACTGGTCCCGAACCCTATCCCTCCTATATTCTGGGTACTAGGGATTCAAAAAGAAATAGTGTTTGCCCTTTGGGTACTTAAGACTTATACAAGGGAGAAATAGGCATCTATATATTTTGTGCATATGTATATGCACAATGAATATAAGATGATTTGAGAGGGAAGATGCTAGGAAATGGGAGATCAGAAAAGGCTTCATGTAGGAGGCAGCATGTCCTCTTCATTTCTGCTGCCTGGCTTCCTTAAAGACTTACCTAAGGACTCACCTTCTGCAAGAAGACTTTCCTGTTACTGCTGGTACCTTCCATCTTTTATCTCCAATTTTGTTTGTACATGGTTGTTTGCATCTTGTTTCCTTCATTAAACAATCCTGTAAGTAGATGCAGCTGGCTGAATGCTAGCTGGGTAACTCACCTCCTGCTCTGCTGTCTGCCTCCCCCTCCCCAAAGGAAGGTAAATTTGGATGGCCAAAAGATCCCCAGTTGAATTGGGTTTTGCTGACTCCTTTCCTCCCCTCCCCTCCCCTCCCCTTTCCTCCTTTTCCCTTCTCTTTCCTCTCTTCCCCTCCCCTCTCCTATCTCCTGTCTCCTGTCCTGTCCTCTCCCAAAACTTTAAACCTACTACACTCTGAGATTGGGACTCCATTGGGACCGTGCCTGAGGGCTTCTCTGGACTCTCCTAGCTTTACAATGATTATCAATAGTAAAGGTTGCTATTTCCCACCCAGCCTGATGTCTTTCTTTTTCTTGGCCTCATTAAAGGGGCCATGCCCTGGCTACTTCTTAAACAGGCCTATTCAATGAATGGGTGTTGCCTCACCCTAAGTGAGAGCCTGCAAAGACTTTGACCTAAAGGGCCCAAGGTCTCCCAGTGCATTCTGGGTCATCTCCAGTCATCCTGAGGAATATCAGGTCTCTGGATTCAGATGGCTCCGGAGGAGAAGTGAGGCTGGTGACCTGCACAGCCCTCCCTTGAAGTCAAAGTCAACTGCAAGTCTTGTCATCATTTCTCTGATGGCATGGTCTTCTTCAGCAACGAAGGATGAACACAAACTGTAAGCTCCTTGAGAGCAAGAATGATTTTTTTGTTTTGTTTTTCTTTGTATCCCCAGCACTTAGCATAGTGCCTGGAACACAACAGATACTTAATAAACTGACAGACTGATTGACAAGCAGAGTCTTGAAGGAAAATAGGAATGCTAAGAGGTAGAAATGAGAAAAGATGCATTCCAGCTTAGGGACTACTCAGTACAAAAACACAGAGTTGGGAGATGGAATGCTATGTATGAGAAACTGTATGAAGATTCAGTTGGCTGGATCATCATATCCATGAAGGGGAATGATGTACAATAAGGCTAAAAAGGTAGATCAGAAACTCTGCCACTTCCTAGAACAGTGTCTCATACAATGTAGATGCTTAGTAAATATTTTTTGAACTGAACTGAATGCAGAATTTCATAGGATCACAGGTTCATAAATCTAGAGCTAGAAACATCCTCAGAGGCTCTTTAGTCCAAGCCCCTCATTTTACAGTTCAGGAAATTTTTTTTGGGGGGGGAAGACTTCCTAAACATCCTGCTGCCTGGCTTATTGTATGTACATATTGTGGTTTGGGGGCGATGAGAACCCAGATTTGGAAGGATACAGGGGGTCTGCCTAAAAAAAAATTGACCACTAAAGCCTTCTTTCAGTCAGAGTAGCAAGGTTTATTTGTGACACCAATAGAAGGAGGCTAGATTCTAAGTGAATCTGCGATTGTATTGCTAATAGGAGCAGAAAGAGTTCCTAGTGCATCTTTGAATTTGATGAGGATGAGACTGATATCTATAAGACCATGAGAAGACTCAGGTGAGGATGGCCAAGGTTTGACCCAGTGAAAAGGTCTAGATGGGATTAAGTAGTACCAAGTAGCTTAGGGAGGGGGCGGGGCGGCGGGAATAATGCCAATGTAAAACCTACAGCTGCAGCTATGAATATGCATGTGTATTTCTAGAGTAAATTCACAAAATATAAACTCTCTTCCTCAAAGACAAAACCAAGATATTTATTCAGATACCAGAAAATTATTTTCACCATGGTAACAAGAAAGTTTGTACACATTACCAATACAGGAGCACTGACATCCCCAAGCCTTCCCTCTGTTAGACCTCCCCACAAACAAGCTCCCCTAGACAAAATTTCACCCTCTCTCACTCACACTAGCTGCTCTGCCTCAGCTCTGCCCCACTCTCTCCCACCTCTGCTTCACTCTTCTTGCTCCACTCATTTGACAAACTCCTCCCACCATTGGCTCTATGTGTCTCAGGCCGTGGGATGGGTCAAAGCTTAAAGCAGGTCACATGGACCTATTAAAGGGCAGGGAAGATCTTCAAATTCCCTTAACATTACAGGGGCCCAGGTGCAAACAGTGAAAGGAGTTAAGGAATCTGGGCTGAGTCTGAGAGCTGCAGTGAAAGGACTATTGAGTATCTAGGTGAACTGGTATGGGCCTGGTGCCTCTGGTGAGATGCCAGGGACTGGGTTGCTGAAATGTATGGGAAAATTCAGGGTTCAGATTCCATCACTCCATCATACAGATGTCTTCTCCATTAACATCCCACACATCTACCCCACCTGCAAGTCTCTTGAAACCGTATTTTATCTCACCCTTTTCCCAGTCCCCTTGTTCCCTTGCAAATTTCTTGCAAGCTCTTCCCATACAATAAACACTTTGTACTCTGTGATTGCCTGTTTCATTTAGGGTCCCTCTTTTGGTCCCTGAGAGTCTTTGATTAACAAGAATAAAATACAGATGGGCACTAGAGCCAAACTCAAACTTGGCAAGCATTTGAGGTATATAACCAAAATGAAATATTATTCCTATCTTCAGTGAGTTTACAATTTGGTAGAGATAAGATATATGCAAATGATACTATAATGATATTATAAGGGTTTCATAAAATGTAGGGAGAGAAACCAATATTTGATTTGAATTGGGCCCTAAAGGTAGGATTTCAGTTCAATTTTCAGTATGGGGACATTCCAGGTGGAAAGAACTTTATGAGTGTATGAACACAACTATCAGCTTAAATATTTCCATTTGTAGATGTGGGAGAAATAATTAATTTTTAAATTTATTTTTAATTTACAACATTAAGTCCACAAGCTTTTGAGTTTTACATTTTCTCCTCCCTTCCTTCCCTTCTCCCCAAGATGGCATGCAACCTGATATAGGCTCTACATATACATTCATATTAAACATATTTTCACATTAGCCACGTTATAAAGAAGAATTATAACCAATGGAATGAATCACATGAAAGAAGAAACAAAACAAGGAAGAAAGGGCAAATAGTGCACTTCAATCTCCATTTAGACTCCCTAATTCTTTCTCTGGATGTGATAACATTTTCATCATGAGCCTTTTGAAGTTGACTTAAAACTCTGCATTGCTGAGAAGAAGCAAGTCCATCAAAGTTAGTCATTGCACAATTTGGCTGTAACTGTATGCAATGTTCTGGTTCTGCTCCCCTCACTCAGCATCAGCTCACATAAACCTTTCCACCTTTTTCTGAAGTCGGCCTGCTCAACAAGAAATAATTATTAATAGTTAATAATTTGGGGGGAGATTCAGAACTCTCCCCTTCTTCTAAAGTCCTTGAAAAATTAAGTTTTTCTTCTGAAGGACATTAATGATAGTCAACTAAAGGATTTCCCACACTCCTTACAAACAAAAGGTTTTATCCCAGTGTGAATTCTCTGATGTACACTCAGGCTTGTGCTGCACCTGAAAGCTTTCCCACAGTCCTTACATTTATAAGGTTTTTCTCCTGTGTGCATTCCCTGGTGATGAATCAAGTCTGCGCTCTTGCTGAAACCTTTCTCATACCCCAGACATTCATAGGGTTTCTCCCCAATATGAAGCCTCTGATGCTGAGTCAGATGGCTTAGGAGAAGAAAGTGAGGTTGGTGACCTCACACAGCCCTCCCTCACTGCATTGCTAATCAGATTGCATTGACTCTCCGATGCCGGTCAGACCCCAGCCCAACCAGAAAAGGAATTTTATCTAAGGGTCATAGTGTTCTAATCCAGCGTGGGTGGAGACAGATCCTTTCATCTAGATAGCTCAAGGCTAGGAGTGGTCTCCTATAGCTATGGGTGGTGTGGCATAGAGAGATGCTTTCCCTATCCAAGAGATACCTAGCCCTTCATTTTAATATAATTTACCTCTAATCAAATCAACCAATCAGATTTGATTTGAATGAAGTCTGCACGATGCCTCTGTAGACCTTTAGTTTGGTAGGCAGTCTAATAGCTCTTTTCTCCCCAACTTTTCTTTGGAGATTCCCAAACACTGAGCTAGCTCTAGCAATGCATGTATCAACCTCATTGTCAATGTGTACATCCTTAGAAAGTACACTACCAAGGTAAGTGAATCCGCAGCATTCAAAACTTCTCCACTTGTTGTAACCGATAGTTACACATATGGATGGTGTGGTGGTGGCTGATGGAGCACCTGTGTTTTCTTTTTTTATCATATTATTATCTTTATTATTATCTCTGAGGCAGTTTTTTTTAATATTTTCTTTTATTTATTTAACTTTTTACATTCATTTTCACAAAATTTTGGGTTCCAAATTTTTTCCCCCTTTTATCCCCTCCCCCCACCCCAATACCCCAAGCAATCTAATTTTCCCTATCTCCAATCTGCCCTCTCTTCTGTCATCCCTCCCTTCTTTTGTCTCCATCTTCTCTTTTCTCCTGTAGGGCCAGATGACTTTCTATTCCTCATTAACTGTATGTCTTCTTTTCTAGTAGCAACACAAAACTAAACAGTTGTTCCTAAAACTTTTAGTTCCAAATTCTCCCCATCCCTCCCTCCCCACCCATTCCCTTTGGGAAGGCAGGCAATTCAATATAGGCCATATCTGTGTAGTTTTGCAAATGACTTCCCTGATAGTTGTGTTGTGTAAGACTAACTGAATTACCCTCCATCCTATCCTGCCCCTCATTGTTTCTCTTCTGTCTTTTGATCCTGTCCCTCCCCAAGTGTTGACTTCAAATTGCTCCCTCCTCCCTTTGCCCTCCCTTCCATCATCCCCCACCTTGCAATATCTCCTTCTCCCCCACTTTCTTATACTGTAAGATAGGTTTTCATACCAAAATGAGTGTGCATTTCACTCCTTCGTTTAGTCAAATGTGATGAGGGTAAACTTCTTGTTTTGTTTTTTTGTTTTTTTTTCTCAGCTCTCCTCTTTTTCCCTCCACTAAAAAAAACTCCTACCTGCCTCTTAAATGACCATTTCCCCCTCTTTCCTCCCACTACATTTCTCTCTCACCATTTACCTTAATTTCTTTTAAGGTATGGTCCCATCCTATTCAATTCAATCTGTGCTCTCTGTCTCTGTATGTGTGTGCATGTGTGTATGTGTGTGTGCGTGCATGCGTGTACGTGTGTGTGTGATCCCACCAACTGCCCAGATACTGAAAAGTTTTAAGAGTTAGAAATATTGTCTTTCCATGTGGGAATGTAAACAGTTCACTTCTGGTAAGTCCCTTAAGACTTCTCTTTGCTGTTTACTTTTTCATGCTTCCTTCTCATTCCTGTGTTTGAAAGTCAAATTTTCTTTTCAGCTCTGGTCTTTTCATCAAGAATGCTTGAAAGTCCTCTGTTTCATTGAAAAACCATATTTTCCCCTGAAGTATTATACTCAGTTTAGCTGGGTAGGTGATTCTTGGTTTGAGTCCTAGTTCCTTTGACTTCTGGAATATTCTATTCCAGGCCCTTCGATCCCTTAACGTAGAAGCTGCTAGATCTTGAGTTATCCTGATTGTATTTCCACAGTACTGGAATTGTTTCTTTCTAGCTGCTTGCAAGATTTTCTCTTTGAGCTGGGAGTTCTGGAATTTGGCCACAATGTTCCTAGAAGTTTCTCTTTTTGGATCTCTTTCAGGTGGTGATCGATGGATTCTTTCAATACTTATTTTGCCCTCTGGTTGTAGAATATCAGGGCAGTTTTCTTTGATAATTTCTTGGAAGATGATGTCTAGGCTCTTTTTTTTTATCATGACTTTCAGGTAGTCCCATAATTTTTAAATTGTCTCTCCTGGATCTATTTTCCAGGTCAGTTGTTTTTCCCATGAGATATTTCACATTCTCTTCCATTTTTTCATTCTTTTGGTTTTGTTTGGTGATTTCTTGGTTTCTCATAAAGTCATTAGACTCCATCTGTTCCATTCTAATTTTGAGAGAACTATTATCTTCAGTGAGCTTTTGAACCTCTTTTTCCATTTGGCTCATTCTGCTTTTGAAAGCATTCTTCTCCTCATTGGCTTTTTGAACCTCTTTTGCCAATTGAGTGAGCCTATTTTTCAAGGTGTTATTTTCCTCAGCATTTTTTTGGATCTCCTTTACCAAGGTATTGACCCGTTTTTCATACTTTTCTTGCATCTCTCTCATTTCTCTTCCCAGTTTTTCCTCCACCTGTTTAACTTGCTTTTCAAAATCCTTTTTGAGTTCTTCCAAGGCCTGAGCCCATCCGACATCCCCCTGGGATGTCTGGGTTACTGTGGCCCCACCCTCCACGTCTTTCCCTGATGGCAAGAATATTTCCTCGTCAGATCCGGAAGTCGGGATCATTTGCATCTGTTCGAAAAAACTCTCTATAGTCTTATTTTTCTTCCCTTTTCTAGGCATTTTCCCAGCCAGCTACTTGA
Source organism: Bettongia penicillata ogilbyi (assembly GCA_023548195.1). NCBI lineage: Eukaryota > Metazoa > Chordata > Mammalia > Diprotodontia > Potoroidae > Bettongia > Bettongia penicillata. The sequence goes on from JAJHZJ010000120.1 coordinate 8,945,303, forward strand.
CTTCTGAGATTCCTGTCCACCCCTGCCTAGATCTGCCCAGCCAGTGCTTGGGGTCTGAGGTTCAAATGGGCTTTCCGCAGGAAGCTTTAGTTCAGGTGCTGGGGTGGGGGCAGGGCCGCCTCCCAGGCTCAGCTCCCTCAGGGGCTTTATGTAGAGACCTTCAGGAACGGAGTGGGTGGGGGTGTGGGGAGGCCCCCCGCCTCCCAGGCTCAGTTCCCTCAGGGGCTTTATGCAGAGGCCTTCAGTAATAGAGCGGAGTGGGGCAGGGCCAGTCTCCCAGGCTCAGCTCCCTCAGGTTGTTTATGCAGAGACTTTCAGTAATGAAGATCCTGCCTGCTGCTGGGGGAGTCTGAGCCGCCGCCGCTGCTGCCTCTGCTGCCGCCCACGCCTCTGCCTCCGCCACTTCCTGCCCCGTCTCTGCCGCCGCCGCTTCCTCCCGAGGGGGCCTGAGTCACGGAGACACTCCGCTCCCTCTCTTGTCCAGCCCAGCCTTCTCTCTCACTGACCTGTAGCTTCTGTGGGCGGAGGGACTTTCCCGGCTGCCAGAGCTTCCGTCCCTGAAGCCTGCTCGGATCAGCTTCTCTGGGGCCGCGGCCAGGGCAGCGCTGGGGTGGAGTCCGCTTTCCGGGGCGCGACGGACTCTGTGGACGGCTCTCCAGGGCTCACTGGAACGGAAATCTCTTCCCCTATGTTTATGCACCCCCTGCAGTGATTCAGAATTTATGGGGTTCTCTTTTTACCTTAATTCTGTGGGTTGTGGGTTCGGAGCTTGTAAACGTGCATCTTTCTACTCCGCCATCTTGGCTCCACCCCCGCACCTGTGTTTTCTTAGTGTTAATTATTAGGCCAAAATTAGCACAGGCAGCAGAGAATTAACCCATACTTTGCAGCATCTCAGCTTCAGAGGCTGCATTGAGTGCACAATCATCTGCAAACAGAAAATTATGCACCAGTACTCTCTCCACTTTGGTCTTGGCTCATAGTCTTTTCAAATTGAAGAATTTACCATCAGTACAGTAGTTGACCTTGATATTGTGTTCATCCTCATTGAAAGCATTTGTCAACATGGCTGAAAACATCATGCTAAAAAGCATGGGAGCAAGCACACAGCCCTGTTTCACTCCATTGGTGACTGGGAAGGCACGAGAGCATTGTCCATTATCTAGAACCTGTGCAAACATGCCATCATGAAATTGATGTACAATATTGATGAACTTCTCCAGGCAACCAAATTTTGACATAATTGTCCATAAGCCCTCACAACTAATAGTGTCAAAAGTCTTGGTCAGATCCACAAAAGTTGCATACAGACCTCTGTTCTGCTCCTCGCATTTCTCCTGGAGTTGTAGAGCAGCAAACACCATATCAGCCCTTTCTGAAGCCACACTGGCTCTCAGGCATATGACCATCTTCCAGGTGAAAGATCAGCCTATTAAGGAGGACTCTAGCAAGAATTTTGCCAGCAATGAGTAAGACAGAGATCCCCCTGTGATCGTCTCAGGACAACCTATTCCCTTTACCCTTATAGAGATGGACAGTGGAGGCATCCTTGAACTCCTGGGGCTAACCTCCTCTTGCCACATAACCTGGAAAATTTCAGTCAGCTTTTGTATGAGCAATGGTTCCCCTACTTTGTAAATCTTAGGTGAAATAGAACCAGCACCAGCTGCTTTGCCACATGAAAGGGGCCTAATGGTCTTCAAAACCTCTTCTTCAGTTGGAAGTTCAGCTAAGGAAGGACTGACTTCAACCTGAGGTAAACTGTGAATGGCCTCAGCATTGATGGATGATGGTCTGTTGAGAACACTATGGAAGTGTTCAGCCCACCTCTCTAGGATCATGCCCTTATCACTAATGAATGTGGCTCCATCAGCACTGAATAGTTGTGATGTACCATAGGTTTTTGGTCCATAGTTTTCAGGGAATCATAGAAATGCTTTGGATTGTTACTATCAGTATAAAACTGAATTTCATCTGCCATCTTACTGAGCCAGGAATCCTGCATCTCTCTAAGCTTTGCATGTACTTTGCTTTTGATGGAATTAAGTGCTGCCTTCTTAGAGGTGGATGAACTATCCTGCTGGTAAATCCTGTGGAGTTTATGTTTTTCATTTAGCAGCTTCTGAATTTCCCCTTCATTTTCATCAAACCAGTCTTGGTGTTTGCAAGTGTTCTGACTCAGATGAGCAAATGCAGTGCTGTATACCAAATCTCTGAGAGCTGCCCACTCCTTTTATGTTCGACTGTTGCCAATTGTGTGTTGGCTCAACTTTCCCTCCAAGTCAGCAACAAACTGTTCACACTCAGAGAAGAGCTCTAATTTGTTGACATTAATTCTTCTGGTAGTCATTTTGCCTTGGGGGCGGTGCTTTTGATGGATGCAAATATTTAGCTTGGAAAGGATATCTATGATCAGTTCAGCACTCTGCACCACACATTGCCTTTATCACCCTCACAACTTGTCTGTCTCTGTACAACAGAGCTGGTATGAACCAGTTTAAGTTAGTTCTGTGGTCTCCAGCACAGCAAAGGAATTTCTAGGTTCAGTAAGCAAACACTGCAAAGGATCTCTAGTACATCAAGTTTAAGGATGATCAATTTTTCTCCTGATTGGCTGATTCTGATTTCCAGGGCAGTCCAGTTGCCTCTGGATAATAAGGAAACTCAAGCAAATCAAGATGGTTAGTAAAGTCATTAACCATTCCATTTTCATACAAACATGTAAAGTGCCTGGGAGAGATTGGAGCATATGTGGACATTAGATCATAGCTCTAGTTATATAACTACATGATGAAGGGAAGCCTTTCTGATTGGCTTTTCAGGCATCCCAAAAGATCTATTAGCTTAGGTTACTTCCTCTTGGCCACTTATTAACTCTTTGCCTTCAGTTGTACTCTTGGATAGGATGAAGGTAACCAGTGAAAGACTATGTTACAAAAGGGAAAAGCCTAAGAGTCTCATTCCCCTTTGAAGCCTCATGGTCTTTGAGAAATTGGGTCAATTTGGTCAGTTCATTCTTTTCCTGTTCTAAGTGCATGGAATGGATTCTCCAGTCTGGGCTAGGAGCATGCAGAATAGGAATCTAGGAGTTGGAATCTAGATGAAGTGTTGCAGCATCACTGTCCCAGTGAGCAAGGAGCAAACTTTGGGATCTGAGCCCAAAAGTATTCTGACATCAAGGAAGGCCTACAACACATTAGGCAGGTCCTCCGTGGGGAAGCATGGAAAAGAGCTGCATAGTATAGTCAGGCAAGTATAGATGGTAGTCTGCATTACTGGAGGGAACAATCAAATTGATGACATCATGGATCCATTTCACTATTTAAATATTAGTAGTAAATTCTGTCCTAGGATTTAAAGATAAAAAAATACAAAAGTGAAAGTTCCTATTCACAATGAGTTTATATTTTATAAGGGAAAGCCATATATATATATTATATATAATATGTAGATATGAAAGGTATACACATATGAGTTATTTCAGATTAGACCTTTGTTTTTAAAAAGATTAGTCTGGAAATGTGTAAATGAAGTAGAAAATTGGTAGGAGATTACTGCAATAATCCAGGATAAGAGGATATGAGAACTAGGACTAAGATCATGGCAGAAAGAATATAAGAAGCAATCTGATGTGAGAAACGCTGCAAAGGAAGAGCTAGGAAGTCTCAAATCACCTGTCTTCAGTCTCTCCATTTTTCACTGGCTCCTTCCCATCTGGCATTCTCTCATTTTTTTTTTTGTCTTTGAATCCCCAGTTTCTGCACATAGTAGATTGCTATTAGAGTATTGCTACTGAGTGTTTTATTGATTTGCCTAAAAACAAACATCATAAAAACTCCTTATCATAAAAATATCTTGACTTTGCCTTTATATCCCATCCATCCATGATATCACTACTGAACTCTAGTTCCATAGTACCAGTCAACTATTCGATACTTCCATCTGATTGCCTGTAGGTATTTCAAACTTGATAAATCCCAAAATGGAACAATTAACATTTCCCCTGAATACACAGATATACCTATGTAATTGCCCTACTTAAAAATCTTCAGTGGTTCCCTAATCACTCTAGAATGAATTGTAAATCCTCAGCCTGCCATTTAAAGTCATCCAAAATTTGGATCCCATCTACCTTTCCAACACTACCTCTCTAAGGAGAAATGTTAGGCTCCTTGAGGACAGCTGTTGTCATTTTCCTCTTTTTATTTCTAGAGCATGGCACAATGACTGGCACGCAGTAAGCACTTACTAAATGCTTGCTGAAGACTGACACTAGACTAATGGAAAGAATAACTGTGCATCCCTCAATGCAATGCCACGTCTGTGAGCAGGGGACACAGTCCTGATGTTTCCTTGGACCACTCAGGCAAGTGGGCTTTCAACAATAAAATCTCCCCACACCCAGAATGCCCAGCCCAGGACCTGCCTTAGAACCCAATAGCAAGGTTCAAAGATGTGCACCTGTGCAGAAGTGGCCCTTTCGTGAGGCCCCCTCCCCTTCCTGCCCCACCCCGTGTAAATATCAACGTTTAGGTAGGTACTACTCTTCCCTCCAGGTCCATGAAGACAGCCTAGCCTAGAACTATATTTTAGTCAAGGCTGAATCACCGGGTCTCTTCTCTCCCCTCTCATGCTACCAGCATACCCTATTTCTGCACGAAAAGTATGGAAGAGGTATTAGATTGCCTGAAAAACTGAAGGTCTCCAGAGCTGTTGTGCTGGCCTCTTTGTGACATGCTTGTGAAACATGGACAGTCTACCAGCACCATGCCAGGAAACTGAATCGCTTCCATTTGAACTGTCTTAGGAAGATTCTGAGGATCACCTTGCAGGATAAGGTATCAGACACTGTGGTCCTTGCTCCAGGTGAACTGCCAAGTAGTCAAACCATGCTTCAGAGAGCACAACTCAGATGGGCTGGATACTGTTGTTCAAATGCCAAATGTACTCTTGCCAAAAAGACTATTTTATGGAGAAATCTCATGGGGCAGGCGATCACATGGTGGCCAGAAAAAGCGATGCAAGGACACTTTCAAGGTCTCTCTCAAGAACTTTGGATTTGAATGTGTAACATGGGAGACACTGGCACAGGACCACTCAGCACGGCGTGCCCACGTAAGAAAAGGTGCTGTGTTCTTTAAGCAAAGCAGAATTGAGACAGCACAAAGTAAACACAGGATGCACATATTTGGGACATCCACCCCAAATAGTCACACGGTCTATCTGTGCCCAACTTGTGGTAGAGCATCCCGAGCTCTTATTGGTCTCATCAACCACAGTCAGACACTGAAATTTTACTTTATCTTGGTGATGTCATTTTGGTCTTCTTCCAAGACTAAGGTCAACCAACCAACTTCTGCACCCTTGTTTCCCAGGTCCCGCTTCCACCCTCCCATATCTTTTTCCTCCTTCCTGGCTAACACGCTTTAAGGCACCGCCATTATCCCAGCTCATGAGCAGCACAGGGTGGGGACCATCCCCAGCTGTCTCATCAGGTCTCCATGCACCCAGGCTGCCACCAGAGGGCGACAGCGCGCTTCGGTAACCCGATCCTCCTGCAAAGTCTGTGACAGTGACTGAAACAAGCAGTTACAGGGTAGCAGGACGGTGCGGGAGGAGGTTGGGGGGTGCGGCCAAGCACCGTAGAAGTATCTCATGCGACCCTTTGGAAGGAATCCAAGGAGTCCGCCCAGGTCTGGGATGCCGACCCTGGCAGGAGGAAGCCACGTGTGCAGACAATGCCAGGGAGTGCGGAGGTGTGAACAAGCCAGGGCACCATGGGGGGCCAGCTGGGGAGGGCTCTGAAGCTCAGGTGGCCGCTTGGGACTTAGAGGGACAGCTCGGGTCCTCCTGAGCCAGGCCGGACTGTCCTCTCCGCACTGAACCTAGCCCACTCCTTCTCATAGGATCCCAAGGCAGATCCCTGGGCAGGGGACTCTCCAGGCTCAGAGAGGTCCAAGGGGGCATCGGGCTTTGCCCTGGGGTGTACCGTCCGTGCCACAATGTGGGATGACAAACCCGTACATCCTAAACCTCCTCAGGGTCCTTGGAGACAGGACCAAGGAGACAGCCCATCCAGGAAACGCTACTCATGGCCTCAGTAATGACGTCTACTATTCCTAGACCACTTTTCCCCCTTTATGTTTTGTTCATTGATTTTCCTCTTGCTCTTTACAAGTTTTCACTTCCAGAAACAAGTCTGGGATCCACTTCAGGTGTGCTGACTGGCACTATTCTCTTGCAGATTTACAAGTATTTATTCTAGAGCTCTCTTAAGAGGTTGGGAGGTTTTCCATCTGTGGGTTTGGGGGAAATGACGTGCTCTTTTCACCTTACCTTTGACTGAGCTTTTGTCAGGGCATGAGGTATGAACACGGTATAGCAAGCTCTATAAAAGCAGTTTTGATGGGGTATGGAAGCAATAGGAAGTCTTGGAGTCTTCACATAATTAGGTGTAGTTGGATCTATCTTGCATACCCTCTATCAGATTGTTGCTTTAGTTTGACACTATCTAACTGATACCACCTTTTAACATCAGTAATCCAGCTGGATATCCTGGGTAGCTAACTCTCCAAGGGTCTGTGGCATTAGGCAGTGCAGGGTCCTGCCCTCTAACAGAATCCTGTTCTGCTACGTTGGGACACTGTCGAAAGTCTTTGTATAAAGACTGGAGACAAAATGGAAAATAACTAATTTCAAGTAATTGGCTTAGTCATGCTCATATAATAAAAGGGAGCAAAATATACTGATGCATATACTTTTTTAGGTGAGACTTTTTTGTATCAATTGAATTTTGCCTCAAGTTACTGTTACCTGGGGTGTTTCGCTGATGGCACATCGTTTCCTAAGTCCTATTTTATTCCCTTAGAATAGGCTTTACAGGGATAATAGTGGTTGAGTGTATCCTACTTGCCCCATGAAAACAACTGTAACCAGTATAAAAACTTGTCAAATACGGGGAAACGAGAGAACCAGTACGGATAACGTAAAATCTGTAATTAGCCAAAACTCAAGTTAAAATCTCTACAAGCCTTGTGTTACAGCAATAACCTGTACTTTTCAGGGGAATGCAACATCTATTGGAGATGGTGGAGCTTTTGTGTTGGTGTCCCTGATTAGTGTCTGGTACATCTTAAGAACTTAATACACAGAATAATTGGCCCAGAGGCCTTAGATTATTATTTACAGAGCATATTCAAAACTGGCACTTCATATAAGAGACCAAAAATTGGCCTTAGAGATTTCTGGTAATAGGTATTTCGATAGTCATCAGACATGTAGCCTGATACCTTACAAACTGTCTGTTGCTTGTTATTTACCCCAAATAAGGGAATTCATTATAAAAATCGAATTCCTTTATCATTATGCTTTGAAGAAGTCCTTACTGAAGACTGAGAATAGAATTTATTCATTTATTAAAAGATTTTATCTCACAAAGGTACAAGTGCAGAGCTGAGACTTGAACCAAATTGTTTTGGATTCTGTGGAATACATAATATTACCTCAGGTTAACAGAGTAACTTGATGACTTGTGAATCAGTTTTATATAGGCAGAGAGGGGGAAAAATCAAGTTCTTTAAATACTGAAATTGCCTTGGTGACACCCAGATTAACCCACTTCAGACAGTTCAATAAATGTGTTTCTGGGACCCAAATATATTCTGGGATTAGATTCATTCCAACTCAGTTTTGCTGATGTCATTCAGTGAGAAGCAAGATAAACTGTTAAAAACAGGGTTGGAGACTGGGGGGAAGGGGTGGTGCTCAGAATTCATAAGCCTTTGTTTGACATTAGCAGTGTAGAAGTAGTTACTAGAGCTACCATATAGAGAATGTTCCCCAGGAAGGCAGAATCAGGAGCAATGGTGAAAAAGCAGCAACTCCAAAGACTGTTTTATGACCTTCTGGTCCCCTTTGGGGTACTTACTACTCCTGCAGAAGGACCGGGGACTGTTTTGTATGCATGTCCAAGTGAGCCTGTACCATTCTACAAATGAAATACCTTAAAGAAGTAAACAGTAGGCACTGATACTGTTTTTTTCTGAGTTCTGATTTGTCAGACATTAAAATTCAGTCACAAAGTGACTCATAGATCAGATAACAAATTCCTCACAAAAATGTGGGTGTACTGGTCTCTACGTCTAGAAAATACGTACGCTGATGCCTGGAGGTGGCAATGATCCCAAGAGTACTGAGCTAACGTGACTCCCACATTATTACACAGACAGCTGATGGACCTGATTTTATGAAAATATGTGTCACCAACGATAACAGCCTAACTTAGATAGGGCCATGGGGCTGGGGGCAGGGGCAGGGGAGAAAGGGCAGAGAGAGGAAGGCAGGACAAAAACAACCTTTAGATTTAGTTGCGGATGGAAAACTACAATAACATACTTAGCAGATGAGTTTCCAGCCTCCATCTGAATATTTCCAAAAGGGGAGAACCTCCTCCTAATTACACTTAGGATAATTTTACCAGGAAGATTTTCCTGGCATCCACTCTGGTCCAAAATGTGACACTTTTCAACATTAACCCACTGCTTTGTTTTGTTTTAGTCTATATTCTGCTTTGGCAACAAATGCCATGGATCCAAAGTGGTCTAACTGCCAATCAAGGGGGATCATCATGATATGGAGAAAGTCTCACTCTCCTGTCCTAATGAGGCCAGACCTACTGGCTATCTGATCATTATTACTCGTTATCACAGTGTGAGGGAAGCGAGCGACTCGGCAGTGGTTATGAAACAATATATTCTGTCCTCGCCTTCCCCCACTCCCTACACTGAGAAAGCAAGAAAAAGAAACCCCATCACAAACAGGTAGAGTCAAGCATAACCAATTTCCACATTGGCAATCTGAAAACAGGCAATAAAAAATATGCAAAATAACTGTTAAATTGAATAGAAATGATGAGGACAAAAGGTTTTCTGCTTGTGCTTTAACTTGGTCTGTTCATAAATATGTTATCTGTATCCAACTAGGCAGACAGACATGCCTACTGCGTCACATGAACAGAACATATTGCCATGGAAACAGCAGAAAAACACCATCTATTTCCCTGAGGAAGATCAATCTATGTGAAAAATATGAAATAATGAGAAGGGCAGAAAGGAAAACCAGGATCAGCATCTTCTTAGCTTATTACAGGAGTCACTAACAAAAACAGAAAACAGTATCTGAAAAATAAATCTTTATCCACAAGATAAAGATCTTTAAGCTTAATTATTTGTAAATGTAAATTGAATTGATTTTGCCACTGTCCAAGCAATGGTGTCAAACCCAACCAAAGGAGAACTAGATCCCTGTCTGAGAAAGCCACTTCTTACCATTATGGTGAATTTTTATTTATCTTGTAAAACCTTTCCCCAATCTATTTTAATTTGGTTCTGAAGCACATGGGAATTTCACAAGCCTGCTGACCAGTCTGACCCCTCTGGCTAAAACAATGCTGTCCCCTTCTCTGGAGCACGATTCATGGACTAGTGGCTATTAGAGTTCTGTGTATGGGTCTCATCCCTCTACAAATCTATAAGCTCCATCAAAGCAGGGACGGTGTTTTATCTAGTCAATTCAACTGTCGTTATTAAGAGCCTGAGGTTCAATAATGAACAATGACACACAACATCCAAAGTGCTCTACAGAATAAGGTAAGGACAATAAGGTAAAAAAAAGGTAACTAAATTTGGAAAAAATGATAACAAGAGTAAAAACAAGGTCAGGTTCTTCTCCATAAAGGTCATTCTATCCCTTGTGACCACTACACACATCAACACATCCGAGGAGTGACAGGAGGAAACATCATTCACCCTCAGAAAGGTCCCAGTCTAATGCAGATGTAGAGCCCACCACTGGATAATCACACTGTTAGCTACATCATATATTCATGCTAAAATGTTTGTTGAGGATTTTTATTGTCAAAGAGGCAGTCCCTGCCACCAAAGAATCTACACTCCATCTGGGGCAAAACAGAATCAATTACATGGCAATAATGAACACTGTTGGGTCAAACTGTAAGCCTGGTAGTGGATAGGGCTGGACTTGGGGTCAGGAAAACCTGATTCAAATCCTGCCTCTTGACACTCTGCGTTCTTGGGCAAGTCACTTAATCTTGAGTCTTCACAAAATCCTCTTGAGACATCTCTCAAAATTTAGGAAAATTGCAATCCGTGGGAGTTACAGCCAAGATTACAGATCTTTGATACAGTGACACAAAAATAAAACACAGGCTTAAAAACACTGAAGACCCACCAGTGTGAGAAAAGAAATGGAGAATGTTTCTACCAGAATATTGGAGCTCCATTTTAAAGAACCTGAAGAGCAGGGAATGAAAAGAGGAAAAGGAAGTATGGCTGGGGAAGCTCCGAGACAGGAGATAGGCTGACAACCCTCAGGGATCAAACATTTGAATAAGGTTTAATTAAATATATTGAATATTTGGCTTAGAATACTGGAGAAACGGAAAGATACATGTAGCCAAGAGATACTGCAAATTAAATCAAACAAGCGGTTGATGTAGGCAGTAAAGAGCTGTCTGAATAACAATAGACTTGCCTTGCAGAGCTTAAAATGTGATTGGGGAGATAAAACAGAAACAAAAATAGATTTGAGATATTTACAAAGAAAGCATGAGTGATAAAGTTACTGTCCAGTCCATTTTTCACTAGAGTGACCAAGACACCCATATTCTCACACTTGATCTCCCAGTGAAACAAAAGCAACACTTTTTAAGATTCTGTATCACATAGGATGAGGGTTTTCATCTGAAAAACAGCATGGGTTCTTTTATTGTAAAAATGAAATCTTCTGTTCTACATCGTGAGCACCACAGTCTAACAGACCGAGTGGACCACAGCTGAACGTTTCTCTCCAGAGTGAATTCTCTGATGGTAATTAAAAGTTGAACGCTGACTGAAGGCTTTCCCACACTCCTGACATTCGTAGGGTTTCTCCCCAGTGTGGATTCTCTGATGTACAATTAGTTTTGAGCTTTTACTAAACGCTTTTCCACAATCATGACATTCATAAGGCTTCTCCCCAGTATGGGTTCTCTTATGTACCAAAAGACTTGAGCTGTAACTGAAGACCTTCCCACATTCATTACATTCATAGGGTTTCTCCCCAGTATGAACTCTCTGATGTATAATAAGGTGTGAGTTCTGATTGAAGGATTTTCCACAATCGTTGCATTTATAAGGTCTCTCTCCAGTATGAAGCCTCTGATGTCGAATAAGGCTCTTGCTCAGGCTAAATGCCTTGCCACACTCACTACATGCAAAAGGTTTCTCTCCAGTGTGAATTCTCTCATGGTCAATAAGGTGTGAGCTCCTATTGAAATATTTGCCACATTCATGACACTGATAAGACTTCTGTCCTCTTGGAATTTTCTCATGTGTAACAGGATTTGGGGCAGCACTAAAACTTTTCCACAAGTCTGTACATTTCTCATCCCTCTCTTCAATAGGGATTTTCTTTTTCTGGACTGTCACTTCCACAAAATCACTGTCAATTCCCCGAACATCTTCCTCTGGGAGTGCTGCTTGTGGCTGCTCTGATATGCTTTCCCTTTTATAGGTTTCTCTACTTATAGATGCCTGGAAAAGATTTTTGTGCAGACCTTCTGATGAACTACTATGTGATTCTGATTCACTTAAAACTTCTTGCTTTGTAGTGAACTCCTTATTCTCAGTAACATTATCACGTTCTGAAAAACAGAAAATGCAACTGTCAGCATCCGAGCCTGGGAACAAGAACATAACACTAAGTGCTCCAGGAACTCTTCAGCTCCACAGGTCTGAAAAAGGATTTACACGGACGGTGCAGCAGGCAACGAGACGAAGCAGTGGGAATGATGCAAAGCAGGCCTTTAATATGTTCACAACTGGACACAAATGGGAATAGGTGTAGACAGTCAACAATGGTGTGAGAGAGGAAACTATAGGGATAGAGAGAGAGAGCATGATGAAAAGGAAACGCTCTAGGACCAAAAACTTAGGCCACAAATAAAATCACTGCAGTAAGACTAGAATAACAGGCAAAGATGGTCAGTGAGGATGTGGGGTAGAAGGTGTAGGGGGTGTGGACACTTCCATCCAATTTCTTACTGGAATAATGATAGCGATGATAATGACAACAGCTAGGACTGCCACAGCACCCACTATGTGCCAGGAACATGCTGACCATTTTACAAATAGTGTCTCATTTGACTCTCACATGTACCTCTCACCTAGGAGACAGGTGCTACTGTTATCTCCATTTCTACAGCTGAGCAAACTGGGACAGAGAGGTTAAGAGACTTACCCAAGGTGACAAAGCTAGCAGGTGTCTGGGGCCAGGTCATCCTAACTCCAGGCCCAGGGGTCTATCCACTGTGCTCAGTAACTGTCTGAGTGAATTTATTGAAGGCCCACTATATGATCAGCCCTGAGCTCGGTGCCCACATCTATTCCATAGAAAAAAGGTTGCAGAATTCTCATCTGCTGACCCTGCTGCTGATGTACTGTGAGTCAGAGATCCTGGGTTCAAAACTCAGCTCTGCTGTGTAGTATGTGAAGCATCAAAATTGCTAGATGAGGAATCAGAGTACATGGATTTAAATTTTGGCTCTATCCCTATATGAATGACCTTGGCAAATCACATCATTTCTCAGTTTCCTTATCTGCAAAATGAGGTGTACTTCCCTCCAAAGTCCCTTCTGCTGTAGATCCATAACCCTAAGATCTGTAATAATAAAGTCTGATATCCAAGATATATTGGGAATTGATGCAAATAGGTGACTAAGAGCCACTGCCCAAAAGATAACTGGTTAAGAGATATCTACAAGTCATTTTCAAATGAAAATTGTTAACTATTAACAACTAAATTTTTAAAATGCTATAAATCACTACCAGAAACATGCATATGAAAACAACTCTGAAGCTTCACCCTAGGAGAACATCCAGATAAACTAAAATGCTCCAACTGTTCTGTAAAACAATGTAGAATTACATTATAAAAGCCATAAAAACAGTCATAACCCTCTGACCACTATCCTGTACATACCCCCAAGGAGATCAAAGGAAAAAGGAAAAATCCCATATTTTGACAATAATTTGGTAGCATTTTCAGAGAAAGCACAAAATTTGGGGGCGAAAGGAGCCAGCGTCCAGCCATTTGAGAATGGCTGAGCAAACTGTGGCATAGGCATGAAATCATACTGATGTACCATAGGGGAAACAAGAGACAGATAAATACAAGGAGTGTTTCAAAAAGTGGGAAGACCTATAGGAAGTGATGGCCAGTGAAGACAGTGGGCAGGAGAATGATGTACAGTACGCTATAATGCCAATAAAGTGAGAAAAACACTCAAAGCAACTGAACTCAGATTACAGGTGATTCCCAACACTGGTTCCAAAGGAAAGATGATGGAAGATAAAGACCTCCCTCCTCTCACAGAGTGAAGGGACTAGAGGTGTAAAATCCTGCATCAATGACCACAAACAGGCACTCCTCTGGCTGATGCCAAGGCAGGGTTAGGACAAACAGCTTGGTGTGGGGACTCACTTCCAAATCACAACTAGTTACAACTGAAGGAACAAGGTTTAGCTTGGAAGAGACAAGACGTGAGAGGAACATGATGCATTTCAGCTACTACAAGGTCTACCTGACTCCAAAGGGAGGAACCAAAATCCAGGACAGAGAAGTTATAAGGGGCAGTTTTCTGTGCATTTAAACAAGTTCTAGCAATGAGGTCTGTAGGAAATGAGCTGCCTTAGGAAGTAATGAAATTCCCTTCACTAGGGATGTTCAAATAGAGGCTATTTGGGAAATTATAAAAGGGACTTGTAAATCTAAAATGAGGCATGGGAGTTAGAGCCAGAAGAGACCCTCGAAATCATATAACCCTCTACCTCCACTTTACAGATGAAAAGCCTGTGAGGCCTAGAGAGAACAGCTTGCCCTAAGAAACACAGCTGGAACCAAAACCAGGACTTTTAACTCCAAGACAACTACTGATCAAATGTACACCAAACTGTCCCCGAAATGCCAGGTTCCAAGGTTCTGTGGGTTAAGACATTTCTCAGTAAAGTGTCTTCAACATTTTAACAAATGAAGACAATACAATAGCCATTACAGGAGAAAACAGGAAAAAATCATAAAATTTCATGGGGCACGGGATAGGGGATCACAGACTGAGAGTGTGGAAGGGACCTCAGGAGTCATCTATGGGAGCCTTCCTTTCACAGGGAAAGAACCTGAGAGGTGAGGTGAGTGGGTCACACAGCTGAGTCCTGAACAAAGCATCTTTAACTCAAATCCAGCATTCTCTGCCCAGCCCTAAGCTGCCTCTGCCCATGTTGTAGGTGAAACTACAGACTAGGGAAAGCATTGTGGAGAGTGGTGCAGCCATCTATGTCACCCTAAAACCAATAGTCTCCATAGCTGGCATGCCACAAGCACTTAGAGACTTGGAAAATGCTTTACAGATGTAAACTCAGATTATTTATTCATTTATTTGTGGGAAAGCTAAGGCTCAGAAGTGAAGTGGCCAGCCCAAGGCCCAAATACAGGTCCCTCCTGACTCCAAATCCAAGGATACCAAAGCCACTGCCTTCTGTTTCTACTTACGTGGGTGACTGTGGGTCAGTCACTAGCCTGTAGCAGCTTCAGTCTCCTAAATGAGGGGTCAGACTAGACAACCCCAAAGAGCCCTTCTACCACTACTAAATCTAGGTTAATCTTGTCTTTTGAGCCAATGAATTAAAAACTCAACTTTATCCTAACTGATACCATCAAAATGACCTATCTGTAAAAAAAATATTTACAACTGCTCTATCTGTAATTGTAAAAACCTGCAAACAAATACACTAAATGAATAATGGTTGAATAAGTTATGGTGCATGAATAAAACAGAATATTACAGTGTCATAAAAATGATACATATGAAGCAGAGAAGGAAACAGATCTATTCTAAGTGATGCGAAGGAAAAAAGCAAAAGCACCAGAGTAGCTCTGTACTCACACATCTCTCTCCACAGAGACATTTCTATATTAGCAAATATTATATATTTATACCCACAGCTGTGGATGTGATTTCATTGTGGTAGGAACCTCCCTGGTGAAGAAACTGCCTGTACCAGTGTAGACCAGCAATTATTCTGCAACCTCTTTGGTACGAGGGAGCTGCGTGGGGCACGAAACAGTGAAAAGTCTTGACAAGGCCACACAGTCAGTATGTGACAGGCTCTCCATCCCTGATGGCTTACACTCAGTCTTAACCCTGGACACAGTCCCACCCAAGGCTTCCTTATCTAACTCCAATGTCAGCTCTCTCTATTAGGAGAAGGGAGGGAGGGAGGGAGAGAGAGATAGAGAGAGAAAGACTCTGTCTCTGTCTCTCTCTCACTGCCACAGATACAGCACCAAAAATGTCTGAATTTCACACGGATTTTCAAAAAGACACCAGACACATTTCTGATCGTTAATTAGGTTGATTCTACTTTGTTACATGCAAAGGAAGGATCACATAAACAGCTTTATACCTAATTTGACACACATTTCTTTATTTGTCTCTTAGTGCCAATTAAGCTTATAAGAGGCAGCAATGCACTGTGGATGGAGACAGCTGGTTTGGGGGTCAGTAAGATCTGGTTCCAGGTCCCACTTCTGACACCTACTGACTGAGTGGTCATGGACAAACCACAATCTCTGCAGTGCCACAGGCAACTCTCTAAGACTGAGCCAAAAAATAGTAACTTGTGTTAAAAGAGTTTCCTAATTGGGAGTTCTTTATGCTAATGAAATCACATCTGATCTAGAAAAATAAAAAATTCAATAACTAAATAAATGTGAAGACATGAAAGAGTAAGAATAGGAGAGCCCTCCCTCCCTTACCTGTACAGGTATTCTTCCTAACTTCCAAGTCCAGAGGTGCCTGATGTTTTAGATCCCATGGTTCTTCCTCTCTCTGGGAGATTCCTGTAGGTTTTGAAAATGGGAATCCTGCTTGTGGAGAAGAAAATGGGACTGAATAATGCCTAGAGTCACAGATAACCATTTAAACCCTATGTCTGGAAAGAACATATATAGAAGGCAATTAAATGCCCAGAGAAAGCAGGAGGGAGGTGTAGACCCACAGGCAGGGCACCTGGAAACCTACAACACTGAGGCAGAATCCAGTGATTTAGAACCAGATTCCAAATTAGCTTTTTTATTCTCTCCTTCCTAGTTAGGGAGGAAAAATCAATAGCAAACCATCTGAGGATTCTAGGGCTTACAAAAGCTGAGAAAGGGCACCCTAATGAAGTCTTTAGGAAGGGCGAGGAGTAGAGAATATTGGATCACTTATTTATACAGTGAGGCTTCCAAAGGATCATCCAAGTTTTACATATAGACAGCTTTACGAAATAATTTCCTAGGCTGAGTGAAATAAACAGGCCCAGGAGAACATTATATACACAGTAACAATGTGGGAGGACTATTTCTGATAGACTTAGCGTTTCACAGCAATGCAAGGACCTAAAATATTCCCAAAGGACTCGAGGCAAAATGCCATCCACATCCAGAGAAAGAACTATGGAGTCAGAAGGCAGAATGAAACAGACCATTTTCTCTTGTATTATCTTTTCTTTTGTTTTTTTCTCATCATTTTCCCCATTCCTTTCAATTCTTCTATGCAACATGACTAACGTGAAAATATGTTTCATAAGAATGTATCTGAAGTAGCCGTATAAGACTGCATGCCATGCTGGGGAGGGAGGGGGAGAAAATTTAAAACTTATGGAAATGATTGTGGAAAACTGAAAACAAATGAATTAAAAAAAAAATAATTTCCGGAGACATTACTTCTCTATGGAGCTGAAAAATCTTGAAAATAGAGGTTTAGGACATTCTGATTCCTATTAATCCTATTGACAGAAACTGTTTATTTAGCAACAGGCACGAAGCAAGAGAAAGCCCCTAAATCAAGATTTTAAAGTGGGCCAACAGAATGATTACCCAGTGACACTACATCCCGATAATTCTCCAGCATCAAATCTCGAAAGAATCTCTGAGCAGCGGCTGAACTCTTCCATTCCTTCTTGGTAATATCCACCGAAACATCCTCCAATGTCACGAAATCCTGAAAGAATAAATTCTTGATGTTCTAAGTGTGATTTCAGGGCCCAACTTCTTGCTAATGGCCAACACCACCAGGTAGGAGGGGGAGTGTGTGTGGCACTTCTGCTGGTGGACATTCTAAGTGTATATAGAAGAAATAATTACACAGAAGACCAGACCCATGTAGAGTTATTCAGAAAGAGAGGTCCAGGCACATAGAGAAGGCAACGGACTCCTGACAGATGCCTAAATGGGCCATTTGGGGTCAGGCCAAGTCAAAGAATGTTGGACACTAAAAGGAACAGATACATTTAATTACCTGCCAAATAACTAAGCTACTATTATTCTACTAGTCTAGAGTTCACATAAAGATAAGGACTCTGTTTCATGTCAACTTTGTATCCCCTTTAGGATCTACATATAACTGTCAATTAATAAATGCTTGTTAAATTGAATTTTGGTTTTTGAAGACTGGGTCTCCCTATCACACCCACACTTGGAAGTATATCAGTCATTCATGAGTCCTTTCCTAATACCCATCAGTGTAGATACTTAAAGCTGCTGTTTTTCTGCCCTGAACAAGTTCACCTCTTCTCAGACAGCCTGGTGGTCCTCTGTTTTCTGGAGGCTCACCACATTAATGCCAGAAAGTACACACACTTGCTCTGCCTTAGACCTACTGCAACTCCCAAATTCAACAGATCCATAAGCCTCGGTCCCCCCCCAGCAGCAAGGACTACAGGGGTGCAACACCTCACCAGGCTTAAAATGAGTATCATAAAATGAACGGCTCCACCCATGTCAGGAATCCTCTTTAATTGCTTCCTACCAATCACCATAGTAAAGTACCATGAAAAGTGCTTTTTCTGGAGGCAGAGGCAAAGTTTTATTCTGAAATTCACAGAGCCCCACGTCATTACAAAACATTTTCACATCAGTTAACTCATTCTGTCCTCACAGCAATCCTGTGAGGCGAAGTAAGGTAATATGGAGAGGTTGTAAGTTTTGCTGTGAGAACCCATCAAAGTGGAACACACCTTATGTCAGAAGAAGACTGTCACAGACTAGCTAAGTGACCACAAGCAAACACGACCTTCAGTGACCTCATACACAACATGCAAGAAGTCAACACTCACAGCTCCCTGTTTTTACAAGGTCATCATGAGGAAACAACTGCGTAAACCTTAAAATGCTGGAGAGGTATGAGATGATTATAGCTCTACAAAATGTCAACTCTCTGACCATAGTCCAACCCTGTGGGCCAGGGGACAGCTGATGAAGCCAAGACCCAGGGAAAGGACGTGAATTATGAAGGGCCCAAGTACAGGAGCAATGTCAGGAGAGAAGCTCTGTCTCTGCATCCTCCAGGTTTCTGGTCCAGTGACTTTCCCACTCTGGGTCCAACAATTCCTTGGAACCTGGATAGGCAGCTCTGACTGTGGCCCTTCCTCTCTGCTAGGCCTACAGACTGGACGTCCAGTATCAGGCAACTACAATCTGGTCTCAGCCCTACACTGTAATTTAAGTCAAAGCAGTTTTTAAGGGCCTGCTTTATACTAGAAACCACCCACCCACAGTGTTTCTGCCTAGACCTGCCTTAATACAAGAATAATAACACTAATGAAAGCTAACATTTACCCAGCACAGGTTTGCACAGAGCTTCATCATCTCATTTTATCTTTGTCACTGAGACAGACAGGGGTTAAGTGACTTGCTAAGAGTCACACAACTGGTTGGTGTCTCGGCTGTGACTTGAACTCAGGTCTCCCTGGCACCAGATCCAAGGCACTCTCCATTGTGCAACCTACCTATGAATGAATGAATGAAGATTTATAACTACCTGGACGACCTCCAGCCATGATGACAACAAACCATAAGCAACGACTCTCAGACTGGCCATCAAACCAGCTCCGAATTGATCCAATCTCAGTAAAACAAGTATGGCCAGCATGCAATGAAAACTTGAGGATGATCATCTCCACTGCCTCCAACTGACCCACCTAGGTCATAGGCCTGCCCTGGACCCATTCACCCTCCCTGGGGGGCCCTCCTACTGGCCCTCTGCTCCTCTGGGCTCACTGCCCTTCTCTGGAAACTCCCCAGATTGCCAACAGCCTTGTTAAACCCTGGCACCCACACCCGAACCCAAGAATGGAGATGAAGTCTGGTGGAGGTCACAACCCAGTGGACTGGCAGCTCTCTAGTCCTGGAGGCTAGGCCTTTTCTAACCAAGCCCACAACATCATACTGCTGACTCCTACTGAGCATCAAGTCCACTCAAACTCATAGATCTTTTTCAGAACAACCACTATGGCTTCCCCCACAATTTAAAATCTGTATTCAAGTCCAAGACATTCCAAGTATCCCCACTGAATTAACATTGGAGTCAGCCTAGCGTTCCTGCATGTCATGATCTTCCTGGATCCCAACTCTGCCATTTGGTGCCAGCTATATTTCTTAACTTTTGTATCATCTGCAAACTGGATAAGCCTCCTAAGGCCATATCCAAGTCAATAATTAAAATGTCAAAGGGCACAGGGTCACTTACTGGGGTATTTCACCGCAGACCTCTTGCCACAGTAACAATTACCTATAACCAACTAGTATAAGGCCAGCCATCCAACCAGCTCTGAAATGATCAGATTGCATCATCTGGAATGCTAGGTCCTGTGTTCAGCAGGAAGAAATGGTGGCATTATTCAAATTCTGTATTCAAACACTGTAAATTTCCATTGGGCTAAAACCAATTATCATATTATACATAATCATAACATCAAGTAGTGCAAGTTAGAATCCATATGAACACTTCAGGGGATTCATTATTCATACCAACCCAGGCCCAGCCATAAACATCTATCTTCTCCACAACAGTATGAGGGAGTTATCAAAAGCTTTATTAAAACAGAGCTCAGGTATGCACAGCATATCCTTATGCATTAGTTTCATAATCTGGTCAAAAAAGGAAAGCAGCTTAGTCTAGCATGATCTCTTCTGGAAAAAGCCATGCTAGCTAGCTCTCTGAAAGGACTGCTTTTCTTTATAGATGTCTGTCAATGATCAGGATTTAAGGATTCACTCTAGAATTTTCCCAGGAATCAAAGTCAAGCTCACTGACCTAGAGTTTGCAGTCTATTTTCTTCCCTTTTGAAAGATGAGGATATTTACCCCTCTCCAAGCTTGTGTCATGTCTACCACTGTCCCATGATCTTTCAAATATTATCGACTAATGGCTCAGAAATCACATCTGTCAGTTCTTTCAATGTCTAAGGACCCAGTTCATCACATCAAGGGCAACTAGGTGTTTTCATACTGTCTTCTTACTTATCTTGGGCATCAACTCTGTCAACCATTTTTGTTTTTTCATGTCTAGTGCAAAGATCATTGTCCTTGATAGAGAAAACAAGTGCTCTACCTCCCTGTTGTCAGCCCATCCCAAACAGTCCTGTCTCTTCTCTGATCCTTGTCCCCCATTATAAATTAAAACTGAGGCTCAAATGAGTTAAGGTTGATATAGCACTTTCCCAACCTTAAAGTGCTACATAAGGGTCAGATGTTATCCTCAGTCCCAGTTTCAGCCACTAATGAGTTCGGCAACCCAACTCTCAGTTACTTCTACAAAGTAGAGGTAAGAAACTACTCCTGTCCACCTCATAGGGTTTTGGTGAGAACAAAATAAGATTATAAATATGTAACATTTTAATAGAACTTCAAGCCTTATCAGTCACTATCCTCATGAGTCATAATCTTCCTAAACCTTGGATTCCCTGTCTGTGGTATTAAAACCTTGGAATAGATAATTCTTAAAAATTCCTGATAGCTAGAAATCCTAAGAGCTAGGGAGAACAAGGTTATTGCCATTTTACAGCTCAGAAACATTACGTGACTTATTAAAGCTTACTAGTAACTATTAAAGTAACTAGTAACTATTAAAGCAACTAGTAACTTAATAGCACAGACAAGAACACAAATATTTTTAATATCACAATTCTTTTCAAAACACCACACTGTATTCAGTGAAAATAAATTGCTAGGCATCTACTGCCCTCAAGACAGAGACCAAGACATCCATTTTCAGATGGATTAGGAAATCTCCTACTGTGGAAGTTACCATATCTAAGCTAAACTGGCTCTATGATGCTTCCACAGCTATGAGTCTGGAAATGTCAACTGCTACAAGAACTCTTTCTTATACATAATAACTACTGCTTATATTATGCAGAGTTTTACACCCTTACCACTTTGATCCTTAACATGAACCCCAACAAAGTGTGTTTAACCAAAGTATTACTCTCATTTTTAAAATGAGAGGAAATGGATAAAGTGCAAAGAAGTTTTGCATGACTTCATATGTGGAACGAGCCATCATATTTCTTACCGCCTCACTGTGGGAGGGAGGATGGAGGAAAGGAGAAAATTTGGAACTGAAAACAAAGTTTTAAAAAATAAACTATAACTAAATGTTACAAATGTAATTAGGAAATGTTTAACAATATAAACAAAAATACAATAGATAGATAAACAAGAGGAAAATGAGCTGTAACTTGCTCAAGGATACACAGCTGGGACTCAAATATAGGCTTTATGACTTGCACATGCAGCTGGTCCAGGAATCCTGAAGGCAAAATGTATCCAAGCCATGCTTACTGAGGACTCCTCTTTTTAAGTTAGCTGCATCTGCTGACAAAGCAGTTCTAGACTACACCCTAACTGTGCCATGAATGATTCTGCTTCTCACCTTCTGTCCCACTCCATTCAGGTGTCTCTGGAAGGTCTCCACCATGGCCACAGCCTCCTCTCCACTTTCTGGACGATGCAGCTGCACCCAGGTGCGCAGCTCCCCAGGCAGGATGGTGATGAACTGCTCCAGCACCAGCAGCTCCAGAATCTGCATCTTTGTGTTCATGTCTGGCCTCAACCACCGTTCACAAAGGTCACGCAGTTGGCTCAGGGCCTCCTGAGGCCCGGACGTGTCATGGTAACACAGCTGCCGAAAGTGCTGCCGAAACACTTCACAGCTGATCTGGCTGTCCTGCTGGAGGCTGGATCCTGGTCCTCGGGATTTGTCCCTCTTCTTCTGGACCCCCAAGAGCTTAGGGGCCAGACACCTGGCTTTCCTCACCTCTGCAGTCATCACAGCCTCTCACCAGGACCTGGCTGCAGCTGAAACTCAATCCGTCAAAGTCCCTGACTGTAGTTCTGCTCTCAGAGCTTTGTCTTGAGAATCTCAGGCCTGGGATGACTTCACCTACAGAAATATCAGAAATCACTGTTAACATTCAGAAATGACCAAGTGACAGAGAGTTCAGGTCCAGACTAACAAAATCACCTTCAGTGGAAGGAAAATAGTATTTCCCATAAGATCACGGATTAAGAACTGGAAGACATCTTACAACACTATTTAATCTAACTCCCGAAAACTGAGGTGCTGAGAGAGTGTATGACCAGTCCTTAAAATGGCAGGAAGGGTCTGAGACAGGATATGACCTCAGTCTCCTTGGCTCCAGGACCACTTAGTTCTCTATCCATACAGCCATGCTGGCTCTCATGATGCTCATTCCTTACAAAAGGACAGTCACACTATCTAGTCTCTGCTGGTGGGTAATCCACCTGCCTCACAAAAGCACACCTTTATTTCAACATTATTCAATGTCTCAATTGTGTTCACTTTATTATTATACAACCATCTGACAGACTCTTGCATAATATACTATGGATTGGGCAGGGGAATTAATTAAGGGAGTGCAATGTGATAAGTCTATCTCTTCCCTTAGAGAGTGCGGGCATGTCCACCGGTAACCTGTTAAGAGGACAGAGAACAGTTCCTGATCGGCTTGATTCACTCAGGGTTTGTGATAAGAGGAAAGAAGAGCTCGACACATGTATGTATGACATGAAAACTACCTAAATCTGCAGGAAAGAGGTTTCAAAGAGTTCAGAACCTAGGTAAAATTTCATGGACTAAAATTCTATAGAAGTCTTCTCAGAAGGGATACAAAAGTCTGGAGAATACAAATTTGAGGGCATAAGGAGCAATTTAAAAGAAGAAAAACAGGAGTTACCTACAGAGATTGATATGGCTATACAGGTAACTCACCAACCACTCAGATATCTGTTCATTTATTTCTTAATTTTTTCCCCACTTAATAGTATTTTATTTTTTCCAATGACATGTAAAGGTAGTTTCCAACACTCATTTTTATAAGATTTTGAGTTCCAAATTTTTCTCTCTCTCTCTCCTCTCCCCTCCCTATTCTACAAATACAAAATAGCATACCAGAAATCATGTTTCCCATTTACATGGTGCTTAATAGGTCATAAAATATTTTCCTCATGGCTCTGTCAAGTAGATCCCCACTTTAAAAATGATAAAACAGATTCAGAAAGGTTAAGTAGGGCTGGTCCATGGCACAGCTAAGTATTAAACCAGGACTCAAACCCAGTTCTTCTGACTTCCTGTGCTGTTTCCATAACAAGATGTTGCTGATCTAAACTGCCAAACTTCCAAAAATAATATGTAGTAGATATTCACCAATGGAAATTACACACCAAGGTTCTAGAAGTGGCTCTTCTTCACGGCCTACACTTCCCTGCTTCTTTGGCCCGGGAAATTCTCTGACCAATACATCCAAAACAAAAATCTTGATCCTCCTTTAACAATCAGCTCCTCCTGCTCTTGACTTCTCTGTTTCAATCACTGGTATCTCTATCCTCCCAACCACTACAAACTTTAGACATCTTCAGCTAATCCCTCTCACCTCCCACATCCAATCAGTTAACAATTCCTCTTGGATGCTGTCAGTCTCATCATTCTCCCCAAAAGTCTAACCTGTTCTGATAAATTTGAACCCCTGCTCCAAAACCTTCCATGACTCCATACTACCTGCAACATAAAAAATCAAATTCCTCCTCTGCTTTAGCCAATTTGACACTAACCTGAGAAGTGCAGAGAACCTCCCTGCCTTTGCTCAAAGGCCTGTCTTCTTGAAATGGCCTTCACCACTTTTTCCCAACTCTCTTTCCCAGCTACTGTCCTGACCCTTCATCTCAGAGCCTAAGCACTCTGGATGTGCTATCTGCCATGAAGTGCACAGGGACACTGGCCATCCTCTAGGTGCTGTTTCTTCAAGGTAGGATGTGAGCTGCTGGAGTAAGGACTGTCCTAGTTTTCATTTTCTATTTCAAGTGCCTAGCACAGAATTGGAGTTCACTAAATGCTTTTCCTTCCCTTCCATTCCCAGGCCATCACAACCCAAGTGTTCTTCAAAGGGGATTCCTTCCCTCTTTAGAGGCTAGTACTGAACCTGGCCACCACATTCTTCAAATGGCAGCTCAAACGCTACTTCTTTGCTCAGGGTTTCCCAGTTTGCTCCAGTTCAGAAACTATCTCTATGCTTCTGGATTCTCACTATACTTTGCAGTCTCCTGTACTTACTCCATTCTGGCCTTTTACATGTATTTGGGTACAAATTTCAGTTCTTTGAAGCAGAGGCCTGTCCCTCTCCTCCTCTTCCTCTTTTTCTTCCTCTCAGCCTGCCAGTTACTGGCATGTAGTAGGGACTCAACAAACATCTACTAAACTCAGCTCCCTTAGGTAGTCTGAAATGTTTGGGGATCCAGGTTCAGGAAACCCAACAACACCCAGTACTAAGAATTCAAAACTCAATTTATCTTGTCAGTTCCATCTTTGTAGAAAATGGTGCATTTACTTGTCTTTAGTTCCTTGTTTTTAATTATTTAAACATGTCTTTAGCTAGGACCCTGCCACAGAGGCTTATTAAATGACCCCTTCTAGGGGAGACTTCATAAAATGCTTCAAGTCTCTCCCCACTCCACTCAGTCGTTCCAGCCATCTTCCCAAAGTGCAGGGAGGCTGCAGGTAGCAGTGACTCAAACAGACCTGTCAAGGTGGCCAACCTGACCACAGGATCCAACACTGACCCCCGTGTTGGGCTGGCACTCCCCTGTCCTCCTACCTGTCCTGTCCTCTACCTACTCCCAGGGCTCTGTCTTCAGTGACACTGGTCTCCTGGACAACTGCAGCCTTCAGTCATTTTCTCTCCAAAATACACTCACCCCTTATGTATCTTAGCCTTCCTCTGGGGGCAGTTTTGGGTTCTGAACTCTCTCCCTCACCCAATGAGAAACTCCAGGCATTTCATGGCTCCTTTCCTAGTCTGGAATGTTCTTCCTGCTGCTTGCCTGTCTTGGAGAAGCCTTTCCCACCTCCCCCAGTCTAGCCAGTGTCCGTCCTGCTTGTGTCTCTCCCCTCACTCAGCTCCTCCAAGGCAGAGGGTTTGGCCTCTCTTTGCATCCCAGTGCGTGCACACAGTCGGCGCCTAATACATGCTTACTGACTGCCTGCCTGCTGGAAAGCACTTTGGGCAGGGAAGAACTGTTAAGCGCTGACGTCATGTCACATCGCCTTCCAGGTTCACAAACATATTACAGAGATTTCCTCGGGTGCGCACAAAGCAGCGGGGGCGCGGGGCAGGGCACGGCCGCTTTCTGGGGTCCTAGGGCAGGGGGAGGGGTAGTCAGCCCAAGCCCGCCTCCGCCCAAGGTCCTGGAGGAGGGAGAAGGGGTGGGGGCGGGGCTGGAGCTAGAGTGGCTCCTCCCGGCAGCCCCTGCGGTGGCCCCTCCCCACCACACTCTGGGCGGCGGAGGAGGGGGGCTGAAGGAGGAGGGGGAAGGGAGGGCACGGAGGGAGTGGTTGGACGCGACCCCTGAAGGCCAGGATGGAAGCCGCCCAGGCCGCGGACTCCTCCTCGCTGCAGCCTGCCCCCTTCCCTGGGCCCCGGGCCCCGGGTCCACACTTACGAGGAACAGCGATTGAGCCACCTCCAGGGTCCCGACCGGGAGGGAGAGGAAAGGGCAGGGCACAGGAGCGAAGACCTCCGCCATTCACGGAAGGATAAAAAGAACAATGGCTGACCGGAAGTGGGTGTGGCCATCGCCTGGCTCCGCGGCAGCTTCCGGCGGCGCTCTAGGAGCTCGGAGGGCTGCGCGTCTCGTTGGTTTTCTGGCTGGGAAAGGGGACAGAAACATGGTGGGCAGGGCGACCCTCTCGTTTCCTCTCTGTGACAGACGAGGGGGGCGGCCCGGGCCTTCCGCCGGATCTTTCACGCAGCCAGCACCCTATTTAGCATCAGCAGGCTGGGAGCCAAGGCTGTGCCCCGCGATGGGGGATGCAGGACTGCGCCCAGTTGTTAACACCCTGGGGAAGCTGCAGGTTGGACCTGAAGTGACTATGGGGGGATTGGGGGACGACGCTCCCAGCGGGTTTTTGCCTACAAGTGTCTGTGGAGCAGTCTTGGTCCCAGAGCCCTAGGAGAAACGGGTGGTTGTTCCACCTCCGGCTTCCTCTTTGTAGACCCCTCTGGCAGCCTGAGGGTACTCGGGACCCTTTGCCTGAGCTTTGTTTTAAAATGTGTAAAATTAAATACATGCAATTTAAAAGGAAGGCTGTTAGGTTGAACTGTAGTTGTCAAAGTGTATAAAAAGCAAACACGCCAATTCACAGCCTGGAGATTGAGAGCCCTTATTAATGTGTTGTCATGGCACCCGAAAGCCTAGTGTACAGTTATCCTTCCACGTGCCGGCACTGCATTTTCCCCAAACTGGACAAGGGATGACGTCAGATGGTAGTTATCTTCTCCCTCCCCTTGTTGACTATCAGCACCGTCCTTTAGAATCTTGAAAGATTGATCTTAGGAAAATGCTGCGTGAGCAGCTTGTAATGTTCTGCCACTGATCCGAAAGGAT
Source organism: Bettongia penicillata ogilbyi (assembly GCA_023548195.1). Lineage (NCBI taxonomy): Eukaryota > Metazoa > Chordata > Mammalia > Diprotodontia > Potoroidae > Bettongia > Bettongia penicillata. The sequence goes on from JAJHZJ010000120.1 coordinate 8,972,141, forward strand.
CAGGATCCTGTCACATATCCTTTATGGTAGCCTTAAGCCTCTTCACTAAAGAGATACCTCTCTTGAGAATCTAAACATTCGGGAAAATGCAAGGTGTATCTAACAGGTGCTTATTGTGTGCTTATCAAGAAATTGGCAGTATGAAGAAAGGTAGCCATACACAATCACTGATGGGCGCATCGTGGCTAAAGTCCTTGCCCTATTTGTCCAAAGAGGCCCCTAGCCCTGCATCCATGCATGCATGCATAGGCCAGGTTCAGTACCAGCCTCTAAAGAGAGAAGGAATCAGCCTCTTTCTGGAGCTCTCTGGCTCTTTACATTTCTACCCCAGAGCCCTTTAGAAAATCACTTAACATTAGCTTTGGCTGATGCCCGAGGCCCCCCAAAAAGGAGTAGAAAGGTTCTCAGCATATAGTATAAATCAGATACAGGACGTTTGTTTCCTCCACACAAAAGAAATGCTTGATACAAAGACTCATAAGGGCTCACTGACAAAGATTACAAAGTTACAATAGTAATTTCACAGCCCTTATCAAACCTACTGTGTTCAGTCATGGGTGCCATGATTTAAGACTGTTGATAAGATGGAAAGGGTCCAGAGGAGGGGTATCAGGATTGTGAAGGGTCTTGAGTCTGTTATATGAAGATTGGTTGAAGGAACTAGCATGGAGAAAAGACATGACTCAGAGGGAGCATGGTAGCTGTCTTCAAGTATTTGAAGGGCTGTCCTATGGAGAAGGAACTAGCTCTAAAAGGCAGAACAGAAGCAATGGGTAGAAGGTGCAAAGAAGTAAATTTAGGTTTGATGTCAAGAAAAACTTAATCCCAGTTAGAGCTGTCCAAAAGTGCAATGGGCTGTTGGTAAAAGTTCTGGGTTCTGTCTGCCTCCTCTTGGAAGGAAGACTTCAAGCAAAGGCTAAAGCACTACTTGTTGGGTATACTCTAATAGAAGTTCCTTTTGTGTATGGGTTGGACCAGATGAAGTCCTTTATAACTCTTATTCTATGATCACCACCATTATGCTCCCATGATGCTTAAAACAGCAAAACGTGAGGCATTTTGTTGCATAGGCATTACATAACACCCTTCACTCTGAAGTGTTTCCCTCAGTTAGGCTGGGACTTGGGCTCCTCCTGAGGACAGTCATCTTTCCTCCCGAATCACTGTATTAGTGATTAGTGAGTGGCTGGAAATCCACCTCCCAACCCCCAACATCCAGTACAAATGGCACCAACAGTGGCCCAGGAGCTCCATACCTCTTGCATTTACAAAGCTGTCTGCAAGATTGGAAACGATCCTCTCCGAATCACTTAAGCTTAAGATGGAAACATGAAGAAGTAGTTAGTTAGGGCTTTGCTCTCTAGACGTAAGCTCACCTAGGCCAGCATATATTCTGTCTGTTGTGACCAAGTATTACAAAAATTAGAGTTTGACAGTAGAGCCTAGGGTCATTCACTTTAAGGTTTACTGAATAGGCCTTAAAATTCTTGGCTTAGTGGCAGGTCCTCTCTGATACAACTTTGACACAACCTCTTGTGACCACAGGGACACCTAAGGTCTTCTGTATCATCTCAAAGTGCCATGCCAGAAAATCTGTGGCCCACTGGAAGGGGTCTAGCTCCAAACATGGCCCATGATATGTGCTCTAGCCTGAACTACTGAGGTTGGATATTTGCCTTGATTATACCCATTGTTCAGTTATTTTTGGCTGTTTTCCATCGTGACCCCATTTTGGTGGTTTTTTGTTTTGTTTTGTTTTTCACTAGTTGTGTAACCTTGGTCAGAGAGGTTGGGGATTGGACTCAGTTCTACTTTGCCCCTTTCTCTGGCCCCATAAGGACAGGATCCTAGATCCCTGTAGACATTAGTCTACAATCTCCTTCTGCACTCTTTCCTTCACCACTTACCCCATACCTTGCGCTGACTCATTTTCTCTGACCATAAGCTTTGCTTATATGCATTTACCTCCATGTATGTATGACTGAGGAATATTTTTGTCAGTTATTTTGCTACGCTCTTTAATTTAATTTAATGTCTTCTGCTCTGAAGTAACAAGTCCTTTCAATGGCTTAATAAAGGAAAATAAGGGAAGTATAAGAGCAGCTAGGTAACATGTTGAATCTGTTCAAATCCAACCTTAGACTATTACTAGTTGTGTGACCCAGGGCAAGTCACTTAACTTCAGTTTCCCCATCTATAAAATGAAAAGAATACTATCACCAACCTCCCAGGTTTGTTATAAGGATCAAATGAGATAATATTTGTAAAGCACTTGGTGCTACATAAATGTTAGCCATTATTAATATTATTAAAGCTGTACTAAGACTTTGGGGACACCCTGTTTTATCTGCATAGCTGAAAGAAGAATAATGAATATAATTTTAATATAATGACTATAATAATTCATAATGGTGAATGTAATGTGGTGAAAATAATAACAAATATTATTTACAATCAAAAAGATGAACATGATAGACATAAAATTATGAACATAATTACTATATTATTTGTAGCCAAAAGAATATGATGAATATAATCATATTACTACTTAAATCAGATATACTATAATGAAGAAATAGGATGATTCATAATGAATATAAAATAATGGTTAAAATAACAATGAATATATTATTATATATAATTGACTAATACTAATTGAACGCAGCAGCTAAGTGGCACAGTGGATAGAGCACTTGGGGCCTAGAAGACTCATCTTCCTGAGTTTACATCTGGCCTCAAACACTTACTAGTTGTGACACCCAACAAGGCACTTAATCCTGTTTGCCTTGGTTTTCTCATCTGTAAAATAAACCGGAAAAGGAAATAGCAAATCAGTTCAGTGTCTTCGACAAGAAAATCCAAAATGGGGTCAGGAAGAGTCAAACACAACTGAAAACAGCAATAACAGTAACAATTGAATATAATGAATGGATGAAGAGTTTATAATGGTGAATATCAAAGTGATGAAAATGATAATGAATATATTATTTGTGACTTTAACAAATGACAAATAATTGAACATAATGGCTTTAATTAATAATGCTGAATATAAAATGATAAAAATAATGAACATTATAGCTAAGAGAAAAATGATGGATATAATTGAACATGATATAATGAATTCAAGAATATAAAATGGTGAAATAATGAATGTATTATTTATAGCCGAAAGAAAAATGAATAGAATGAAATATAATAAATGTAATAATAATGAATATAAATGATGAAAAGAATAATGAATATATCTATAGGTGACAGGATCCTACTGAGGGATGTGATTAAATATAAGGAATACATTCACTCATAATGATGAATATTAAAATGATGAAGATAAGGATTATATTTACAGCTTAAAGATAACCACTGAATAGGATAAAGAAAAGACTTCACAAAGATGAATATAAAAGTGACTTATTGCTAGCTGAACGAAAAACGACGACCCTAACAACACATCAGGCGTAATAAGAAGCTGAACAGGGAACAGGCTGGGGCGCAGACACCCCGCGGCTCCGCTCCGCACGTGCCCGCTCGCCGGGAGACGGGGTAGCGGGGGCTCGGCCCGTGGAGCGTCTCCCTCCCCCATCCCTGGGGGCAGCCAGGCCGGGCGGGGCTGCTGCGGAGGGCCCGAGGGGCGGGGCCCTGGGAGGAGCATCCCCTCCTCCCCTCATCATCCACGTGTCCGTGCCTCCCCTCCTCAGTCCTTTTTGGGCGGGGTCGCCACACTCCACATTGTGCGGAATAAATAATAAAAATAATAATATCTACAGTTCCTTTTTCTCTTGCTTTGTAAGGCTTCACCCAGCAGCCCACGGGTGCACGCACCATGCCAGTATCTAAAGTTTCCATTTGAGACAACTGAGGCTGGAGGATGAATCGTCCAGAAGACCCCTGGTCACTCTGACACTTGGTCCACCACAGCTGACCACCGCTCCTCCTTGGGGACTTCAGGCGGTGTGCAGCCCCTCCCTCGGGCCCCCTCCTAGGAGTGGCCCTCCGGTGCCAGCGGCTTCTCGCAGCGCCCCGTTTCCCGGAGCCCTGCCAGGTGATGCTGCAGAACACAGCCTTGATGAGTTTATGTAGCCCCAGGCAGCCAGGTGGTGCAGGGGATAGAGCAGGAGTCAGGAGGACCTGAGTTCAGATATCATCTCAGACACTTGACACTCACTAGCAGCATGACCTTGGGCAAGTCACTTAACCCCAACTGCCCCATCCTGGATCATCTCCAGTCATCCTGATAAATATCTGGTCACTGGATTCAGATGGCTCTGGAGGAGAAGTGAGGCTGATGACCTGCACAGCCCTCCGTCCCTGGAGGAGAAGTGAGGCTGATGACCTGCACAGCCCTCCCTCCCTCAGAACAAAGTCAAGTGCAAGTCATGTCATCATTTCTCTGATGGTATGGTCTTCTTCTGCAATGAAGGACCAGTACACATGTGGCCCCAAAGTTTGGTCCCCGGGGAGCCTCCCTGCGGGGGAGCACCCATTGGACTGCTTGTACTTACACCAGCTTGCACCGTGCTGGCCCGGGTTACGGGTCCTAGGATCTCTCTCCTTGGAATGACTGGAAGAGGAGTCAAGGAGAGGCTGCCTCCTAGGAGGGCTCCGGAAACTCTGGGGAGTTTGGAGCCTTTGAGCCTACGGTGCTGGGGCGGGGAGGCTGTTTTTGCCATTTGCTGCTTTTTAGAGCCAGACTAAGACTGATACTTTGACTTCTAAAGGAGCAGAATCTTGTGATAGTAGTAACGTTGGATTTAGACTTATAAGGCCCCGGGTTCAGCTCCTGTCTGTGCCACGTACTCTCTAGACCTTTGGTCGACTCAATGTCTACCCTTTGAGACTCAGTTTCCTCATCTCTAAAATGATGAGGGTCATAGGATGATCTTAAAAGTCCTTTAGAGTCGTAAATTCTGTAATGCTGCAAGTTGAAACAATGCCAGTTTCCACCAAAAATAAGAGAATGGTTCCTTTTCTCACAAATAGTACAAACCTGACTTTGCCAAGTGTTGGGTGGTCCTGATTGAAGAGAGGCTCCTTCCCCTCCTTGCAGACCCTCCCCCCTTCTTTGGCTGTTATGGAGACAGGCCCGAGCCTAAGGCTTTTTGCTCCTCCACAGTATGAGCTGGATAGGTTTTTTATTTTTTTTCTATTTATTTTTCTATGATCAAAAATTCATTTTCTCTTCCCACTCCTCCATTGGGAAAAAAAATAAAAAATAAAACCTTCTGAATAAATATGCAATGATCAAGCAAAACAAAAATCCACCTTGCCTGCCTTTTGATATAAAATTAATTTATGTCTCTTTCCCCCTCCCCCAACACACACAGATGAATTACAAATGTCACTTTTTTAACCAAGAAAAGCATAGTCACACAATGATATCTGACAGGACATAATACTACAAATAATAATGATAAAAATCGGGTTTCTGTTGCCTTAAGGTCTGTAAAGCATGTTACAATTATGGTCTGAATTGACCCTCACAACAACCCAGGGAGGTAGAGGTACTATTATTCCTATTTTACAAATGAGTAGACTGAGGCAGAGTGGAGTTATATGACCTTCCCAGGGTCACTCAGGCAGGATTTGCACCTCCTCACTCCAAGTCTATGCACTGGGGCACCTAGCCTCTAAAACAGCATTCAGAGCCGTGCTTTAAATTATGTAGTCATCCTAAATGGTATTAAATTTTCTTTGATTGGCAGTTTTTACAGGTAGTTTCTATCCTGCTTGTTCTCCCAGAGAAAATATCAGCTCCTTCAGATTAGAAGTTGTTTTATTTATTTTTTTGTATTTCTGTCCCCAGCACCTAGACTCTGCTTGGCACATACATAGTAGGAGCTTCATAAATGCTTACTCATTGACTGCCTGTAACCCTGAATTTTTAAAGGTACATAGGGACTTCATGTAGATCCTTTATTTACTACCTGTTAAATAAAGTAATATTTTAATCATTCTGAAAACAATTCATTCAAGCCTAAAATGGTAATTGCTGGTGATAATTTGGAATTTGAGAAACATATCTATATTCCTTTGTGAATATGGCAGGTTGATGAAGTGGAAAAAACACTGGCCTTTGAATCAGAAAACAGGCTCAAATTTTAGTTCTGACATCGAGTGTATGTGTGTGTGTGTGTGTGTGTGTGTATGTATGTATGTACATGTACGAACTAGAGGGGACTGGGAAGTCGCTAAATTTCAAGTCTGTTTCTTCATCTGAAAACTGGGGCTAATTATACTTTTAATGATTTTCACAAGGCTTTTGTGAAGAAAGTACTTTGTTAACCCTAGAGTGCAGCACAGACACTTAAGCTATGATTATTAAATTATGGTTTCTATTTATAACCCTTTGCTAACTGAAGAATCTAAGCATTTCTGATTATCTTTAAAGGATTTCTTTATCTGAGTCATAATTTTAATTGCTCTTCTCAATTTTTTGTGTTCCCTCAATTTTATTGATGCTTTTTGTTTTTATACCACTGGCGTATCCACATACAAGCCCAATTTCATTGAATCCTCCTTTAAAACAAGGAAAGCAAGTGAAATTGACTCTGATTGTGTGTACCTTATTCTGCACCCCTGTTCCAGCTCCTACCAAGGAAAGAAAGCGTATTGAATCATTTGTTCCCAGGTCCAGCATTGATCTCTGCACTATATCAACATTTAACATTCTTTTCATATTATTTTCATTTATATTACTGCAGTTATTGTATATGTTGTTTGCGTGGTTCTGCTGATTGTGCTCTGCATCATTTCTTTCCATTATTGCCATGGTTTTTTCTGATTTCTTTATACCTATTTTTTTCTATACATTACTATTTCATTACATTCATATGTCACAGTTTTTTCATGTTTCCCAAGTGATTTCTCAAGTGTTCCTGTTATTTTTGTATATATGGGACCCTTCTATATTTGAGCTCCTTTGAGTTTGTGTCCAAAACTGGGATCCAGGGTCAAAGAGTATGACTAGGTTTATAAATTTTCTCAGTGTTCCAAATAATATTCTAGAACACTTGCATGAATTTATTGTTCCATCAAGAGTGTATTAGTGTGTCTTTCTTCCTATAGTCCTTTCATTGTTGATTCTCTGGTTTTTTTACTGACTTATAGGACATGTGGTAAAACTTCAGAGTTTTTAATTTCCATTTCTCTGTTAGTGATTTATAGCTTTTTTTTAAAAAAACCCATATAATTGTTGATGGATCACATTTCTTCTTTTGAAAACTGTTCATATTCTTTTACCACTCCTTTTCTGGAGTCTTAGCCACGTTTTCATTGTATCTTGGATATCAGACTAGTCAGTTATTTAATATAATTTTTCTCCACTTGATAATTTAATTTCTAATTCTAGCTACATTTCTTATTTCATTTGCATAAAACCTTTTCAATTTGCCGAAATAAAAATGTCTTCAGTTATCCTTTTTAAAAACACAATAACAAGAACTATATGCAGCTTTCCAGATGTAGACATTGAGATGACCGGACAGGAATAAAGTCAGAATTGCTCATGTCTCTGAGTTGTTTCCTTAGCATATCCATTCTAAAGTGACCAGGGCTAAGACTGGGTATTTTTTGTGGAAGTGGAGATTTCAGAACCAGAGAAAGAGTCATCATCAGAGTTATGGAGAAGAAGGTTGCTAAACTGAGACTTCTAACCCTGAACATGGTGGATTGAAGAAGGTTCTGATCCCTTCTTCCTGTCCCCGTGATTATTCCCTATAGTTTCTTCTCTGAGGTTCCTGTTCCATTGTGATTCACAGAAGCTTAATTATATCCCAGTGTGTAGTGTAAAGAAAAGAGCACTGGACTTGGTAAGTCAGAAGACCTGGTTTTTAATTCCAGATATGCCACAAACTAGCTTCAGGTAAGGCATTTCACCTCTCTGGGCCTCAGTTTCCACATCTTAAAGTCCATATTAGCAGACTAGATGATCTCTGAATTCCCTTCCTATTCTAACATTCTGTGTTTTCAGGGCTGAGCTCCTGCATAGGAACAGGAATTGCTCTGGGAAGAAACAGCTTCACAAGAATTTCATGCTGTTCTATCCTTTGTCACCTCCTCATCAAGGGGCCCCCTTATGCCTGTTTTGTGATTCAATTATGCTTTACTTTCACGATCCTCAATGTGGTATTCACTGTTTCTAGCTTGGGATTCCTGTCTTTCTCTCACTTTTCCTTCATTCATTTGGAGCCTCCTCATTTATGCCTATTTATGATGTAATGATTCTTCTGCATCATTTCATCTATTATCTGTCATCTCTTCCTACTTTTTTATTTTTGAATCAGAGATTGCTCTGAATCAGCAGACTCACTCTTTTGACTTCCTATGCCATCTTTTCCTTCATGGAAGTACAATGCTAAGTATTTTAACCAAGCATTTCTCTTGCTGACTCTTTGTTCCTTATAGGACAAGAGCTGAGACAGGTCTTAAGTCCCTCCTGCATAGAGCTGTCCAACTAATTTGTCTTTAAACAAGGCTGTGTTGTTCAGAAACTTCCATTGCTTCTAGCTGAAATGTACTTCTCCACTTTACACCCTGCCTAGCCAAACTTATCCATTCTTCTAGGCCTAGTTTAAATTCTGTTTGTTCCACAACATCTTCCATGATCGCTTTATATTCCTAAAACCCTTAGCATATGTGCGCACAATTTAACGTTTAATTATATACTGTCTTCACTATTGTTTAAGGTGTCCAATTCTTCCTCAGTATACTATAGAGCTATTTGAGAGTAGACAGTATGTCTTAGATACTTCTTTTTCTTATGCACTCTTGCCCTTGCCCCCCAGCATAATACTGGGTTCAATAAATAAGTACCTATTAAATACTGTGATGAATCCCCAGAACAGCTCTATATTTCTGTTTACCTTTCTTTTCTGTCTCTTTTCTCCATAAGAGGATTTCTGTTTCCTAACTGCCATTATCTCCCAGCCTGAGTGGGGACAGGAATTATGGGTCCTGGATCTTCATGGAGCTCTGGACAAAAAGGACCCAAAGGCAGCCTCTCACAGTGAGTGATACAGACTCTGTTAGGGCTGATGCCCGCTATTCTTTCTCCTCCATCTTTGCTTTTAAAGTGCTGTCTTGATAGACTGTTGAGAGCCTAATTACATTTCTGAGCACTACAATGATTGCCTGTACTTAGAAAGAACTTGTTGAAAATTTGTCAAGGACGCTGATCTTATTTATATATCCCTGAAGCCAAAAGAACTAGGCTAAATCCTGTCATCCTCTTCTCCTAGTCTAGTATAATGGGAAAGATGAATTCTTGTCCTTTTCACCTGTCACTACTTGCTTAGTTTTCTACCTTTCAAGTTTTCCCACTCCCCCTTCATTCTACTCATTATCCCTCTGATCCATTTCCTCTTCTTTTTCCTCACCCAAATAGCCATGTGTTACTTTTCTCTCTTTAACCTCTCCCTGATTTTTCTTCTATATTCCTTAATTATCCATCCTTTTTTTTTCCCTTTTTCTAACTGGTTTAATCTTACCTTTCTCCTTAAAGTCAGTTTTGATATATACAAGCTCTGCATTTCTAGAGCACTTGAAAGAAATGACATTTATATTTTCTTTTTTTTTTGGTTAAATGGCAATGCCAGGACCAGGAATGAGGGCTTGAACAAGGAGACTTTAGAGGGCATCATTTTCGAAGAAGACTCACACCCAACGACACTAGGATGTATCCAAAAGGATATTTTTCCTGAGCCCACATCGGAAAAAGCCACTGAATGGAAAGACAGTCTAAAGAGGTGATGGAAGTACATGATAGGTAAAAGAGAGGAAAGAAATTTCTTGGAAGTGATTATTAAGGACAACACAAGTCCTGGAGAAGAGAGAGGTCAGATGTATAAAGAGTGTAAGGAAGGGTTCAGTCTTACTTCCAAACTCCACATAAATAGACATCCTAAAGAACAGAAATCACATAAATGTGGTGAATGTGAAAAATACTTCAGTTGAAATTCAGTCCTTATTTGACATCAGAGAATCCATACTGATGAAAAAACCCATAAGTGTATTGAGTGTAGGAAAGCCTTTAGCTGGAGCAAAAACCTTATTCAACATGTGAGAATCCATACTGGGGAGAAACACTATGAATGTAATAAATGTGGAAAAACATTCAGTCATAGTTCATATGTTATTGCACATCAGAGAATCCACACAGGGGAGAAACCTTATCAATGTAGTGATTATGGAAAAACCTTCAGTCAGAGTTCAGGCCTCAGTCAGCATCGGAGAATCCACACTAGAGAGAAACCTTATATGTGTAATGATTGCAGGAAAGCCTCAGAGTTCATGCCTTATTGTACACCAGAGTATCCACACTGGAGAGAAGCCCTACGAATTTAATGAGTGTGACTTATTGCCCATCAGGAAATTCATACTGGAGAAAAACCTTATAAATGTAATTTTTGTGGTGTGTCTTCTAGTCAGAGTTCATCTCTTACAGAACACCAAAGAATCCACATAGGGGAAAAAATCCTATAAATGTAATGAGGGTGGAAAAGCCTTTACTCATACCTTACTGCTCATTATTCATCTGAGAATCCATACTGGGGATAAACCTTATGTATAAACTTTATGAATAAAGAGTGTGGGAAAGCCTTCAGTCAGAGCCAAAGTCTTATTTGACATCAGTGACTCCACACTGGTGAGAAATCCTATGAATGTAACAAGTGTGGGACAGCCTTCAGTCAGAGCCAAAGCCTTATTTGACATCAAATAATCCATACTGGAGAGAAGCCCTTTAAATGTCATTAGTGTAGGAAAGCCTTTTGCTGTAACTCACACCTTACTGTACATCAGAGAGCCCACACTGGGGAGAAACCCTATGAATGCCATGAATGTGGGAAAGTTTTCAGCTGGAGCACATACCTCATTGTACATCAGAGAATCTATGTAGATGAGAAATCCTTTCAGTCATTTCATTTAATTCATTAGCACAATGAACTTATGAAGTCAAGAAATGGGATTGATGGCTGTTAAACATTTACATTGGGGAAAAACTCCCACAGCCTTCTAGAGAATAGCGACTTTGGCAGATCTCACAAATGTGTGCCCCTGATATCAAAGGGGTTCAAGGCTAGAGGTTCACCATAACCTATTCTCACTACTGAAAACACAAACACATTAATTTTCCCAACCCTTGCAAGTTTTTTTTTAAATGTTCATGAGGGTTGTCATGTATGTGTTGTCTATTTCCAAGTACATTTTACTCTCCCTGAGGATAGGGACCATATCTTTCTGATTTTGGGTCTAGCCAGTCAGGCAGCATTATCTGTCCTTCATTCAAAACTACAAGGTGTCCCAAAATGCAGTTAAAAGCTTTAATAACTTTTGGAACACTGTGTTTCCTTCTATTTGCTTCCACCTTATTCTTTTCTGCCTCTCTCCATGCACTATCTTATGCCAAGCTGCCAAAACATTTTGCTGAAACAGTTTTTGTTATAGCACCCTTCAATTCACCTAGTTACCATCTCTAGCATGAGACTAACCATATCCCACTTCCTTTGAATGATTTCACTCTTTCCCACACCCCTGCCAGTCTAGATATGTGGCATCTTTCAGGATCTAACTTAAAATGCATTTGTTCCCCAAGGTCTCCACCTTCAATCATTCTTCCTTTGCCAGATTGGACAATTTTGGATTCATTTTCCTTGGCATTTATATATTTAACTGTTAAATTGTTATTTTGTAATTCTTTTACTTATAGATTTTGCTTCCCTGGTAGATTATAAATTCCTTGGTTAGGAAACTTCTTTCCAAGGACATCTAGACAATTACTCTGCACAGGGGATCATGCTCAATGCTTCCTGATTATAATTACACCCAATTGTACAAGAAAATGAATGTATCCCTCTTCACAATCTGAATAGCAGGGACAGTCTCTTCATCAGATTAGGAGCTTCTTTGGCACAGGAAGGGTGTTTATAGTATCATGGTTTAGAGCTACAAGGGACCTTAGAGGCTATCTAGTTTAACCCCCTCATTTTATAGATAAGGAACCAGGCCCAGGGAGGTGAATTGACTTGCCTTAGGTCACAGGGTAATAAATGTTAGAGGTGGAATTTGAACCCATTTCTACTGACTCCAGAGCCAATCTTTCTTTTGTACCATACTCTGACTTTTCCAAAAATATTTAACATAAGCATTATCTAATCAAGGTAGCAGATTTTTTTTTGAAGTACTGAATATTTTATTTTTGAAATTTTTATTTTTTTCCTAGTTACATGTTAAAATAATTTTTAGCATTTAAAAAAAAATAACTTTGAGGCTTCCCTACCAAGTGTGTGTGTTGCGGTGATCGCCAAAGAGAATTTACCCACTCCACATCCAGAGCATCCCTGCAGAGCATGAGCTGAAGTCCATTACACAGTGCACACATCTGTTGATGTGGTACAAGGTCTCTGCTATGGGAAAGGCCCTTGTGGATCAGAGGGAGCTCTACTTGGGACTCCAGTAACCCCACTGAAGATTACAAAGTATATGGCTATATGACAAATTCCAAGGTGAAGTTTGTTATGGTGGTGGATTCCTCCAACACAACACTTTGAGACAGCAAGATCCGCAGCTTGTTTAGAAAGCTACATAATTCCTACACAGATGTCATGTGCAACCCCTTCTACAGCCGTGGGGACTGTATTCATTCTAGGGCCTTTGATAACATGATGACTTCCATGATGGTGCAGGTTTGTTGAGAGAGAGTATAGTTTATAGTTATTTCTGGAAGAAGCTGTTTTGTACAGAACTGTATCATGCAGATGTGTGTACATAATGCCCTCCTCATGTATAATATGAAAACCCCTCTCTTTGCATGTCTAAAAACTTGTAAATTGACTTTTAAATAAGCAAATAAATAAGTAAAGTAAAAAAAATATCTTTGAGTTCTAAATTCTATCCCTTCTTTCTTATCCTCACTCCTCCCTATGATGGTAAACAATCCCCTACAGGTTATACATGTGCAATCGTGTAAAATATTTCCCTATTAGTCATTTTGTACAAGAAGACTTGTACAAAAAACGAAAAATGGTATGCTTCAGTCTGTATTCGGACAACATAAGTTCTTTCTCTAGAGGCGGAAGGCATTTTTTATCATGAGTCTTTTGAGATTGTCTTGGATTATTGTACTGCTGGTGATAGCTGCCATTCCCAGTTCTTCATCATGCAACATTGCTGTTGCTGTACAACATTCAACAATAGGAGGTTATTAACGGAACTTTGAATGGCAGAAATCTGGAATCCAAGGTTCAGATCCTAGTTTTGTTACTCTTAGCTTAACTGGTATGTCTTACTTTCCTTTTCTGTAAAATGTGTATATAGGTATTCCTTGGGAGAGAAAAGGATAAGCTTTTGAAAGTCACATGTCCTAGGTTTAGATAGGTAGATCCTGATTTTACCACTTGGTGCATTCCTGAAAATGGGCAGAAGTTGCATCATCATGAAACCACCTTATTTTATTTTACTAACATTTGTTCATTTAGGGACATTTGGTATTATCAAAGAAATATCAAATAAGAGGGTAAAGTGGCACAGTGAACTATGTGTGTTTGTTAAAGAGCATCAAGTTAGTAGAGTGAAAATAAGGGACTGCCTGTGTAATTGGCTAATAGGATTGAGAGAAGGAAGAGGAAAAAATCTTTGAGACTAGTTGTAGCAATGAGCACTCTGGCATCCGCAGGAAGATCTGCTGCACAGGTTCTTACAAATGTTTTTCTAAAATGAAAGCAACTTTTGAGGGTCAACAATCACTTTAATCAAATACATTTATCATTCACTTAGCTCAGAGAAAAAGTCAGCACCCTGAACTTCAGAAAAAATACAAACAAATTACATTCAGAAATTCCAAACAGAAAGATCAATAGACAGGGTTTCCAACTGTCTGAACATAGCAATATATACATCATTACCAGAGAGAGAAGCACCAACATCTGGGTTTTCAAAGCCAGGGGGGCTTCTTAATGGCTACCCAGAGTCTCATCTGGCATACAAACCTTCTTCCAAAAACTAAGACCTAAAGTAAAACCTCATCTCAAAGTATATATACATTTTTCAGAGCTATAGGGCATGACCCTCAAGATCCGGTATCTCATTAGAAGTTAACAAAAGGCCTATTAGTGGGCAGGGAAGATCTTTAACTCTTTCCCCTACCCACTATTAACCTTATATTATACTAGTTTAACATCCTTGTTTTACAGACAGAGAAACTGAGGCCAAGAGAGATTGCCTGACAGGGTTTCCCCTTTCCCGTATTGGAACCACCATTGTAGTGCTGTCTGTCCATGACAAAGTAGAGGTTAGAGCCATTTTCATTTCATATCCTGTGACAGGAAGACTATGTGACTGAATAAATCAGAACCTCTCTAAGTTTCCTTTTCCCAAAATATGACATTAGGGAATTGAACTAGACGAACTCCAGACTCTTCTAGTTCTAGATCCTAGTATTCTATGATGTTCACTTGACAAGGTAGATGGTGTTGGGAATTGGGTTGTTCAGAAAGAATTCAAAGGGCAGAGGTTCTCTTAGGCAAGGGGGCTCTATTGATGCAAAAGCAACCTGAGATAAAAGAGGTACTTATTTTTGTGCCCAAATTTTAGGCACTTAGCCGGGGATGGGGGAGTATGCCCCTATGTGGGCAGTTAACCACAGGCAAGGCTGTCAGGAAAGGGGAAGCAGGCATGTTGGGTACTTTACAAAAAGTTCAGGGATGTGGTTACAAAGCAGGGAACTTGGCTTGCAACATCAAAGGCACAAAATGTAGGGGTTGGTCATGTAGACAGAATATAGCAAGGTTTTCTTGCATCAACAGGTAGAGCCCCCTGTTACTGGGCAGATTTAGATTTAGGTAAGGCTCTCATTTTTGCTGGGCAGAAGTCAGCTGCATCACACTGAAGAATGGAAGGAATTATAAGGTAATTCTACACCATGGATTCCAAAGATGGAGCTGTAGTGAAGTCCATAGATAGTAACATAAACCATCCCTGTTCTCTTTACTCTGAGTTGAGGGGAAAAGAGGATACATTTTGTCTTGGCTGCTTCCTGTAAACTATAGCTTGTGTGCAATGGAGCTGACCCTAGAAAGCATGTGATTGGAGTGCTCTCCTGACTTCTAGGAAGTAATGAATGAGTTTAGAATTTTATGTTTTAGAGTTGAAAAGATCTTAAGTTAATCCAAACTTTAATGTTACAGAGGAGGAAATTAAGGCCCAGGGAGGTAGTAATGATGACCAAAATAGGACAGGAGGGAGGATGTTTGCATTTTAAACCCAATTTCTGTGGATTCTAAAGCTGATGCTCTTTCTATCCTATCCTATGTTGCTTTGGATTCCTTTTCTAGCCCTTATGTAGATTCAATGAGAATTGACAGCAAAACTCAGTTTATATTGAACTTAATAATAGCACCCATTATTTTATTTTTTATTTAAAGATTTATGGAGAACTTTACAACCAAAAGTGAGATTCCCAGACTCACTACTGCTATTAGATCTGGAAATTAAACCCGTCTCTTCTGACACTAGAATCAGAGCTCTTTTCTCCATAAAGAAGTTTCTATCAATTACAAAAAACAAAACAAAACATTAATCACTATTTTCAAGGGTATGCCACAGTGGGGTTGCAGAACTGGGTACTTTTGTGAGATGCCTCTGTTTTAATCCAGAATCCTTGGCTATCTAGTGTTTTTGCATTCTAGAGATTCAAGATCCTTTTCTGGCACTCTAGATGCAGAATTGGAAGTGGTCTGAGAGGTCATCTGGTTCAACATTCTCATTTTACATGTGAAAAAATCGAGGCCCAGGAAAGTGGAGAAATTTGCCCAAAGCCAGACTAGGGGCAAAAGACAGGACTTAAATCCAGTTTCTCTAGCACTAGATTCAGTTCTCCAGTGCAGTTGTTAAACAGGATTTACAATTGGGAAGAATCTTCGGAATCATCTTTGACAACCCTTTCATTTTAGCAGTAGGACAGCTCTCCAAGGAGTCATGTAACTGACTTAAGAAGCAAAGCAAAGTTTCTGATTCTCAATCTGATGCTGGGCTGTCCTCTCCAACAGACTGCTTCTCTAGTTGATTTTGATTTTTTTTTTCCTGAATACGTGTATATTTCTTATTTAGCCACAATTTCACCTGCCCTTTGGCCCAACACATTTTTGGCCAGGACTCCCTCTTTTCGCTCAAGTAACCCTTCCATTACTTACCACTGTCTCTCTCCCCCAATGTCCCAAATGCATGGTGATGATCTTTCTGTCCTAAGCAAGACTGGTCCTCAACTCATCATTTGTACTACTTCTTGGGTGTATGATTTCCACATGTTTTGTTCCTTTTATTTAAATATTTCTCAAAAACCTATTTCATTAATAGGGGGTCTTCCTTCACCAATACAGATTACTTCTTCACTCATTTGTAGTTTCATGAATTAATGTGGCCAAATATATTTATCTGGTGGCTGGTCTACATGATGATGGATGTCAACATTAAACTAAGCCGATTTTGAGGTGATTGTTGGGTTTTTTTTTGTTTGTTTTTCAATCATGCCCATACTTAGCCATTCCAGCTTGATAGGACCTGCTAGAACTTGGGGTCTGCTGGCATAGTCTTTCAGAAGAACTGAGAGCTGTCAAAAAAAAAAAAACCAACAAAAAACGTAATGAGATGCCTTCACAGGTAGTAATTTCTCCATCACTAGATGTCTTCAAGCAGAAACTTCTTTCAAGGAAAATTATGGAGGAGATTCCTGTTTGGGGTATGAGTTGGACTAGATGACCTCATGAATCCTACCTAACTTCTAGGTTGTATGATCAAATGCAATCTCTAAATTGACAAGTTAAAAAAACAAATGTTAGAAACAGGAAAGCAACCCTAATGTCCTTTTGTCCACTTCATGTTTCTGCAGAAGAATGCCTACTTGAAAGTCACCTCTAAAAGAACCGATGGAGTCTGAATGCAGGTTGAAGCATACTATTTTTGCTATTTTTTCTTGTTTTTTTTCCTTTTGTTCTGTTTCTTCACAACATGACTAGTATAGAAATATTTTATATGATTGCACATATATATCAAATTTCTTACTGTCTTAGAGAAGTGGGAGGGGAGGGAAGGAGAAAATTTGGAACTCAAAATTTTATTTTAAAAAAGTCACCTCTAAAAGTTTTATGATACCTTCCTGGTGTGGAACTTACTACCTGTCTCAAGGTATCCCATTCTATTTTTGGACAGCTTGGATTGTGAGGAACTTTTCCCTCATATTGAGCCAAAACGTGGCCCCTCTCCGATTTGCAAGCAAAACCAAGTCTACTCTTCTACATAATGCTCTTCAAAAGTTTAAAAATGGATATCATATGTTTGTTGGTACAGGTCAGGGATGGGAAACCTGCAGCCTTGAGGCCACATGTGACCTTCTAGGTCCTCAAATGCTGCCATTTAACTGAACCCGAATGCCACAGAACAAATCCCCTTAAAAGTATTTGTTCTATAAAACTTGGATTCAGAAGGCCACAACCAAGGATACATGTGACTTGGAAGACCTTGGAAGGCCTTGGAAGGCCACCCCTGTCTAGGTTAATTGTGCCACATTCCTTCATTCTGGGAGGATCTCTAATCCTTCCCCTTCCTGGATGGCTTTTGGTAGTGCTCTACTCTGTTAGTGTATTTCCTAAAATATGCCCAGGGTTGAAAATTATACTGGACATACTGAATGTCTAGGCATTAACCCTATGTAATATCATTTTCCTCTCATATGATGTAATTGTATTAGTGCAATTTTTTGGCTTTCATGTTTCACTGGTGGTTTATATTGAACTAAAAGAAAAGAAAGGCAACATATAAAAAGTACTGGACTCTGGATTCAGAAGACCAGAGACCCAATCTTGACTGTATCTTAATAGTTATGAGTCTATGAACTTCTCCAAGCCTCCGTTTCCTCATTTGCAATAACTCTCATTTCAATAGCTCTTTAAGATTTACAAAATATATTCCTCAGACAACCCAGTGGGGTAGATGATACAAATTAATTTTATAGGAAGAAATGATCAGAAAGATGAAACAGCTTGCCTATGAACAACACATTGCCAGTACTTTTCAGAACTGGGATAGGTGGATGTAGTTCCTGGCCTGGATTTAGAAAGATGAGTTCAAATTCAACCTCAGACACTTGCTAGCAGTGTATCCCTGGGCAAGTTATATAACGCTGTTGCCTCAGTTTTCTCATCTGTAAAATGAGCTGGAGAAGGAAATGGCAAACCACTCCAGCATCTTTGCCAAGAAAACCCTATGTGGGGTCATGAAGAGTCTGAAATGATAACAATTCCACTCTAAACCTCAGGAGTTTTTTTTCATCTGTTTCTGTATGTTTGTCCTGGCCATCCCTCATCCCTTGAATGCACTCCCTCCTCACTTTCATCTCAAAGGGTCCTCATAGAATCCTCCCTCATTTCCTCCAAGAGGCAGCTCAGGAATGGCTTTCTATGCAAAGCTTTTCCTGATCCCTTCAACTATTGTTGCCTTCTGTAACTACCTTTTATTTTGTATTTACTTATATAAGTGTGTATATGTTGTTTCCCCTGATAGGATGTAAGGTTCTCGTGAGCAAGGACTGTTTTCATTTAATTTATTTAGTCTTTGTATACCCAGCACCTAGAAAAGGGCTTAATAAATGTGAGTTGATTGATCTTCACTAAACCACATTAAAATTAGATGATCTCTGAGTGAGATGAGGAGATTGTGAAGAATTTTCATAATAAAAATATGGGGAATATTGAACTTTCTAAATAAAATTTCTCTTCCATAAGGCCTCTGTCCTTGGATACCTGAGTTTCAGGTATCCAGGGCTTGTGGATGATCAGTTGGTTCCCTCTCCCCTCCCCCCCAGCTACCAGCTTTCTTTGTGAAAGTGCTGTGGGCTGTAGCCAAAACTTGGAAGTTACTCAGATCTCCCCATTGTTTGTTGTACAGATGCCACATCAACACTACCAGTTCCTGCTTCTCCCCCTCCCCTCTTTTCTAAAGCCACATCAGCAGTTAAGTTAGATATTAGATGAGGTAATTGTGTTGGGATAGGTGAAGATTTCCCAGAGTTTGCCTAATTTTTCATGCTTAGATTGTGAGCCTGCCTCCCAGCCATGGAGAGGTGGGATAGTGGGGAGGTGGGATTCTCTGCATTAGGGTATAAAAATTGTGCTGCAGTTTCTGTAAGTTGCCTCCTTCCATCAGGTTCCCCCACCTGGTGGAAGGACATCCCTTTCTCGAGAATTGAAATAAATCTTTTTCTTTCTGTTCTTATTGAGAAACCTCTTCATTTATTTAAGATTTTGACTAAGGGTCTTTTTATCCCACACATCTCTATGGTCTTTTCCAGTTGCAACATTTTAGAATTCTGTGACCCCACCCCAACCCTCCACCAGATCCCTCATGGTCCGTCCCTTTTAAGTCTAAGTCATATGTTGGTTCCTATCTGGTTCCTATTCTGGGTGATCAAGTTTTTGCTGCCTAAACTCATAAGATTCTTAGTAAGCTAGCATGCCAGAAATTCGCATTTACAAAGGTGATCCCTAAGAGGCTTAATCTCCACAGTATATTGAATTCCTCATATCCAATTACTCATTTCTTCAACAAATATTGAGTACTATCTTGAAAGGCTGATACTTATGTGTATGGTCTTAGTGAAAGACAGTCCATTCTTTGAGAACCAACCAGCTAGGAACAGAGAGGCTCACAGCTCATATACTGATTGCTAAGTGATTCAAGTCTTTGACCACGACAACTCAAGAAGTAAAAATTCAAAATGATCCTTAATCCTGTGTGATTCCCTTTGGAAACCACAGCAATGATGAAGGCAAAATGAATCCTGGAACATATTATGGGATTATAGATCCTGGGATGGAAGGGAATTTAAGAGGTTATCTGGTCTAATGCTGTTATTTTTGCAGTTTAAAAAAAAGATGATATTTTATTTTCCTCCAATTACTTGTAAAAAAAATTTTTAACATGCATTTAAAAAAAAGTTTTAAGTTTCAAATTCTCTCCCTCCTTCCCTTTCCCTCCCCCATTATTTTACATTTTAAGTGATAAAGAAATGAAGTTTCAACTGGGTTAAGAGATTTGCCTAGGGTCACAGAGTATCAGAGTCAGAATTAAAACTCAGTTCTTAGGGCTCCAAATTTCTGCTGCACTATTTTGCTTCCTTGAAGTCAAGCTGAAGTGCTAGGAATCAAATAATTCTTAGACTATAACTGTTAACCACACATAGTCATAATTATGAAGTTTTTGTCCTGTGACAAATGAATTGAATTGAACCACACTAATATTTGTATTTCCACAATAAAATCAAAGGGAAAGGCATATTGCAGCTACTTGAGGGAGATGGCTCAGTTTCTCTTTGGAGAGGCAATACAAAGGAGTTAGTTTCATCATGGGCCATGGAACACTTGGTCATGTTATCTTGAAGATGATGACACCTATGACGAAGTTGCAGTTCATGTACCAACTATATATTGCAGAGGTCAAATAAGTAAAGAAATACTGTTAAAAACCTGATTATGTCATCCAAATCAAGTCAAAATATATTTCGACACCTACCTACTTCAGTACAACCCTAGACATCTGGCAAGATGATATGGTACTGATATATGATATGGTATGATATATGATACTGGTGAATGATATGTTGTAAAATATAACTCAGGACTGGAAAACAACAAAAACCAAAGGCTTTAAATTAATTAGAAGGTTTGTACTTATATATGTGGGATAGCTAGACGGTACAATAGATTAGAGTGGTTGAGCCTGAAGTCAGGAAGACTCGTTTTCATGAGTTCAGATCTGGCCTCAGATATTTATTAGCTATGTGACCCTGGACAAGTCACTTAACCTTGTTTGCCTCAGTTCCTCTCATGCAAAATGAGCTGAAAAAAGTAAATGGCAAAACATCCCAGTATCTTTGCCACATAAATCCCGTATGGGGTCACAAACAGTAGGATAAGGAAAAAACAAACAAACCAAACCTTATACATATATCATGAATGCTTTTTTTTTCCAAAAGAAGAGAAAGGAGGCATTTGACATGGCAAGCACCATGTCACAAAATGAGATGAAGAGATAATGGGTGACTGTCGGAATAGCAGTTGCCATTGCCTCTAACAAGGGGTGAGATGTTCAGGAAACTGAACAATTCAGGGCCACTTGGGACAGCACAAGACAAAATGTAGCTGTCTTCGCCTCAGATTACAGTAGTGACACTCATGTATCAATTCCAAAGTTTCTGTTTCTTTCTAGTCTATTTTGTATTACTATTTTACTTAGTCTCTAAAACCAATATTAAGTTAACACTGTGGTTAACCTAATACATTAATTATCTCTATATATTTCATTTGCTTATAGGAAGCTGGCTGAGAGAAGCTATGAGAGAAGCTACATACAAGAAAATTATTTTTCTAATTGATTAAGTTTATTATCTGTGGGATCAAGAGGATTCACAGGAAATTGTTTATTGAAATGTATTATTTAAGTTCCCCCAAAGCAGAGAATAGATTAAATGAACTGGGACTAAAAAGAATCTTTGACACTGACTGAGGCAGCAGAGTTCTGTTGGGAAGAGGTTTTGAGAAATAGAAATCTGGTATCCCTTGTAGTGAAGGCAATGGCCTGGAGCAATTCCTTTGCTCAATGTTCCCTTCACAAATTGTTAAAAGGGCTTCATTCTTCCCCTTTCCCTCCAGGAAGGGAATAGTCACTTTTCCCCAAGACCCAGAAGAGAAAGTAGCTAGTGCTTTTCTAGTCAAATAACTACATACTCCTTAAGCCCCAACTACAGTTACAATGTATGTGTGTTGATGTATCTGCATGAGAGACACAGACACACACACACATGCAAATATATAGATCTATCCATCTATAAGATTCAGGGAAACTTTAGATCAGGGGTTAACTTTTTTTATGTCATCGACCCACTGGCAGTTTGGTGAAGCTTATGAACCCCTTTTCAAAATCGTGTTTTTAAAAGAATTCATAATGAAAGGAAATGCTTAATTTCAGTTAGAAATTAAATAAAGGAAATAAAGATGTCATTTTTTTTCTCATTCAAGTTCACAGCACCTCTGAAATTTAACCCTGTACCCCAGGTTAAGAATTCCTACCTTAGAGATATATATCATTTAGTAGACATGTCATTACATGTCAGGCACTGTGGATACAAATACAAACAAGGAAAATTGTTTCTACTCACAAGGAGCTTACTACATTCTACAGGAGGAAAATGACACCTAGAAGGAAACTTGAAATAGGGAGTAGGCTGCGTGATTGGTTGTTGGCAGGAAAGTGAGCTGGAGGCTTGTTTAAAAAAAAAAAAAAACAAAGCAGAAAGCTCATTTATCAGAGCTCTAGGTGGTTCCTGGGATAGAGGCACTAGCGGCTGGGGGTGGCTTCATGCAAAAGTGCTTGGGCTGAGTCTTCAGTAAAGCCAGGGATTCTAAAAGGCAGTATTCCAACTGCGTGAGGCTAATTCCAAGGGTTGGAAGGGTGAGTGGGTTCTGCCATCCATTTGCAAGCACTTAGCAGCTAATGCTCTCCAAATGAATATTTATGAGTAGATGAGTAGTTACGCAGTAATCATTACCCTCACACCACTAAGAAGCTGTGGATGCAAAATAAAAGTAAAATTCATACATATTCTGGTGAGATTTCCTGAAGAACAAATTATTGCAGAGATCAATTTTACCGCTAGCTAAATGTCAGATGATCTTTGAAGTGTGAGTGTAGCTCTTGGCACCTTTGGTTGCATTCTAGATATACACAAGCCTGTGGGCCTATGAGGTTTCTGCTGATACAAACACCAGTAGCCATGTGAGGGATTCTATTTGAGCCTGCACCCCTCCTGTTTATAAACTGGAGGGAAAAAAAACACAGCAAAACAAGTGTGCTTCTGTGTATTAGGGAGATCTCTTGATCTTTAAATGTTCTTTAAAATTTTTGAGAGCTGATCAATCATTCTAGAGAGTAATTTGGAATTATATCCTAAAAGTCATTAAATTGTGCATAGCCTTTGACCCAGTCATACCAGTACTTGTCTTATACAAAGAGATAAAAGACAAAGGGAAAGGGGCCCTTTCTCCATATTTACAAAAATATTCATAACAGACCTCTTTTATGTAGCAAGTAATGGAAAAAGAGGGTTCTCATCATTTGGGGGTTGGCTACACAAATTAAAGGATGCGATATGATGGAACATCATTGTACTGTAAGAAATAACAAAAATGAATGAATCCAGAGAAACCTGGAAGCCTGGAAGTGATACCATAAAGTGAGCAGGACCAGGAGAGCAATTTATCGAATGACTGTATTGTATATGGATGTAAAACAGAAAAACTTGATGAATGTGTTACCAACGCAATCATGACTCCAGAAGACTGATGATGAAGCATGTTTCCCTCCTATTGGTTGAAAGGTGAAGGACTATACTGAGATATAAATTTTTAGATACAACTAATTCAACATGGATTTTTTACTTGTTAGAAGAGACTATTTACTTGGGGTGGGAAAATATTCTGAGGGAAATAGTGATAGTGAAGCAAAAGTATGATTGTTGCGCTTGAAGAGAACCCAAATGACATCACCATGTTGAGGACAAGGTACAAGGGGTCCCACTGTGGCTGATCAGGCCAATATCGGTTTGGAAAGCTCTACCACAGGTTGGACACAAATAGTCCTTGTGAATATCGGGAGTGGAGGTGTCTCTAAATTTGTGCATCTCACATTTCTTTTGAGCTACTACAATTCTGCTTTGTTCATAGAGCATGGATAGAGAAGAAAAGAAAGAAAAATACAACAAATTGTTGGAAAAGGTACACAGAAAAGAACATAAAGAAGTTCAGAAGTGATATATACAAGAACAATGTTGATACTATAGGGTTAGATTTGACTTGCTTAAAAAAAAATCTATTTCTGGTAGATTCATGGTTTCACAGGTGGTCCTTCTTTCCTGTCTTTTTTTTGGGGGCGGGTATGTGAAAATGTTTGCTCTGGTTGATTGCCAAATTCATAATAAAAACATAATAAAAAATTTTTAAAAATGTTTTTCCAGTACTAATTTGCCCAAGTTTGTGAACTATCTTCTCTGAGAACTAAGTGCTCAGAGTTCACTAGGTTAATTTGTGGGGAGTCCTCTCTGTACTCATATTTCTCTGTGATTCTCCTCTCCCTATAGTACCTGAGGGGGCAAAACCTACGATGGATTTGATAATGAAACTAATAATTTTGTATGATCAGTGAAATCGAGAGGTGGTGGTTATCTCAGGATGAAAAGTGTGGCAACTTGGATATCAATAAATATCCCGAGAATAAGTTTAATGGTCAGTCATGGAATACGCATCTGTTACGAGGTAGGCACTGGGAATACAAAGACAAAAGACAGTTCAGTAGTCGCTGCTCTCAAGGAGCGCACAGCCTAACACACGAAAACAGCTATGGCCAAAAAAGATGCGTTGTGGCTGTTAGTCTTTTCCAGTCATTTCTGACTCTTAGTGGGCCCGTTTGGGGTTTTCTTGGCAAAGATACCGCAGGGCTTTGCCATCTCCTTCTCCAGCTCATTTTACAGTTGTCCAAAGATGATACACATAGGACAAATCGGAGATAATCAATAGGAGGCACTAGATGTTTAGTGTGTCCCAAACACGGTTATGTAAAAGTTTTAAAAAAACTTTGTTGCATTTTTGATAAGCAAATTTATAAATCTATAAGCAGCTTTTGACACACAAGGAGAAAGTATTACAAGCAGCTACCAAGATTTCTCCTACTTACCAAGGGGACCTCCCAGAACGACTGGGGTGACAGTAACAAAAACAAGTGACGTAGGCTTCCCTCCAGCCGCCCGGAGCAGCCCGGTCCCGCCCCGCCCCTCTCCCCGCCCCTCCCCGCCCATCTCCCCGCCCCTCCCCGCCCATCTCCCCGCCCCGTCCGACTTCGGGCCCGCCCCCCCTCCCCCAGCTCGGGCTTCCCCCAAGCCCGGCCGAGGACAAGGAGGGGAGCGGCCCGGGGCGGGGCCTCGCTCCGCGCTCTTCCTGCTTTCCTTTCCCCTCCGCACCCCTCCGGCCAGCGTCCCGCCGTCGTCCTCGCTTCAGTCCGGGCCCGGTGACCGCGTCCGCGACCCCCGCGCTGGGCATCTGGGGTGCGTGGTGAGTGGGGAGGGCGGCCCTGCGTGGAGCTGGGGGCGGGGGCGGTCTGCAGCCCCCCTCCCCCCACCCCCTCACTTTCCCTTTCTTCCCCACCTTCCGCTTCCCCCTAACTTTCCCTTAGCCTGCCCCTTTCCCTTTCACCTCCCTTCCCTCCCCCGGCTCACCTTGCCCCTCCCCCACCCTCCCCTCCCCCACCTCACCCCGCCCCCGCCCCCCTCTTGGAGGAAGGGAGACCCCAGGGGTTCCGTGGAGGCCGTAAATGTGAGGGGCCGAGAACGAGCTGGAATGTGAGGAATTTAAAAACTTTTTCGGAGGTTTCCCTCGGAGTGAGCACTAGAGTGCCCCCCCCGTCCGGGGCGTGACGAAGGCCTCAGGGCAGGGGCCCCGTGCGGTGCGCTCGTGCCAGGCCGGGCCGCGGGCAGCAGAAGTTGGGGCCCTCTTTACACTCGCGCCCCGGGGAGACAAAACTTTGCGAATTTACTTTTGCTGCGCGCTTGGCAAATGCCGTCAGAGAGCGCGGTGCCTCCGCCGCCTCGCTGCTGCGGGCTGGCATTTCCGAGGTTCGGAGCTGCCAGAGCGGGTCAGGCGTGCCCTGGAAGGCCCAGCACCGACGTGGAGAACCCCCAGATGTTGGGGGCGGGCCACCAGGTGATGGGGGGTGAAACCCCCAGGTGTTGGGGGCGGGCCACCAGGTGATGGGGGGTGAACTCCCAGGTGATGGGGCGAACCCCCAGGTTTTGGGGGGCAGACCTTCAGGTGATGGGGGCGGGCTACCAGGTGATGGGGACAAACTCCCCAGGTGTTGTGGGGTGGACCACCAGATGTTGGAGGCGAGCCACCAGGTGATGGGGGGCGAACCACCAGGTGATAGGGTGAACCCCCAGGTATTGGGGGGCAGGCTACCAGGTGATAGGGTGAACCCCCAGGTATTGGGGGGGCAGGCTACCAGGTGATAGGGGTGAACCCCCAGGTATTGGGGGTAGCCACTAGGCTGCATAAGAAGGGGTTATGTAGCCCAGGTTGGAAATTGCCATTGGGCCCCTGAGTTGCTGCTGTGCTTTCAGTTTGGATGAGGGAGTAAGATCCAACTTATGAAAAGAAAAAAAAGAAAGAATGGTATAAAGAGTCGGAGGAATAGTTAGTGCTCATGCCTTGGCTTTCCCAATATAATAAAAAGTACACTTTTACAGAAATTTACAGATTTAGTGCTCTCCCGATCAAACTATCAAAGGAACACTTTGTTTAGATAGACAGTAACAATTTGGAGAAACAAGTGATATGGAACATTATGGCAAAGAATAAAAAAAGATAGCAGAAAGGTAATATCCAGACCTCAGTCCATATTATAAAGTAGTAACTACTTGAATAAAAGAGTTTTATTAAGTACTTATCATATCCAGAGCACTGTGCTGAATGCTGGGGAGACAACCTGCTACTGGTTAATAAACAGAAAAGTAGATCGGTGGAACAGGCTAGCCGAGGAAGAATCATCTGAACCCAGTACACTTGAAAATATCAATTACCTGGAAAAGATGGTTCTGTTATTATCTCAGTACACAAAAAGGCGACATTCTTGTTTGCCTTTAGAGCTGATTGCAAACAGCTGTGTAACTGAAGGAAATCTTTCCTTTTGAAGTGAATTCCAAAGCAATTATGGAAATTATGTGTGATACACATTTTGTACATCCAGGAGGGCAGTGTCCTAGATGGAGAGCAGGCAGACTTCAGTGACATTTGAAGCTAAAAGGAGCGATCTTAGGAAATATTTGTAAGTATTGTGATATTTTAGATTAGGTTATGTTTGGCATGTAGGATATAAATCGGTACATTCACATTTAACTAAGTAATTAATGCAGATTTAGAGCTTTTCCATGATATCAATGCTTGGCGTTAGTGCCTCTTTAGTAATAGGCCCTTGACAAATGTTTGTTGAATTGGATAAGTTGTTTGCTTAGCACAGTATTAAGTCTACTGGGGTCAATGTGGGGTAACGGTAAGAGCTCTGAATTTGGAGTCAAAATACCCAAGTTTGAGATTTGTCTGCCTTTTAGTAGCTATGTCACCTTGGGCAAGTCACTTTACGTATCTGGGCTTCAGATTGCTCATTTGTAAAATTAGAGTTTAGATTGATCTCCAGCATCTTTTCCAACTGTGATTCTGACCTTCCCTGCAGTCTTGCCTAAGTCTTGGTTAATCATTGTGGTTGGATCCAGAGGGCTTTTGGGTAATCTCTGGTGGACCATTAATTTGGGATGGAAGAAACACATTTATCATTAATTCTGTATGGCAGATGATCCATGACTGATTTTCTGGGTTTTTATGCCAAATTAAATGGTGAAAGCTTGGTTTCAGCAACTTAGAGAACTAGGAAGCTCTCCAAAATTCCTTATTTTAATCAATCAGTAAATATTTATTTAGTGCCTACTAAGTCCCAGGGACTGTGATAAGGCTACAGATACAAAAAGAGGCAAAAGACAGCCCTGCCCCCAAGAAGGTTACAGTCTCATGGGAGACCCATCATGAGACAGATATACACAAAGCAAGCTATATACAGGATACATAGGAAAGAACAGAGGGAAAGCACTGGGATTAAGTAGAAGATGGAATTTTAGTTGGGACTTAACGGAAGCCAGGGAGGGGTCGGTAGTCAGGAGCAGATGAGGAAGTGTTGGCATGGAGAACAGTCAGAGAGGATGCCTGAGCTGAGAGATGGAGTGTTATTTTCATGATACAGCCAGGAGGCCAGTGTCACTGGATTAAGTTAGGAGAAAGTGGTCAGCAATGTCGGAGATTAAGGAGAATGAGAATTGAGAAAAGGTCATGGGGTTTGGCAACTAAGAGATCCTTGGTAACTTTTGAAAGCAGTTTCTTGGAATGCTATAGTTGGAAGCCAGAATATAAAGGGTTGACAGAAAAATGTGGATGCAGTGTTCAAGGATTTTTTAGCTACAAAGGGCAGAAGAGATGTAGGATGATAGCTCTGGTGGAAGGATCAAGATTCTACTTCTTCCATTTATATGCCTTTCCTCTCACAGGAGTGCATGGTTTTGAGGGCAGGGTTTGTGGTGTTTTTCAACTCTTTATTCCCAACACCGAGGAGAGAGCCTTGTCATGTAACAGATATTTAAAAATATTTGTTGAATTGGATTACATTTGTATTCAGAGGGCTTTTCTGCTGAAGCTCTGCATGTGTGCTTGCAGTAAGTACATCTAAAAAGGTCTAGTTATTAAATTAAATTGAGGTCATTCACTAACTAAAAATTAGAATTTGATATAATCCTAGACTGTAGGTCAGAGTGGGAAGAAAACCTAGAATTCATTGAGGTCACCCAAGTGTAGGGGTGAAGTGGTTTGTTCAAGGTCATGGGCAGTAAGTGGTAGGGAGAGGATTTGAGCCCAGGGTCTGTTGGCTCTTGATCCATTGTTTATCTCACTGGACCTCTGATGGTCTGGAAAAAGAATTAACTCCTTTCTAGAATGACGGGTCCTAAAGTGGAGAAGTGTGGATAACTGTTGGAGGAGAGTGAAATTAAGGACTGTCTTGAATGTTGTATTCCTTTCATAATGATACCCTGTATCTGAATTCTCCCATTTGATCAACTTCTTGTGTTCATTGACTTCTCATGTCTCTAGGTGATACTGTCCGTCCAATCCTAAGGAAGGCTGAAGGGAAAGTTCCAGGAATCTTGAGCTGAAGGAGGGTTTGATTTCCTTTCAGCGAAAGTCGTCCTTTGGGACTGAGCATGATTGTCAAAGGAGGGAAGGCTTTGTTCAAAACTACCCTGGTTTCAGAGAAACATCTGATAGCGAAGAATAAAGATGATGACTGGAAACCAAGGTCTCATTTGCAAAGAAACATCAGCTCTGGGCAGGAACTCTTCCGCCAGCTCTTTAGGCAGCTGCGCTACCAAGATACTTCTGGGCCCCAAGAGGCCTTGGTCCGACTCCAGGAGCTTTGCCGATGGTGGCTGAGGCCAGACATTCACACGAAGGAAGAGATTCTGGAACGACTGGTGCTGGAGCAGTTCTTGACCATCCTGCCTGGGGACATTCGAACTTGGGTTTTGCTCCATCACCCAGAGAATGGGAAGGAAGCCGTGGCCCTTGTCAAAGGTGTTGAGAGCCACTTCGATGAACAGGAAAGAGAGGTGAGAACGGTAGCTAGGTCCAGAGGGGGAGGAGGGAAGAGACTGGGGGAGGGTGCTATTTGTCCACTGTCATGTCTGGTACCATTGTTGCCCTGTCAAGGCCTGAGCCCTCAGGTCTCGGGAGTGTCATGGAACTTGCCCTTCTCACCACAAAATGCTCTATCAGGACAATGTTGATTTAGTTCCCATGCTGATGCCATCCTCAAATAGCGTTAGCAGTGAGGAAGCCTGCAAGACTTAGTGAAAAGAACGTTTAGACTTCCGAATGAAAGACTTGGTTTTTACCAGTCCCATCCCTTGATAGTCTTGGGACCTTAAGCAAATCATGGGACCTTTCTTGAGGCTCAGTTTCCTTATGTGTGGAATGAGGAGAATATTCTTACCACTTTCCTCAAGTTGTGAACAAATGCTTTTATTAGGAGGATTTGTTCTGTGAAGTTTGGGTTCCCTCAAAGGGTCACCCTTGAGGACCTAAAAGGCCACATGTGGCCTTGAGGCAGCAGGTTCTCCACTCCTGCCGCAGCAGAACTCCCAAACAGGATTCTGTAGGAAATTATGAGGTTTGTACTGTTGTACAAAATTGTCATTTTGTACTATTGGCTATTTTTTAAGTGTGTACACTGTACTAGGTTCTAAATATTGTTTTCAAAATTGTCGTGCATGCTTTTCTGAATTTCTTTCTGTTCCCTTCTGTGCATTAAAAAAAAGTTTTAATGGCCTTTTTTTGCATCATTATTACTAACCTCTCACTTCCCCTAACCCCCCTTTAACAACTGAAAGAAGAATGAAAGGCCTTTATAACAGATAAGCATAGTCAAGTAAAACAAACACATTTGTACACTGGGCATGTCCAAAAATGCAGTATTCCATACCTATGGGCCCCAACCCCTTCACTTCTGGAAAGCATTGCGGGGATGAAGGGAGTTCTTTTCCCCTGACTATTCTTTGAAGTCAGTCTTATTCTTTGTAATTTTGCCACGTTCATTTTGTTTTGTTTCGTGGTTCTTTCTTTGGCTCTGCTTACTTCTGGTCAAATAAATTCATTTGTCTTTCTGTGCTTCCGTACACATCATGTTTATTGTTTTTTACATCACAGTAACATTCCATCACATTCATGTACCACAATTTATTTAGCAATATAGATCCTTAATCTTTTTTGTGTCATGGACCCCTTTGGCAGTCGGACCTTTTGCCAAAGTACAAGTAGAGTTAAAAAGGAAATTAGTTATATTGAAATATAGTTATCAAAATATTAAAATGAATTCATGGATCTCAAGTTAAGAATTCTTGGTTTACATATTTCCCAATTGGTGAGCATCTATTTTCTTAATTTTTTCCTACCACGAAAAGTTTTGCTATATTTTAATATATGTGGAGCCTTGGTTTTTTCTTATCCATGAGCTCCGTGGAGTATCTGCTTAGCAGTAAATCCTTGTATAGATTGGCCTAGACCTACTTACTTCATTCTGGGTCCATTCATAACTACCCAGGATTCTCTGAAATCACCTTTTTTGTCATTTTTATAGCACAATAATATTCCATTACATTCATAGACTACAGTTTGTTTAGCCATTCCCCAGTTGATGGTCGTCCACCTCCTTTTTCTTTTTCCCTGTAATTTGCACATTGCTTTCTGGGGTGGTGGGAGGGCTGGGGGAGGGGAAATCACTTAACCTTTGCTTCAGTTTCATCTGTAAAACGGAGTTAAAAATACCACCTGCCTTCTAGGGTTGTGAGAATCAAAGGAGATAATTACGAAGTGCTTTGCAATGCTTGAAGCAGTGTATAAATGTACACTGTTGTTATCATGTGCCCTGATTATGAGAAATAGTAAGTTGTGCCCTTCTTTTCTACAGTAGTGTTTTCATTTTACCCTTCCTTTTGTCTCCTCCCTTCAGACCTTCAGAAAAGAGCTAATCTATCCCTAGGTCTTATTTAACTGTCTCAATATCCATCCTTTGAAAACTTTCAAATTCTGAAAGGGACACTTGTGTCTTCTCACCCTCATACAACATTAGCATTATATCATTATACAGCCCCTTCCAGTGACTCAAGTAAATTTATGCTTTTAGGTTTCTCTTGTCACATATTTTTACTTCAGATTTCCTTAGCTCGTCTTTCTTTTTCCTCAGAAATGCTTTTAAGTTTTCTTTTCCATTGAAAGTACATCTCCGCCCCTCCCCCTTTTCTCCACGCCTCCCCTTTCCCCCCCTAGCTTTTCAGGGTATGTTATCTTTTGTCTTGTGGAATATTTTGTTTTAAAATCCCCTCTTGTTTATAAAAGATGTTGCCTAGTTTGTGTGATCCTGAATGTGGTCTCTTGGTACTTGAACTTCTTTCTGGCAGTATTTTTTATTTGATCTGGAAGCTCTAGATTTTTACCATGAGATCTCCTGTGATTTCCTTTTGGCTTTTCTTTCAGGAAGTAGTTTATGGATTTGTTCTATCTTTTCTTTGCTTTTTAGTTCTGCTAAATCAGGGCAATTTTCTTTTGTGATTCTTTGAAATAGTGTAATAGTGTCACAAGCTTTGATTTTGTTTTGTTTTTAAATTATGACTTTGAATTCAGTGATTCTTAAATTATCTATCCTTAACTTATTTCTAGGTTAGCCGTTTTTCAAAGAATTTCAAGTTTCTCAGAGAAGAATACAGGAGTTGGCAAACTTTTTTTTTTATAAAGGGCCAAATTTTGTAGGTCAAGAGGCAAAATTGATAGTATTACATATGTACTTATATAACAAAAACTTTTTATTGAACTCTAAATATGATAATTGAATATTTTTTTTTTTGTAATATTGGTCTACTGAAAGAATAGACTTCTGTTTTGGGGGGAGGATTACATTTCCTTTAATTGGAGTTTCAAATTAGTGTTGCCTATCAAAATCCATTGCAAATATTCGTCTGTTAACGCTGATCTATAATGAGATTTTACGTATTTCACCTTTGAAAATGTCTTCGCACAGATAGGTACTGTCAAGGCATTTATTTATAGCATTCTCTTAGATTCTTCTCTTTAATTACATCTTTTAGCAAGTTATTAGGTTGCAGATGAATCACTTCCAATTAAAGATTAGGTGGAAGGTCTTTAATTGCACAATTAAATTGATTTTGAAATACTGAAATTTCTTTTGCCCTCGTAATTGAGGTCCAAAAAACCTTTCTGGAGCTGTAGTTTGAGTTCTGAAAATATGCCACTGCAAATTTGTGTGGGAATCGTGATCTAGCTTTTTGTTTTATCTTTGGACAGTACTGCTTGATGTGATTCGAACAATATTAGTTGTCATAGAACTGACTTTACCTTGACTCTCCTGCACTAAAAGTTTTTCCTGTAAGTTTTTCATGTTAAGTGCTGTTTTGCCTCGTAATTTTAGTCTGAATTCATTAAGCAACATTATCAGATCTGGGAGTAATCATTTTAATTTATAATAGTCCCAGTCTTAGTCTGTTAAAATTGCTATTGTAGTACGAAAATTAGCCATAGACAATATGTTAGCAAATGACCTAATGGATTCCAGAACAACTTTATTTATGGATACTAAAATTTGAATTTCACATAATTTTCATGAGAAATTAAAAAAAAATTCCAGCCATTTAAAAATATTAAAACCATTCTTAGCTTGCTAGTCATGCAAAAACAAGCTGAGGCCCAAGGGACGCTAGTGTGTTCTTGCCTACCAGACTTGAGGATGGGAAAATCTAAGTTAGAACCCTGCCTCAAGTACTTACTAGTTGTACGAGTCTTGATCTCTCTGGGCTTCAGTTTATGCATCTGTAAAATGGGGTGTTA
Source organism: Bettongia penicillata ogilbyi (assembly GCA_023548195.1). NCBI lineage: Eukaryota > Metazoa > Chordata > Mammalia > Diprotodontia > Potoroidae > Bettongia > Bettongia penicillata. The sequence continues at coordinate 9,005,221 of JAJHZJ010000120.1, forward strand.
GACTTGATTACCTATAATAGGTCCTTTCCAGTTCAAAATCTATGATCTTATTATCATTTAAGGACTGCTGTGACCAAAAAAATTCATCCTCTGGTGAACATCTGGTGATGGCTCTCCTCTCTCTCCTTCCTGAAAGAACTGATGCTATCTATAACTGGGCCCACACTGAAAACCTTTACAACTTGGTAGCAAGAGTTTAGAGACTCCCACCCCCTCCTAGGAATTTAGTGGATTTGAACATTCTTTTATTTGTCTTAAACTTGCCTTGTTGTGTTGCAGATTTGACTGCCTTGGGGAATTTTGTGCCCTCTTGGATAGCATTTGTTTTCTATATTGTTTGTGATTTTAATAGGTTCTTAATTATCCACTTATAGTTGTTTTTTAATTTAAAAGTTAATTTTAAAAATGAATAAGGCATTTATTTTTCCACTTTCACCCTTCCCTCTCTCACTCTCCCCAAAAGAAAAAGAAAAATCCTGTTAACTAATATGCATAGTCTAGCAATGGCACCCTTTTTACGCTGAAGGATCAGCTTTGTCAGAGTGACCTAATATGGGGGACATCCCTCCCCAAAATTTGATGCCTTGTTTTCCCCTCTGGCTCGTGTCTTCTTTCTCTTTTTACTCTGAAACTTATTTACGGAGTGGTCTAGAAATCCATTTCTATAACTTCCAATTCCTTAATATCTTTGAGCAGAGTTAACCCGTTTGACAGTCTGGTGAAGCAGAATAATGTTTTTAAATACATACAATAAAATACATAAGATTACAATAGGAAACCAATCGTATTGAAGCACACTTAATGAAATGATGAAAAGGGAGATCCCAGGTTTAGAACTTCTGCCTACTAGCCATGGCATGATGACTGGTCTCAATAAGGCTGGGACTAGATTTGTGACTATTGGTAAAGGAATTCCTTCTCCCTCTGCAGGCTGGCTCCTCTGCCACTTAGCTACCTAGATTTAAAGTTCCCATCCTCTGTAGGAAGCAGACTTTCAGGATGTAGCAGGTCCTGCAGGATGTTTTAAATTTTTGACCAAACTACATAATTAAACAGAATTTTGAGTATTTCTTTTGGCCTAGAGATACTGTGAAAAAAATGACTGAGACACTAAGGGTAAAGTCATCTTGAGTTTCTGTCATCATAATAGCTTTTTATGTCTGCTTCAGGAGGGAAAGTCTACACTAGTCCTGTTGGTGCTTTCTTGGGGTATTGAGTACTGTGTTGTTCTAGGATCTCAAGGCAGTCTCAGGACCAGTAAGGGGCTCCCCAAAATGGTGTGATCCTGGGGCAAAGTCTGATCACTCTCTGTGCTCTGAGCTCTGCAAGTTCCTGACCTGGATTTGGAAATCCTAGAGACCCTAGAAACAGTGGATTGTTGCTGGACTCAGCCATTGTTAGCCAGCTGGGCAGCTCTGCTGGCTTAAAAGGGATTGAACAGTTAGCTCCCCGTTAGTGTGGCATTCTTGCCCTGGTTATTGCCCTGAAGCCTGTGAGGCTTCAGACTGGACTAGAAGCTGGACTCGAGTGGTCAGCTACACAACTGTTGATTGCTTTGAGCTTACTTAATCTTCCTGGGTACACAAGCTAGGGTCTGCGACTGCTTCTTATTTTGGAATGCCACCTGTGGGCTTTGGTCCCCTCCTTGTCTAATTATACCTCCTTGTCTCTAGGTCTCAGCCCGAGTTCAGGTTCAGGATGTGCTGTGGATGGGGACTTCATCTCTGGGAGCAGCACAGGAATCCCTTCCTATTCCTTCGCTCAGGTGTTACTCCCTACACAGGACCAGCTCGGACTCTGCTTCTGACACTGGGATGTTCCGCCTCCAGGATCCCCCAAATGGTATTTGCTGTCCCTCACCCTGGGGTCCCACCTCTACTGATTTGTTGCTGCAGCCTTCTCCCCTTTGTAGCAGCTTCCCTTCCCCTTCCACTGTTCCAGACCTGCTCTGTCTTTCCATTGTGCTTCTTTCCAGCATGTTTCTTTGAGAACAGTCTAGAGAAAGTTCTAAGGTAAACATCCCTGTGTCTTTTCATCACCATGCCTTTTCAGCTTCCTGGATATGTTATTTCAGTTATGTTGGAGAGCCAGAATCACACCAGAAGGCCTGGCTTTGGATCTTGACATAGTTACCTGTTAACTGTGTGACTGGGGAAATTCTCTTAAATTTTGTGGGCCTTGGTTTGAAAGGAAAGTGTTGAAAGTGTTTTTCTCCAAATCTTCTTCCAGCTGTAGGTTCTGTGCACCAGTTTGATTCAAAGAACTTGAGTTTGGGTTTGAGTCCGAGTCTCAGTTTTGTTAAACTGGTTGTGTTGGTTGTTTTTTCTGCTTCCTGGGTTCATTCCCACCTCCATCCACTGCCCATTCCTAGGTAGAAGGACCATTGCCATGCACATAGGGCAGACTTAAGTAAGAGCTGATTCTGTTTTCTAATTTCTGATTTTTAAACTGGTTAAGACCTTGGGGAAAGGCTATTTTTGTTTCCTTTTGTGTCTGTTGAACTGGGGTTGTTAGTGGAGGGACAGGGGACCTTCCTGGGCAGGGGTCTCCCTCATGCCTCTTTCTTTCTCTTTAGTTCCTTCAACTCCCCAAGTACCAGCTGTTCCTTCAGGGGGAAGAACAGGAGATCAGGGGATGGCCATGTCTCTGGAAGCCAGATTGCAGGTAAATTGTAACTCTGTCTATTCTTGAGATTATCATGGTAGCTTCTTCCTTTGTCCTGTCCTGTTCCTCTGACCACAGCAAGTAGTGTTCTGACATTTCAGCACTGATTATGTCTTATGGGATCCTGAACCTTTCCTTCTGTGTCCCTTCCCTAGCTTAGAAACAAATATTGTCCCTCATGTCCTTTGGTGGATGGTGAGATTGTCCCTAGGGCAACGGAATTGCTTTGTTTCAGGACTCCGTGATATTTGAGGATGTGGCCATACACTTCAGTGAGGCAGAATGGTCACATCTCTCCTCTTCTCAGCGGGCCCTCTACAGGAGCGTGATGCTGGAGAATTATAGGAATTTGACCTCTCTAGGTAAGAACCCTATTCTTCCTCATTCGTTGCCCAAAGCTATCACACATTGCTGGATGAATGGTTCTCCGCTTATCACTTGTTAGTGTTTAGACTTAGTTATCTGACTAAGATAGAGTTAGTGATGTGACTCCCGCTTCACTAAGATTGCCAGGTGGGGCTTGTTCTGTTGCTTTGTAATGAGATGGGAATCTCCCCTGGAGGTCTTTCCCTGCGAGGTTCATTCTGTGTAGCTTGGAAGTGCGTACAGCGCATCATTCTTGTTGTCTGCATAAGTCTGTACCTTCCTCAGTACCCCACTTTCTAATCCTTTTTGGTCTTTTTATAGAAGTCATTTTTTTTTTTTTTGTGGAGGCTAATCATCTGTTAGATTTAGCTAGGTATTCCCAGTGCAGATTTTCCACTCGAGAATTTTCAGTCTTCTCCTGTCTGAGGAAATAAGGATAATTGACTTAGGTTTTGTCCCCTGCTCTTCGAGCGCGTAGACCTCAACTTCCTTTCCTGATCTCCCATAGGCTTCCTAGGTATTTTCTTCCTTTCTCCTCAAGACATTGGGTTGAGGTAGGGCTCAGTTCCCTTCTTGATCTTCTTTCATTCCCTTCCCTTTGAACAGCATGTCCGTTTCCCAAACCTGCTGTGATTTCCAAGCTGGAGCAAGCATCTTGGGACCCTCAGGAAGCCCTGGATCAGGAAGATTTAAAAAACCCTTATGCAGGTGAGAAGGAAAACCCTTGGATTTATTCCCTCTTATGGATCTTGTTCTCTTGCCTTTGAGGTCTTGTGGTAAGAGCACCAACCTTGCTGTTGAGACCTTCCACTTGCTAGAAGCTTGGTCTCTTCATCTTTCGAGTGATATCTACTTTGTTGGGTTCTTGTGGGCAAAGTACTGTCAAGGTTTCCAAAGTTCCATAGAAATAAGAGTTATTACTATTATCATTTGTTGTGTTGAAGTCATTGGAGGCTGGAAAATTGGAGGATTTATACTTTAGGAATATTTGATTAAGCACTGTTGAAGAGAGCCTTGAGGTTTCCACTCTTGTGGTAGTAGAGTGTGAGCAGTGTTGCCAAAGGAAGCATGTTCCCCAGCCCTCTGCAGAAAATAGAGCTTGACACTTTCTCTGTTACTTGTTACATGTTTGTCTGGTAATTAAGGCCTGGATCATGTTCCTTAGGTCACATTATATTTACTTGGGTGCAGCAGATCCTCTTAGTCTGCCTCCAAGTTCCAGAAGCCCTGGTTCAAATCTTTTCTTTGTCACTCACTAGCATGTGATTTTGGTTAAGTAAGTAAATTTCCAGTCTTTAATCCTCAGTTTTCTCATGTTCCAGGAGGATGATAATCCTTGAACTCTCTATTTCTGAGAAATTGAGAAAATCAAATTAATTCTAGTGTGTAATTAATTTCATTCTGTATCTCAACTATTTTGTATAACTGCCTAAGTCACGTTTCTGTCTCTGAGTTAAGTTCTCAAAAGTTCAGTGTGCCTGAAAAATCACCATGCTATCTTTATGTCAAAGAAACCTGTTATCTCTGCACCATTCACCTTTCCTTGCCAGGATACAAGTGGACACTAGGAAATCTGTTATCCTGTCCCAATAGCCATCCTTGCAGGAGTCAGGTGGGCACAACCACTCAGCATCCCCTAGCAACAAGTTAGATAACTTGGTCCTACATCTTGTCTACATTTTTTTTTCTATTTATTTATTTTTTTTTACTTCCCTGAACTATAAGAAGTCTTGTAAGTTCCGCCTTGTGATCTTTTTGCCTACTGAGGAATTAGACCTGTTTTGTCTGCAAACTGCAAGCCTTTGGTGTGCTCAGATGTAGTTTCTCAGTTTAATTGCACCAGGTGGTAACCACAGCTTCCAGGGTGGCCTGAGGAACCCTCTGAGAGCTCTCTGTTGTATTTTAACTGAGGGACTTCTTTTCGAGAAACTGCCCTGAAGGTCAGATTTCTTCTCTGTCTCAAATTTATCCCAGCCAAGGAAAGCCTCTACTTCAGTGGAGAAGGATAGCTTTGGGAAATCCCATTAAGAGAATAGGTGGGCCTCCATACTAGTGGAGAAATCTCTGTAAGGGAAGATGGATTCCAGTAGTAGTAGCCAACTGATGAGTTACTTCTTGGAACCAGGGGAAGCTCCCAGTTCAGTCAAGAGTGACCAAGAAGTGCACAATTAGATTACATGAAATGTGGTCTAAAACTGCAAGGGCATTTTTTCACACTTTTGATTAGTGTGCAAATTAAAAGTTTTGAGATTGCTTTTAGAAAATTGTGCACATTAAATTTTTCAGTGAGCAATGAGAAAAAAAATTCCTAGCCAACAAATACTTCTGTTGTATTTTATATATTATACTTGTCCTATTATGAATGCCTTGTAGACTAGTCTTTTCCTGAGACCACCTCAGCCAAAGGAGAAAGAGTAAAAAAAGTTTGATTTTTTTTTTTTGAAAGAAAGTCTCTAGTAGGCATCAGGACAATCTAATACTGACTAAGAAATAGGAAGGGGAATCAGTGGAATAGATTAGGTACTCAATAAATAGGGGCCCCTAATGGATGGAGTACAGGGCCTGGAGCGAGGAAGACTTATCTTCCTGAGTATAAATCTGGCCTCAGACAACTAGCTGTGTGACCCTGGGCAAGTCACTTAACTCTGTTTTAAAATGAACTAGAGCAGAAGGAAATGGCAAACCACTCTAGTATCTTTGTCAAGAAAACCCCAAATGGGACCACAAAGAGTGAGACATGACTGAAATGACTGAACAGCAAACACAGTAGTAAATGACCATTGTGATCTAGTGTTTGATGAATGCTAAGATCCAAGTTTTAGGGAAAAGATTTCACTTTTTGACAAAAATTGCTTAGAAAACTGGAAAACAAGTGTGGCAGAAACTAGGTACAGACCCACATCTCACAATATATACCAAGGTAAAGTCAAAATGGGTACGTAATAATAGACATAAAGATTGATACCATAAGAAAATTAGGAGGGCAAGGAATAGTGTATCTGTCAGAACTGTGGAGAAGGGAAGGATTTATAACTAAACAAGAGAGAGCATTAAGGGATGGAAAACAGATAATCTTGATTATAAAAAGTTTTGCATACACAAAACCAGTACAACCAAGAATAAAAGGAAAGCAAAAAAAAAAAAAATTAGAGCAAGTTTCTCTGATAAAGGTCCCATTTTTCAAGCACATAGAAAAATAAATCAAATTTAATAAGAATACAAGTCATTCCCCAGTTGACAAATGATCAGAGGATGTGAACAGGCAGAAGAGAACTTCTTTTCAGAAAAAGAAATCAAAGCTATCTATAGTCATGAAAAAATGCCTTAAATCCCTATTGATTAGAGAAATGCAAATTAAAACAACTCTTAAGGTACCTCACACCGATCAGATTGGCTAATATGGCAAAAAAATAAAATAAAATAAAAAAAAAGAGGAAAGTGACAGTTGTTGGAGGGATTGCGGGAAAAGTGGGAAACCAATGCCCTGTTGGAGTTGTGAACTGATCTAACCATTTTGAAGAGAAATTTGGAACTAAGCCCAAAGTCTCTAAAAGTCTGTGCATCTCTTTGACCCAGCAAAACCACAACTAGGTCTGTATCCCAAAGAGATCGAAGGAATAGGAAAAGGTCTTGTGTACACAAAAATATTTATAGCAACTCTTTTTTGTGGTGGCAAAAAATTGGAAATTGAAGAGATGCCAATTAATTGGGGAATGACTGAACAAGTTGTGGTATATGATTGTGATGGAATACTATTACTTCATAAGAAGTGATGAGCAAGATGGTTTCAGAAAAACCTGGGAAGGTGTATGAACTGATGCAAAGTGACAGGAGACAGGACATCATGTACACAGTAACAGCAGTATTATTGTATGATGATCCACTGTGAGTGACTTAGCTATTAGCAATACAGTGAAGGACTTGGGATGAAAAATGCTATCCTCCTCCAGAGAATGAACTGAGAGGCTCACTGTGGATTGAACCATGCTTTTTTAACTTTCTTTTTCTTGTCTTTGTTTTCTTTTGCAACCATTTTACTTGACTGTACATGTATAACCCATATCAAAATGCATGTCTTCTCAAGGAGGGTAAGAAGGAGGGAGAGAGGGAGAGAATTTGGAACTTAAAAATTATTTAAAATAATGGTTTAAAATAATTGTTACATGTAACTGAGAAAAATAACATTCTTTAGGAAAAAAAAGTCTCTCATTCTCTTGTGTGCTCTCTCTCTCTCTCTCCCTTTCTAAACTCAGGCCAAGTTACAAGGCAGACAGGAGACACAGATAAAAGGGAATCTTTGTTCCCAGTCTGCAGATTAGAGACTAAATTTGTGACTGAAATATAATTTTTCTACTGTGAATTTCCAAAATGTGGTTTGAATGCTTTCGTAAATGCTGAAATATTTTATTGAGTTTTGGGGTAGCAGAGTTTGTTTTTAGAAAAAATAAGATAAGACTTTGTTACAAGGGAATAGCACTGAGACTTTTTATCTCTCTTTCCTTGAGGAGTGACAGATTTATTATTTTAATGTGAGGAAAGATGTTTATTTCATTAATTAAAAGGGTTGCATTTTAAATTTATCTGATATTTAAGAACTGCCTGTTACCAACTCTTTGCTGTATAGAGAGGAGCTTGTTTAAATTAGGGAGTAGGTAGAGAATAAGTAAAATTTAATTTGGAAGAATGTTTTGGTGTCACTGCTGTATTTTCTTCTTGTAAATGACATAACAACCAAACGATTAGGTAAACTGTGAAGTCTTTCTAAAACCCCAAAGAGTTTTATAGCTCTTTTTATAGGTATTTTGAATTAAAGATATATGCTAAATTGTAACAAAAAATATTCAGTGGAGTAAAGATTAGGTTTGTAGATAGTCTGGGATATGGGTGGCATTGCATCAGAATATAAAAGAAACAGGATGGGTGCAGATTTAAAGGGCTTCAGTCACATTCCACTGAAGGGAAAGAATTTAAACAAATAAGAGTGTGAGATGAGAATGGAGAGAAAGTTCAAGAAGGTTGTAGTCTGTACTGACTGTGAAGGGAGGTTTTGATCTTGGTGAGATAATGATGAGAAACTATAAGTGATTATTCTTTTATAAAATTTAATTCTTCTGTAATTATTCTTTATGGTATGGAAACTACAGTAATCTTATTTGCAGCATGAAATTATTTGAAGATAGTGTGCTAAAATTCTATTCTTGAAGGACCATTAGAACATATTTTAATAAAGTCCTCCTGGACCGTAAAAGAGGCAGATGAGAATATAAGACTGCCACTTTAAATCTTTGGCAGTAAACTAACTGAAAGCAGCAACTCCTATAATGGGAAGCGATTAGCAGTAAATGACCCTTGGGAAAATTGAGATGCTGTCTGTTATCATTTGTACGTATAGATCCAGATGTGATTGAATTGATTGTGGTCTAATTTTAAGGGAGATGTGTTCTCCTGTTAGGATGGTTAGGATAGTTGACCCTTTATAGGTAAATCAGGTCTTAATGGAAAAGACACTTAATAACTGGCAGTAAGGTGCTTTATTTAAAGGTTGCAAAAGTAAGGTTTTTTTGTCAGTTTTTTTTTTTTTTTTGGAGGGGGAAAGGCCAGCAGTTGGGGTTAAGTGACTTGCTTGAGGTCGCTCAGCTAGTAAGTGTCAAGTGTCTGAGGGCAGATTTGAACTCAGATTCCCCTGACTGTAGGGCTGGTGCTGTATTCACTGCACCATGTAGCTGCCTCCACTAAGTTTTGTTAAAAGTGTAATTGGATCAGATTTGCTTTATACTGGTCTTGAATTCCAATAGTATAAAATGCAAAAGGTGGTAAGAGGATGCTTTTCTGTGTAAGATAATTTGGAAATGCATTTCACCAAGTTGATGTCATTTGACTGGCAACAGGTTTTCGTTTTTATATTTTAAATATGTAATATTGTGTATGTTATTATGCTTCTAAATTTTCTTTTATCGTAAATTTTGGGAAATTATGGTGTAAGAGATGCTGTTAAGAGGATGATGCAGTTTTATTATTGGAACTTTTTTGTTTTGATTTGGATGCTATGAAATTATGAATTATCAGAGTCTGTTACCATAATGTTTAAATCTGCCAAACATTTAATTGGGCATATTTAAAGGGGAAGAACAATAATTGTGGGAAGAGGGGGGGAAAAGACTTTATAAAATCTCATTTATAAACTTGCCAGGTTTCTTGGGACCATCTCTTTTGGCAAAGTCATAAAATCTTAGCCCTGTGGAAGAACTTGCTAAATGTTGTAAAGTTCCAAAACAATGAATTTTGCAAAAATTACTGAGAGTTTTTGAGAGAATTACTGAGAAAATAGGATCCCATCTTCCATTACCAACACTTCTGGCAAAAGAGGAAGAGAGACAAGCTTGTAGGTAGAAGTGATTTATGTGATTTGTGATTATGAAAATAGAATTACGCGTGGAATAGCATATACTGAAGTTATATCTTGAGCTAATTTAATTTAGTCTTTTTGCCTTAAGGGATTAATATGCAATACCTTAGCCAGTATTTTTTCTGTGTTTTTTAATAGTATATTCACTGTTTTTGATGGTATATGCACCATTTTTGGAGAATTTTCTTTATTTCTCATGGTTTTTATACTAGGATGAGTCTAAACTCAAGGACCAAAGGATATTGAGTGATTTATTTAAAGGTCTGGTAAACTTTTTGTTGTTAACAACATGAGAGAAATAGTGATAACAGGAATGTTTTCCTCCTGGTTACTCGGATGCTGCACGATTGACTATTCCAAGAAAAGTCACCTATGACTCTTACCTAAAATCAAACAGAACTGAGTATGCTTTATCCTCTTATACCTGGTTAAATCACTCTTTACCCTCAGGCTCAGGCCTGGAGGAACATTCTTAATGTTACAATCAGGCCCCTCCTTTTTTTCTTTTATAGCAAATTTCTGTAATCTGGGCAATTAACTGTAGAAGTTTTGTTGTTGCAATACTAAATCTACTAACTGATTAATACTAAAACATCTGAGTTACTGTAATAGAACTCAAGTAAAAAACATTTTATTTTTTTTAAATATTAAGTTGTGAGCAGTTTCGTATCCTTAAGCAATTAATTGAATGAATTCTTGGGTTTGCCACCCCCTTGCTGATAGTGATGACATCTTCCTAGGAGGGGAATTAAGACAAAGCTGCAAAGATTTCCTAATAAGGTAAATAGGCAAAAAATTTCTAATATTTTCTAATTAAAGGAAATAGTAATCTTTGAGAAAAAAACGGGATTAGGCTTTTCTCTAAGAACCAGAATATATAAATATATATAATTGGCTTCCAAATATTTATTTTATTTGTTTTCAGTTTTTTTACTGTTACTTCCATATATCTTAGATTTTTTTCCCCTTTCCTTCCTGAGATGGTATGCAATCTTATATAAGTTCTACATATACATTCTTATTAAATATATTTTCACTTTAGTCATGTTGCAGAGAAGAATTAAAATGAATGGGAGAAACCATAAAACAAAACAAAACATAATACAAAAGAAAATGATTTGCTTCATTCTGTGATCCAGTTCCATAGTTCTTTCTCTGGATGTGGAAGGCATTTTGCCTCAAGAGTCCATTGGAAATTTTTTAGATCCTTGCATTGCTGTGAAGGACTAAGTTTACTGGAAAAATTCCTCACACATTGTGGTTATTGCTGTGTACAGAGTTCTCCTGTATTTCCAGCATCAGTTCATATAAGTCCTTTCAGGCCTCTCTGAAGACTTCCTGTTCATCATTTCTGTTCATCATTCACAATAGTATTCCATTACATTCACATACCACAACTTGTTCAGCCATTCCCCAATTGATGGGCATCCCCTTGATTTCCAGTGTTGGGCCACCACAAAGAGAGCTGCTATAAATATTTTTGTACATGTGGGACCCTTTCCCATTTTTATGATCTCTTAGGGATACAGTCCTAGAAGCAGTATTTCTGGGTAAAAGGGTATGTACATTTTTGTAGCCCTTTGGACATAGTTCCAAATTACTCTCCAGAACGGTTGGATCAGCTCATAGCTCCACCAGCAATGAATTAGTGTTCCATCTCTCACACATCTTCTCTAGCATTTATCATTTTCCTGTTTTGTCAGGTTAGCCAATCTGATAGGTATGATATGGTACCTCAGAGTTGTTTTGATTTGCATCTCTCTAATCAATAGTGGTTTAGAGCATTTTTTCATATGACTTTAGATAGCTGAAAATTGCCTGTTCCCATCCTTTGACCATTTATCAATTGGAGATGACTTGTATTCTTGTAAATTTGACACAGTTCTCTATATATTTTCCAAAAATTTCTGATGGAATAATAAGTTTTAAAAATTAGATCAAGGATTTTACATATAAAATTGCATTAATTTGTGTGTGTGTTTGTGTGTGTGTTCGTCCTTTGTTGCTAAAAAAGACCACACCATCAGAGAAATAACGGCATGACTTGCACTTGACTTTGTTTTGAGTGAGGGAGGGCTGTGCAGGTCACCAGCCTCACTTCTCCTCCAGAGCCATCTCAATCCAGTGACCAAATAATCATCAGGATGACTGGAGATGTCAGGATGAGGCAATTGGGGTAAAGTGACTTGACCAAGGTCACACAGGTAGTGAGTGTCAAGTGTCTGAGGTGGGGTTTGAACTCAGGTCCTCCTGACTCCTGCACTGGTGCTCTAGCCACTGCACCACCTAGCTGCCCATTAATAATTTTAAAGAAACTTTAAATCAATTTTTCCCTATTGAGGTAACTGCTAATTTAAAGAGACAAAAGGGCCCATTTTCCAAGTCAGGCCCTCTTTCACTCTGTTGCTCGCAGTATCTGTGTCAACAGGTACAGGGTGTAGGTAAAGACAGAAGCAGCAAGCGGTGTGTAACAGCTGAAACTCTCTGAAATTTACATGAATCATGGGGCCTTAATTTCATGCTGTTCTTGTTAGTAAGACCAGAACCAAAAGGCTTGAGCAGGTTTTTCACCACATGAATACTTAGTTACTGTAAAACCAAATTTTGAATGTTGTTCTAAGTTGCATTGGGTAATCTCTGCAAGTAACTTGGAACCAGAGAAGCAAATCTTCAAGGAGGAGCCTTCTTAAGAGCTGCCCTGAGAGAAAGTCTTATTCCAGAATATTCAAAAGATGTTTCCAGGGATCGCCTCTGGGGCTTAAGATGTAATGGGCTGATAAAAGGACATTGGGAGTGGATACCAGGAGACTTGACTTTTTTTTAATAGTGATGATCATCATCCTATTACTTTGGCCTTTTGTTCATGGTGTTAACGTTTGCTGAGTTTTATTGTTTGCCTCAGTGATGTTTAAATCTCCCCTCTCAAAAAGCCTTCTCAGGAGTTTGAATCTTTCATTTAAATTTGAGAAATTGGTTCAGGGCACAAGTGAGTGGAGCTCCCCGCTCCAGGTGGAGGTAGATTCTTTAGCTTTTCTTCCTGTGGCTCAGGGAGAGGTTTGTATTAAAATTAGTGAGTCTTGTTCATACATTAACCAGCCAGGAGAAATTGTGAAAAACCTATATAAGATCCAGCAAGTTATAGGAGAGATACCCCCAAGCGATCCCTGCTGGAACCCTTATTCTTTGTTCACTTGGTTACAGGGAAATGGCCTGTGAGCCCCCCCTTGGTAAGTGGACCCTTATTGCCCTCTGCTTTATAGTCCTATTTAGACTTTGTATTAGTTATCACGCTTGCACCAGAAAGGCTTATATTAAGCATAAGCACTGCTGATACTATGTTTAAAATCTCATAGATTTATTTTATAGATGAGCAATCCATAGGAGACATATCTTCCATAGGTAAGAGGAGGGAATTAAGAAATTGAGAAAATTAAATTGATTTTAGTTTGTAATTGATTTCTTTCTGTGTCTGCGCTGACTGCCTAAGTGATGTTTCTTTGTCTCTGAGTTAAGTTCAAAAGAGTTCAGTGTTCCTGAAAATCACTGTGCTATCATTATGTCAAAAACACCCATTATCTCTGCATCACTAGCTTTTCTTGCCAGGATACAGTGGACACTAGGAAATCTATTATCTCTGTACCATTAGCCAGTCAGCATCCCCTAGCAACAAAGAAAACACTGTCATCCTTTCCACCAGTAGAAGTTAGATAACTTGGTCCTGCATCCTGCCTATATTTTCTTCTATTTGTATTGTTACTTCCCTAAACTACAAGAAGTCTTTCTAAGTCCTACCTTGTGGTCTTTGTGCTTACTGAAGAATTAGACCTGATTTGTTTGCAGATTGCAAGCCTTTGGTAATAAATCACTTTGCTCAGGCTTAGTTTCTCAGTTCAATTGTGACACCCAGAGATTTTGTATAAAAGGTACTGTGTAAATCCTAAAATGATCTAGAAGTGATCATTTTTATTATTCTTCTATTGTACCCTTGGTTATTATTTACCAATTTTTGGTTCTTCATGTCCCATATTTCCTGTGTAGGATGTATTTCTCCCGGGTGGATAGAGCATCAGTATAGGAGTCAAGCGGACCTAAGTTCAAATCTCACCTCAGACACTTGACATTTACTAGCTGTGTGACCTTGGGCAAGTCACTTAACCTGAATTGCCTCATCCTGGGTCACCTCCCGTCATCCTGATGAATATCTGGTCACTGGATTTGGAATGGCTCTGGAGAAATGAGGCTGGTGCCCTCCTCACTCAAAACAATGTCAGGTGAAAGTCATGTCATCATTTCTCTGATGGCATGGTCTTCTTTGGCAGCAAAGGATGAACACACATACTTCTCCCACTTCCTTTTCCTCATGGGCTCTTTCTCCATCAGACTATAAGACTTGACTTGTTCTTTCCAATCTCCTTTTTCCCATTTTCAATATTTCCCCATCCTTTCCACTGAATGAGTGAATGAAAAAGCATTAAGCCCTAGGCCTAAAGCAAAAAAAATAAACAAATGTAAGACAATGCCTGCTTGCTCTCAGTGAACTCATTCTAATGGGGGAGAAAACATATAGAGAAAGTTTTAGCCGCAAGTCATATGGAAAGGTCCTTAGGACACCGATCAGATGGTAATACACCTTTTTAAATGTCCTTTCCATTAAGGAAACCATTTCACTTTCTGTGATGTTGAGCTATTTGACTGTGTCAAGGACTTTAATGTATAACTTTTTTCCTTTTTTTTCTTTTGAGTCTTCAGTAATTGTATCCTCGGGAGGCAGGAGCTACATATAGCCTCTGCAGAGAAAGCTGTAGGTTCCAATTCTGTTAGATTTACCTTCCCTCAGTTATTCTATAAATGACTGTCCATCCACTTGGAGTTGATGGTCATTTATGATGATCAGATTGTGTGCTTATTGTGGGCAGGGACTCTCTTTTGCCTTGGTTTGTGTCCCCAGCGCTTAGTACAGTGCCTGCCACAGAGTAGTCTCTTGATGTTTATTGGACTGAACTGAATGGAAGGTGTGGATTGAATCTTGTTTTTTACCATATTGGTATCTACTTTTCCCAATAGCTTTTATTGAATGATAAGTTCCCTTCCCAAATGTATATCCTTTGGTACCTTTCCACGTTTTATATGATCTGTTGTCCATATTGTCAAGCTCTTTTTATATTATCTAAAAGCCAGAGAAGCTAATCTTGGTTTTAGAAGGCCTGGGTTCAAGTCCTCCCTCTGACACATACTTGCTATGTGACCCAGGGCAAGTGATTTAACTCAAAACAATTGCTGATCTGCATTAGTATAGGGAGTTCACTTAACCTTAAGGAACACCAGGAGTTCCTTAAGCCTATAAAATCATAAGTCCAGCCCTCCCCACACCCCCACCAAAAATAAAAGACATGCATACTTAGAACATTTTCTTATGTGTTGATACTTTTTCCATCCTTTATTAGAGTATGTGACAATTCTTGAATTTCCTTTAATTCTAGATGGTGAATCCCATGATGAGGATGAGAAGTTGACTGTAAATCAGGAAATTGCTAAAGAAGATTCTCAAGCATCGTCTCTGGGAGGTCTCCGGACCAGTCTTCCCGAGCAGCCTCATTTTGAAGAGTCTTATGAACACAAGAACAAGAGGGCGAAGCAGGGGGAAAATTCAGCTCTGGAGATAGTGAAGAGAAAAGAGAGAGATTTCAAGTATGTGACAGGCAGAGATGCAAAAGCCACCTCAAGGGAGACAGGTGAGAATTTTGAGAGACAGTTAAGCTCAAATCTTCTTAGTCATCAAAGAGTTCCCAAACTAGAGAAAGCCTACAAATGTCATGAGTGCAGCAAATACTTTAGACATAATTCAGACCTTTTTCAACATCAAAAGACTCATAGTGGAGAGAAATCCTTGAAACATAGTGAGGTTGGGAAAGCATCCAGGCATACTTTAGGACTTGATGAAACTCAGGGAATAAAGGGTGAACATACCTATAAATGCAAAGACTGTGACAAATCCTTTCATCATCGCTCCCATCTTGAACACCACCAAAGACTGCATACACGGGAGAGACCATATAAATGTAAAGAGTGTGGGAAGACCTTCAGGTGGAGCTCCAACTTCGCTCGACATAGAAGAATTCACACTGGGCCAAAACTCTATGAATGCCAAGAATGTGGAAGAGGCTTCACTCGAATATCCCAGTACATTATTCATCAGAGAGGTCACTTTGGGAAGAAACTCCACCTAAGTAATAGATACAGTAGAACTTTCAGGCACATCTCAGCATTTAATAAGCATAGGAAAGTTCATACTGAGGAGAAATGCTATAAATGCAAAGAATGTGGAAAAACTTTTACAAGAAACAGAACCCTTCTTGATCATCAGACAATTCATACTGGAGAGAAACCCTATAAATGCAGAGAGTGTGGGAAAACTTTTACAAGAAACAAATCTCTCCTTGATCATCAGAGAATTCATACTGGGGAGAAACCCTATAGATGTAAAGACTGTGGGAAAACTTTTACAAGAAACAGGAGCCTTATTGAGCATGAGAGAATTCACACTGGGGAGAGACCCTATGAATGTGTTAAGTGTGGGAAAGCCTTCAATCGTAAGTCATACCTTTTTCTTCATGAGAGAACTCATAACAAAAAGAAACCTTATAAATGCAATATTTGTGGGAAAGACTTTAGGTGGGGCTCAGGTTTTGCTCGACATCGAAGAAGTCATGCTGAGGAGGACTATGGTGAAGATAAGGAGCAAAAGAGAATTTTTCGTCACAGTTCTGACATTCAACACAAGGAAATTCGTACTGAGAAGAAGTCTCATATATGTCATGAATGTGGGAAAGCTTTCACTCGGAGGAGAACCCTTATTGATCATCAGAGAATTCACACTGGAGAGAAACCCTATAAGTGCAGTCAATGTGGAAAAGCTTTCAGTTGTAAACCATACCTTATTGTACATCAGAGGACTCATATCTTTAAAGGTCATCAGAAAAATCACCTTGTGAAGAATTGCTATGAATGTAGTCAATGTGGAAAAACCTTTTCTCAGAAGTCAAAACTTATTTTACATAAGAGATTTCATATGGGGGAACAACCTTATAAATGTAGCATCTGTGGGAAAGGCTTCAGGTGGGAGTCAAACTTCACTCAGCATCAGAGAAGTCACACTGTGATGAGACATTATAAATGTCAAGAATGTGGTAAAGTCTTCAGCCGGAAAGACAGACTAACTGAACATCAGGTGGTTCATAGTGGGGAGAAGCTCCTCAAAGATCAACAGGGTGGTGAACCCTTCAATAGGAATACCAGACTTTTTGAGTGTCAACAAAAACGTGATCATGAAAAACCTTATAAATGTGATAAATGTGGGCAGTCCTTCAGCTGTGCCTCAGTCCTTAACTTACATCTGAAAATACATACCAGGGAGAAATCCAATGAAAATGATAGTACAAAAACCTTTTTCCAGAACTCAAGTCTTACCTCACATCAACAGTTCCATGTTAGAGAGAAAGTCTATAAATGTAACATGTGTGAGAAAGCCTTTCCTAAGAAATCCCAACTTATTATGCATGACAGATTTCACACTCGAGAGAGACCCTATAGATGTAATATATGTGGGAAAAAGTTCAGATGGAGCTCCAACTTGTCTCGACATCAGAAAAGCCACCCCGAGTAAATTGTGAAGTAAGGATTTTGTAGTTCTTGTAGCCACTGGTACAAAAGACAGCTCTGCTGAGGAGGTCTCAGCTGTGTCATTGATTCTGGGAAGGGAGGATTGATAGCTGATTTTCCTGAAGGGCGGTTTCCATCACCCTCATGAACAGATTTAAGAATTCCCTATATCTATCAGGAAGCTTGTTCAAGAGCGGTGTTTGTAAGATTATGGGAGAGATTTTAAGCCTGTTTGTGGTGAAAGCAGATCATAACTAGCATCAGGGAGATGTGTCTTTCACCCTTCCCTTTTGACACTACCTGTATAACACTGGGCAAGTTGCTTAGACTTTGTAAATACAGTTCTTTCACTATCTAATTGATTCTGTGTTGCACTTTTTACACTTGGAGAATATCTGAAAACTCACTAGTATTATAGTGATATACGAGCCAGTGCAAGGAATTACAAAATCTAAAGGTGGGGATAGGCTGGGGGATGGAGATGTATGGAGTGTTCAGGCAAAGGAAAGAGTTGTCCGTTAATCTGAGAGGGAACTCAATGGAGAGGGGATTGAATTGGTTTCCCTACAAACTTAATTTGTTTTTTGACCTAGAGAGAAGTCTGAATTTGAATGAAAAGAGTTAGACTTTCTTTGGGGGGGTGGGGGTAGTGAGGTTGAGATGTGCATGAGGGGGTGACCCTGTCTCTTATTAATACTCTGACCCTAATTTTTTGGTCATCAAAAATACAATTTAATATTTAAAGACGTGGTTTGATGGCAAGGAGTACCATCACCTTCCTCCCTTTGACTTGGTATTCTTATTTCCTCTGACCCTTGCCCTTCCTGATGCCATTTTAAAATTAATTTCATTATTAGCATTTATCTTCAGCCTTATAATGCTGTTCTTTTGTAGTTTTGACTTAGGAAGTTACTACTGACTTCAGTGTTTCCTTGGACAGGTTCAGGCCTTCCCATCTGAGTCATTTGAGGGAATTAGAACATAGTGCTAACAAAGTTTGTATTCTTTTATGGGCCAGTTGTATTAAATGATAATTTTCAATTGACATATTTTCACTGTATTATTATTCAGGATTAGCATTTATTAAAATTAAATTTCTAACAGAAGCCATCTTTGATTTATTTTCAAGCGTCCTCTACTTTCTTTTTTTTTGATCCTAGACACACATTTTTTTCCTATACCCTGTCACAGATTTTCCATAACCATCTCTTATTTGCATATCAGTTATTTGCTACTGAGGTTTAAATGCAAATATCACATGTGAAGGAAGTGTATATAGAACTAAAAAAATTAGTGGTAGTGGGCAAATGTATTAATCAAACATATTAGGAAAATTGAGAAATTTTTTGTTGTATATATTACATGAAAGCTAAATTTGCAGCAGTATGCATATTAAACAGTCAACACATTGGTGCAGCTTCTAACCTAATCAGACATTTTACACCCCTTTTTTCAAATTTTTGTTTCATAGGAAAGTATAAGAATCTACAACAAAATTCCCTGGAAATCTTAAAACTGATAAACCACTCTTTAGGGTTTCTGTCTCCTTCCACGTAAGGCTGTTTGACCTGGAAAGACTTGTTTCTCATCAGATAATATGTATGGGATCTAACTGCATCCGTGAGCTCTCTTAGGCATCTTCTTCCTCTTCTTGACCTCAAAATGGCCCCAGTAAGCTGTCATGTGATGTGACTATCTTCAGGCCCTTATGGAGACCTAACTGCTTTCCAGAAACCATTGCAAGCCCTTGCCATCCTTTCTAGCATAGGTTGTATCTTAATTCATTACCACCAACAACAACAACCAACAGCCTTGTCTTGGAGAGGGAATCAGAATCATTCCCCACACTGCTATCTCCAGAGTTCCCCTCCGTGGCCATCTGTCACCAACTTCCCCCTCTCCCACCTTTGAAGTTCGCTATCCAAACAGACCCCAGTATTGATCCTGATGGCCATTACCTACCTCACCGCCTTTGCATTCAGTTTCTGGTTCAAAGCCTTCCTTTCCTGAGATTATCTTAGGGGACTTCAACATACAGGTTGATTTTTCCTTTAAACATCCTGCTCTTCCCGTCTCTTCAACTTGTATAACCTACTCTACCTTGGCCACTAAAAGGGACAGCCACACACTTTATCTTAACATCATCTACAAGTATTTCTCCTCTAAGATGAATAATTATGACGTTCTTTTCTATGACTATAACCTGTTATAACATGCCTGTCTCTTCTGCATCCTCAACATCACCCTTAGTTCCTCTTCCTCTCAGTGCTCTCCTGAGCTGCATTGGCGTCACTTTCCTCCCATTTCTAACTGGACCTTATAGTTAGCCAGTCCAGCATTACAGTCTGTGTTGCTGTGTGCCATGCCCTTTTGGTCATGCCTCGCCAAATTCAAACCTTAATTGATCTCACCATCTGCCTCACTTGGTCTTACTTAAATCCCATTTAATGGGCCTGGAGAAAGTCATACAATTATGTTGATGGTGCCCTCTACATATTTATCTCATCTCTACTGGGCACTCCAGCATGCAGTCTTTGTTCTCTGATTCTCTACTGCAGTCTTCGTAGTAAACCTTTCTCAAGCATCCCATGATACTCTCCCTTAGTCATCTATTTTTGATGTACATGCCATTTTAATTTATATATTTTTATTTGCTGGAAGCTCCTTTTCTACATCCTGATACCCCTTCACATTACCATTTTCTCCTTTAGTCTATAATAAAGTGGGTCTTCTCTTCACCAAGCCCAGCCTCTCCCATTCCTTCCTCCCCCATTGCTTCCCTTTATTAATCCTTTATTAATCATTCCTATAATTATCTCAATCCAGCTTACTGGTTCTTTTTTTGCCACCCACAAACACATCCAGGCCTTCCCAATCCTTAGTACAGAACAGAATCCCTTAAGGGGACTCAGCCATCTCTTAAAGCTATCCTGTATTCTCTGTTTCAAGCCAAATGACTGGAATCATTCCTTTTTTCCTTTCTGTTTCCACTTCCTCATATTGTTTTTGACCCAAACAGCTTTCTATGAAGTTATCAATGATCTCTTGGTCGCTAAACCTAAATGGCCTCATTCCTCATTCTTGGTTCCTCTGTAGCATTGGACCACTCTGTCCTGAGTACTTCACAGGTTTTGGAAACACTGTTCTAAGATTTACCTGTCGAACTTGCCTTCAGTCTCTTTCACTGGTTCATCATTTATATTCAGCGTTGTTCCCCTAATTCTCCCTCCCTGTCCTTTCCAAAAACTCCACCACCACCTCTGCATGTCTCAAGATTGTCTTGGGTTTTACTCTTTCTACACTTTGGTGACTTCACTAGCTTTCTTGAATTTATTATTTCAATGCAGATGATTTAGATCTATATGTCCTATCCTGGTCTCTCACCTGAGTGCCAATCTTGCATCAGCAATTGCATAGTAGAACATTTCCAACAATGGGCATCTCATTTCCAGAACAACTCATTTTCCTCCTAAAGCTCACACACTTCCAGATTCCATTTCCCTGTGAATTTAGGAACCTCAAAAATGAGCATTTCCATATACAGAGTGGAACAAAAAAGACAATATGAAACCGTGTATTTCTTCTGTTTCATTCCATTACTTATATGTGTGTGTGTGTGTGTGTGTATATATATGTGTGTATATATATATATATATATATATATATATATATATGTAGTAAATTCAGAACTACTTGTCTGCTTCCTTGTGAACTCCTGCTTGTGCGCTACTTTAAATGTTTCAATGGCCTTTCCCCCCAGTTTTTTGACATCATTACTAAACCACCTTTTCCACTCTACCCTCCTCCCAATAAAAATGAGGGGGGCAATCCCCTTAAACAAGCATAGTAAGCACAGCATCCATACTGTAGCTGTATTCCTTCTGTACCTTGAGTCTATCACTGTCAGCAGTTGGGTAACATACTTATTTAATCATAGGAGCAGCCTCTGGTAATGTGGTTGGTTATTGAGTTGATCATAATTCTTGAGTCTTTTGAAGTTGCTCTCCACAATGAAACTGTCATTGTATAAACTGTTCTGGTTCTACTATTTTCATTCTGTGTCAGTTCAGATCAGGATTTAATGAAATTGTTTCTCATCATTTCTGACAACGCAATAATAATTCCACCATATTCATAAACCACAGTATGTTCAATTGTTCCTTACCTGAATTGAATCCCTTAGATTCTAGCTTTTTCCCACCTTATAATTCTCTTTTCAGGATATAGAAATTTGTTTTACTTTTGGTTATTTCCTCCATGATATATCCTCTCCCTCCTTGATCCCTCCCTCCATTCCAGCTTGTTTTCCTGTTGAGTTTGATGTATTTCTACACTAAAGTGTGTGTGTGTGTGTGTGTGTGTGTGTGTGTGTGTGTGTGTGCGTGTGAATCTCTGTTCATTTCAGATACTGGTAAGGATCATCTGATAAGTATAGGATTATATACAATTTTACAGAATAATTTATTGCTTGTGTAGAGTCAAATCTAGACACCAAAGTTGGAGGGAAATTAGAAGTTATGAAGTGCAAAAAACAGCAGTCACCAAGAGAATGCACACACATAGGCAGTCTGTGTGGTACTGTAATTACAGTGTCTGGGAAATGGGGTTTTAGACCCAGGGGTAAAGAAGTGAGGGACTTTGCAGGTGTCTCCAAGGTGTCTCCAAGTTATCAGAGGGGCACACAATTAAAACATTCCACGTTGTTTGGGGAAATTTGTGACATCTGTTAGTAAGAGCTTTGGCTGTTGCAAGGGGCCAGACCTTCATGTCAGGAAGGACCAGGGACAAGATGGAGGGACTTTATAAAACTGAGTCACTTTCATTGCTTTGCTACCTCCAATTCCCCATTTTGAGACTATTAATAATCTTACAATTTGTTTTTTAAATCCGTACCAGTTCCAAGCAGAAATGATATTCACTTTATGGAATAGGTAACAGGTTCATAACACAGAACTAATACAACAAGGAAAATAAAAATAGGGTGAATAATGAAATTCAATATAACTAGCTTTGAGAGTGTCCAGTCTTAGGTAATGTCCATGATCTTCAGGTATCTGGCAACCATCTCTACATTTCTCAGATATTTATGGATGGATCAGGGCAGGTTTGTGGAGGTATTTATTTCCTTGACCATCACCAGGTTCCAGGTTACTTGTGGAGATTCACTGCTAAAGCCTGCTAATGATAAGACAGAATAATTTTATAAAACTCAACAAAATCCAATCAGATTGACCTTCCAGTTATTAGTTAATGTAGCAAAAACCCAGGCCAGACCTTATGGAGCTAACCTTATAAACAACAGAGCTAGAGAAAGAACATAAAAATAGGCTACTGAACAGACAATTCAGACATAAAGGGTGATACCATAAACAAATTAGGAGAGCAAGGAATTGTTTGCCTGTCAAATCTGTGGAAAAGGGAGGAATTTATGAGTAAAGAGAGAACATTATGAAAAGCAAAATTGATAATTTTTGATTACATTATATTAAAAAGGTTTTACACAGACAAAACCAATGCAACCAAGATTAGAAGGGAAGCAGAAAGCTGGGAAACAATTTTTACAGCCAGAAGCTCTGATAAAATCCTCATTTCTAAAATACATAAAGAACTGAGTTGATAAATGGCCAAAGGCTATGAACAGGGAGTTTTCAGAAGAGGAAATTAAAGCTGTCTATAGTCATATGAAAAAATGCTCTAAATTACTATTGATTAGAGAAATGCAAATTCAAACAACTCCGAGGTGCCACATCACACCTATCAGATTGGCTAATGTGACAAAACAGGAAAATGATAAATGTTGGAGAAGATGTGAGAGAATTGGACCAGTAAGTTCATTGTTGGAGTTGTGAGGTAACCCAACCATTCTGGAGAGCAATTTGGAACTATGCCCAAAAAGCTACAAAAATGTGCATACCCTTTGATCCAGCAATACCACTTGTAGGTCTGTATCCCAAAGAGATCATAAAAATGGGAAAAGGAGACACATGTACAAAAATACTTGTAGCAGCTCTTTTTGTGGTGGCCAAGAATTGGAAATTGAGATGGTGTCCATCAATTGGGGAATGGCTGAACAAGTTGTGGTATATGAATGTAATGGAATACTATTGTGCTATAAGAAATGATGAGTAGACAGACTTCAGAAAAACCTGGAAAGAAGTGAGCAGAACCAGGAAAACACTGTGTAATGAGCAGCTTTAATAGGCTTAGCTCTTTTCAGCAATGCAATGATTTAAGACACTTCCAAAGGTGTCATGATGGAAAATACTATTCCCATTCAGAGAGAGAACTATGGAGTCTGAACACAGATCAAAGTACACTATTTTCTCTCTTTGTTTTCTTTCTCATGGTTCTTTGGTTCTAATTCTTCTTTACAACACGACTAATGTGGAAATATGTGTAATATAATTGTACATAGATAGCCTGTATCAAATTGCATGCCATCTTGGGGAGGGAGAAAAATTTAGAACTCAAAATCTTATAAAAGTGAATGTTGAAAAGTAAAAATAAATAAATTTTAAACAAAACAAAACAAAAAACAGTAATGTACCTTATATTTGCATCCTATTTTAGCAGTTCAGAGGTGCTGGGATATTGTAAAGACAAGATTCACTATAAATAAGTGCTATGGTTAGAGAGATTTTCTATGAAAGAAAGAGGGGAGGGAGCATGGTTGTAACAACATCAAGACTGTTCCTCCAGGTCTAAGCCTGAGGACACAAGAGTGACTTAACATAGATATAATGGATAAGGCACCCTTAGTTCTCTTTTATTTCAGGTGTCATAATTAACTTTTGGAAAGGTCAAACAAAGCAAAGTTCCATGTTATTAATATAGAGAGCATCATAACCAGGCTCAGGATTAACCAGATGGGAAGCAATCCTTTTCAAACACGATGGGGAAACTGGGCCAAGGGGTTCTTACCTTTACTTATGCAACGTTGTCCCTTCACCTTTGCTAGACATGGACATCCACCTTAGCAATTCTCAGATCATACTTCCTTTGAGCAGGTGGTGACATTTCCCTTGAATGGTGAAATGACTAATTTGATCATTCAGTTATACCTGAATTCAAAACTCAGAACAATATCAAATTACAATACCAAAAGATTTTACCTCAGCAAGATTCATTAACCACAGCTTAGGGCTTAGATTCTTTCTCTCATGTTGTTGCAATAACAGTAAAAAATAAGTTTACCAGATTGTTGGGTTTTTTTAATTCATTCAACATGCTTTACTTCCTTTTATTTTCTTCTTGAGTTTAAAGTCATCCTGGTCCAGAAGTCAATCATGAGAAATTAAGAAGATAATTCCATTCTGGAATTCCACATAGATAGTGAGTATATGATAGTTCACTCAAAACCCAGAAAAATACTGACTACTTAGTCTAAGTCTCCAGACTAACAGATACCATTTTTTAAGGTATTTTATATTAACCCCTTGAGTAAAAAATAAAATATCACTGTGATTTGTTGAGACTCAGTAGACTTAAGAAATAACTTTAACATAAATTATTCCAGATATAACTTCACAATTTCATAATAATCTTATCATAAAATCACTTCTATATTGAAAGCAAACTTGTAAGTATCCCTCAACTCCCCTTTTCTCTCCCCCACTGCCTTATGGATAAATGTTTGTGATGGAAGGGAGGATCCCAGTTTCTCAGTAAATTAATTCATTATTTTAGAATTTCACAACATTTAACAAATTTTTTTCCCAGCGCTGATAAGATTTTGTGATCTTGCCCAAGTTGAAGGTGCCAAGGAACCTGACAAGTTTATAGATAAGGAAATTTTACAAGGTCTTTGTCTTTACAGATGAGGAGATTTTACAAGGTCTCTCTCTCTCTTTAAACTTTTTCCACAAAGCAATTAAGATTTTTCCCTTTTAAATTACACCCAATTAAATACTTGATAGTGTTTGACATTATAACAACTTCTAAAAACCATAATTAATGATTTCATGACATCCAGATAAAAAAGGAGTTAAATTTTCCAATGATACAATTGCATCTTACTCCTAACAGCATTTCTCAAACAATGATTTCCTAAATTCAGAATAAGAGAAAATTTAGAAACACAATAATTACATACACAATATCTTGTATTTAAAACAGGAAACAATACTTATTGCCAGTCAAACGATGCCAATTCAGTTAAATGCATCTCCAAATTCATAGAAAATCACTTAATTTTATCAGATTTGGCATTCCGTACTGATTGCGTTCAAGACCGGTATAGAGGAATTATACTTAATATAATAGCTAAAATATAGTGCTCACTATATTCCAGGTGCTGTGTTAAAGTACTTTACAATTATGATGTCACTTGATCTTCACAACAGCCTTGGGAAGTAGGTACTATTATTATCCCATTTTACAGATAAAGAAACAAGCAAACAGGTGAAATGACTTACCTCAAGTCACATAGTTTATAAATTTCTGACACTGGATTTGAACTCAGGCTTTTCTGATCCAAGGCATTTTTATGCCTTAGTGCCAAATATCAAATGTATTTTGCATTAATTTCTGATTTACCACAATGATCCTAATAGAACATATCTCACTGCAAATGAGACCATATTTTAATTTAGTTTCAGCAAAAACTTTCGCTAAATCAAATTTATAATCACTAATGGTAACTTTAGTCCTTTGCCAGTATTTCCCATGTCTCAGTTGATTCCAAAGTTCTTCAGAGAGGTATTGCTTCTTCTGACCACCATGTGAGCGCCTGCCTTGTGTGAGTTCTCTGGAATAGTCTTTTAAGCACATGTACGTTTGGCATTTGAACAACATGGCCAACCCACTGGAGTTATGCTGTCTGTAGAAGAATTTAAATGCTTGGCAGTTTAGATGGAGAAAGGACCTCAGTATCTGGTACCTTACCTTGTCAGGTGGTCTTCAGAATCTTCCTAAGACAATTCAAATGTAAGCAATTAATTTTCCTGACATGGCACTGATAGACTGTTCAGGTTTCATAGGCATACAACAAGGTCAGCATAATGGCTCTCTAGACCTTCCCTTTGGTAGACAGTCCATTTTATATTGGACTGTCTATATAACACCTCTTTTTTCCTGCACTTTCCTTCAGAGCTTCCCAGACACTGAGCTAGTTCTGGAAATACATGTGTCAACCCAGTTATACATCTAGTGTATGTATGGATATATATGTATATATAAACATATGAAAAATATATCTCTAATATATATGTGCATATAAACCATCTAGTGATACATCCCTGGAAAGTATTCTTATCCACAGTAATTCAAAATTTCTTCATTTGCTGTAACTGAGGATTCCACGTATGGGTGACATGGTACTGGCTGGTGAGCACCTGTGTTTTCTTGGTGTTGATTGTCAGGCCAAAATTAGCACAAACAGCCAATCATCCATCCATCCTTTATTGCATCTCAGCCTTAGAGGTTGCATTGAATGCACAATCATCTTCAAACAAAAATCTCCCACCAAATCTCCCTCTACTTTCGTCTTGGTTTGTAGCTTTTTCAAATTAAATAATTTACCACAAGTGCAGTCACAGTGTTTGTCCTCATTGAAAGCATCTGGCAACATTGCTAAAAAGATAGGAATACAATTATGGGATTGGGGAAAGACCCCCATAAAGAAGCAAGGGACTTTCAATCCCTCCAGTGGGGGAGAATTTGTGACATCTATTAGTAAGAGCTTTGGCTGCTGGAACACTTGTGAGGCCATTAAAGGAGGCAGGACCCTGAGGTAGATAAGGACCAGGGACAAGCTGGAGGGATTTTACAAAATGGAGTCACTTTTGGTTACTTTGCTACCTACAGTTGTAAGCCTATATCTTTTGCCTTTTGAATTACAGTATTCAGCAACTTTGGACTTGATACTGGGCAGGGAATTGTATTGTGGGAACTGTGATCCTTCTAGTAAGTGGGGATAAAAGGGTGGTTGTGGGGAAATACTGTTCTCTCCTTCCTCCGATTTTTACCAATATGCTCATTTGTCTATGCCTGTTAAAAAAAAAAAGTCTCCATCTCCATCTCAGTCTATTGATATCTTTTTCTTTGTACCACATTTGGTTGACCATACACAGCATGCCAAGGAATCCTTCCTTGTAATGAAGAAAAAACACATGGAAACAAAACAGTTAAAATGACTGCAGCGGACATCTTATACAACATTTCAAACCTGTTGTCTCTCACCTCTCTCTGAAAGAGAAAAAGTAAATCATCATCTGTTCTCTAAAACCGATTAATCTGAAATTGATTGCCTTTTAGCATTCATTCTGTGGACATTGTTATATAGCTTTGCTTTCTTCATTCTATCAATTTATAAAAATCTTTCCATTTCCTATTGCCTATTTAAAATTTAAAATTGCCTATTTATTCCCATTGCCTATTTAAAATGCATTGATAGCTTATGTTATGTTTCTACTGCTGCTTGCTACTCAGCTTTAGCAATGGATTCATCACATTCAAGAGTTAAGCTTCTAAAGCGCATGTGAACTCAACCTTTTGTCCTCCATAGGGTGAAATCCCATTAACGGTGAAAGAGGACAATTATTCAGGACACGGTGGCCACAGGAAAAACTGGCCCATTTTTCT
Source organism: Bettongia penicillata ogilbyi (assembly GCA_023548195.1). NCBI lineage: Eukaryota > Metazoa > Chordata > Mammalia > Diprotodontia > Potoroidae > Bettongia > Bettongia penicillata. Next base: position 9,032,897 of record JAJHZJ010000120.1, read on the forward strand.
CCAATGTACTTTCAGATGTAACCCACTAAAAACAATACATTATATTTAATATTTAAAATTTTCAAAGGCCTTTTCATACACTGTTTTAAAAAAAAAATCAAGATTAACCATTTCATGAGACGTAGCATGATATAGTGCTAGAGCTGGAGAAGGAGAGAATGGTCCAGATTCCAGCTGCAGTACCTAATGGGCATATTTCTTATCTGCTTGGGGGGAGGTTTAGACCAGCAAAATTTCTCCAGCTAAGTCAGAAAAGACCTGCTGGCACTCGCTTATTGATCGACTCCTAAAGCAGTTCTCAATTCCAATTTTATTGTGAAACAAAAGATTTGACTTTCCAAAGCAATGTGAAACAAAGATACATCCTCTAAATATAAGGTTTTTATAATTATTAAATAAGATCATTGTTAATGCTGACAGTGGTGAACAAAAGATATACTCTTTTAATTTTATTAATAAAAATATATTCCAACTCCTAATTTGATAAGGATGATTCCACTTTTGATCAGACTACCCGATCCTCAGAATTGATTTTCTGTTATTCAGGGGAAACTGAATAGCTCTTCTGTTTGTTAGAGATTTCAGACTGTAGATCAGTACATTGTTGTACTATTATATTATTAATTTTTGTAACACAATTGACATCTTAGGTTATTAAGGTTATTAGTGCAGACTGGAACTGTCACTTTGTCCTTGGCTTCCTGGGTGTACCTGCTTCGTGCTTAGTAGTGGGATCTCTGGGTCAAAAAGCAGACATTTTTCAATTCCAAATTGTTTTCTCTTGCAGTCAGATCAATTCAAGGCTACAAAAATAGTGAATTTATATGCTTGGCTTTCTACAACCCTCTAACACTATTTCTATCATTTATTTTTGATGATGGGAGGTGGACAATCAGAGTGGCTCTAATTTGAATTCTACTTTTGAAATGGCTGTTGATAGTTTGAAATTTTTCTTTAGAAAACAATTTGATCATGTACTCTGACTGCCTATCTATTGGGGAATGACTCCTGCTCTTAAATTTTTGTAAATTCCCTCTGTAACAATATCAGGCTATTATCAATAATATTCGATGCAAAGATTATTTCCCACTCACTCCTGCTTTATTTATAAAACTTTGCTTTCTGGCCTGAAATTTAGCTGCTTATTAAATAGATATTCTAGAAGATAACTTTTTTTTTTAAACAAAGATCTCTATTTTTGTATAAAATTGTAAGGAGATTTTTTTGTGATTGAAATCTGAGAATAAGAGAAATTGAAGCCACAGAGTTCTGTGAGTGAGCAATTTACTAGGAAAGCTAGCAATTTCCAGTTAATGGAGTCCAAGGCTCTTCAGTAACCAAGACCTCTCAGGACAGTGAAGGCAGTTTTTGTAGCCTCCAAAGGGCCAAGACAATGATACAATCTATTGCGAGGTTGGTGTTATCCAGTTCCTCTTGGCTCGACTTGCAGTGTGGGGATTTTGCAAAGCCCTGGGCAACAGCAGCAACTTAGGTTGCTTGGAATAACTCACTGACATCCATGCTTCATGGAATACATTTGACCTTTATCTTAAGTAAGCTTCTTGGGCAGCTAGGTGGTGCAGTGGCTAGAACACCAGTGCAGGAGTCAGGAGGACCTGAGTTCAAATCTCACCTCAGACACTTGATACTAGCTGTGTGACCTTGGACAAGTCACTTAACCCCAACTGCCTCATCCTGGGTCATCTCCAGTCTTCCTGATGAACATCTGGTCACCGGATTCATATGGCTCTGGAGGAGAAGTAAGGCTGGTGATCTGCACAGCCCTCCCTCACTCAAAACAAAGTCAAGTGCAAGTCATGTCATCATTTCTCTGATGGCATGGTCTTCAGCAACAAAGGATGAACATGTACACAAGTAAGCTTCTCCTAAAAGTGGGTGGTGGGTGACTTACAAGAGTAAAACAGGGAACTAAAGTTACAGGCTTAAAGAGTGTAAACTCACATAATAAGGGAGAATAGTAACTTGATTAAGCCTTAATGGAATATAGTATATAAAAATGTTAATATCACAATTTATAGTAAATATAAGCCCTCTAGGTAGTAAATTATATCCCTCCGCTGTTAGGTAAACGTATTTGAAGTAAACCAGATTATTGTCAATAAGCTGTCCCAAGGGTGGGGAAACTGCAGCCTTTAAGTCACATGTGACCCTCTAGGTCCTCAAGTGAGGCCCTTTGACAAATGCATGTGGCTTTGAAGTTGCAGATTCCCCACCCCTGAGCTATCCTATAACAATTTGGAGTCTGTTCCTCTCCTTTTCAGGCTCATAAATTCTATTTTAGTAGTTTACCCAGAAGTTATCAAACTCTGGGGAAGCCATGGTCTCAGAGGAGAATCATTTGGGGAAACAGAAGGTCAAATAACTTACTTGTAGTGGGCATTAGGGAATATGTGTGTGTGTATGTATGTGTATGTGTATGTGTATATATACACACACATTACACACATTAAGAGAAGCCATATTAATCATCTGGACATGGTCTCTGGATTTAAGGTCACTTGGGACCAAATTACAGGTTTTTTACTGACTGCCGAATTTCTCAGATGAAGTGAACAGGAAGAAAAGGAGATGATAGTGGGGCTGCTAGGTGCTTCACTGGCCCTGGAGTCCAGAGGTCCAGCTTTCAAATTTGGCATCAGGCGGTGGACACTTACTAGCTGTGTGATCCTGGGCCGGTTACTTGACCCTGATTGCCTCCCTCCTTCCCCCTCCCCCCTAAAAGAAAATGGAAGTTCTTAAAAGAAATGTCCATTAAGACCAAGTCTCAATGAATTATCCTTTTCTAATCTACATGTTTCTCTAGAGAAGTAGATTCCAAACTTTTTAAACATACACATTTGTATCACTAAAATAATGCTGAGTATTTTACAATTATAGCTACATTTATAAATGATATATATGTATAACTGTATTAATATATATTATAAAACATGAACAAAATAGACATTTTACAAGGATGAGATAAAGATAAAATAATTTTAAATTTATCAGCAGTATAAAATCTTGATTGAATATGCTTCATTGTGCTTGAAAATCTTGGTTTAACATTTTGTGATAGCAGTTTAAAGGTCTGGATCTAAATTCAGTTTGTACTTGTTTTAATGGCTGTCATCATTGAAAAAAGGACACAAAGATATGTAGGAAGAAGTATATTGGCCATACTTATTGAATTATGATACTAAATTTTCAGTTCTGTCTACCAATTATGTAAAAATTTGTTGAAATTTGGCTAAGAAATATTTATCTCCCTTGATTACAATGGTAGGATGGTCTCATTTCCCAGTCACTGTCCAACCTCCTTCTATCAAGGACACAGTCGTCCTTCTAGTCACCCTATCATTGTCAACTACTTGGCCTGCCTGATTGGTCAAAGGAGAAAGGGTGAAAAGAGTGAGAACTTTTCTGCCAAAGTTTTAAAATTTCAAAAGATATAATCTTGTATCTGTGTTTCTAATTGGGGCCAAATTGGGAATGCAGGTTGGGGTTGAAGGAGGGAGGAAGGGGGAGGGAGGGAGAGAGAGGAAGAGAAAGAGAGTGGGGTGGGAGGGAGAGAGAGAGAAAGAGAGTATTACGACTTTATAAATGAGGCAAGTTGGTGTTGCAGTGGATAGTGGATAGAGCGTGTACACCTAGAGTCAGGAAGACCTGCATTAAATCTAGTCGGACACACTTATTAGCAGTGTGACCCTGGGCAAGTCACTTAACCTCTGTTTGCCTCAGTTTCCTCAGTTGTAAAATGGGAATAATACATAAAAAACCTACCCCCCCCCAGGCTTTTTATGAGAATCAAATGAGTTATATTTGTAACATTCTTAATTGGGGAAAGTTATTATTCAGGCATATTGATCTATTCTCTGAATAGTGATTCTTGGTTCCATATGTGTGCAGCTATAAAAGCAAAAGGGATAAGTACACCATCCTTGTCTCTGAATGCAACTTATATAGGGAATGCCAAAATTGGTAGATGAATGGAATGTTTTTCCATGTAAGATAATTTAGAAATGTAGATGAACAATAATATTTGTGTTTATATTATAAATCCATGATACTGTTTTATCTTAGCATACTTATAGTTGCATTGTGATTTGGGAAAATTATTATATAGAGGTGCTGTTAATTTGTGAACTAATACATATGGTATGGGGCAGCTAGGTAGGACAGGACAGAGCGCTGGACTTGGAATCCTGAGTTCAAATCTGGCCTTAGACACTTACTAGCTGTGTGACCCTGGGCAAATCTCTTAGCCCTGTTTGCCTCAGTTCCTTATCTGTAAAATGGGCTGGAGAAGTAAATGGCAAATCACTGTAGTATCTACCAAGAAAACCCCAAATAGGATCTTAAAGAGTCAGCCTCAAACAATTCAATGAAAACAGATAGCGTAAAGCATTTATATCATTAAGTTAGTTCCTCTTTTGACCTGAATGCTGTGAAATGATGACTTTGAACTATTACTTATTAAAGGCTTTTGTCTGGAAGATAATGTTTTTATGGTTGATAACTGTTTTAAGTATTCAAAGGGGGTATATTTTTGTTTGTAAAAAGAACAACAAAACTTGGTCTTTGGGAAAAGTACAAAAGCCCTTGGAAAGCCTCATTATTTGTGAAATTCTGTGTGAGCTTGACAGGTCCCTTGGATTTTTGGCCTTGGCAGGGTCATAAATCTTATCTGCTCTGTAAAAGAAACTGCAAGAATGTATGTATAGACACACATACCTATCTGTGAGGGCCTGTACATTCCAAAATAGTAAATTGGTTTACAGAGGAGTTGAGGTTGAGCTCCTTCCTGTCCCTCCATTCACCCACTCACACCCTCGCAATCATTTGCATTCATAGCTAAAGGGGTATGGATTAAAAGTTTGCTTATATAGAAACAATTTATATAATAAATTGTCCGATGATTGATTATGAAATCTATGGAAGTATCTTGATTGGCATATGTCAACATTACACCTTTGAGTCAACTTTGCATCAACAGATCCCAGTTTAAAATATTTTTCCTTTTTGCCCTAGGAGTTGATATACAACACATTAAGATATCCAGGCTAATTAACTTTCTGGGTTTTGAGTAAGCTATCATGCATTCATTATACTTGTAAAACATCAGAATGTAATTATTTTCTTAATTTCTAATGGCTGGCTTTTTATTCAGGCTGTGTTAAACTAATGATAAGTTTACATAGTACTTACTAGGTACCAGGCAGAATGCTAAGCACTTTATAATTATTATCTCATTTAATTCTCACAACAACCCTGGGAGGTAGTTGCTAGTATTATTCCCATTTTACAGATGAGGAAACTGAGCAAATGGAGGTTTAAGTGACTTTCCCCAAGTCAGATAGCTAGTAAGTGTCTCAGGCTGGATCTGAACCTAGATCTTCCTAACTTGAGGCCCTGCCCTCTATTCATGGTACTGCCTAGAAATGAAAGCTTTTGGAAAGGTCTCGTGTGCTTAACGGGTGGCACCGTGGACGGAGCACTTGGCTTGGAACCAGGAAGGCTCTTCTTGCCCAGTTCAAAGCTGGCCTCAGACGCTTCTACCTGTGTGACCCTGGGCAAGTCACTTAACTCTTTCTGCCTCCGTTTCCTCATTTGTAAAATGAGCTGGAGAAGGAAATGGAAAATCACTTCAGTATCTCTAGCAAGAAAATCCCAAACAGAGTCACAGAGAATCAGATGCAACTGGACAACATCAGCATGTGCTTCCTAAATGTTAAGAACAATTTTTTTTTTAACTAATTGTTATTTCTTGTGAAGATGTTGTTAACATGAAGAACCCTGCTCCAAGCTGTAAGTGGAACTTGCTACATGAGGTGGAACTTCTTGGGACCATGATTTTCTTTGCTTCGAGGCCTGAATACGAAGAACTTTTTGAATTACTCTTATTACTATTATTTTGTGAGGCTGTTGGGGTTAAGTGACTTGCCCCCGGTTATGCAGTGGTGTGAAGTGTCTGAGGCTGGATTTGAACTCATCTCCTCCTGACTATTGCTCCACCTAGCTCTTCCTTGAATACTTGTTAAACCAGTACTCTGCTGTTCAAAGGAAAATGCCAAGAGCTGCTTGCTAGGGAGTATCACCTCCAGATGTTGGTCATACAAAGATAGCCTTCTAAGGTAGTAGGATCTTCTTGACTCCGTTTTGCACCTGTTATGAACCTCTCTGTGCGACCGGTTCGGTAATGTGACTCTGATGTATGACTAGCTATTCCAAAAGGAATTGGACTTTTACCTGAAATCAAAGCTGATGGAGTTTTGCCCTGTTATATCCATAATAGTTCAGCCTGTGCCTTCAGGTTTAGGCTTAATGGAATAATCTTGATATTGTTTTTTCACCACTTAACAGTATTTTATTTTTTCCAGTTTTTTACATGTGAAGATAGTTTTCAACATTCATTTTTGTAAGATTTTGAATTCCAAATTTTTGTCCCTTCCTCCTTTCCCTCCCCTCTACCTAAGACAATATTTCCATGTTGGTCACATTGTGAAAGAAGGATCAACATGAAAGGGAAAAACCAGGAGAAAGAAAAAACAAAGAAAAAAGTGAGAACATTGAGCTTTGATCTGCATTCCAGCCTTGATGTCGCTGATGGAATAGTCTTGAGAGTTTCCAAAGATATCTCTCCTCCTTCTTTCATAGCAAATTTCTCCGACCATAACAAGAGAACTAAACATGTTTTATAAGGAGTCTTACTGTTACCATTACCATATGGAAGAGAAAAGAATTCATTAGAATGGTAACTTAAAGTGAGGGTTCTTTAAGGATGGGGGAAATCCTGGGTTTTTGTGAGGCTGCTGGAAAAGGATCAGTGGATACTGGGGGTGACTGGGGAGTGAGGGTGGGAGGGGGCAGTCTGCCAGAGGAAACTGGAGATGGTAGGATCAAGGGTATACACAGAGAATGACCATCTCTCTTCATCAGGGACTGGAGTAGTAGAAGGGAGAATAGAAGAGGATGCTCCAGGGCTTTGAGATGTATTCTGGAGGAAAATGGAATTTCTTTTAGAATCGAGAAGATCTCATTCTTTTTATTTGTATTTACATAGTAGATCTTAATAAATTCTTGCTGATTTGTGGTTTGAGAAGAGGGAGATGAAGTGGCCTATATTTTCCCAGTAAAGTAGCATAAGAGGTGGAGGTACGGAATGGAGGAAGGAAGGTTTGAGTTGTTGGGAGTGTGACAGAAACAGGGGAAAGTGAAAGGACTGTCTCATGGGGGTGAAGGACCAAGTAAGAACAGTTCTGGTAAAAAGCATATGGGTGGGAACACAGGATATGGATGGAGAGAGTAGTCCAGGGATGGGGTTTGGCAAGGCAGGAGCAAGTGATAGAATTGGTTAACTAGCATATGACTGGGAGAGAAAGAAAATGAAACTAGGGCATGGGTGAATATCGAAGGATGGAAGGAATAGGAATCATAATGAAGATGCAAATTGAATTAGGAGGAGGGAGGCATAGGGAAGATGGAATACTAGGTTAAGGTAGTTTGGAAGAATTTCAGATTTCTCCATCGTGAAAATGGGTCATCAAGGGTGTGACCATTGAAGTCAGTGAACTTACTATTAAGTGCCTGCTATGTGCCAGGCATTATGCTAAATCCTGGAGATAATTTTTTAAAAAAGCTCCTACCCCTGAGGAGGTGGGGCGGGGAAGATAACTTACAAAAGAAAGCTGAGAGGAGAGGCATGGAACAGAACTCAAAGTCCAAAGTGGAGTTCAGCTTGATTGAAAACGAGAGGGTTTGTGACTCCACCCTCCAATCAGAGAGACAGAAGGTACTGATGGAGTCTGAGTAATTAGGATAATTAGATCTCGGAGATGGTGAGATTTCCCAGTGATGAATTTACTAGGAGCATGTGTGTTTGTCCTTCCTTGCCAAAGACCATGCCATCGGAGAAATAATGACATGACGTGCACTTGACTTTGTTTTGAGTGAGAGAGGGCTGTGTAGGTCACCAGTCTCACTTCTCCTACCGAGCCATCTGAATCCAGTGACCAGATATTCATCAGGATGGCTGGAGATGGCCCAGGATAAGACAGTTAGGTGACTTGCCCAAGATCACACAGCTAGTGAATGTCAAGTGTCTGAGGTGAAATTTGAACTCAGGTCCTTCTGACTCCTGTACTGGTGCTCTCTCCACTGCACCACCTAGCTGCCCCTACTAGGGGCATAGTGAAGTCAGAGAAGTCCCAAGAGTGCAGCCAGGTGGGAAATGAGATACCCAAGATGTGTGTGACTGAGGTGGGTGGAAAATAGGCCAAGGAAGTAGAGATTTTGACATCATCCCTGCCCCCTCCCTCCATCCCTGAACCTTTTACCATTGGAGGAAGGTGCAACATGATTACAGGTAAGTTAATTTGGAGGATGCCACAATTATTAGGTTGAAATGAACCTAGGTGGAGACAATCCTCAAAATAACAGCAAATTTATGGAAAATAGAAGCATCTGGAGTCTCTTTGGTAAGATTATCGTGACTTAGGTGCATAGATGCTGTTGGCACAGCCTTGGCAGAACAATTTATTTAGATTTGGTTCCTGTATGTGCACCTATTCTTGGCAGGAAGTGAAGAATTTTAGAAGATGGAAGCCCTAAGACCATGCTGAGTTACAATTTCACCTCCCTAAAACCTATGTTTTACAATTTAACCCTCATTTGTTCTTACACCAGCAACTGAGGGAGGGAATGGGCACAAGCATCGTATAGGAGATGGCATTTAATGGGGGCCTTATAGGTGTCTAAGGATTCTGTTGGGTAGAAATGAGGGAGGGCAATTCAGGCAAGGGAGACAGCCAGCACAAAAGTGGGGAAGCAGATAGACTGTCATGTTTGGAGAGGTGGGAAACAGTCAGGAGGCCAGCTAGGTCATAGAGCCTGAGAGGTAATTAATATGTCCTATAAACCTGGAGCTTCAGGTAGTATCCCTCCTGATGCCTGAGAGTGCTCTGGGGTCTCAGCAAGAAAGGGGGCTGTCAACTTTAGATTTTTACCTCTCCACTGTTCCGTCCCTCTCTGGTGATAAGGAGGGAGAGCAGAGACCACAAGAGCGGAAATCTCAAGAGAGCAGACACAGGGGACTATTCTTTCCCATTGTCTGAGGACAAGGTGCCTCTAGGCCCTGCTTGCTGGAATAGGGCAAGGACAAGGTGCAAAAGAACAGAAAGGTTTCTGGAAGGTCCCCTCTCTACCAACCATTAGAAGGACTTATGCAGGAGGCACAATCCACTTTATGGAAAGTTTGAGGGGTGGGGCTCCTACCAAGTTGGGGGAAGGAGAACTGGAGAAGGGGTGGTGTGGGAAGGTAGATGGGGTGGGGCTTTGAAGGTTTAGGGTGGGGTCTAGTGGAGAAAGGCAAATAACTCTGTGAAGGTGATTAATCAAAAGAGCTATCTATCCATCTACTCATCCATCCATCCATCCATCCATCTACACATCCATCCATCCATCTACACATGCATCCATGCATCCATCCATCCATCTGCACATCCATCCATCCATCTACACATCCATCCATGCATTCACGCATTCATCCATCCATCCATCCATCCATCCATCCATCCATCCATCCATCCATCCAGTTCAAATTGTTGCTGAACAAGAGTCCTCTAGAAGTTTGGTGGGGTGGGAATACACTTTGTTTGTCAGCTCCAACAGCTCACTAGGGGACTGTAGTTAGGTCCCATTATGATACAGACAAAAGTATTTACCAATAGTATTCTGTCCACTAAAAAAGAAAGAAAAATATCTATTCTAGTCTCTCCCTTAGGGTCTGTTAGTTGCATTGAAAATAAAAAGGAAAACATCGTGGCTCCGTTTACTCTTATTCTCATTCTCTGTCTTGGATTATGGGCTAAGCTTATGGGATAGAAGTGATCACAATACTGAACTGTATTTCCTATCTCTGCATTTGAACAATTTGATCCCTTGAATCTCTGTGTCATTTGTTCCCAGTGTAGTGGTGTGGGAGGGTGAGGAGGGGAATTCATCACAAGAGCCAATTATCCATTTGGTAAGTGTCCTAATCAACTGGATGTAATTTGTCTGGAAGAGGACAAAGGGAATCATTCAATGAACAAGCCCAGAGTTATGCTAAGCACTGGAGATGCAAAGATAGAGGTCCCTGATTATAATCTAAAGGAAAGAAGAGGTACATATCTAAGTAGATACAGAATACAAACAAAAAGAATATAAGGTAGTTTGGGGAGGAAGAGCACTGACGGATAGGATTCAGAAAGGCTTTCTTTATGTAGAAGGTGTTTAAGCTGAGTTTTAAAAGAGACAGAAAGAGGAGCACTTTAAGCATTAGTGACTGCCAGGGAAAATGCACAAATGGATGACAGAATATTCTTTGTGAGGTACAGCAGGTCAAACAGAAGAGGGAAAAAAAAAACAACAGAAAAATTAGAAGAAAACACGGACCTAAGACTTTAAATGTGAGTAGATTAGATGATATAACGGCAAAAGGGAGAAGATAATTTGTTGTAAGAAACACAAACAACATTTATTATGTACCAGGTGAGGATACATCAAACATGTATCAAAGAGGATCAACAAATGTACACACTGAAAATAAACCTCAAATATATAATGTTAAACTTCAAGAAATAGATGAATTAGGAAATAAAGACTATTGAAATAATAAAATTTTACTGTCTTTTTTGTCTAGATAGTTGAGAGACAGACAGACAGATAGAGACAGAGAGAGAGACAGAGAGACAGAGACAGAGAGAAAGAGAGAGACAGAAACAGAGAGAGAGGCAGAGAGAGAGACAGAGGCAGAGGCAGAGACAGAGAGAGAGGCAGAGAGAGGGAGACAGAGAGAGACAGACAGAGACAGAGAGAGGCAGAGAGACAGAGACAGAGAGAGACAGAGAGACAGAGAGAGAGGCAGAGAGAGAGACAGAGACAGAGAGACAGAGACAGAGAGGCAGAGAGACAGAGACAGAAAGAGAGAGAGAGAGAGAGAGAGAGACAGACAGACAGAGACAGAAAGAGAGAGAGAGACAGACAGAGAGAGACAGAGAGAGAGAGATGAGAGAGACGAGAGAGAGAGAGGACGAGAAAGACGAGAGAGAGAGAGAGAGAGAGAGAGAGAGAGAGAGAGAGAGAGAGAGAGGACGAGAGAGAGAGAGAGAGAGAGAGAGAGAGGCGGTGTGTGTATTCCCAGTTAGCCACTGCCCACATGGGTAGGTTTGTGCCATGCCCACTCTAATAAATACAAGGTAATTTTTTTAGTGGGGGGAGGGATTGAGAAAAGATTCATATAAAAGGTGCTGCTTGAGCAGAGTTTTAAAAGAAACAAAGCATTTTAAAAGTCTTAGGGGTAAGGCAGGAGAACATCCTAAGCACAGGGGACTGTTAATGCAAAGGCATGTTGTTGAAAGATTAAGGATCTTGGGTGAGAAACAGCAGGAAGGGCCATTTCAGCGAATCCTAGGATTTGGGGAGGGGATCATCATCAGCTAAGTTTGGAAATACAGTTTGGAACCTTGTAATGAAGTGTTTTAAAATCTGAAGAGAGGAACTTGTATTTAATCCTAGAGGCGATAGGGATTCACTGGAGTTTTTTGATTACAGGGGTGCCATGGTTAGATCTTTAAGGCAGCTGAGTGAAGGGTGGACTCCAGAAGGGAATACTTCGTGGCAGGAAGATCAGTTGGTAGCTATTGTAGTTGTCCAGGGAAGAGGTGATGAGGATATGAGTGAGGATGGTGGCTCCATGAGAAGTGCAAAGGGGACAAATGTGAGAGATATTGTAGAAACAGAAATGACAAGATTTGGCAACTATTGTGGATATTTGAGGGCAGCAACTTTGAGCAGTGGAGTATAATGCAAGATTTTGAGCCCAGATGATTAGAAGGAACAGAAAAAGGGAAATACAAAATGGGGAAGGTTTTCTTGGGAAACATAATGAATTCAGTTTTGGATATGCTGAGTTTGAGATCCCATGGAAGATATATCTTGAAACACATTATTCCCCTTTAGATGAGGAAATAGGGCTCTAGGGAACTTTGGTAGGTAGAGCACAGGGTTTGGAGTAAGGAGGACCTGAGTTCAAATATGACCTTGGACATTTACTGTGTGACCCTAGGCAAGTCACTTAACCCCTATTTGCCTCAGTTCCTCATCTGTAAAATGGGGACACACTGGAGAAGGAAATGGTAAACCACTCCATTATTTCTGCCAAGAAAACCCCATAGACTTTTGTCCCTGGGGGTCACGTAGAGTTGGACATGACTGATCAATGAAAACAAAGAACAGGTAAGATAGGATGAATGCTAAGCTTTGGGAGTTCGTGGATGGGAAAAGTTTCAAACTAATGCTCTATAAACACCAAAACACATTAACTCTTTTAAAAGTTAAAAACACCATCTCTTTCAAAAAGCTTGCCCTGATTACTACAATTTGATTAATTTTTTTTCAATATTTATTTTCTCTCCCTCCCACTCACCTACACTGTAATATAAAGTTATTAGAAGGCCCTGACTCTTGACCCTGTTAAGCTACTTGTCCCTGGTGTCTACCTGCAATGTCTTCTGAAACAGCAATCTGCCATATCACACTGTTCTCAGCAATGTAAGTTCCTGTGTTATAATATTGTTATTAGAAACCTTGAACCTCTTGACAATTTGTGGGATTATGTGTCCCTGCCACCCACCTGCACCCTTTCCCTAGTTCTGGTAAAGCCACCTTCCATTGTATATAATGGAATATTCTTGGCATATTTGTAGCCACTCCTTGAGAGGGACTTAGATATTCTTGGCTCTACTGAAAACATGTTCTTGTAGATGGCTTGGCCATCTTGCAGCCTGAACTTCTGGGACTAATAAGGAGACTTCTGGGAAATCATGGCCATCCCCAGGGAGGCGGATGACTTGACCTCACACATGACTTTACCCCCCTCCCAGTCAGTGTGTGTTCCTCCTTCGTTACCAAAGAAGACCATGCCATCAGAGAAATAATGACATAACCTGCACTTGACTTTGTTTTGAGTGAGGGAGGGCTGTGCAGGTCATCAGTCTCACTTCTCCTCCAGAGTCATCTGAACCCAGTGACCAGATATTCATCAGGAGATGAATGGAGATGACCCAGGATGAGGCAATTGGGGTTAAGTGACTTGCCCAAGGTCACACAGCTAGTGAGTGTCAAGTGTCTGAGGTGACATTTAGGTCCTCCTGTCTCCTGCATTGGTGCTCTATCCACTGCACCACCTAGTTGGCCCCAGTAAGTATGATCATGTAACAGTGGCTGTTTCTGTCTTTGTCACTTATTTCCTTGAGGCTGCTGGCTCTGTTCTCCAGACTTGATGACAGGGCATATTCCCTCATTGACTTCAAAGTCTAATGGGGGATAAACTCAAATACAAGTAACTAATATATATTCTATGAAAATTGCACCAGAGAGTTGAAAAGAGCTATGCGAGTGCTAAAACTGAGATTCAGAAAGCTGGCAGAGAAACTGTATGAAAAACACTTGTAGCCACTCCTTGAGAGTCCCCTACCTCCTCCCCTGACCCCACTCTGTCAATAATCACTTTGTGAAACATCAATCTAGAGTGTCAAGTTTTCATTTTATGGGAATCCTGAACCTGTTTGGACTTTTCCTGGAATATAACCCTAAACACTGCAATACCCTGCTCCTCCTCTCCAGTAAATAAAAAAGAAAAACAAAACCCTTTTAACAAAAATGCATAAGTAATCAAGCAAAACAAATTCCAACATTGGGAATGTCAAAAAATGCATTGTCTCATTCTTTAAAGGGAGTAGAGTGGTATAGTGGAAATAGGCAATGCTGTGTGATCCTTTGATGGACCATAGACTCCATTTTGAAACCTGGGGTCTTATGTTAGCTTTAATTTACTGTGGAAATTTACTAGATGATTTGTTCATGCCTTAGCTTTCCCTGTGTATCCTGATAAGCAACACCGACCCCTACTGGGCTTCTTGGCATAAGAAGGCATCACTATCAAAATGGTCCAAGTTTAGAACATAGACCTAAGCCCCATCACAGTCCATATAGTCAGGGGGAACGCCCTTAAGAACCTTATAAAAATACTAATCAAATCCCTAGTCCTTGGAGCAATCATAGGTAGTCTTTTGACTGCATAATGACTTTGTGCCACTGATCTTTATTCACATTTACCACCAGTCTCTGTTAGTGTTAAGTATCAACGCGAAGCTAAGAAAGTGTGCTGCAATAACTCTTAGAATCATCCTTTCTGGTCAGAATCCTGACAAACCATGCTATGTAATAGACCCAGATGGGATCTCTGGTACTTCCTTTTAGCTCTTGAACTGCTGACCTGGGTTTAGGATTAGGACTTGACTCCAGTGCCTGAGCCCCTGTAGAAGGACGCTCCTCCTCTCTCATGGTGAAGGGAAGGTTTGTTCCCTTACCAACACACATGTAGATTTCATCACTTCTTTCACCACTTGACGTGCATGGATTGGAATTCTAAAGTCTTTTAAAGTTGTTGATATTTTATAATGTTATTGTATAAATTATTCTCTTGGTTCTGCTTCATTCTGTATCAATTCCTGCAAGTGTTTTTCATACAGTTTCTCTGCCAGCTTTCTGAATCTCAGTTTTAGCACTCGCATAGCTCTTTTCAACTCTCTGGTGCAATTTTCATACAATATATATTAGAGTTACTTGTAGTTGAGTTTATCCCCCATTAGACTTTGAAGTCAATGAGGGAATATGCCCTGTCATCAACTCTTTTAACTACTCTAGCATACAGTGCTAATAACACTAGCATTCATAGAGTATTATAAGGTTTGCAAAGTGCTTTACGAACATTATTTCCTCACAAAAACCTTGCAATGTAGGTGTTATTATGCCCATTTTACAGATGAAGAAACTGAGGCAGAGAGGCTAAATGACTTGCCCAGGTTCACGTAGCTAGTGAGTGTTTGAGGTGAGATTCAAACCCAGGTCTTCTTGACTCCAGGTTCAGAGCACCACTGAGGGTGGGAGCCTAGAATTGGAGATGGAAACTCCTGACTTGTATCAGAGAAGCAGTCTAGGCTGGGTCAGAGTACCAGGGTTTATGAACTAGAAATCAATACTCAACATTTCCTAGCTTCATATTGTCCCTCTTCTGCTTAATTAGTTTTCCCAGGAACTCAACTGTATTGAGCTCTGCAATTGATTAGCTTTTGAGACCCTAGTAAAGTAACTTCATCTTTTTGGGTCTCAGCTTCCCCATCTGTAAAATGGGTAGAATAATCCTTGCCATACCTACATCTGAGGGTCATTTTGAGAATCTAATGAGATCATCTTTTGAGACACCCTGTGTTTAAGAGGCAGTGTGGTTCAGTTGGACTTGAAATCAGGAAAACCCAAATTCAAATCAAAACACTTACAAACTGGGTGACTGTGAGAAAGCCACTTAATGTGAAATGAATATCTCTAAACCCCCTCCTGGCTCTTAAAGTCCATGATCCTGTCTTCTTCCATTAGAATACTAGCTAGTTGGGGGTAAAGGTTTCTCCTTCTTTTTGCTTGTATTTCTATCCCCAATATTTATCTGGGGAGTAGTGATTGACAGACATTAATAAATCATTAAATAATTAATAAATTGACAGACATTAATAAATGCTTCCTGCTTGCCTGTTGCCTATGTATAATGCAGAGAAGATTCAAGTATATGCTGGACTAGATGACAAATGGTGAAGTCCCTTTCAACCCTGAAATTCCTTTGAGTATTGAAGTGTTAGGGAGTTTGCAGGCTTCTGTGCAGGCAGAACTGAATGTTCTTCTGTTAGCTTAGTACAGTGCTATTCACCCTCTTTCTTTGCCTAACCCTTCCCCAACCATCCTCTCCACAGGTGTCAAAACCATTTTTCTAAGGCAGAGCTCATTCTTCTGCTTGCAAATCTTCAGTGGTTCACCATCATTCCTAGTATAAAACAGGAGCTCAGCCTGACCATTGGCTCCAATTTACCTTTCCAGGCTTATTTTGTGTTACTTCCCCTCTTCATACAATCTGCATTCCAGCTGACCAGTCAATCAGCCCTCGAGCATTATGCTCAGACTCAAGGCTTGTCCATCCCCTGGTGCTCTCCATCCAGCTCATCTCTGCCTCCCTCCCAGAAGCCTTTATTTTCTCCAAGCCTCAGCTGTCGGGTCCCTCTCCCACCACTCCCTTCTCTCCTCCCCCTCCTCCTCCCCCGCCCCTTCCTTAGCCTGCCCCGCCTCCCCCTGCTTTCCCCCAGAACGAGGCTGCCCGAGAACCAGAACGTTCCAGTCTTCCTAGAGAGGAGCAGAGACCTGGAGAGCTGGAGGATCGTGGAGTGCGCTGCTAGCTGACGCGGGCTTATCGCAGTCTCGCTCAAGCGTCCTGTAGCTTCGGGAGGGGAGACCGTGGGTGAGTGCAGAGGGCCGGGGGCTCGCGGGAGACCTCAGCCCAGGGGCGGGCGGACGGGAGAGCCCGGGAGCGGAGCGCCAAGAGGCTGTTTTTCCTCCCTCCTCGGCTCGGCGGGAGCCGGGGCTGGACTGGGATGAGGTCCGAGAGGCTGGGGTCCCAGGGGCTGGACTGGGATGAGGTCGCAGCGGCTGGGGTCCCAGGGGCTGGACTGGGATGAAGTCCGAGAGGCTGGGGTCCCAGGGGCTGGACTGGGATGAGGTCGCAGCGGCTGGGGTCCCAGGGGCTGGACTGGGATGAGGTCGCAGCGGCTGGGGTCCCTGGGGCTGGACGGGGATGGGGTCCGAGAGGCTGGGGTCCCTGGGGCTGGACGGGGATGGGGTCCGAGAGGCTGGGGTCCCTAGGGCTGGACGGGGATGGGGTCCGAGAGGCTGGCGTCCCTGGGGCTGGACGGGGATGGGGTCCGAGAGGCTGGGGTCCCTGGGGCTGGACGGGGATGGGGTCCGAGAGGCTGGGGTCCCTGGGGCTGGACGGGGATGGGGTCCGAGAGGCTGGCGTCCCTGGGGCTGGACGGGGATGGGGTCCGAGAGGCTGGGGTCCCTGGGGCTGGACGGGGATGGGGTCCGAGAGGCTGGGGTCCCTGGGGCTGGACGGGGATGGGGTCCGAGAGGCTGGGGTCCCTGGGGCTGGACTGGGATGGAGTCCGAGGGGCTGGGGTCCGTAGGGCTGGACTGGGATGGGGTCCGTGGGGCTGGGGTCCTAGGGGCTGGACTGGGATGGGGTCCGAGAGGCGGGGTCCGTAGGGCTGAACTGGGATGGGGTCCGAGAGGCTGGGTTCCCAGGGGCTGGACTGGGATGGGATCGCAGAGGCTGGGGTCCTAGGGGCTGGACTGGGATGGGGTCCGAGGGGCTGGGGTCCGTGGGGCTGGGGTCAAGAGGCGGGGTCCCTAGGGCTGGACGGAGATGGGGTCCGATATGCTGGGGTCCCAGGGGCTGGGGGTGAAGGTGTTTCTTTTTTCAGTTTGTTTTAGTTCTGTCTCATAGACATGTTAAACGGAACTTGTTTATCTTTCCGTCTCATCCCTAGCCCACTCCCACCCCCACCCCCGAAAACCCCATCTCCCTGTCATGGGCAACGCCATCCTCCCAGCCTGGGTGTCAGCCTGTCATCCCTCACTCTCTCCATCCCTCCCCAGCCACATCCGAGCTATTGCTATGGCCTGTTGATTTCACCTTAGCAACATCTCTGTCTACGCCCCCTTCTCTCCTCTGACACGGCCACCAGACTGGATTATTCCAGTAGTCTGCCAGTGAGTCAGTCTGTTCTGGTCTTTCCCACTCCAGCCCGTCCTCCAATCAGCTGCTGAGGTGATTTTGCTAAAGTGTAGCTCTGCCCACGTCATCCCATGTCCCCCAATAAAATCCAGGGCTTCCCTGCCGCCTCCAGGAGCGAATACAAAATGCTCCTTTTGGCGTTCAAAGACCTCCGATCCTAGCACCCTCCCGTCTTTCCACAATCTCGCCTCTCTGCTTGTAGAATTTTCTGACCGTTCCAAGCCTGGAATGCAAATCAGAGCCTTGCCATTGCACAATTGCGTCCTCACTGAGGTTAAGCTCTAGGATTCCTAGGTATGGCATAGCTTTCATAGGTAAGAGAATCCTCACTGGAAAGCGAATGGACGCTTTTCACAGTAACATGAAAATGTATTTCTAGTGCCTGATTTCTGAATAATCAAATATTGATAGATATAACTCATAAACACAGCTCTTTGGGGGAGCCTCAGTAATTTTTAAGATTAAAAGGTTCCTGGGACCAAGAACATTTGAGAAAGAGTGATTGGGAGCTAGTAGAATTTGAGAGATCAAAAAGAATTACAGGAATTTTAACCCCAAGTCATTAATAGAAGGCTTTTAAAATACATCCAAAGCACAACTGAATATACATCAAGAATTTTTTAAGCTCAGTGCCAGGCATCCAAAAGTACACTCACAAGGAGTTTACCTTCTGTTGATAGGGACAGTTTTAGGATAAACTCTGAGTAATCTCATCCGCTCCCATGGGTTTAATTATCATCTTTATGTAAGTGATTCAAATTTGTGTAATAGCCCTAGTCTCTTACCTGAGCTTCAGCTCTTATTACCAGTTGCCTACTGGACACTCCTTTATTTTTACAAGCTTTTAATGTCTTTTCCTTCTACTTCCCCCTCAGTGAACAATTTAAAAACCCCCAAAACAAAATTCATAACAAATAGGCATACTTTGCACAACAAATGCCCAAACTGGCCATGTCCAAAAATGTCTGTTTCTTATTGTGCATCTGAAGCCCCTCACTTTTCTGGCCAGAGGTGAGTGGTATGTCTTCTCTACAGTCCTCTGGACTCTGCTTATTATCCACGGATCAGAGTTGGGAAGAACTCAAAGTTGCTTTTCCTCTATGTTGTCTCTGTTTAAATGGTTTTCACTTCACTCGGCCTCATTTCGTAGAGGCTTTCTCAGTTTTCTCTGAAACTGTTCATTTCTCATTTCTTGGCACAATAATATTCTTTACATTCATGACATAATTTAACCATTCCCCAGAAGGTAGGTATGCATCCCCTTAGTTCTCAGTTTTTGGTTACTATGAAAAGAGCTGCTGCTAGAGCTCCTGAGCCCCTAAAAAATCAATCACACCACCACTGACTCTTTTTTAAAAACATATTTTATTTTTTCCCCAATTACATATTAAAATAATTTTTAACATTTTGAAAAAGTTTTGAGTTCCAAATTGTGTCCTTCCCTCCTTCTCTCTTCTCCCCTATCCCCAAGATGGCAGGCAATCAGATATGGGAATAACATCATTGACTCTTAAACATGAAACATCTACTAAACAAGAAGGCAAGCAGAAGAATAACCACCATTCATTCAGTGGAAAGCAGAAGTAACCGAAATGCAGCAGTGCACTTGTACAGGGGAGTCATGCTCTCCCACAGATTCAGTGTTCTTGTGTAAGAGTGGCCATATGTGGAGAGACCTTGCAGGGGGGCATGTGAGGAAGAAAACCTAGTGATCCATAGCGATTCACAACTCTGAATGGCAGGCCTAAATTAACTTAGTATCTTTATTTTCTAACATGTTTTTTAAAATTATAAAGCATTTTTTCTTCTTCCCATCTCCCCTCATCTCTGCTCCTACTGGGAGAAAAAATAAATACAAAACCTTTTTATCACGTAAGTTCAGTCAAGCAAAACAAATCCCCATATTGGCCATATCCAAAAATATGTTTTCTCCTTTATATTGGCCCATCACCTTTCGGTTATGAGGCAGGAGAGAAGCATTCTTCATTAGTGCTCTGGAAACATGGAGAATCATTGCCCTGATGAGTTCTATCAAATCTTTCCAAATTGGTCTTTTTTACAACATGGTTTTATAGTGTGAATTCTAGCTCTGGTCACTTTACTTTGCATCAATTAATATAATATTCTCAAGTTTCTCTGACAGTATTAATTTCTTATAGCACAACAGTACTAATTTGGTTAGCCATTCCCCAGTTGATGAGCATTACTTTAGTTTCCAGTTCTTTGCTACTACAAAAAGAGCTGCTGTAAATATTTTTAACCTATACAACCTTTTCCTCTTTTGGGGGGATAGGGCAATTGCTGGGGTTGAAAGTTATCTTTTTTGGCATAGTTCCAAGTTGATAGCCACAATTTTTGGACTAACTTGCAGCTCTACCAAATAACATGCTAGTGAATCAATTTTTCAGAAGCCCCTCCTTTATTTGTCATTATGGGTTTTTTGTTTTTTGTTTTTTTTTGTCAGCATAGGCAAAGTGATGGATTTGAGGTGGAACCTCAGGGTTTCTTTAATTTGTATTTCTTTAATTATTAGTGATTTGGAGCAATTTTTCATATGGTTGTTCATAAAGTGTTTCTTCCTTTTGAGAACTGCCTTTTCAAATCCTTTGACAACTTATTAACTAGGGAATGACTCTTATTCTTATAAATTTGAATCAGTTCTTTATATATATAGGAAATGAGACTTTTATGAGAGAAATTTGCTACCAAGATCCCCCGTTAACTGTTTCCCTTCTAATCTTTAATTATTAATTTATGTAAAACCTTTTAAATTTTATGTCATCAAAACTGCCCATTTTATTTTGTGGGATCCTCTCTATTACCTGCTTATTCATAAACTCTTCCTCTCCCTATAGAGCTGAAAGGTATTTTTTTCCCTTGCTGTTCTGATGTGCTTATGATATGCCCTTTTATATATAAATCATGTATCAGTTTGGAGTTTATCTTAGCATACAGTTTGAGAATTGTAAAAAATATTGCCAATTCTTCTAGATTCCCAAGTTCAAAACCAAGTTATTATGCTTAATTCCCCTCTCTCGTTTTTGATCTCCATAACCTTCCTAGCACCCGACTCTGCCTCCCACAGGCCCTCATCACTTCTTTTCTAGGCTATTGTTAACAGTTTCCTAATCAGGAGAACTCCCACTCCTCTCTGTCCTCAAACAGCTGGAAAAGTGATTTTCTTTCAGTGTAGATATGACCATGTTACTCCCTTACTCAATAAACATCACTGGTTCCTCAATGCATTTAGGATAAAATATAAGAAACTACTCAGTTTAGTTTTCAAAGCCCTTCACAACTCTGCCCCAACTTTTCCAGCCTCTCTATATATTACTGTCTTCATTTCACACGCGATATTCCACCCAGGCACTCTTCTCCATTCCGTTCTCAGGGGGTGTGGAAGGGAGCATGTGATGAATGTTGTCTTTGTTTTCAGAATCATGTCTGTTTAGATCCTCCTTACCATTACTGAGCTTTCAAACATGATCTTTTTTTGTATTAAAAGTGTTTTCTGATGTACTGGTAGATAATTCACCGCTCTAATCCTGAGGAACAGCTGAATCTTTAGATTTAGGAACTTCAGTAGGTCCTAACGAGGGAGTCTGTCAGCTTCGTGAAAATGATGGCTGAACGGAAGGACCAGTGGACAGACACCAACCTGGCTCCAGTAAGGCTTGTGACGGTGAAGAAGGAAGAAGAGGAGGAGGAGCCCAAACCTCTTCTGCCCATGTACACCAGCCCTAAGCAGGAGCTGTCCCGCCGGCTCTTCAGGCAGCTGCGCTACACCGAGACTTCAGGGCCCCAGGAGGCTCTGCTCAGGCTCCGGGAGCTCTGCGAAAGCTGGCTGATGCCAAGCACGTGCACAAAGGAAGAGATCCTGGAGCGCCTGATCATGGAGCAGTTCCTGACCATTCTACCTGGAGAGACCCGGACCTGGGTACAATTACATAATCCAGAGAGTGCAGAAGAGGTTGCGGCTCTTGTGGAGGACATAGAGAATCAACTGGATGGATCAGAAAACAAAGTGAGGATGGTAACTAGGGCCCTGAGGAAAGGGAAGGGATGAGGGGCCTGGGGAGGTGCGCAGGAACCTCCACCTGGCTGGTAACCCATTGGTGACACTGTCTGCCAGGACCTAAGCCTTTAGGACCTAGGAATGCAGTGAGGACATTTCCTTTTTACCTCAGGATGCAGTAAAAAATCACAGTACATTTACTTCCCAGCTCGTTGCCAGTTCCAAGTAGCATTAGTGGCCTGTGTCAAGAAGTCTTTGCAGGTTAGTGGAAGGAGCATTTGAATGTGAGAATCTGGAGACCTAGTCTCTAGTCCTGGCTATACACCATTTAATAGTTATGCAATTTTGGGCAAATCATGGGGCTACTACTTGCATCTGAAATACTCTGAAAAGTACTTGGAAAAATGTGATGTGCCACAGAAATGTTTTATCTGTGGTTATCTGGTCTTAGCTTATCATTGCCTTGATCAGTTGGGGCCAGTCACATGAGGTATTTTCCACTTCTCTGATTCATGATCCAGGATTCTCTGCCCCAAGATGGAAGTTTCTACTCTCAGATTTCAATCTGTGGGCCCTTTTCTCTTGTGGACTCTCCTCCCTTCCATGTATCTAAAAGGACTCCATCATGTCCTAATTTCTCCACTCTCCCTAGCTTCTACTTTTTCCTTGAGTGTTCTTCCTGCTTCTCTGTCCCCATTCCCACAATGACCCACTCTTTCACTTGTGGGCAGAGGACAGGGAGCACTGCACAGGGTAGTTTCCAGAATTTTTGTCCAAACTCAGAATCATGGAAACTGCAAGTGACAGAACATAAAACACAGTGTTGGAAGGACCTGGGGACACTGAATGTCACAAGTGGAGTGTTCTCTTCCTCCTCAAATTACTTAGTGTCTGTTAATTTTTGTTCCTACTTTAGGACTAATTCCACTTTGTCTGGGTATCTCTAGTGCCCAGTTCAGGGCCCTTACATATGACTGGCATTTTAAATATTCGTTGAACTGACATGTCGGTGAATGAAGGACTTTCATTATTTAATTCAACAAAGGTACTGGGGATACAGAGACAAATAGTGCCTGCTTTCAGGAACTCACATGCTACTGGAATAGAGAATGGAAGCACTGGGAGGGCCCTTAGATTATAGAACATTAGATCTTGAATTTTCCCAAGAACTATAATGTTTATTTGTATCAAACAGAATATCCTTTTAATATTTTGAAAGATCTGTGATTATGTCTCTATGGACACTTTTCTTCACTGACACAGTGCAGATCCTCCACATCCAGTAGTTTTATGAGTTACTGTTTATCTCTGCACTCTTTGAGAAATCTGAACAAGTTAAAACAATTATGCCCACCCTTGCACACATAGTACATTGGGGGTCTGGTCAAGAGGACTCATAGCTGAGGTAATTGAGGTATATACAGCAAATGGTAACAAAGAGTAAAGGTACCATTAAGTTGGCTCATGGACTGAATAAAACTCAACTTTTAATTCTTTTGAGCCAATATCCAAAATTTAAAACGTGACCTATAAGTACAATAAAGAAGTTATCATTCAGTTCAGCTTTTCTGCATTATTTCATTCATGAACTGGATCAGTAGACATATGCAAAGGAACAGAAATTGCTTCCATTACATGTAGTCAAACTGTTCCCCTTAAAGTCAAAAAAGACTTGAAAACCTGTCAGTGCCAATGGCCTTTCCCACCCTTCCCCAAATCTCATCCTCCTTTGTCTCTCTTCCTTTTGGATACGATTGACTATTGTCTCCTTTGCTTTTCAGGAACATTTGCTGTCCTGCTTCCTTTTCTGTTTTCTTTGCTGATTTATCCTTTTCTTGCAGCTCTCCAGGCCTAGTATTTCGCTCCCTGCTCCCCTTTCTGTATTGTTTCCCTTAAAAATTTCAACTACTCTCATAGCTTCACCTGCCATTTATTTCTGATAATGGGAGCACATGAACCTCTAAATTTTGGCGTGATTTTTCATTTTTCCCTAATAATGCTATCAGGTACATCAGGTTATCTAATATAATTTATAAAGCACTATAGATACCTCATTTTCTTTATTCTGATAAGTCCTATGTAGTAGGTAATGCAGGTATCCCTGTTTTATAAATGGGAAAACTGAGACTCAGAATTGAAGCGACTTGCCCCAAGTCACACAGCTACTAAGTGGCAGGGTTGGGGATTCAAACTAGTCTTCTAAGGTAGGTGGCGCTGTGGTCAGAGCACTGGGCCTGGAGTTACCGTTATTATTCTGAATCCAAAGATAGGGTTCTTTGTACAATACCATTATCACCTCCCTCTTCTTCAGGATCACTTAGTCGTTAAGTTTTTTTCATTGCTGCTTTTTGGGTTTGAACTCCTCCTTTCTATCCTGATTGCCACCATACTAGTTTGAGCCCTTGCAGTTAATATACCGTAACTGCTCTCTTTGCAGATTCTTGTCTTCTATTTCCCATTCTCCTTGCATGCAGTTAGCCTGGACTTGGATCACCTTTCTCTGTTTTATTTCCCAGTTTTCCCCTATGTATATTTCTGCTATTGACAGACTGATCTCCCAAAGGGGCAGAGTGATGTCATGGAATCCTAGGTGGCCCCCACATTAAGCTGCTGGGAGTTCACATCCCAGCCTGCACACTTCACTCTCTGTGTAACTTTTAGACAGTCTGTTTTCCTTCCCAGAGATTCAGTTTTCTCATCTTTAAAGTGGGGTTAATAATTACATTATCTCTATATCCTTAACCTAGACATTTAACCTTTGTGAGTCTTAAAGGTTTCCTGACTCCAAATCTAGTGGTCTTTCATGCTACCTCAATTTCCTCCTATAAAATGAGGAGATTGTACTGGATGATCTTTAAGGTTCCTTTCCCCATTATTTAGAATCTGCTCTTATGAGATCGTTGTGAAGAAAGCACATTGTACAGCTTAAACCGGAGCCAGTATTGCTTGTACTCACTGCTGCCCATGTGTGTTTGGCATTCTCTTCCTTGGGTGATTCTGTTCCTGCCATTCCTGTCACCTGGCATGGATTCTCCTCCTCTTTTCATTTTTCTGAGTTTATTAGTCTTAAGCATCCACTCTGTGCCAAGCTCTGTGCTAAGAGCAGGGTATACAAAAACCAGAGATCACAGTCTAATGAGGGAGACATACAAACAACTACGTTACAAACAAGCTAGAAGCATTCAAAATTAAGGAGAGAGAATGAGCCCACCCTGGCTCCATGCTTCTTCTGACTTGGGCAGCTCCTGATGAACTCCCTTGTCTGATGTCATGGCTTTCTTTGTCCCACTCTTGACTCAAAAAAATGTAGAGAGAAGTAAGCCTAGGATGTATCCTTGGGTCAGGGACGTGAAATGTATGATGAACAACTAAAGGAGATTAAGGGAACAGCTGGACAAGCAGGAAAGTTCTTCCTCTGGGATTTGGGTTTCTGTTCCCACGATTAACAGGCTCAACTTTGTCTCTCTGTCTCCAGGCCTCAACCCATGCCCAAGGACAGGATGTGCCATGGAAGGGGACAGCGTCTCTGGCAGCTCTTTCTGTTCCCATTCTCTGTGGTTTCCCTGGGACCCACCTGGGGCATGCTTATGATGCAGCATCTGACCTCCAGGATCCTCTGAATGGTACTGTCCCCGGAATGTCTTACTGTGACATTGGTCTACTGGTCCCCCTTTATTTTGGAACATCCTCCCTTCTTACTGCCTCTTCGAATTGTAGGCCTGGCTTCGTTGTTCCTTGTGTACTTCTTCCAGCTTGGATTCCCTGAGGATGGTCTTCATCCAAAGGAGGTTCTAAGGCAACCCTCTCTGTACCTTTTCACAATACCCTTTGAAGCTCCCTGTGTATGATTTATTTTGCAGAGTATGCTGAAACTCATTACAACTGTAGTGGAAAGGACCCTGGATTTATATCAGAGGACCTGGGTTCTAATCCTGACATTGTCACTTACTACTTGTGTGGCCTCAGGAAAGGCCCTTAAACTTCTGGGTCTCTGTTTAAGATGAGTTTAACCGACCTCTAAAGTCTCTGCTAGCTCTAAATCCTATAAATTTATTTGGATTCAAAGTATTTTTTAAAATTTGAGTTTGGGTTTGAGCCTTGGCTCTGCTCTTTGCAATTACAATGGGTGTTCTCTAATGCCTGGGTTTGTCCCCACAGCCACCCAGTGTCCTACCCCAAGGCTATAGGGAATAATGTTTTGCATACAAGAGACGTAAATTCTTAGTAGCAACAGCAATAGCCAGGACCTGGGGTAGGCTTCTTTTTGGATCTCTGCATTCTCTATGTCTTAATTGGGGTGCAGGGAAGGTGCAGATAGGAAGCTGAAGGTTGAATCCCATTTTTGGCTCTCTCTCTTCTCTCTTCAGTTTTTCCTGCTCCTCAGGATCCTACCTGTTCAGGACACCAGGCAGAGAAGTCTCTGTCGCTGAGAACCAGGCCTCAGGTAAGCTACAATTCTCTTTGCTCTTCCTGGGATTTTGCAGCTGCAGCTCCTTCCCTCATCTTAGGACTTCTTTGCCCACACACAAGCATCCTTCCTTGGCAGCTGAGCCTGAGCTCCTGGGCTTTTCTTTCCTCATTGGTCCTTATTCGCATGCCAAATAACAGGGGTCACTCATGCCTCATAGGTACTGGGTGGTGGGACAGTCCTTGGGACATCAGGAATGTGTTGTTTCAGGAGACAGTGAAATTTGAAGATGTGGCTATATTCTTCGAGAAGGAAGAGTGGGCAAGTCTGAACCCTGCTCAGAAGGCCCTGTACAGGGAAGTGATGCTGGAGAATTATAGGAACATAGCATCTTTGGGTAAGGCTTTACCTTCTCTCCTACCTGAAGATGAAGAACTGATTAACAAGTGGTACTCTGCTTATTTCTTGTCAGTATTTGGGAGTCACGTGGCTCTGATCCCCTATCCTCAGGGGATGCCTTGCCACGCAGGAGTGACTTTATGGGCCCTTTGCAGCAAGGCAGAGGATCCTCATGTCCTGTTTTCTAATAATGTTTCCTGTGGCTTTTACTCTGTGGAGTTGGAAGTATGCAATATTCTAATTGTCTGCCTGACTCGGAATCCTTGCCAGTCAAACCTATTCCCTTTACAATCCGTCTTCGAATTTTTGTAAAAGGTCCAAACTTATCTCAACAGTGAGCTGAAAATTACCCAGCTGTTTGCAGTCTGGATCTCTCCACTTTGGGAGTTTTTCCACCCTTGGGAGTTTTTCCATCCTCTTAAGAAGAGAAGAAAAGTATAACTCTGTATCAAGGCCTAGATTTTTAAATCCCTATTCTTTGGTTAAAAAAAAAAAAGCCTTGAACCTCCTTAAGAGCCTTAAGATCCCTTCACCTTCTTCTGGACCTTCTTCCCAGGGTCTCCCTGAGCTTCCACTCCTTTCTTGCCCTTTTCCCTGAAGAAATAAGGATGAGATGAGGCTGTGGGATAAAGCAGCGTGATACCATGCTCTAGCCTACCCCTTTTTTCTCTTCCTGAACAGCACATCTACTTTCTAAACCTCCTTCGACTTCTAAGCTGGAGCCAGCATCTGGTGGTCTACAGGAAGCTCAGGACAAAGGTCAGAAGCTCGCTTGTACAGGTGAGTGAGGAAAAGTTTTCAAGTTGCCCCCTTTTCTTTGAGGCACTGAATATATTAGAAAGAGAACATGACATGGACCTGATACATGGGTTCACATCCTACCTCTGACATTACTTGCTATTTCTTTAGGTAAAATGTTGAGCCTTGGTTATTTAATTCTAAAATGAGAATCACAACACTTTTTATCAACTTTATCATTTTAAGATTTACAAATATTTTAAGGTTTACAAAGCACAGTAGAAATAGGAACTGTTATTTTTAATTTTGCCAAAATCACCCACAGCCTAGAAATTGTGAGAATTGATACTTAAAAAATATGAATTGATACTTGAGAAATGGCTAAATAAACAACATCAAGAAGGAAGTTAAACCAGAGCTCCTTGTCTTGTGGCAGCGGGGTCCTCTCACCCAAGTAAATATGGCACCCTAGCACAGTGCCAACAAAATATTAAACAGCCTTTTTGACTTCAAATCTCACATGTCCTTTATTAGATATTTGTAAAGTAACTGGGAATGTTCTCATGTTCTGGTAACTGTTTTTTTGGTGAGTAGTGGGTCCTTTTGCGTTCCATATTCTGGAAGTCTTGGGTTCAAACACTAACTCTAACACTGATTAGATGTGTGATTGTGGGGCAAGTCACTTCTACTCTCTCTCTGATCCTTCATTTCCTTAAAGAGGGAGAGCTGATCATCCTTACATCATGTGCTCCATAAGACGACTGTGTAGAAAGCACTTGGCAGACCTTAAATTGCTAAAGAAATGGAGCTCCTATTATGCTCAGCATTCCCTTCCTCATCTTTGCAAATCTTTGGTAATCTTTGTTTCACATCAAATGATCAATCAATAACCATTCGTTAATTGCTTACTATATCAGGCACTGTCCTCAATGCTAGAGATGACAAGACAAAATTCTATCAGTCCTTTCCTTAAAGGAATTTCTATTATAAGGGGTAAGACAACATGTATACATATAGGCATATACAAGACACAGAGAAAACAGACAAAAGGTATTTTTAGATGAGAAGGCAGGAGCATCTGGAGGAGCAGGGCAAGGAGAGTCACCAAGAAAATGCAAAGGCATGGATACTAGAGATGGAGCAGCAAGTAGGCCAGTGTGACTGGACCAGAGTGTGTGGAGGGGAGTAACGTGAGGACTGGGGGGAAGGCTTTGCACTGGCTGGCCCCCATTCATGGAATGCTTTCTATCCACATTTCTGCCTTTTGGAATCTCTGGTTTCCTTCAAGATTCAGCTAAGCATTCCCTCCAACAGGAGTCCTTTCCTGGTGACTCCAGCTCCTTTTGAAGACTATAGCCCCAAATAAGTTATGAGCTTAATCATTAATGATACAAATTGAACATTTAGTAAAAGAGAAGAATTTGAATCATTTCTTCAAAAGGAGCTAGAGGTTAATGGATATTCAAAAATAACTCATTAAATAGAAGATAAATCAGAGAGCAGTAGGAGATGAAGAAATGAAAGTAATATCTTCATAGGCCTATAAAAAGCTAGATATGTAGATTTTTTTTTTTAAATGACAGTGGAGGGGGGAAGAAAGAAAAGGGAGATGAAAGGACAGTTAAGAACAGAAGGAGAGAATATGATAGGCAGACAAGATGGATATCCTTTACTACAATAAACAACATTTCTTGGTCTTTGAAATTAATAGAACTGAATAGGAGGGGAGGTAGAGCAGGGAGGATTAGGCACCATTTGCTAATCTGAATGTAGTAAAAAGAGACCCTGAAAGAAGAATAATAAAAGTAAGCTCCAGGAACTTTAGCTGGCTCAGGTAACAGGGAATATGGAGGAAGAGTGAGGAGGAGGGGACCAGGATCAAAACAAACCCCATTAACTTAATCTGACTAAAAAGAGAGAGAGGAATCTACATGAGAGTTAGATGGAAGAAAATGCAGGGGTACCAACTATAGTGAAATAGGAATAGATTAAATACCGCAATGAAAAGAAAGATAAATAAAGAATGGATACAAACCCCAAACTTCACACATTTATTGCACATGATAAACATTTTTATGGCATAAAGATACATTTAGAATGAAAATGTGGGAGGGGAGTAAACTATGTTTCAAGAAACTTCAAAAAAGCAGGAATCATAATCATGATGTCAGGCTTGGCAGCAATAAATTTTGACAAAGAGAAACAGGTAATATTATGCACAAAAAGCAATGAAAAAATATTCTGTATATATGCATATATACCAAATGGCATAGCAGGTAAATTCTTAAAAAAATGGATGAATTATAAAGACATTAATAAGATATAACAATAGTAGTAGATTTTAAAATTAATATTCCTTTTTCAGCACTCGATAAATCCAACAGAAACATAAAGAACCTATAGTTAATATAATGGGGAAAAATTAGATTTGGATGACATGGAAATTTGTGAATGGGATAGAGAGTACCCTTAATCAGTCAATAAACATTTGTTAGGTTCCTCTGATGTGCCAGGCATTGTGCTGAGCACAGGGAATACAAAAAGAAGCGAAAGATAGTTTCTGTCCTTAATGAGCTCATAATAGAATTAGGGAGAGAACACACAAGTATATACAAACAAGCTACGGAAAGGATAAGTAGGAAATAATCATTTCTGTTAATCAACAGAGGGGAGGCAATAGAATTAGGAAGGGTTGGGAAAAGCTTCATGTAGGAGATTGGATTTTTACGGGGACCTGGAGGAAGCTGGGTGTGTATCAACACTTTGTGTTTCTTTCTTTAATAACGTCTGTTCAATACTTTTTGAATAATGTCGTTTACTCTTGTAAATTTGTGTCAACATAATTTTTATCAGTATTTGCTGCAAAGATTTCTCTACTTTTTATTTTTGATGCATGACTTTTTATTGTGCAAAATTATTTTTAAAAAGATAAAGTTCAGCTATTTTGTTTCTTATTTCTTCTATTCAAATATATATGAATTTTACATATTTATACAATTGTGATAAATGTGTTATTCCCTTTCCTTTTAAATTACATATGCTTATATGTATACACACACACACACACACACACACACGGCATCTCTCTCTCTCTTTACTGGAGCCATTTGGAACTTAAGTGTGATTTATTGCAGGACATGTGAATGTAACCTAGCTTTTCCTAAACTAATATCCCATTTTTTCCAGAAATTCTTACTGAATAATTCTCTTCCCAGTATTTTGTCCATGATAATTTTTACTTTCTTGCCTCTTAAAGCTATTTTTTTTTTTTGTGGAATGAAATTCATGCATTCTTATTATAAGAGAATATTTTAGTATTACTTGACATTTTTTCTGTTCCTTAACACAGAGAACAAACATCTTTTCTTGAATTTCTTTTTGTTTTAGGTAGTGAAGTCAAATTTGAGAAGGAGAAATTGGCTACTATAAAGCAAGAAGTTCCTGAAGAATCACCAGAAACAACATCAGGAAATGCCCAGAGCAATGTTTCTGATCAACCTGAGGTTAGAGCATCTTATAAACAGAAGGCTGGGTGGGAGAGACAGTTGGGAAAACCTACATTGAAAAGAGTGAAAGTAGAGAAAGTGAAAGTAGAGGAAGGAGATTCCATGGTAGTCAAAGAAACAAAAACTACCACAGAGGAGACAGATGAGAATCTGGGGAAACATGTTAGCTCAAACCTTAGTGTTTATCAAAGCATTCCTAAACAAGAAATTGTCTATAAATATGATAAACAGTTGGAACAGAATAAGGAGAGAGTTGATAAATGTGATGAGGATGGGAAAGCTTCCAGTCTCATGCCAGGGCTTAGTCAAAATCAGGTAACTGAGCAAAAGTTTTCATCAGAGAATAAACAAACCCAAGGATATAATAATTGTGGTGGGCAGGGCCGTGGTGGAATTTCCCATTCCCTTATTCATCAGATGATACACACTGATAGAAATCTGTATGAACATAATGAGTATGGGGCAACTTTCAGTCACATGTCAATCTTTAATCCACATGTAAATGTCCGAGCTAGGTCAACTCACCATGAATGTAACCAGTGTGGTAAAACTTTTACAAGAAAAGGAAACCTTGTTGATCATGAGAGAATTCATACTGGAGAGAGACCCTATAGATGTAATGAGTGTGAGAAAACATTTTCTAGAAGCAGATCCCTTTCTCAACACCAGAAAGTTCACATAAAGGACAAACTGTTTGAATGTAAAGAGTGTGGCAAATCATACAGAATGAACAGAAGTCTTGTTTCTCACCAGAGAATTCATACTGGGGAAAAGGCATATGAATGTAAAGAATGTGGGCAAGCTTTTACAAGAAAGAGAACCCTTCTGGTTCACCAGAAAACTCATTCTGGAGAGAAAGATAAACATGAATGTGCAGTGTGTGGGAAAACTTTTGCACGAAACAGAAACCTTCTTGAACATGTGAAAATTCACTCTGGTGAGAAACCCTACGCATGTAGTGAATGTGGGAAAACTTTCCTTCGTAAGTCATATGTTTTAATACACTACAGAACTCACACCAATTACAAACCATACACATGTCGGATATGTGGGGCAGCCTTTATGTGGAGCTCAGGCATTTCTCGACATCGGTTAACCCATACTGAGGAGGAAAATAATCAAATTAAGGCGTAAGAAACTTTTTATCATATGTCTAACATTCAGCTCCATGGAATTGATAGTGATAAGCTTCATGGATGTGGGATAGTTTTCACTGCAAGAAAACTGATTGATTACCATTCACATTACAAATACTATGAATGAAAATAATGTGGGAATTTTTTTTTTTTACAAGGAACATAACCCTTGTTGATCATTCACAATAAGGAAAAGTAAGGAATTGGAAGAGGGTGGCGAAATTTTTAAAAGAATAAAACACTTGTTGAACCCTACAGGAGAAAAGAATATTAGTTTAGGAATGCCTTCATTTGTAAGTCATGCTTTCTATTCTACATAAGTCATAACAGAAACCATATAAATATGTAATTTGTAATATAGCCTTTAGGAAGATGTCAAGGTTTCCTTGATAGAGAACCCATACTAAGGAGAAATATTATAAATGCAGTGATTGTGAAAGAAATTTTAAAGCATAGCTTTGCTATTCAACAATAGAGTCCTCATTGATGTTAAGCTATATGATTTATGAGTATGGTATAGCCTTGATAGGTAAGAGAACCCTCCCTGGTCACTAAGGAATTCACACTGATGAAATACTCTCTAATGTTTCATCCAACATAGTATCAAAAAGTAAAGGAACACTCTAAATACATGACTTGGTGGTTGAATAAGATCCATATCCTATTACGATAGATTTTCCCAGCACTACGGGAGAACCTTCAGTTGTATGCCAGTATTTTGTATATAACAGAAAACACATACAAGAAAGAAATGAGTGTCATAATAAACACTAAAAGCTTAACAAAAATCACACCATGGAGAACTACTCTGAGTGTCACTGTATAAGTCTTCTGTTGCAAGTTGTCCCATATCATACATACGAGATCACATGTCAGAGGGAAATGTGTAATTTGTAAAGAAAAGCTCTGGGGTGGAGCTGGAATTTCCCTAAGCATTGGTTAATTCTTAGTCAGATGAAATACTATAGATATCGTGATTTATGTGAGCCTTCGGTTAAAATGGAACCTCAGTTGAACATTGAAGAAATTGTTCAAATATCATCTGCACAGAAAAGATTCCATTAACTTTCTTTGTAAAAAGATAAGATTTTATTGATGTTTCTCTAATATCATCATAATTATATTCCTCTCCCTTCCAGAGAGAAATTCCATACAGCAAATAGTACTTTTTAGGATTAAAAAAGTCAGCAAACTGACTGAAATATTATAAAAGTCCAAAAACATGTATCTAACACCTGTGGCCCTTCCACTCTCACAAAGGGCTGGCTTCGGGGTGTCCTCTCAGTCTGTTCATTCAAGTAATATTTGATCTTGGTAATTTTGTGATGTTTCCTTTTGATTTTTTGGTGTTTGGTTATTCTTTCCTTTTACGCTGTTGTAATGATCATGTATATCATTTTTTTGGGGCTGTCCTTCACTCTGCATTAGTTTGTGTAGATCTTGTCATGTTTCTCCACATCACATATATTACTTTTTACAGCACAGTAATATTCTATTACAATCGTGTATGACAATTTGTTTAGCTATTTATTCCCCCATTTGATGGGCATCTGCCTTGTTTCAAGTTCTTTGCGATTAAGTTTTTTATTCATTTTAAACTTAAATACAAAATGAGAGAAAAGAAAAACAACATTTCCATGTACACCACAGAAAACAAAGTTCTATGTTATTTTAAAAAGTGCTGCTGTAAATATTTTGGTGTATATGTGAACTTCTTATTGATGAAGTAATAATAATTTGTCTTGGGGGATAAGCCCAGTAATGAAGTTAGAAGGAACTGAGTTCATATCCAGCCTTGGATGCCTACTAGCTCTGTGTCCTTGGGCAAATTACTTAGCCTTTATCTCAGTTTCCTCAGCTGTTAAAATGGTAATAATAACAGCACCTATTTCATGGAGTTGTAGTGAGTCTCAAAAGAGGTAATGGGGCAGGTAGATGGTGCAATACAGCACCGAAGCTGGAGTCAGGAATAGGACTTCAGTGGTGTCCGCAGACACCTGCTGGCTGCGTGACTTCAAGTGCAAACCGGGGATAACAACACCTACCTCCCAGGATTGCTGTCAGGATCAAATAAGACACCAAATGTTAGGCACTTCTCACAGTGCCTGGCAGAGAGTAGGTGCTATGTGTTAGTCTCCCGTTAGCACGTCCAGGGGCCCATGACCAAACCCTAGTGGTGACAGTGGGCATCCTTGTGTCACTTCCCCATTTACTGCAAAAGGCTTTAGTCTAGCCCCTTGCACATGACGCTTGCTTTGCCTTTAGATAGATACTTTCCCTGATTCCAGAAAGTCCCTCTACGTCTATACTGCAGAGTTTGAGTGCTTCTTAAAAAGTGATATACTTTGTCAAAAGCTCTTTGTGGACAGTTAAGGCGTCTTCGTTTTCCATGTGGCTGCCGATTGAGCCTCCGTGGTCATCCGTGGTCACTCGTGCATCGTCCGCTCTGTGGCGATTCGTCCTTGGCAGATCTTGTGGAAAAAGCTTTCCTCGATGTTTTCTTCTGTATCTTAGATATTAGGACTGTGCTTGTCTTACTCCAGGTTCTGCTGGAATGCTTTCTTTGTGAACTTCTGAGAATATTTGTGAAGTGAGGTGCTACTTTTTCTCTAAATGTTGGCTATTGTGCTGTCGGGGCCACGAGGTTCTCCCGTCCCCCAGCCGCAGGGCTTTACAGCTAAGCGCTTTCTGTGGAACGGGGTCGTCCGCCCCTCTATCTGGCACAAGTCGCACATTAAATATTTAAAACTGTTCACTCCGTTTGTGTTATCGGTGGTGTTGGCCTGTACCTCGGCACGATCCCGGCCTCCGTCTCTCCTATAAAGAGACCTTTCGCAGCCCAGAATGCTGAGACCACGCGTGTGCGTGGGGGGGAGGGGGCTCCGGCCTCGGGCCACTGCGGGGCTGGTGACGTGATGGGCGGTGGGGGCGGGGCGGGGAGAGGACGGAGGGTAGGCTTACCTGGGACGTCTGTGACGCACTGCCACCCCCCCCATGGAGACATTGACGCTCTTGCCGCAGGGTTGACTTTTTCTGAGAGCGCGAGACGGCTCCATTTCCTTTTAAGAAATCGGCCCCTTATTAAGAAAAGTAAAGAGTGGTGGGGGGCCAAGAATCACACCCCTGCGTGGCATTTCCGCCTCCGAGATAGGTTGTTGAAATGAACCCGCTACTTCCGGTTCCGGTGGGTGGGAGGGGAAAGGTTTGAGGCACTGCGGCAAACTCCTTCAAGTCGCGTGACCGCCACTGCGGTAGGAAGTGATTTCATATCTGTGACCACTCCGCCCTCAAAATAATGGAAAAAACAAGATGGCGGCTGTCTGACGCGACCTGCGCATGCGCGAGCATGCGCTGGCCGATGTCCCAACCCGCGCATGCGCACTTGCGATAGGTCGCACGTCACTATTTGAACGAACAGCGCATGTGCGGCTTCCCAGTTGTCTCTCTAGGGCGGTGGATCTCGGTGGTAAATGGCGTGTTTGGAAATAGGACTGGCTGGGCGAGAGGGAGAATAGCATATTAGTTGTATTTTTCCGATTCATCTTTTAAAATTTTGCATTGTTTCAAAAGCCTCTCTCCAGATCTGTCTGTCTTAATCGTGTGAAAGTATTTGATTCTGTTGACGAGCACGTCTTTTGAAATTGCCTTGTTAGACTGACGCATCTGTCGCTTTTTTTCCAGAACGAGTCGATCGGTTCGGAAGAGGGCGGATCCCTGGATTTCCGCAACTGGGAGCCGAGATGGCGAAGGAAGAGGTAAGTGGCCCGCACCCCCGCTCATTGACGTCTGAAAGCCCAGAGAATGTCACCCCAGAGCAGCCCAGCCGGCAGAAAGACGGGGTGCGGCGGTCTTATAGCCCAGGAAGCTTGAGGAGGGATTAAAGGGAAGGGCCCCTTAGGCTCTGGGGGAGGGGGAGGGGTGCCGGACGGGAGGCATCCCCCAGCCAACCCGGGGGAGACCCTGAGCTTCCGGTGCCTCTGTCTTGGTGCCCCTGCCCCCTTCTCTGGTGCCCCTGCCCCGATGCCCCTGTCTTGGTGCCCCTGCCCATGCCTTTTCCCTGGTGCCACTACCCCAATGCCCCTTCCCTAGTGCCCCTGCCCCATGCCCCTTCCCTGGTGCCCATGCCCCTTCCCTGGTGCCCATGCCCCTTCCCTGGTGCCCCTGCCCCAAAATGCCCCGATGCCCCTCTCCCAGTGTCCCTGTCTGGGTGCCCTGCCCCGACGCCCCTCTCCCAGTGTCGTTGCCCTGGTGCGATCCGTGCCTCCGGTGGGGTCTTCAGAGCGTCCGAAAGGAAGCTTGTGCCCATGGGTTTTCAGCGGCCCAGACATCCGTAGGCAGGTTTCCTCGCTTTCGTAAAAACATTAATTTAGGCCTCACGAGAGCACGAGCCAGAGCCAGAGCCGGAGATGCCGTCTCCGCCTCCGGAGCTCCCCCCGCCTCACCCCGACCACGTGGTTGACGCAGGAGGAGCCTCGGCCGCTGCCCAGCATCCCCAGCAGTAACGCGGGCCACGGCCACGGCCACGATGGTGGGCCGCCGCCGGCCCCGCCCGCCAGCCTCCAGGTGAATGGGGAGAGCGGGTCTGGAGGACGCGCCCTGCTGGTCCCCGACCCCTTGAGGAGACCTGGGGGGCGGCTCCAGAGGCGGCTCTCACCGACAGCCCTTCCCCACAGGCGGTCGGTCAGATGATGTCGGACATGGACTTGCACGGTGGCCCCCCGTCCGGAGAAGAAGCTGCAGGAGAAGAAGCCCAGGCTCAAGAGAAGACATCGGACGAGGACCAGGCCGCCGAGGGAGCCGAGGGAGCCGAGGGGGGCGGCCAGCCTGAGGACGCCCCCTCCTCCCCAGGGAACTCCATCTCCGACTCCCTCAATGATCTGTTTCTTTAAGATGGAGGATGAGAGGAGCCTGAAGAGATCGTGCATCTTCTCTGCAGAATCTTGAAGTGTTCATTCCATTGCCCTTCATCTCCTGTGTTTTGGCTTTGAGACTAGGCATCTATATTGGCGAGTGACGGAGGGAGAGGAGAGCCCTGGACGTGCCCTGTGTGGGACTATCCCTGTCATTTTAAGTGTATCTGAACTTGAGACCCTTCTAAGCATGCCCCAGTCCTCAACCGTCTTTTTACATGTCCAGTTCCAGCTCCTCTCGGGAGTCAGTATTTTATTCGAACTCATGGGAAGCATTTTCATGACCTCATTCCCATTGTGGCCTGTAAGACTCTCAGAGTTTCCTCACAGGTTTACTGTTGTTTAGAAGTTTGCATGCCTTCTTAAGCTCACAATTTGTGGTTGTAGCAAAAACATGAAAAAAAAATAAAAATAAATTTTCTGTGGCAATTAAAAAGTGTGTTTGAAAGCAGCTTTGGTGCCATTTTCTTTCCGAGCCTCCCAGTGTTGGCTGGTATGTTGGAAATTTTCCAACTAGAGACTAAGCAGGGTGGGCCTTGAGGTAACGACTGGAGGGTTATCAGAATGTTGGTGTTTCAGTGATGCAGAACCCTTACTTCTGGTAGAAGTGACTCTTTTAAACCTAAATGAGAGAAGAGATGACCTTTGGGATTTGGGAGTTGGGAGTTTTTCCTGCAATGTGTGAAGTTTTCATTTTTCATCTCTTCCTGAAAAGGATTGTTTTTGGTTTCCCCCCCTCTTAAACAGAAGTTTTCTAGTGTGTTTGGTGCATTTACAGGCTTCTTGTTATTAGAAATTTCTTTTCTTCTGAAGCCCTTTAAAGAGAACCTTGGGCCTCCAGAGCCATTCCAAGGAAGGGGGCTGCTCTGTGGAGTGGTCCTAGGGTTGGGGAGCAGTGGACCAAGTCCTGAAATGATGTCCCATTTGATATTCTTCCAGAGCTTCCCACTTGTCACAGTTTACTGTACAGTCTTCCCCAGGGCAATACCTGGGACCAGATTCTTCCGAGGCATCTTGTCTATATTACTGAACTCTTCATTTGGGGAACACAGCCTCTCCTTCAGTAACACTTTCCTTCTTCAAAATGTGAAGCTTTAGTACCGAATTGTTAGGAAGCATTAGGATTTCCAGGTCCTCAAACAGATTTTATCAGATTTCAGAACACATAGCATGAACTCTGAAGGATACTACTATATGTTTGATATATAAATAATTATTGTTTATAATACAGATTTTAATATCGGCTATTTAGAGAACCATTGTTACTTTGAAAACTAGTTATTTGCTCACTTAATGCATTAGGCTGATGTGAGTAAAATACTGAGACAGCCGGTTCAGCCACTTTGCAGAAGCTGTTCCATCAAACTTTTCTGCATCGCATTTCATAAAGTAGATGTGTTATGGCAGAAATGAACACAGTCCAAGCATAGTATTTAATTCTTAACTGACTTGTTTGCATTAGTAAAGTTGACCATGACAAGTATGGAATAACTTCTTGATTATGCTTAAATTGGTTTTCTCCTCCCTTTTGAGAAGACATTGTAAGGTGTGAGCCAGGGCCTGAAGAAAAGCAACAATTAATTCTTTTAAAAAATGTTTCTTTTTAGTTTTCAACATTCATTTCCACAAGATTTTGAGTTCCAAATTTTCTCCCCATTTCTCCCCTCTGCCCACCCCAAGACAGTATGCGTTCTGATTACCCCTTCCCTCTATCTGCCCTGCATTCTGTCCCACATCTCCCTTCCCTAATCCCCATCTCTATTTTCTTGTAGGACAAGATAGATTTCTATACCCCATTACCAGTATATCTTATTTCCCAGTTGCATGTAAAAACAATTTTTAACATTCATTTTTAAAATTTTTGAGCTCCAACTTCTTTCCCTCCCTCCCCACCCATTCCCACTGAAAAGGCAAGCAATTCCATATATGCTATACATGTGTAATTATGCAGAAGATTTCCGTAATAGTCATGTTGTGAAAGACTATTTCCCTCTATCCTATCCTGTCCCCCATTCTCTCTTTTATCCTTGTCCCTCCCCAAAAGTGTCTACTTCTAAATACCCCCTCCTCCCATGTGTCCTCCTTTCTGTCTCCCCCCACTTATCCCCTTCTCCCCTGCTTTTCTGTAGTGTTAAGATAGATTTTTCATACCAAATTGAGTGTGCATATTATTCCCTCTTAAAGCTAAATGTGATGAGAGTAAGGTTCAATTTGTCCCACTCACCCCACCCCTCTTCCCCTCCATTGAAGAAGCTTTTTCTTGTCTGTTTTATATGAGATAATTTGTTCCATCCTGTTTCTCCCTTTCTCTTCTCAATATATTTCCCTCTCACCTCTTAATTTTATTTTTTAAGATATCCCTTCCTATTCATCACTCTCTTGATATATGTATATAATCCTTTCAACTACTCAAATACTGAGAAAAGTCTCAGGTTATAAATATTATCTTTCCATGTACGGATGTAAACAGTTCAACTTTAGTAAATCCCTTATGATTTCTTTTTCCTGTTTATCTTTTTATGCTTCTCTTGATTCTTGTGTTTAGAAGTCAAATTTTCTATTCAGCTCTGGTCTTTTCATCAAGAATGCTTGAAAGTCCTCTGTTTCATTGAATGACCATTTTCCCCCCTGAAGTATTGTACTCAGTTTTGCTAGGTAGGTGATTTTTGGTTTTAATTCTAGCTTCTTTGGCCTCTGGAATATCATATTCTAAGCCCTGTGATCCCTTAATGTAGAAGCTGCTAGATCTTGTGTTATCCTCATTGTATTTCCACTCCAATTGTTTCTTTCTGACTGTTTGCAGTATTTTCTCTTTGACCTGGGAGCTCTAGAGTTTGGCTACAGTATTCCTAGGAGTTTTCCTTTTGGTATATCTTTCAGGAGGTAATTAGTAGATTTTCAATATTTATTTTACTCTATGGTTCTAGAATAAAAGGGCAGTTTTCCTTGATAATTTCCTGAAAGATTATGTGTTAGGCTTTTTTTTCGATCATGGCTTTCAGACAGCCCCATAATTTTTAAATTGTCTTTCCTGGATCTATTTTCCAGCTCAGTTGTTTTTCCAATGAGATATTTCACCTTGTCTGCTATTTTTTTATTCTTTTGGTTTTGTTTTGTAATTTCTTGGTTTCTCATAAAGTCATCTGCTCCATTCTAATTTTTAAAGAACTGTTTTCTTCAGTGAGCTTTTGAACCTCCTTTTCAATTTGGCTGATTCTGCTTTTTGAAGCATTCTTCTCCTCATTGGCTTTTTGGACCTCTTTTGCCATTTGAGTTAGTCTATTTTTAAAGGTATTATTTTCTTCAGCAATTTTTTGGGTCTCCTTTTGCAAGCAGTTGACTCAATTTTCATGATATTCTTGCATCACTGTCATTTCTCTTCCCAATTTTTCCTCCACCTCTCTTACTTGATTTTCAAAATCCTTTTTGAGCTCTTCCATGGCCTGAGACCATTACATATTTATTTTGGAGGTTTTTGATACAGAAGCCTTGACTTCCTCATATGAAAGGATGGAAGAAAATACCTGTTCACCAAGAAACTAGCCTTCTATAGTCTTATTTTTTTTTCTTTTTGAGGTGTTTTCCCAGCCAGTTACTTGACTTTTGAGTCCTTTGTCAAGAGGAGGGTATACTCTAGGGACTTGTAAGTTCTCAGTTCCTCCAAGGTGGCATAATCAAGGGAAAGGAGTTTGCTCCTCCCCTGGCCTGTGCAGTGGTCTGAGAGTAACCCAAAACTTTTCTGCCCAGGATCTGCGAGTAAGGTTCCTTCTCCACAACCACCTACAGCTCCACCATCCCAACACTCCTCCTCACCCCAGGCCTGCCACTGAGGGCTGAGGTAATGGACACTGCCACTGCAGTGGCTGCTAGAGGCAGGGCCAGACCACGTTCCCTTCTCACAGAGGTGAAAAGACTTTCTCACTGACCTTTGAAGCTGTCTTTGGGGTTTGTGGGTTGAGCAATCTGGGAACCACAGCTGCTTCCTGAGATTCCACCTTCTGAAGCCTGCTCCAGTTCTGTCCCTGCTGCACCACACAGCCCACACTGGGCTGTGCTCAGTTCCAAGCCCAGTGTGATAGACCTTTCCTGTAGGCCTTCCAGGCTGTCTTGGGCTGTGGAAATCTCTTTCACTCTGTCATTTTGTGGCTTCTGCTGCTCTAGAATTAGTTTAGAGTAATTTTTTACAGGTATTTTATGGGCTATGGGGGAGAGCTTTTATAGGTCAGTCCATCTATTCTGCCATCTTGACTCTGCCCCCCCAAATTTATATTTGTAAGCTAATTTGTAATATGAAGGTTTTATGGGGGTTGGAAGATAAGGAATAAGATAAAGGAATTTTATGTCTCCAGGAAGCTCTGTGATAAATTTAAGACAAACAGCCACCTGGCCCCATCCCTCTTTCCTTTTAAAGTTCAATCATAATTATAAAAGGACTTCTTAAGAACTAATTTGAACTCAGATCTGGGAAAGTCTGGGAAAAGTAAAAAAAAAAATAGATGTTAACTCTTTCCTATTGTTGAAGGAAAGGAGGGGTGCCAGCCCTACCATGGCCTCCTAAGGCTGGAAAAGCCCAAAAGCATCACCCAAGTGGCTAAAACATCTGAGGCTAGAAAGCAGTGGTGCCTCAGACTTGGGTAAACTTACTTTGTTAAAGTTGTAGTCTCTATGTAAAATATATCAGATGGTAAACTTTTTGTACATGCAGTTCCTAAACAAGGAATTGACTATTTGCAAATGATCCCTAGTGATTGGCTTTTAGGATAAATTTAAGATTTAAGATGACCCAGGATGAGCCAACTAGGTTTAAGTGACTTGCCCAAGATCACACAACTAGTGAGTGTCAAGTGTCCTGGGTCATCTCCAGTCATTCTGATGAATATCTGGTCACTGGATTCGGATGGCTCTGGAGGAGAAGGGAGGCTGGTGACCTGTACAGCCCTCCCTCACTCAAAACAAAAGTCAAGTGCAAGTCATGTATTTATTTCTCTGATGGCATGGTCTTCCTTGGCCATGAAGGATGAACACACACACACACACACACACACACACACACACACACACACACACACTCAAGATTTAAGGTGTAAGTCCTGGTAAAATTTTTGATTAGTGAAACAGAGATAGGTAGAAGTTTGCCTCAGGGGACAATCCTGTCCTCAGCCTGGGGTGGGATCCTTATGGCTCAGTTTTCCCACTGTGTTCCTCTGAAAAGGAATGTTTTCCCACCTGACTATGTCTGAGTCTGGCTATAGGGTGGAGATGATATTTAATTAGGCCCTTTCCTTTTATTCTTTATGGCATATTTCTCAAAGCAGATAGTTTAAGGTGTGAGCACAATGCAAATAGTGGAATCTTGTTGTTTCAATTAATTGGATAAATTAATACTCTTGTATAGTCTGGTGAAAGATAAAATCCCTGAAATAGAACATTCTTTCTAAATGTTATGGGAACAAATCTCTAGTCATCCTGATGAATATTACACCACTGCAACCAGACGGCTCAGGAGAAGAGAGTGAGGTTGGTGACCTTGCACAACCCTCCCTCACTCAAATCAAAGTCAACTGGAAGTCATTTCATCATTTTGATATCATGGTCCTCTTCCAGAATGAAGGACAAACACAAGCTTTGAATGATAGCATCTCCTCCCCTCTGGTGTTCTGCTGAGGGGAAGGTAAACTCCATGGCCAAAAGCTGCCCTTTTTCCTCTGATTTTACTGGGTACACCTCTTGCTCAATGATCAAGCCTTAAACCCAATTCACTCTGGAGCTAATAGACTGGACAAGTCCCCACCAACCTACCACAAAGTGGATGTAATTACTAAATAGTAATTGTTTCTCTTTTACCCGGAACCCTGAGGGTCTTCCCCTCCCATTTTTTTTTTTTTTTTGGATTAAAGGGGTCATCTCTGGAGTAAGTTAAAAAAGCCTATTCTTTGAATGGGTGTATCTCACTCAAAATACAATTGTGATAAGACCTAAGTCTGAAAGGGCCAGGGTTTCACAATGCATCCTGGGCCATCTCCAGTTGTCCTGATGAATATCAGGCCACTGGACCCAGATGGCTCAGGAGAAGATAATGAAGTTGGTGACTTTGCACATTTCTCCCTCATTCAAATCAGTCAGCTGAAAATCATGTCATCACCTTGACATCATGGTCCTCTTCGAAAATGAAGGACAAACACACAAGCAAACAATGATGGTTTCTCAACAATGGGTAGACTCTTAAAGAATCTGAGCATTTGTATTGCTAATACCAGCAACCAGATTGAACCTTAAACTTTTATAATGCTAATGTAAGTGGGCTGGATAGAGTCTGAACACTTTCATGGATCTTACTTACTGAAGGACTAAGGAGTCAAGGAATGGCCAAAGGATATAAATAGGCAGTTTTCAGAGGAAGAAATTAAAGCTATGCTATTAATATAGCAGCTCTTTTTGTGGTAGCCAAGAATTGGAAATTGAGGGGATATCCATCAATTGGGGAATGTCTGAACAAATTGTAGTATATGAATGTAATGCAATACTGTTGTGCTATAAGCAATGATGAGCAGGCTGACTTCAGAAAAACCTAAAAAGACTTGAATGAACTGATGCTGAGTGAAGTGAGCAAAACCAGGAGAACATTGTATACAGTAATGGCAACATTGTGTCATGACCAATTTTGAAAGACTTAGCTCTTCTTAACAATGCAAGGATCTAAGACAACTCCAAAGACTCATGATGGAAAGTGCTATACACATTGAGAAAAAGAAGTATGGCATATGGAGTCTGAATGCAGATCAAAGTATACTATTTGCTCTCTCTTTTTCATTGTTTTGTTTTGTTTCTTCTTTCTTGTAGTTCCTCCTTAATTGGTCCTAATTCTTTTTACAACAGGACTAATCTGAAAATACATTATAATATGA
Organism: Bettongia penicillata ogilbyi; assembly: GCA_023548195.1. NCBI lineage: Eukaryota > Metazoa > Chordata > Mammalia > Diprotodontia > Potoroidae > Bettongia > Bettongia penicillata. The sequence goes on from JAJHZJ010000120.1 coordinate 9,076,630, forward strand.
ATGTAAGACCCTATATCAGTTTGCGTGCCATCTTGCAGATGGGGAGAGAATTAAAAACTCAGAATCTTATGGAAATGAATATTGAAAACTAAAAATAGATAATTTGTTAAAAAGAAATGCTGATGAGTTATGCAGGTTTATTTTATATGATGCAGCTTTGTTAAAGTTGTTTATTTCAGTTAGTTTTTTAAGCTGATTCTTTAAGTATACCATATCATCTGTCGAATGATAGTCTTTGTTTTTCATTGCTCTAATTCCTTCAGTTTCTTTTTCTTGTCTTATTGTTATAGCTAGCATTTCTAATACAATATTGAACGATAATGGTTATAATGGGTATCCTTGCTTTATCCATGGTCTTATGGGGAAGACTCTTAGCTTATCCCCATTACAGATAATGCAACATATGAATAATGTTGAACCAGCTTTACACTCCTGGTATAAATTCCACCTGGTCATACTTTATAGTCTTTGTGATATATTGCTGGAATCTACTTGCTAGTACTTTATTTAATTTTTTTCGTCAGTATTAATTAGGGAACTTCATCTACAGTTTTCTTTTTCTTTTTTCACTCTTCCTAGTTTATCTATCAGCATCATTTTTGTGTCATAAAAGGAATTTGTTAGGACTCCTTCTTTGCCTATTTTTCCAAATATTTTACATAGTATTAGAATATATTGTTCTTTAAATATTTGGCAAAATTCACTTGTGAATCCATCCGATTCTGGAGATTTTTTTCTCAGAGTTCATTGATGACTTGTGCAACTTCTGTTTCTGAGATCAGGTTATTTAAATATTCTGCTTCCTCTTCTGCTAATCTTGGCAATTTATTATGTAAATATTCATCCATTTTACTTAGAGATTTATTGGCATACAATTGGGCAAAATAGCTCTTAGTAATGCTTTAGTTTCCTCTTCATTTGTGGTGAATTTACCCTTTTTGTTTTTTGATACTGATAATTTGATTTTCTTCTTTCTTTTTAAAAATCCAGTTGACAGATTTACTTTAACAGAAATCAGTTCCTAGTTTTATGTATTAGTTCAATGGTCTTCTTTTGATTTTATTAATTTGTCCTTTAATTTTCAGAATTTCTAATTTAGTGTTTAAATAGAGATTTTTAATTTGTTCTTTTTCTAGTTTATTTAGTTGCATGCACAAATCCTTGATCTGTTCTTTCTCTAGTGTGTTAATGTAAGCATTTAGAGATAATTTTCCTCCAAATACTGCTTTGGCTGTATTGCCTAAATTTTGATATATTTTCCCATTGTTGTCATTCTCTTTAATGAAATCTCTTTTCATGGCTCTTTATTGAATGTAATTTTTATTGCATTATTATCTGAAAAGGATGCATTTAATATTTTTGCTTTTCTGCATGTGGTTGTGAGGTTTTTATGCCTTATTACATGGTCAGATTTTGTGTAGGTGTCAAGTACCGTCAGGAAAAAAGTATATTACTTTCAATTTCCTTTCAGTTTTTCCCCAAAGTCTATCATATCTAACTTTTCTAAAGTTTCTATTCACCTCCTTAACTTCTTTCTTATTTTTTTTTTATTACATTTATCTAGTTTTGAGAGGGGAAAGTTGAGATTCCCTACTAGTATAGTTATACAGTTTCTTCCTGCAACTCATTTTACTTCTTTAAAAATTTGGATGCTATACCATTTGGTGCATATATGTTTAGTATTGATATTATTTTATTGTCTATGGTACCTTTTTTAAGCAAGATGTAGTTTCCTTCTTTATCTCTCATTAGATCTTTTTTTGCTTTGCTTTTGCTTTGTCTGAGATCATGATTGCTACCCTTGCTTTTTTTTTTAACTTCACCTGTAGCATAATAGATTTTGCTCCAAACCCTTCTAAATCTGTATGTCTCTCTACTTCAGATATTTTTATAGTAAACTGCATATTGTAGGATTCTGTTTTTTAATACACTTTGCTTTGGCTTCCATTTTATGGATGAGTTCATTCCGTTCACATTCACAGTTATGATTACTATGTATTTCCCTCCATCTTATTTTTTCCATGTTTAGTTCTTTCTCTTTTTTTTTACTTCCCCTCTCCCCTCTCTTACCCTGTCTCTCCTCACAAGTATTTTACTTCTGACCACCACCTCCCTCAACCTGCCTTCTCTTCTAACAGACCCCCTTCTCTTATACCCATTTCCTCTTCCCTGTAGGTAAGATAGATTTCTATACTAAACTGAGTGTGTATGTTATTCCCTCTTAAAGTCAAATTCAGACCAGAGTAAAGTTCAAGCGTTGCCCTCAGATCCTCCCACAGAGTCCTCCACTGTAATAGCTCTTTTGTACTTCTTTCATGTGAGACAATTTATCCCATTCTATCCCTCCCTTACCCCTTCTTCCAGTACATCCCTTTTTCTTAAGCCTAATTTTTTTTGGGGGGATATCATCTCATCATAATTGACTTATACCCACTCATACCTATGTATATGTATGTATATAGTATGTATATGTATACTCTATGTATATGTATACTCCTTCTAGCTGTCCTAATAGTGATAAAGTTTTTAAGAGTTGCAAGTATTATCTTCCTGTGTAGGGATGTAAACAGTTTAACCTTATTAAATGCCTTATGTTTTCTTTTTCCTGTTAACCTTTTTATGCTTCTCTTGAGTACTGTATTTGAAAATTGAATTTTCTGTTCATGTCTGGTCTTCTCATCAGTAATTCTTGGAAGTCCTCTATTTCATTAAATATTCATTTTCCTTCTGAAGGATTATATTGTTTCACTGGGTAGGTAATTCTGGGTTATAATCCTAGTTCTTTTGCCTTCTGGAATATCATATTCCAAGCCTTCTGATCCTTTAATGTAGAAGTTGTTAAATCCTGTAAATTCCTGACTGTGGCCCCACAAAGTTTGAATTATTTCTTCCTGCCTGTTTATAGTATTTTCTTTTTGGTCTGGGATCTCTGGAATTTGGCTGTAATATTCCTGGGAGTTTTCATTTTGGGATCTTTTTCAGGAATTGATCAATGAATTCTTTCCATTTCCATTTTATCCTCTGGCTCTAGGATATCAGGGTAGTTTTCCTTGATAATGTCTTGAAATATGATGTCTAAACTCCTTTATAGATCATAGCTTTCATGTAATCTGATAATTCTTAAATTATTTCTACTTGTTTTATTTTTCTTCCCAGTTTGCAGGTAAGGAAACTATGGCTAAGAGAGGTTAAATGATTTGTCCATTGTCACATAGCCAGGGCTCTCTTTAAGTAGACCATCATATTGTCTACAAAGAGTGAAAGTTTTGTTTCTTCGTTATTTATTCTGGTCTCATTGCGATAGCTGGCACTTAGTACACTATTGAGTAACAGCGGTGATAATCTACATCCTTGCTTCACTGCGGATCTTATTGGGGAGGCTTCTAGCTTATCCCCATTACAAATAATGTTTTGTAGGATTTTTTTCTTTTGGTTTCTCACTGTAAAAATGTACTTCCATCTGGTCGTGGAGAGAGAATTCCATCAAAGAAGTGAAAACACTACCCCAGGGGTGGGGAACCTCCGGCCTCAAGAACACATATGGCCCTCTAGGTCCTCAAGTGTGGCCCTTTGGCTGATTCCAAACTTCACAGAACAAATTTCCTTAGTAAAAGGATTTGTTCTGTAAAACTTGGGACTTAGTCAAAAAGTCACACCCAAGGACCTAGAAGGCTACATGTGGCCTTGGAGCCATAGGTGCCTCATGCCTTTGCTTCTCTTATTCTCTGAGAAGCAATAGTTAATCAATTGTCTGTGACAGACGTTGGATAAAAATGTGTATGACTCAATTTTTGTTCCACATTATCCACTATCTTTGAAAGTTGTAGGAAAATGGAAGTACCACAGATCTAGGGAGGGTTAAGTGTCTTGATTTTTCTTTTAAATGAAGAACATAGCATGTATCAAATTCTTGGCCAAATCACAGGATTCAGTATTAGAGTGGTTAGTAAACATTTTGAAAAGGATCCAGTATTGTTTCAGCAAGAAGAGGTCATGACCAAATAACATTATTTGACAGGGCGAGGCTATAGATATTGTCTACTTTCATTTTAACACATAATTCGATAAAACCTCATGTTATTCTTGTCAAAAAGATGGAATGGTGTAGTCTAGGTGATAATAAGGAGGCTTCAGAGCTAGTTAAGTGGCCAGTTTACTCATTAATAGTCCAAGCACAATGCCTAGCACATAGTAGCCTTTAATCAATAATAGTTGGCATTTATATGGCACTTTAAGGTCTGCAAAGTGCTTTATGCACACCTCATTTTATCCTCACAGCAACCCAGGAGATAGGTGATATTGTACCAATTTTCCATGGAAATTGAGGTACATAGACTTGCCCAGGATCACATAACTAGTAAATGCTTGAAGAAAAATTTAAACTCAGCCTCCTGATTCCAGTTCCAATTCTCTATCCACTGTACGACTGAGCTGAATGCTGATTGACTCACTGACTAACTATGGACATATGCAAAGAATGAAATAATCCTTACCATTCAGGGGCTATTACTTTTTATTTTTAAATAGATTTCATATTCTAGGTCAATAATAGAATTTCCACTTGTTTACAATACTGATAAAGTGTAATATTGTTCACTTTCTTCCTGTGTACACATTCAGATATTTAGGATGCTTAGATTTCCAAAGTAGCTTAAATGTTATTTTTAAACTGCTGTTGCCTTGGCTACAAATTTGTGTTCTTCAATTTGTATTATTACTATACCTAGCATTTCTAATACAATATTGAATAATAGTGGTGATAATGAACATGCCTGATTTTATTGGGGAGGTTTCTAAGTTCATCTAGTTTATCCCCATTACAGATAATGTTTGCTCTTGGTTTTAGATAGATACTACTTATCATTTTAAGAAAGGCTCCATTTATTTCTTTGCTTTTTAATGGTTTTAATAGGAATGGGTGCTGTATTTTATCAAAAGCTTTTTCTGCATCTATTGATATAATCATATGGATTTTGTTGTCTTTGTTATTGATATGGTCAATTATGCTGATAGTTTTCCTAATATTGAACCAGCCCTGCACTCCTGGTAGAAATTCCACTTGGTATGATCTCTGTGATGTATTTCTAGAATACCCTTATTAGTATTTTATTTAAGATTTTTGCATCAATATTCATTAGTAAAATCAGTTTCTACTTTTCTGTTTTTGCTGTCTCTGCTTTAGGTAACAAAACCATATTTATGTCATAAGAGGAATTTGGTAGGACTTTTTTTAAACCTATTTTTAAAATAGTTTATATAATATGAAGATTAATTATTCCTTAAATGTTGGTAGAATTAATTTCTAATTCTATCTTGTCCTGGGGCTCTTAGAGAGTTCATTAATGGCTTGTTCATTTTCTTTTTTCTAGGAAAGGGTTATTTAAGTGTTCTCTTTACTCTTTTGTCATCTGGGCAATTTATATTTGTGTAAATATTTATCCATTTCACTTAGATTGTAAGACTTGATGACATATAATTGGGCAAAATGACTCCTAATCATTGCTTTAATTTCATCTTCATTAGTGGTACATTCATCCTTTTCATTTTAGATGTTGATAATTTGGTTTTCTTCTTTCTTTTTTTGAAATCAAATTAACCAATGGTTTATATATTTGTTTTCATAAAACCAGTTTCTGGTTTTATTAGTTTCATGCTTTTTAAATTTTACCTTCAATTTTATTAATCTCTCCTTTGATTTTCAGGATTTCCATTTTGGTGTTTAATTGGGGATTTTTAATGTTTTTTTTTCTATTTTTTTAGTTGTATACTCAATTCATTGATCTATTCTTTCTCTCTTTTATTGATATGTATATTTAGTGATATCAATTTTCCCCTAAGTCCTTCTGTAATGGCATCCTACAAATTTTGGTATGTTGTCTCATAGTTGTAATTTTCTTTAATGAGAGTATTAGTTGTCAGTGCTTAGTACCTTGATCCCCCGTGCTGTTTGGACAAATAGCCTTTTTTTGACTTATCTGCAGGTCTAACCTACAGAAATACAAAATCAGCGAGTTCATTGGACATTCACTAGATAGTAGAGTAAGGTCTTTCACTGGAGAGACAGCCCTGTATCAGAAAGAATGTTTGGAATAAGAAAAGGCTGAACCTAAAAAAACAAGTGATTGTACTTCTTATTCTTTGTTCCTCTTAATTCTATGTGTAATATTGTCTGAGATTCCTAACAAAAATAGTTGCAGATCCATATTGCGGAGTATATAGAACTGGAGGCTTGTGAATGATAGTACTGAATTCTTCCCTCTCTGCAATTTAGGATTAACCCCTAGAACCCTGAAGGGAGAATCCGCCATACCTTTGGGATGTCTAGCATGCTAATCTAGTCAGAGTTGGGAGAATGAACTTAGAGGAGGTGCTATACAGCTTGTTTTTGCCTTAAGGTTGAAGACATTCTTTACTTGGGTCATTTTGTAACTAGAACTTCTGGTGGGGCTGGAACTCAGGTCATAGCCTAGCTCCAAAGAAATCAGGGCACTTCATAGGATCATAGTTTTTTGCAATAACCTAGCTGATTAATTTTTGTTTTTGCTTAAATTAATTTACATGCCCATTGGAAAGGCTCATGGGAGTGAAGTGTGATTGGTAGACCCAAATTCCACATCTCCTGAATTTTTTTTGTTTTTAGGGCAAAGTCTCCAAAATGAGGCTTTGGGAGGCTCAGGTTCCCCCATAAAGTGTTAAATGGGAGTTAAAAGGAATTTTCTTACCTTAAGTCAATTAATTGTCTAGGTTGAGGGATTTTAAATTAGGACCAGACATAGGCAGTTAAAGGAATAGATTTAATCTTAGTCTGGGAGTATTCTGGTTGTTATTTTGTCTAGACCTTGATGTCTTTAGCTAGGTGTGGTTGCCTATAGCCTTGGACAATGGTGTGAAAAGCTTTTAGCTTGCCTTATCAAGAGGAGCAGATAACCAGTGTGAAGAGCTGAAGCCTGGTAGATGGAGCAGCAAGGAGTGAGCATTAAGATGCCACAATCAGCAAAGATGAGAGACACGTCTCTTCTATGAGAAAGTAGCTGGATGACACCACCAAAGGGTACTGACATCTCTGCAGCATTGGATGTGTTCATTGCCCTAGCATCATGTGTCCTCCACCTATGTGCCTTCCATGGTGTCTTAGTAAGCCCCTCCACACTAACTGTGGCTAACCAGCAGAGTCATGTGTTAATGAGAGGAGAATTTTTTCTTGTCTCTTTATTTATTCTGTTTGATTAAATGTCTTATTTTGAATTAATGTGCTTAATGTGAGTAAGGGCTTGTGACCTTAAGAACATTCTGATACAAAGAATTCCTTGAACCTTGGGTTACTTTTCTGGGGCAAAGCATGTGAGAAAGTTCCCAGGTTCTGTGTTTGTCATCTGTCTGATTTGTCAACCAGGTTGAACCCATCCTCGAACCTGTGGATGACCTGAGCCTAACAGAGCAGACTAGAGACAGGAGAGTCAGGAATCAAACAGAAGTTTAATCTCAAAGTGAAACAACTTGCGAGCAAAAGTCCTTCTTCCTAAGATGTTGATGAAGGAGCAACCATACCCAGAGAGGTACTTCAGTGGAGTTATTCTCTGAAAATTAGGGATAGCTTGGGCAAGGTATAGACAAGGGTGTGGAGACTTTGCCAAAAAGGAGGAAAGCTACTGTACAGAGAAGAGTCACATAGGAAGTGGAGGAGGGTAGTTTGACCACAAAGATACTGGTGTCAGATGATGATTTCCAAGCGGAGTGAGTGAGACTCATGGTGTAGGAGGCTGAAGGCAGGCTGGTATTATTATGGAACAAGAGCCCATTTTGAATATCCCACCCTGAGTGAATGCCTTTGAAATTGCCCCGATTCTTGATGAAGATCAAAGGTCTGACACCTAACTTGCTGAGGCAAGCACCTGTCACATCCCATTTGCTACAAGGGGCATTAATACTCCAGTCCCATTCAGGAATATTTGTGCTTGTAGGAAATGGCCAGGGAGGGGCCAAGTGAGATCACTAGGGGTGTGACCCATGAGGAGTTCAGAATGAAAGTGGAATTACTGGATCCTGATTTTCTAGAGACTTCTGAGTGTAATGGACTCCTCAGGTAAGGGTTTGAGGTTCTAGGGGCCCTAAATTCTGTGGCTGGGTTCTTTATTTCTTGGTTATCATGTCCCATCTCCCCAAGTGTGGTTGTATGGGCACCGAGAGAATAGGGGTTATAACTAGGAGGGTAGGTCCTTTGAGTTGCAGTGCTTTGGAGTAGAATGATTGGCCTCAAGGGGGGGCAGGGAGGAGTCAGCCAAGTAGAACCCTCCTACAGGGTCATGATCCAGGCTTCTAACCGGCAGCTGCTACCTGGGCCTCTAGAGGTCTGAACCTGAGTAACAAGTCCAACAGTTAGTTAAATTGAGTATTCATGAGAAGGGTTGAGTTGGGCTCTTGAAAGCATGGCTAAATGAGGTGTCTATGCTTGTGGACCAGAGTGAGGAGTCTAGAATCATCAAAGCATGGAACTGTGAGAGAAGCTGGTGAGTTTCGGAGACTTTTCGAGCCAACCCAGTACAGTATTGTAGCAGACAGCCTTGGCTTCTATGCTTCCCACTTGTGGGTAGAGTGGCATAGGGTATCCTGTTACTATCTCACAAGGATTGAGTTTGTGGGAACCAAATGGTCTAGATCTGAGGCCTAGAAGGGCCAAAGGAAAGGCTTTGGTCCAAGAGATATTCAGTTCCTCAGAGAATTTAGCAAGTGAGATTTTAAGTATCCTATTGTCTCTTTCAACCATTTCTGATGACTGGGGGTGGTAGGCACAATAGAGATGCTGAGTGATTTGCCAGGATGAAAGTAGTTCAATGAAACTTGTGTGAAATGGGTTCTCCTATCACTATGTATCTCTTTAGGAGCCTCCCCCCCCCCACAATGGAATGATCTTTTCCAAGAGGATTTTTGCCCCCCCCCCAACCCCCCCCAGATACTGTGGCAGAATGACAGGGGAATACTTCCTTCCACTGGGAAAACAAAACCAAAACATTTGTAACTATGGCAGGCAGCAATTGGATGAAGTCAATTTGCCAAGTTTCAAAGGGTGCAAGTGGGAGAGGAAACTGTCCCTGAGCAGGCTTTGGAGGCATGGATACATTGTGCTTGGGACAGGTGTAAGCTGTGGTGGCAGCCTCATGAAAACTCCCCCACTGGTATTTTCAGGTGAGTTTTACTAGCTCATCAAGTCTCCAATGGCTGATTGAGTGGAGGTGTTCCATCATGGACAGGAATAATTTCTTAGGGAGTATCACAAGTCCATTTGGGATGACCCATAGTCCCATAGGACTTATCAAGGCTATATCTCTACTTTTGGAGTTTTTTCTTTTTTTGATTTATAATAAGCATCCTTTTTAAGGCTATAACTGTTTCTTCTTTTGTTAGGCTAAGAGGTTTAGATGTGCCTCTGCAGCAAAGGGATAGTGCTGGGACTTGGGGAGTTTATGCTGCTTGGTCGGCTAAGTCGCTTCCATGGGCCCTGGCATTGTTTTCTCGGCTGTACTCTGAAATTCTAATTATTACCATGGCTTGGGGAAGAAACAAACAATTTAATCGATGGGGATCCGGGTTCTGATTCTTGATAGGTTGCCCTGAAAAGGTGAGGAAGCCTCGACATTTCTGAAGCCTCCCCAAATCATGCCCCACCCCAAATGCATACAGCATATCACCGCACATGTTCATCTTTTTCCCTTTTCCTAATTCACAGACCCTAGCTACTATCCTGTGTTCAGTTTATGGTGCTGAATGGGCATCAGGTAGTGATGAAACTTCAGTCACTTCTGTGGTGGGAGAATGCCATAACCAGAAACTAGGTCTCCTTTCTCATTTCTGAGGCAGGATCTCTCAGTGTAGCCATTAAAGTCTGCTCTCTCTAAGGGAGTTTTTTAGTGTCCCCCTCCAGAGGGGAAAGAAAGATGTCTGGACAGATTACACAGTCCTGGTCTAAAGTCTCACCATTGTGTTTTACCTTGGGTAGGCAGGTGTCAGGGCTGAGTATACTTGCATATTTGATGGTCAAGTTAGGTTTGACTAACAAAGTCATTTCAAGCCTGGCTAGCATGCTGGAGGAATAACGCTGGGTATGGTGTGGATTAAGAAGCATCTTGTTGGCATCAAGGGAGAGTCCAGACAAATGCCCTCAGTGGCAGAGATAAGTGGTACTTGTGGCCACCACTGCCTGGGATGCCCTTGGCTACATTGTCCAGAGTCTTACTATAGTATCCCACGGAGTGAACATTTTTACCATGTTTTTGTGTCAACACACCAACTGCATTCCCTCCTTCCTCAGAAGTGAACAGGTCGAATGGGAGAGAAGAGTTGGGGAGACGTAAAGGCGGTGAGTGTTGGCAGATCAATTTCAAAGAATCAAAGGAGTTCTGAGCATGGGGAGAGAAGTAGGGGCTCAGGTACACGGTCTTTTATAAGGTCATAGAGGGGGTGGGCAGAGTATGAAGAATTAGGGCTCCAGATACAGCAATAGCCTGCCAGAGTACAGAAGACATGAGCTGGTGCTTATTGTGAGGTACAGGAAACTGAGTGATAGCCTTAAGGGGGGATGAGTCAAAATGGAGGCTGGAGGCAGAGAGATGATGTTCCAGATATTTTAGAGAGGGGAGAGCAAACTGAAATTTCTTCCAAGAGGCCTTAGGTCCCTTGCTGTTAAACCACTAAGAAAGTAAACAGAGTCTCAAACAGAAACATTGTGAGATGAGGAACAGAGGAGGAGGTCATCAGCATATTGAAGGAGAACAGAATCTTTAAAATCTAAAGAGGAAAGGTCTTGTTTAAGGACTTGGAAGAAATAGGATGGAGATTCTGTGGATCCCTGGGGAAGAACATTCCAGTGATTGGTGCCTCTCTCAAGCAAAGGCAAAAATGAACTGGTTTTTAGGAGCCGGGGTGGGGGTGGGGGAACTGAGAAAAAGGTACTACAGAGGTAGACCACCATGAAGCCCAGGGAGGGAAAGGTTAAGCAGAGTGTTAGGGTTTGGGACAACAAGTGCTTGGGGTATCATGATAGCATAAACTGCTCAGAGATCATAAACGAGTTGCCAGCAAGGTCCACCAGACTTGTGGACTGGAAAGATGGGTGTGTTCATAGGGAAAGTACAGGGGACAAGAAGACCTTTGGACAAGAAGGCATTGATAAGGGGCCCAACTCCTTCAACAGCCTCAGTGCTAAGTGGGTATTGATGTATTGAGGGTAAGGGTTTAGATGGGTCCAACTGCATAATAGGTGGGGCATTACTGACTGAGTCGATATCAGCAGCATTTAAAGCCCACAAACCTTAGGGGATTTGATCAAAAGCTTGACGGTCAGAAAGGAAAAAGACTTAAGGGAATGGAGATACTTTCAGAGGAGGGGCAGAGTGTCGGGGACAAGAGGCTCAAGGAAGGAGTCCCTTTGAGATCAAAAGAAATGGTGGCCTGATATTTATGGAGCAAACTGTGTCCTAGTAAATGCCTAGGGGCATCAAGAACGAGGATGAAAGAGTGAAAGGCACTAAAAAGGGGAAGAGGCTCTGAGACATAGGCTGTAATGGTCTCGGTAACAATCCCCAAAGCTGAGATACACTCCTGACTCTGGGAGAGAGGTATGGGGAATCTTTATTAAATCAATGGATTGAGGAAACATGAAGGGGATGGCCTCAAGGAACTTGTCACCCATAATTTGGGCAAGTTGGTAATGCTCTTGACTCTGACTCTGTGTCCCAATCTATCTTAAGATCCTCCTCTGGCTCTTTCCAGCCAGCTTTTCGGCACCAGTTTTTAGTTTCCCCTTTCCTGACCAGGAGAACCATGAATTGATAAAAATCCAGAAATCCTGATCTGCATGAATATAGAGTGAGTTGCTTGGCTCCCTGAGGTTGGGATTCTACTTGGCAATAGGTTGGAGTTCCCCACTCTGCCAGGGCTTGAAACCTTAGGCTGTAAGTAAGCAAAGATCCCAGGACAACTTTGGACTGAACCTTGAAAGGGAGCATAGAAACTGGGGAATGGGCAGAATCTTTTGGTAAGGGTAGGTATATTTTTGGTTGTGGGCTTCTAGGGAGAAATTTTCAAAAGTTTTGTCCTGTGTCCTCATTGCCTCTCGTTCTGATCTATACTTTTTCTATTTTGATTCATTGAAAGTATCCCATTCAAGAGGCTGAGTTCCCTTATTCATTCACTTTTGTCTGAAATACTCTAATTTGGTCTTATCAAAACTATCTCAATAGGCCAGGAGAATTTGGGGTCATCTTTAATGAAATCTGTCTAAGCCTGGCAATATGAGGGATAGTCGGCATATTTCTTATACAGTTAAAAGGCACACGTCTGTCAGGGGGTAGACGAACAAAACCTCCAGTCCCATCCCTAACTTGAGGGCATGCTTGTCCCATGTTCGAAATTCACTGAAATAACGACACCACTTAAACACCACTTCAATGACAAATACAAGCATTTCCTGAAGACAGTTTCAGTCCCAATTCTAACGAAGCACGACATTACAGTCCTGACTTTGCACAATTACAAAGGTGTGCAGTTTAAGAAAAACAGAGGCATGCAGAGGGAGCAATTAACAGAGGTGTGTGGTCTAAGAAAGGATATCCCTTGCAAAATACCATCCACATTCAGAGAAAGAACTATGGAGTTGGTACACAGAACTAAGCAGACTATTCTCTTTTGTTATGTTTGGTTTTTTTCTCGTGCTTTCTCCTATTCATTGTAATTCTTCTGTGCAACATGACTGATGTGAAAATGTGCTTAATACGAATGTATGTGTAGAGCCCATATAAGAATGCATGCTGTCTTGGGGAGAGAGAGAGTAGGGAGGGGGAAAAAATTTAAAACTTATGGAAGTGATTGTTGAAAATTGAAAACAAATAAATTAATACATTTGGGAAAAAAAAGAAAAGAAAGGATTTCCTTGCCAGAGTAATTGGAGATGAATTGGATCACCAGAGAGCCCCCAGAGTTTTCCTCACAAACAATGGCTAGCTCCATCATGCCTCAACCAAGGCAAGAGCTTGGAAATTGGAGCTGGGAGAAGGGCAGAGGACTCACCAGACAGAAGGGATTGGACTCCAAAGAAATCCCTGGTGGCGCCTAGTCTCTTCCTGCTAGTACTGGCCCTATCCAGTCCCGCTTCTGATACCAATTTCATGTCAACTAGACTGAACCGGCCTTTAAGCTGTGGATGGCCAGTCTCAGATAGAGCAGGTTAGAGATAGAAATTACACAAAAATTTAATTTCAAAGTGAGGGAAACAGCTTGCAAGTGAAAGCCTTCTTCCTAAGAAGGGCACTCACTCTCTTATGGCAGGAGAATTTTTAAGCATGAAAACCACAAATGGCTAGGCTACAATACAGGCATTCTTGGGCTTTGAGCAAAGTTGTATCTAAGTTGTTAGGGTTCTTTAGTCTTGCGGTTGTTCAATGGGGTTGAGAACAAGGGTTGGCATGGCTGGGATGGCAGGGCATCTGATTTGACTCACTTGGTGCTTACAAGTGTGGGGGATTGTTGGTGGTTAAAAAAACCATAAGAGATTGTTGGCATGTCAAGGTGATGGGGTGCTTGGGTACATGTGCCCCAATTCTAAAATCACATTTCTCTTTAAAAATCATATTTCTCCCTAGCCTCAAAACACTATCTCAAGTAGTTTCTCCCCAGCCCAAGGATACAGCCTGCCCCAGCAGGAACCATTATCTCCCTTCCTGCTATAGTAGCCAGCTGCACCTGTAGAACTCATTAATTTGAACTAACTGTGTACTGGCTTAACAGGCTGTGCAGTGGGTCATAACGACATTTACTACTCATTGACCAATCATATGTATGCTAGACTGAGATATACCTATACTATCTTATGTTTATCTTGTCTAACAAGACATTGATGAGAGCAACCTGGTATTTCTGAGCTAGCCCTAACCATTGATTGACTTAGTGATGTTTCAGGCCTAAAACCACACTTCCAGGTAGTCCCCGCCTTGGGCTATTTCCTGATGAATTTTGTGTAAAATACCTCAAAGTAGATAAAAAGTGCATATTCCTTTAAGAAGTGTCCACTCCTTAACCACTCTCTAATCCCATCCCAAAACACCTCGTTAACATATTTGGCACAAGTGATGCTATAGAATATCCTATATAAACTTTCCCTGTACACTTCTAAGGTTGCAGGTTCCCTAGGAACTCTTGCCCACTGAAAAGTGTAGTAAATCTTTACCTTGACCTCAACAATGCTTGCGTCTGTGAATTCTTCTCCAGAAGACCTGCCCCTGGTACTCTGACCCCTTCCAGCCCTGAACAAAAGGGTCTGACTGATCACTTTATCTATAGCCTCAGTTTCCAAGTCAGGGTCCCTTGGAAAGCAGGGAAGCTCCAACAAATCTAAATGGTTAGTGGAATCATCACACACATCTTATCGATCGACAGAGATATTATAGATAGGATTCTGATAATTTCCACATTCCCCATTTATTTCAACTTCTATAGATTTGAGGCAATTTCCTTTTTTTCTCATAAAATGAAGGGGATAGTTAAGATGATCTTTAAGTTCCCTTCCTTAAAAATAAAACTCCAAATCCTATGGATTATGTCTTTTCCTACTTACTTTTTAGTTTCCAAAGTTGTAGTATAAGAAATATTCACAAAATCAAATCACCGAAAACTGAAATCTTAAGTGCATTTAGGTCCTTGAGCTGCCTCATCCCCCAAGTTTTATCCCCTAAGTCATATCATGACTGCCTTATATTTAGCCAATTCTGTAACTGATATGTTGGAAGGAAAGCAGGAATAACAGTAACACCCAAACGAGATGAGAGTTTGAGACCACAGATTTAATGCTATAATGTATCACTTTGAGAGAGTCCTTTATTTACCATAACAAAACACCTTGGCAGCTAGGAGCAACTTCACGGGGAGAGCCTTGGGAAACCATGAAGACATAAGACTTTTCTGCAGGAGGCTAAGTGGGTCCCCCCTCACCCCTCAGGGGAAGATCTCCTAGCTCCCTCTTCCAACTTGGGTCTCCCTCCCACTTTTCCTAGCTTGGCACCCTTAACCAAAGAGCTCAAAGAAAGATTGTTCAGCCTTTGTAATGACTTGGTTTGCATCTCTCTAACACATTTTTCATGGAACATATTTGGGTATGTGTCTTATTCCCCTCCTATAATTGTGAGCTCCATGAGGACCTGGGACTACATTTTATCTAAACTCTGTATCTCCCCCTTGGGCCAAACAAAGGGCTTTGCACACAAAAGGAACTTAATGCATTGTAGTAAGTTTTGCCAAGGCTCCAGGCTCCTCTTATTTCCTGGAGACAAATGGTGACACTGAAGAGTTGGTTGAAATTCTAAGTAAAATCACAGAAAATGAAAGGATTGACCAAAAGGAGGCCCTAACCTGAAAGAGGAGAGTACCAGAGGTGGGTACCATCTGGCTCTAGGATCTAAATGGCTGCCTGCAGGTCCCAAATTTTCCTTTAAGGCAACTGGGGCAGTGGTCTAGAAGACACAAAGCAATCTCGTTTCTGCCTTCATTTTTCCTTAAATAAGTGGCATTTTTGTCTGATTTCATCTTAACTCACTTTCTAATCCAACTCTTCCAAGGGACATTTCACTAAAATCTGTGTCCAAGAGCCACTACTGACTTGTCTCTGTAGGACAAAGGTCATTGCAGGTTGGACAGACCAATTTTGGGAAAGGTTGGACAGAGGAACCACCCCAGAGCTCAGAGTGCTTGCCTGATGCACTGGCTACCCAGGAGCAGGAATGGGACAAAGTTCTGTGTAGATTTAGAGTTGTAGAGACTAGCAAGTTTGTAATAGCAACCCCCAAATTAAACTATGCACTCAAAACAATATCCTTTGCTCTACCATACTCCAAGTCTCTACATTTACAAGTCAGAGGCAGGAATTGTCACTGCAGTAAATGGGATCAAATATACAGTGTGCTCTCGGGACACTTAGTGGAAGACGGCAAGGTTGTGTTTCTTGTAGAGCAGGGCTCGCTTCTTTTCCCTCTCTTTCATAAAAGTCCTTAGCCGATTGGTAGAAAAAGTCACTGACATTTGCTGGGTATGTTCCAGGCCCTCTTTGGTCAGCCAGGGACACTGAAGACAACTGGATACACAAGGTCTTCCCCTGAAACATAAAAGGTAAAGGTTCAGACTCCAGATTTCCAAGTCTTTCTTGTTCAAGTGCTTTCTTCTTGCTGGATCATAGGATTGAGAGGTTAATATATGATTTTAGAGCGTCAACGTCTTCATTTTATATATGGGGAAATTAAGGCCCAGAGTAGTAAAGTAAAACTTACACAGGTCACACAGACAATAAGTAGGAGAATTAGTCAATAAACATTTATTAAACATCTACTGTGTGCCAGACTCTGTTAAGCACTGGGGATACAGAAAAAAGCAAAGGCAGTCCTTGACCTCAAAGACCAATCAATCCAGATTCAAACTTGGGTTCTCTGTCTCTAAAGACGATATTCTTCGCACTGTATGTTGCTAGGTTTTCTTCTAGGAAAGGTTGGATGAGGTCAAACGTTTGTTTGAGGTCAGATCTCAGGTGGCAACTGCCCATCACCTGGCATAATCTTACTCATACAGTAGTATGTAAGTTTCTTGAAGGCAGGAACAGTTTCCTTTATCTCTTTGCATCCCATTGACTAGCACAGTGTGATTGGTGTGATTTAATAAAATGCTTTTTTGGATGAATCCTACCCACTGAAAGTGATTTCCCCGTCCTCAGACTTCTCACAGTTCTTTGCCTGGATCTCTTCTAACTGCCCATACTCTATTCTGTCTTGCATGATGATACTTATTTTCCCAGGTGTTATCTCCCTTACTAGGGATCCTAGCTAGGGTGAGGGATGTGCCATTTTTCATTTTTGTCTCCCTGTTATTCATTGTAGGACTTCATATTTAGGAAGTATTTCATTAATGTTTGTTGAATTGAAATAAGTAAGTATGCAATCTCCAAGTCCTAGGCACAGCGTGGTTTCAATATGATATGTTGGCTCTTGCCACCTTTAGTTACTCAGATGACTACTTCTTGACCCAGCCCTTAGATTTAGAGGTTCAAAGGTAACCAGAGGAGACCACAGCTTAGAAATGGTAGCAATCTACCTCTTGTGTGCATTGACTTGTCTTATTTCATAGGTTGTTAGAACCAGAAGGGACCTTGGAGAACCTCTTTCTCTGGAATTCAACCTCTCCATTTGGGAGGTGGAAAGGTTAAAAGGGTGAGAAGGTTTGCCTCCAGGATCACAAAGCAATCTGGTGGCAAGGCTGGAACCAGGGCCTTCTGACTCCCTTGCTGGTTGCCTTTCCCATGGCACTCTGAGGTCTCCCTCATTCACACACCAGGAGAAGTGTCTGCCAAACTAGACTTCTCTCTATTTCCTGCAGAATATTGAGCATTCTCCTGCCTCCATGCCTTGACTCAGCCTATTTTGCTGAAATGTCCTCTCCTGACTTCTTTTATGTTGACCAGAGAGAATCTCTCCTTGTGCCTTGGATCACCTGAGTTGCTTTTATTTTCTTACACTTTCAGCATAAACAAATAGGCCAAAGATTTATGTTAAGGGGGGACATCATCTTTTTTGCATGTGTTGCTTTTTTAAAATTACTGACACTAAAAAAAAAAATTAAAAAAATAAATAACTGAAACTTATATACACAAGACATAATCTTTATTGCTGAATTCCTACCAATCTCTGAAACCCAGCTCAAATGCCACCTCCTCCCAGAAGACTTCCCTGATTCCCTTGGTCAGGTAGACATCACGTACAATTTTGCTTGCACCTCTCTGATGAACTCCTCTTGTGATTGTGAGTTATGGTTTTTTGTGTTTGTATCATGTCCTCTTACTATACTATAGCTTCAGGAGGGGAAGGACTGACATATCTAAAATGTACATCTTTCCCAAGGTTGAGCCTATTAATAGTCCTTGTACTCAAGATATAAATTTGTTGTTTAACTGAATTAAATTGTTTGTAAGTAGGAATAGGTTGTGTTGTGGAGCTGCTGGCTTTGCACTGATATAGGCTCTGTGATCTCCTTTGGGAGACATAGGGAGGGAAAGAAGCTAGGTGCTGAATGAGGGGCCCCTTACCAAGGGTTGGCACACAGGGCACTCTGGAGGAAGGATACTGCCCCTCCCGATAGGCCAGCATAGCATCGGTTCAGTTTAATCTTCCCTTTTCTCAGGCCCTTCTGCAGATCACAGGTCACCTCATTGCTAACAGGATACTCAGCACTCAGCCTGGCCAGGAGAGAGGAGAAAGCCAACATAAGTTGGTTGTATTGGGGCAGATAAGTCCTGTCCCCAAGGAGGTCTGGTTTTCTGGTACACCGAAGACAAGTTAGGTCAAGTGATATGGGGGACCCTATGAAACCCTCTACGCTTCCTCTCCCCATGATCCCCTGGGTAAGCTCAGACCCAGGACAGATTGAATATGGTTCCCTCCCACAATCGTAAGACATAAGAATTCCACCCTATTCCCCCTTCAGACTCACATGATGAAAGCTGTTACCCCAATGGCCCACACATCTGTCTGTGGGATGGCTCCGTGGCCCTCCAAGAGTTCAGGAGCTAAAAGATAAACAGAAACTGGGCAATGGAGTGAAGAGAGACACTTTTGAAAACCATAGTTGTACCATGCCAAGTGATGGAGATGGAAAGATAAGACAAAAAATGGTTCTTGCCTTCAAAAAGCTTTTTCTTGGGAGTGGGGCAGGGGAAGAGATAGGACATGGAAACAGACAAATATATACAGAATTAGATTTGAGGGGCATCAGGAAAGACTTTTCATAGTATGTGGCATCTGAACTTGAAGAAAGCCAGGGATTGCAAGAGGCAGAGATGAGAAAGGGGCATGAGGGATGGATTGCTCAAAGAAATGATAGTGGCAGATGGGATGCCAAGTTTAGGGAACACAAAAAAAAAGGTAGGACCAAGGTGACCAAATTATGTATAAAGAGGGATAAGGTGAAATAAGCCTGAGAAGATGAGCTGGAAAAGGATTATGAAAGACTTTAAATGCCAAGCTGAGGATTCACATTTTCTTTTGCAGCAAGCACAGGAGGTCTAAAGGAAAACTTTATTTTCACTTTTATGCAAACTCAGCCCCTTTGGATCTCATTTACCCATGGTTTCAATGTAGTCTTTGAACTTCTCTGTGGGAAGGACCTTGTCTTGGGTGTAGAACTGAGCGTTGCCAAAGTCAAGGATCTTGAGTAAGTTGTACTCAGTGACAATCATGTTTTCAGACCTCAGGTCTAAATGCAGGATGTGGTTGGCATGGAGGAACTCAGTGGCACTGAGGATCTGCCACAAATAGTCCTTCACTTCCATCTCTGAATAGGTTGACCTAGGAGGGTGGGCACAATGAAATAAATGTTAATTGCTCACATTTTTGTAGTGCTTTAAGGTATCACTAAGTCTGACAGTAGCCACCCTTTGGGAAATTCACTTAACTTCCCTTGAACTAAATTTCTTCTTTCATGAAAGGTGGAGGATCCCAGTCCATTCGAAATCCTATGGGTCAAGGATTTTACAATTAACTCTTGCCTTACAGGCTAACCATATCACATCAGGATTTTCCTGTATGAAGTTGTATTTTAGGATATAAGATCTGACCACTCACTGGTATATCCAAATCGATTGGGGTCAACTTGGTGTACTGGAGAGAGTATCAGACATGGATGTGAGGAGACCAGGATCCTAGACCAAATTATGCCACTTTTTTACTTACTAGGGCAAATCAATTTCCTTTTCTGGGCTTTAGTTTTCCTATCTATAAAGTGCGTGGGTTGGACTAGAACAGAGATTCTTAATTACTTTTGTGTCATGGAACTTCTTTGATAGTCTGGTAAAGACGAATACTGCTGTGATTTTTTTTTTTTTGCCTACATTTACAATGAAAGGAAATGTTAAATTCCAGTGGAAGGTAAGTGAAAGTAAAATTTTCAAAAAATATATTTTAAAATTAAAACACTGTTTTCTTCCTACCCAAGTTCACTGATCTTATAGTTCTGTGAATCCCAGGTTAAGAGTTTCTAGATTAGATGATCTTTTGGGTTCTATCCAGCTCTGCCATTCTATGAATCTCTGGTAGGCAGCTAAATTTAATGAATTGGACCTAAGTGGACTATGTTCACAAGAAGGCTGCTTTCCAGTTCTTAGAGACTTTTCCTGGTAGTTGGTAAAGGATGCAGGCCTCTACCTCATTTAGCTTGGGCTTACCTTTCAGCCAAGCAGTGAAGTAGTTCTGGCCCAGCACAGAACTCCAAGATGAGTACCAGATGTCGGGGGCTGATATAGGCCCCAAAGAGCTGTGCAATATTAGAGTGGTGGAGGGCCTTCAGGACCTCATACTCTCTGAGTGTCGCCAGTTTGTCTTCTGGACGGTAGGGGATGATTTTGGCTGCCATGACTCGCCCAGTTGACTTTTCTCTGCATTGCCGGACAACACTGAAGCGACCTCTGTTGGACCGAAAAACACCATCATCCATCTCTAAGTATAAATCTCTGGTTGATCTTGCCCCAAAGAAGCAGGTAACAATGAGTTATTATTTTTCACTTTACTTTGAACAAAGGGACAGGTACCCTCAATTCAATTCAATTTGGTTAGATTCAACAATCTGAATGCTCTAAACTGCTGCCTAACTTAGATGACCATGTCAGGCGTGAGGGAAGATACAAAGATGAATAGGACACTGTCCCAACTGCCATGACTTCCAAGATTTTTTTCTTCAGATCTAAGGTCCATTATGTGACACAGAGTTAGATGGCTCAGTGCATTGTGTACTGAGCTCAAAGTCAGGAAGATCTGAGTTCAAATTTGACCTCAGACACTCACTAGCTGTGTGACCCTGGGCAAATCACTTCACCTCTCTGTTGCTTAATGCATTGGAGAAGGAAATAGCAAACCACTCCAGTATCTATGCCAAGAAAACCCCAAATGGGGCCACAAAGAATTGGACATGACTAAATGACTGGATAACATCAGTGAACTCCTTGACTTCCATGAAGCCTGCACTTCAGTATGGCAAAGGCTATAATTTATGGTATTCACAATCCTGTTCTTAGCCTGGCGTTCCAGAATGCCCCATGCTTCTCTTCTATACTATTCAGTGTCACAGTCAGGTAGGTGGGTCTGTAGGGTCCTTGGCATAGCTGCTACCAGCAATGGAGCCCTTTCTGCTGTTCCTAAAAGAGATAGGTGGTTTTATGATGTTAGAAAAGCCATAAAACTGGGGAGAAAAGGACTCTATTTCTCATTTTTCTTCCAACTTGGACAAATCAATTCTCCTTGGATTTCATTTTTTCCTTCTGTAAAATGAGGGGATTGGTCTGTAGGATCTCTAAGTTCTCTTTCAGCTATGATAGTTTATGTTCTACATCCTTACAGACCAATGTAGGTCTGACATTCGATGTTCTAGGGCCCCTTCTAATTCTGATTTTCTACGTTCTATGTATGTTCTAACGTTTTATTTCTTAGGATCTTCAGGTTTCTTACAGTTCTCATATTCTATCCCCTATGTTCTAAAGGCCTTTCTACCTCTGATATTCTATGTCATATGCACATTTTATGCTCTTTGTTTTAAGGTGTCTTCAAACTCTGACATGCTATGCTTTTAAGATCTTTCCAGTTCTGACTTGCTCTGATTCTGTGACAACATTAAACTTGGTGACTGATGGGAAGTTAGAGGTAAGAGAAAGAGGAGGAGGTCAAAGATAACTTTGAGATTTCAAATCTGGGTGACCAGTCAAGATTGGGAGGCCATTGACAGAAACAGGGAAGTCAGTAGAGAGCTGGAATTAGGGAGGACATATTATAATAAGAAACTGGAAGCATCGTGCTTTGCTTAAATTTATCTGGCTAAATAACTTGTTCCCATTTCTTTGCCATGGCCTTTCTTACCTCCGAATTTCCATTTGAAAGGCATAGGTTTGCTGGCCTGAGAGAGGCTGAGTTTGAATGGCTTTCCCATTCTTCTCCTTGGTGGCCCCTGGGAACACATCTGGGATGATGGCTGGTCCTGTTGGACAAAGGCAAAAATAATTGGTGCTAGGTGCTGGCATGCTCAAGGCTTGCCATCTCCTACTACATTCAGAGTTTGGAAAGGGAAGAATCCCATTTCAACAAAGTCTGTAGGCTGACAGGTTCCAGAATCCCTCAAAATGATGTCTAGCTCTTCCTGCCTATGTTGTTCCCTTTGTCTACAATGCTATCTTCTAGCCCAGTTCCAGCCTTAACATCCCCCACAAAGCCTTCTCTGACTAGTTCAGACCTCAAGCATCTTCCTCTTTCCTCAGATATCCTGTAGCACCTGCTGTCTCTCAATTCAGTTTAACAGGCATTTACATAAAGCAGGTCACATACTTATGTATTGTACTGAGCATTTTTTATATGAGATCATGAATTGTTTCCTATGTGCTAGTCTCGTACTTTCAGTTGAAGTATGAATTCTCTAACGTCAGGAGGGATGGTAGAGCTTCCTTTTGTATGCTCCCCCTTTCCCTAGCCAGAAGCAATGTTAATAATAATAAATATTTAGTTGCATTTAATATATGAATGAACACTAAAAAATTCACTTGCTAACAAATATTTTATAAATGAAAGAATAAGAATCTGAAGAGGGAGAGAGCTTCATTTTTTATTTTTTGCCAGAATTTTGTCAGAATTACTGACAACAGGACTTTTGTCTAAAAGACTGAGGAGAGGTATGATTCATAACCTCATCAGCACTCATACACTGCTCTTTAACTATGAAGCTTTCAGGGGCTCTTAAAGTCAAAATAAGGGGATGTACCTTTAAGTGGTGGTACCCTTTAACATGCTAAAGGTATCGTGTAAGCATCCAGCTTTGAGCAATGCCTTTTCCCCACTTGGACCTCCATCTGTCACTCTGTTTTGTACCTACACTTTTCTTACGATGCTTTGTATTATCATTATTTGTTATACATGTTTGAACCTTATGTCCCTGTCAGACTGTGAGCACTGTGATGGAAGGGACCATACCTCATCTAAACTTTTCATCTCCCCTAGCCCTCCATAGAAACAGTGTATTTGTTGAAGTAAAGAAATACAAAGTCAAATGCTATACTGAGAGTAGTGGCCAGATTGGCTGGACTCCGTGTCTCTAATGTACTCCCTCCAAGCTTCTGCCTCAGAGAATCCTTCATTTCCTTCAAAATGGAGTAGAAGTGCCACTGTCTACATGAAATCTTTCCTGAACCTCCCAACTCTCTCCCTAGCCAGCTTGCATTTAATTAAGTTTTCATTTTATATTTAATCTGGATGTACTTATGTGAGTACACGTTGTTTCCTTTGATAGACTACAAGTTCCCTGAGAGTTGAGATTGTTTCATTTTTAATTTTTGTATCCCTAGAACATAGCTCAATTCCTGTCCAATAGAAGGTGCTAAATAAATGCATTTTGGTCGATTGCTGATATGGGAGCTAAATAATTATTATCCAGCATCTCTGTATTGCAATTACATCAATTATATAAAATGTTCAAAGTGTTAAGTTGGACAGATGAAATTGTCATAAAATCTTTTTCTACGTAAATATATGTGTGTTTAGTACAATTCTTCACAAAACAATATTCTGAGAGTCTTATGAAGTAATTCTTTCTTTTAAAAGGTCTCAGGTTTTTAATATAACCTAATCCTGAGTGCCCTTTGCTCCCTGCTTACCCATCTGGCTGTGATCGCCAATGTGGATTCTTTCTGAGGAGCTGCTGTATGGTCCCATGCCTGCTTTGCTGACGCAGGCTGTTCGGAAGGAGTACATTCCACCGTGAGAGAGGTTGTTGGCATAGTAACAGCAGTCGAAGATGTCAGACGCCAGTGTGATCCAGTCTCCGCCTGGGTGAGTCATAAGAGGATGGGGGTTTGGAGCTATTAGTAACAGTGTGTAGGCTGGCCTTTTTGACTATAGATGACCTGCTCAGCAAGCAGGTGAAGGATGGGAGGTGGCATCTCCAAGACTCAATGGCCCATCTATTAGGTCTGGTTTTGGTTCTACCATTTTGTCAACACTATGAGAGTTCCACTAGATGCAGGCATCTGGGATTTTAATTCTACACTAGTCACACTGTCATTCCTAGGAATGTGACAGCTCCAGGCTAAGTCCTAGGATACTCCATGCTCTAGATTCTGATGATAATGCTATGGGAGAAGCCAGGATTGAACTCCAGAGGTTAGGGATGGACCTTAAAAATTATAGATGGGCTCCAAAGCTCTCCTTTAAACCAGCAAGGAGCAGCATCATTCTTGCAATCATTTCATCTTATATTTCTATTTAAAATGTTAAAATACAGATACATTATCTCATTTGGTCCTCATATAACCCTGAAAGGTATAGTGAGGAGGTGTTAGCATCTCCATTTTGTAGATGAAGGGATTGAGAGGTTAAGCGAAGTAAGATAAAGAAACTCAGAGACATTCAATGATTTGTTCAACGTTGCACAGCTAGGAGCTGGGATTGGGTCCCCTAATTTCCAGTGCTGTGTTCTTTTCACTAGAATTTTCCATTTCCTGTTTGGGTTTCCCTTTTCCATGTGCAATCATCAAAAAGCTGTCATGTCGTTTTTGCCCCAAGAAGGCTTATGCTCCTTGGCGAGCTCATTAGAAGCTTAGATGTGCTTTTAAGGAGGGTAAAATGAGAATGAACCAAAACCCAGTCTCACATTACCTTCTATCTTGCATTGTACAATGTAAGTCACTGGACTGTGAGATTCCACGGGCTTCCAGACCAGGAGCACCCCATTTTCATATATTTCTCCAATATCCGGGCGTGGAGGAGAAGAGGGTATTTCTGTCACAGAGAGTTATAAGGGAAGTTAGGTGCACAGAGATGTAACTAGGACACTATGATGAGGGATTTGTCCCAGGGGTAGAGGAAATGCAGGACCAGCAGAGGAACATGAGGCTTGGGGACAGTTGACTGGAAAACTGTCATGAGGGATAAGCACATCCACCACCCCGTGCCTCACAATCCTTCATAATCCCTGTGTTGTTCAGAGCCATTTCAGTCCTTTCAGTCCTATCCTGGGGCTAGATCCCCACACCCAAGACTCTCACTTCTCACTTCCTTTTGCCTTGTTTCCCCTTAGGGGTTAGGATATCATCACTAAACAGCAGGGACAAGATTCTCTAGGAAATGAGCATCATCTTGTGCAATGATACTGGGGTGGGGTGGGCTATCTTCTCCTTTCTCTAGCTCAGCTCAATTCCCCTTTTCTCTCCTCCCTCCCAGCATCAGAATTCCTAGTTATGGCATGTAGGAATGTCCAGGGTCATTTAGGCTGGTTTAAGAGTTCTCAAACCCAAATCAATTTGTCCCCATCCTATGTTTACATGGTGCTAAATAGGGCAAATGACAACGTTTTGGAAGGCTCTAAGTGGGAAAATACTCTGTGATATGGCAGAAAGAGTCTGAACAAGGTGTGAATGAAGCCTCACCTAGATGGTATGTCTATTCAAGAATGAAGACATGCCAACCATTCAAAGATTCCTGGAATCATCTTACAGGAGAATGTCTTAAAGCAGGGGCTTTAGGGTTGCAGACCCCAGAGATGTTGTGGAGTTACTTCATTCAAAAGGGCTAAAAATCCACATGGACCCCAAGCAATGCCATTTTTATATTAGCTCTTACAGAATATGCAGTATGACTTATAATATTATGTCTTCTGTACCTGGAATAAATAATATGCTTCACACATAGATATATCAGTACTTTTGAAATGCATATTGATGATACTACTATGTTTCACTCACCATCTTTGATTTCCTAGGCTCCCTTCCTTGACCTTTCCTTCTCCTTCTCCTCCTCCCCTGCCTCCAGAAAAGTAGTGTTTCCTACATTAGAATTTAAACTTCTTTGAGGGGAGGAATTATTTTATTTTTGTAACTGGATCCTCAGATCTTAGCATAGTGCTTGATACAAGTAAGGGTTTTTAAATGTTTTTCATTCATTCATTTATATTCATTCATTTAAATTTCATTCATTAATTTTAAAATTTTCCTGAAATCACAGAAATTTTTGTCATCATGTATTTTCTCACTCAACAGACATGAAAAGTGCAATTCCTTTTCATATAGAGGCAGTATGGTAGACTGACCTGCTTTCCTAATGATGCCAACTGTAGATGCTATCCCCAGGGAATTGCTCACAGTACACTTGTATACTCCAAGGTCTTCTTCAGTTACCACCAGTATGGTTAGAAGCTGGAAGTTTTTGAGTGTGGAGGAGATGAGAAGCCTGCTGCTGGTTTGAATGGGGATCCCATCTATGAAGGAGATAAAACAAAAGGCCTGACTCTGGGAAGCAGATCATCTCCAAAAAGGAGATGACAAGGATGTGTAATAAGCAGTTCTTTGGGACCCTTTGTGGCATATTCTGTTCCCAAGCTGAAAGATGCTAATCTTATAATGGGTCATATTATGTTCACATGAGTAGGGCTCATGATAGAGTCTAATGGCTGGCACACCAACCTAGCACATAGGAATGGATCATGTCAGAGTGGAAAGAATACTGAACTGGGATCCAGGAGGCATGGACTCTTGTCCTGGTTCTTTCATGAACTAGCTGTGGAATTTTGGGCAAATCATATAATCTTCCTGATGCCTTTTCTATAAAATGAGGAAGTTGGATCAAATGGTCTCTAAGGGTCTTCGCGGTTCTGGAAGTCCCATATTCTGTGCCTCCTTCCAGCTCTGGCATTCTGTGATTCCTAAACTCTACCATGACTTGGCTTTACTTTTTAATGTAGGAATTAGACTGCGCGTTAGGCGATGAGTCCCATCTTCCAAGATTCAGGGTAGAACTGTCACCTTTGAACCATTCCGTCTGTGGAGCTGGGTGAGCGGAAACTTGGCAGGAGAGTGTCACTGGCTGGCCCAGGATGACGGCCTCATCCGTAAGCTCCTTTACAAACAACGGTGCTGAAGAGGGATAGACAGACAGACAAAGAGACGCCGATGATTTCAGACATATGGACCAGTGGACAAATGTCTTTGAAGACAGGGCTGACTAAAGTGATCCTAAATCTGAAGCTGAATTATGTCGTTCTTTAACCCTGATTTCCTCCCTCTTCTTCAGTTTCCTCACCCGTCCTTCGAAGCTCAGGTCAATAAAACCTTCCTTGACTATTCCAGTCTGTGCTGATCTCTCTGTTTCATGAACCCCCTAACAGGACATATTTTTGTATTATTAGTTAACCTTCCATTTGCTAATTTTATTTTCTCCCCAACTAGACTGTAATTTCCTCAAGGGCAGAGACCTGTATCTTTAAGGACTGACTGACAAGGTTCCGTTCTGCTATTTATCCTACAGATGCAGTATGGAATAACTCAAAGGTTCACACACAGAGAAGACAGATTGTCCTCATTGCTGGGCCACCCCATGATGCTGATACCTGTATCAGCCTTTCAAAAGTTACTTGGAGACCATCTAGGTCATCTAGGTCAGAGCCTTTCCTGACAGCAGATCTGGCTAGAGGGAGGAAGATGATGATGCCTTGGGATCTTTCCAGAACATTTTTCAAAGCCCTCATTACCTTGGATACTGCTTAGCCCCATAGATTACCATAGAACATTGAGCAATTGGCACGGGCGGGGGTTGGGAGGGTTGTACAGAAAAGCAAATCTCAGCTTTGCCATTTGCTAGCTATATGACCATGAACAAGTTATCTCAATCTCCTACTGTCCTCATAGGGCAGTTACTACTACTACTACTACTACTACTACTACTACTACTACTACTACTACTACTACCACCACCACCACCACTACTACTACTATTATCCTTGAAGCCATATCATAGTAAATGGTTAATGTAGACTTGACTGATCAATTGAAAAAGGAAGGAGAAATCCCCAAGTGGCCCAAACACATACCTCTATCTTTGGTTTTTGTTCCAGAAAGTCTGAATGATGACAATCCTGATTTTTTCTTAAAAGCCTCTTCCTCCTCCAGAACTGTCCAGAGGAGAAGAAGAACTTGGTGTAAGTTACCTTGAGCAGTAGGCTACAATGAACACAAGCCTTCTCTTCCCACTTCCTGTCCTTTGCCTTTGTTCTCAATACCTGGCATACTCTTCTCCTCTTTATCCTTTTTGAATTCTTCCCAGCCTTTAAAACCCAACTCAAGAGTCCCCCCCTTCTAAGAAGGTTTCCTTGAGTTCCTTGGAAGGACCTTCCCCTAGGACCTCACTTAGCCTTTTTTGGGGGAACTAGCTCTATGCATTTAAAACACAGTATTGTGTATAATGGTTATTTGTGTGGTGTCTTATATTTCTGCTAGACTATGAGCTGTCTGAGGTCAGGGAATGTAGCTTATCCAAACCTTGTCTCTTCTAGAGCTTCAGCACAGGGCTCAGTATGCTTTATAAATGTTTTTGGATTGAAGTAGATTGCATGCTGGCCATATTTTTTTCAAGCTAGAATACTCATCTATCTGCACCACCACTCTATAGACCTTTATTTCTTTTCACTAAGACATATTATTCATTTGGCTAAATGGCCAAATAGTTATGCCTGGGGTAAGAATTGGGGTGAGTGAGAGAGTCTGAATAAGACCCAAGGAACACTGGGGACTTGATTTGAGAACCCTAAAGAAAACCTAACCTTATTACATAGAGATCATATAACTTAAGGCAAGTCACTTCCTTCTCTGGGCCTCAGTTTCCTTATTTATAAAATGGAGGACTTACAATGGATGACCTCCAAGATTCCTTTCATTTCTGAATCCCATGGCTTTATTTATTTATTTTAAAAATTTTAACATGTCTACAAAGTTTTAAAGTCGTGTCCTCGGACTCAAAAGTCTAGGTTGCCATTTGTCACACCAACTGTGTTCTATAATTTAGATGTGGTTGCATTCCAAATAAACATGTCTAATGATAAGGACTGGGGAGGCCATCTAGCTTAGCCCCCTATGTCTGAGCAGGAATAAATTCAAATGCTCCCAGATAACGAGCTTCCTGAAATCATAAATTCTGGAGAAGATGTGGTAAAATTGGAACACTAATACATTGTTGGTGGAGTTGTGAAGGGATTCATCTATTTTGGAGAGCAATTTGGAACTCTTCCCAAAGGACTATAAAAAATGTGCATACCCTTTGACCCTGCAATACCACTTTTAGGTCTGTATCCCAAAGAAATCATAAAAAAGGGAAAAGGACCCACATATACAAAAACATTTGTTGTAGCACTTTTTGTGGTGGCAAAGAATTGGACATTCAGGGGAATCCCCATCAATTGGGGAATGGCTGAACAAATTGTGGTAGATGAAATGTAATTGAATACTATTGTGCTGTAAGATATGAGAAGCAGGCAGACTTCAGAAAAACCTGAAAGGCTTATATGAACTGATGCTGAGTAAGGGGAACAGAACCAGGAGGACATTGTACACAGTTACAGCCACATTGTTCAGTGACTAACTTTGATAGACTTGGGTCTTCTCAGCAGAGCAGGGTTCTAAGACAACTCCAAAAGAGTCATAATGCCAAATGCCATCCCCATCCAGAGAAGGAATTACACGTCTAAATGCAGATCGATGCATACTATTTATTCTCTTTTTTGTTTTATTTCTTCTTTCTCATGGTTCATCCCATTGGTTACAATTCTTCTTTATAATATGACTAGTGTGAATATTAAAAAAAATAAAGA
Source organism: Bettongia penicillata ogilbyi (assembly GCA_023548195.1). Lineage (NCBI taxonomy): Eukaryota > Metazoa > Chordata > Mammalia > Diprotodontia > Potoroidae > Bettongia > Bettongia penicillata. Next base: position 9,106,312 of record JAJHZJ010000120.1, read on the forward strand.
GCTTCCTGTACTCCAGAAAAGTGGCCTTGAAGACCACTTGTGTTAGGGTGCCATATGGAAATGAGTCCTATTTTCCCATTGTTATATATGTTCTGCTGGAGTGTCACTGTGGCTTGAAGGAGACCCTGGATTCTTGAACTGTCTCTAGAGACCAACCAAAGCAGGTGCCACCAAGCTGTAAAGGCTTTGGACACCAACCAGGTGATGGACTGTGTGTCTGTCTTGTGAGGAACAGTGAAGCTGAGTGTGAGAGTTTGACTAGGGTAAGGAGCTGGAAGTGTGTGTGTGGGGGGGTGTTCCTCTAATCCAAATCTTTCATTTACCGCATGAGAAAATTAAGGCCCTGAGGTCATGTAGATTGCAAATAGTAGAACCAGGCATCTAATCCCTGATCCCAAATGCAGGTCTCTTTGTTCTGCACCAGACTACAGAGGACAACTGAGCCCATCACCAAACACAAGGTAGGTGTTTAGGATATGTTTTATCATGAATATGTTTATTATAGCAAGAATGAATAAAATCTATTGTTATTCTACCCCAATGGTGCAAGCTTGGTAATGTTAGCCAATTTAATGTTACCTTATTACGCCTCAATCGAAATTCCTGAAGAACACTCATAAGATTATTAAGACAAGAGATGAGAGAAGAGAGTCATTTCAGTATGATCTGTCTGTCTTCTGGCTATAAATGGGGCTTGTGATATTTGCACTACCAACTTTGTGGGGTTGGCTTGAGGAAAGTCCTTTGGAAGGCTGTCTAATCAGGAGATAGGATATAAGCTATTTTTCTGGAGGTCTCCATGCTCATCAGTATCATTACTGATCCCTGGAACAGTTTCACTCAAGCCTGGGTCCTGATAAAAATTGACTTTTGTATGGTTTACATCCATTACCTCATTTGGACCTCCACTCACTATGGGGTAGATACTTCTGTCTCATGTTGCCAACTACCTGCTGGGCATTTTTGCTGCCTCAAACTCAAGTCCAAAATGGAACTCGTCATTTTCCTTCTGAAACCTTCCCCTCCTTCCAGCCTCCCTACTTCTGCTGCCAATGCTCCCCAAATCCCTTTTTCCTTTTCCTCCTCCTCTCTTGCCTCCTAGCCCTCACCATGAAACTTCTGTGACTCTCCTGTCCCTCCCTGCCCTGGCGCTCCTCTCCCCACCCCCACTAACTACGTGGTTGTCACAAGTACAGGGAGGTTTGTACCTTCTCGTCTTTCTTGCTCAAAGGCTGGCTTGCCCTTCAGGATTCTTGAAATATGGGCCACAGAGGCCTTCACTTTCTTTTTCAGGCTGTGTTCAACTGGGCTATCCAGAGATTGGTATTTCCCAGAGAAACTGAAGAATCCAGGTTTGGTTGGGGAGGATTTCCTCTTCTTCCTACCAGTGTCTGTAAGACCCTTGGTGTCCTTACTCATGAGTTCCATTGGGTCCAAGTCTTCCATTATCTCTAGACTTCTTTGTTGCCCAGTGGCTCTAATGGGAAAGAGCCCAAATTCTTCGTGCTTGTGCCAGGCTTCTTCTAAATCTGTCCTATCCATGCTTTCTGCTTCCAGTTGGATTGGGACTTCTCTTTCAACTGGTTTGGGGACCTTCCTGAAAATCATAAACTCAAAAGGAAGGTATTTGATATCATACAAATCAGACAAGTTGAGATAGGCTGGTTCCACTTCAGAGATGTCTAGAGACACTCTGTCTCCAGTAGATGAGTCTTCAGAAAGGTCTTTGATTTGCACCAAGGAGACCTGGGAGCTTTTGCCAAATTCCTCCCAGGAGAGGAATTCCCCTGACCCTTTTTCCGTCTCTTTCCCTGTCTCTTTCCTAGTATCTTTCTCAGTCTCTTTCCCAACATCCTTGCCAGTTTCCACAATCTCGGGGAGGGATGCAGACTTTGTCTCAGATTGAGTGTTCTCTGGCACTGTCTCCTCTGGTTCTTCAGATGATATTGACTCAGTCCAGGTTCTAGCAGTCCACACAGGCCTCTGGCCTAGCACATTTCCCTCTCCCCCAAAGGCAAAACTGCCATAGCCCCCAACCCCTACGTAGCCCCCACGCTCTCCATAGGAAAACTTCCTGGGTACAGTCTGTGCCTTTGTGCCCTGCTGGTCAGATACTGAGTCAGCTAGGACCGTCATCTCCTTGGACAAATCTACCATCTTTTCCACAACATCCTCTAAGGATGCTGACTCCATGGCACTATAGAAATACTCACTCTTAGAAGTCAAACCTGGGGCAGACTCTGATGGAGAAATGTCCCCCAGAAAAGCAGATCCTGAATAGCCATGGAGTTCACTCACTGAACCTGTGAATGGGTTGGCTGGAGTTTGGAAGGTTGATAGCCCAGAGGAGTCTGCTGCCTGAAGCTGACCTGGGAGGAGGTAGCTGGATGTCTTCAGGAGCCCTTCCATTTGGGTGCCAGCTAAGACTGAACTGGGGGTGCCCTGTTTTTGTAGGATGGTGGTATCCCAGGCAGCACTGCCCTCCAAAGGAGCAGACCCTGGGTCATGGTAAAGGAAAGGATTGGATCTCTTCAGTGTGTCTCCAGGGATTCCAACGAGCTGGTGGCCCTCCTGAAGGGCAGACCCTGTGTCACTGTACAGGAATGGGTTAGATATCTTTAGAGATCCGTCCTTGTGTTCACCCTTATCACTGGTGGAAGCTGAGGGTCCAGTGTCTGTGGTTGGGAAACTGCTGGGCCCCAGGTCGCTGGAGAGGAATGGGTTTGAACGCTTCAGAGAGTCATCTGTCTGTCTGTCCTCAGTGGCTGATCCTGGGGCTACTTGTAAATTAGGGGTGGGTACCAATGGATAGTTCTCACCCTGGAGTATGGTTGTAGATTCACTCAACAGAAAGGGGTTTGAGCTCTTTAGAGAACTATCCTCCCAAGATGAGCTCAAAGCCATCTGTGAATGTGGGACAGATGAGGTGGGGCAATGACCTTCCTGACAGGTGCCAGTCACCTTTGAACCTGAACTTTTGGGCAGAGGGGGTCTAGCCGTTAGGACTGATCCTCCTTCTTTCTGGCTTGAAGAGGCAGGCAATGAAGTACCCTGTGATGGGGAGACTGCTCCCGCCATGATACCTTGCTCTTTGGCTGGTGCGAGGGGGATGGTAGTCCGGCCTGGGCTTTGTGAGTGGCTGATCTTTGGGGATTTGCCTGCAGTGGAGGGGGCCCCACTAGTACCACCGGTGGCTAGGTCCTTGCTCTGCTCTTTCCTCTCACTTAGCTCTGGGAAGGGGCTGCTGGTTCTTAACCTGTAGTCATCAAACGAATGGCTTCGGTTGGAAACAAGGGAAGTGGAGCCAGGTAGCCGGAGGGCTGTCTCAAAAGATGAGGACTTGGTCAGCGGGCTTATGTGGGCCTCCCGGGCTTCCTCCTGTTCCATTTCATAGTGTTCCAGGAGTGGCTCCCGCAAGCCCCGAAGGGCTCCTTTGGAGTACCAGCCTTTCAGAAGGTTCCTTCGGGCTCTCTCCAAGTGCTTCCTGGAATCATGGACAGGAGATGTACCCTCCCGTTCTGCGGCCTCACAGGCCTGCCAGGAGAATGTACTGTTGATAACACTTTGCCGGGGCACGCAGGTGGTCCCCTTGGCTGCTGTCCTGTCCCCCTCCTGGGCTGAGGCGTCCCTTACAGTCTCACTTTCCCCTTCCTTGAAGGTCATACTAGCAGCAGAGGCTGTCTTCAGTAACTGAGGTTGCTCCCAGAACCTCTGGGGAGCCTGAGCAGATAGCTTGCCACTCTGTTCCCATCTGTGGTCAGTGCCTCTTAGAGTCCCTGTGGCACCTGCAGGGAGTTCACCCTCTTCCGGGAGGCTGGCAGAGCTTTGGAGGAGACTCTTGGGTGACAAGACAGGGGAGTAGGTTCCTGGTGAAGGTGGCAAGGACTTGGCCTGGGAGTATGCTGCAACCTCATTGTCCGAGGAGGAGCTGCTGGTGGAATAGCTGGCCTCTTTGATGAGGTGCCGGGAGATGCCGAGGGATGGGCTGTCGGAAGGACCCTGCAGGAGCTCTGGGATAGACTGCATCACCAGGATGGATTTGTAGCACATCAGAGACCGCTAGGAGGAAAGAGGAGAATGCTGAGGCTATCAGGCAAAAGCACAGCTCAGGAACCCCAAGGCCTGGGCCTGGAAGGCTCAACAAAAACCTGGTTAAATCTGTGCCATTGCAAAGGGTGGGTAGGAAAGATGGGATGGCCAAGAGTGAGGGAAGTGGGGGAACTCATTGGTGGTACTCATGCGTTAAATGTGACCCTCCCACACCAGATGCCGATAGGTAGCTCAGGAAATGAGACAGTGACCTGGGTTCAAATGTCACTGTGACTTCTGTGAGCTTGGGCAAATCACTTTCCTAGGCCTCAGTTTCCTTATCTGTAGAATGAAAGCATTGGACATGTTGCTTCATTGCCCACCTCTTCAAGACAGAAAGAGAAAGGCTCAGTCCTAAACACTAGGCCTCCTTTGCCTAGAGGATCTCAGTTTCATCCCTTAGGAAATGAGGAGATTGTTCTCTGAGACCCCTTTTAATTCTAGACCTTTAATTAAGCATAGTGCTTGACACTCCTGGGACAAATATTACCTCTTGCTCTCACCCTCTCCCAGCCTCTAGGGACATCTATATCTGTTATAGAGTTGTTTCAGTGGTGTCTGACCCTTGTGACTCCTTTTGGGGTTTTCTTGGTAAAATATTGGAGTGGTTTGCCATTTCCTTTTCCAGCTCATTTTGCAGATGAGGAAATTGAGGCAAACAGGGTGAAGTGACTTGCCCAGGGTCACACAGCTACTAAGTATCTGAAGCCAGATTAGAACTCATGAAAATGAGTCTTCTTGACTTTAGGCCTGGAGCTCTATGTCTAGAGGGTCTCTAAGGTCCTTTCCAGCTCGGGCATTCTCTGTTCTCAGTTTCTTTCCAGTGCTTACAGTCTATGTTCCATGTTCTCAGGTCCATTTTAGCTTTTAGGGTCTGTGTTCTAAAGGCCTCCCCAGCTCAGGCATACTATTTGCTACATTTCTACCTCTGACATTGTGTTCCAAGGTACTTTTAGATTCTAATGCTCTCTGTTCAAAGGTCCTTTGTAGCGCTCACATTCTATGCTCAAAATGAGATAAGAATTGTATAACACTTAATGTGTCTTATAAACGTTAGTTATTACAATGGTGATGCTCTATGTTCTAAGGGCCCTCCTAGCTCTGATAGTCACTGAATGGAGCACTGGGATCAGGAAGACCTGAGTTCAAATCCAGCCTCAGACACTTACTATCTGTGTGACTCTGGGCAAGTCACTTAACCTCTCTGTATGCTCAGTTTTTGCTTGTGTACAATGGGGATAATAATAGCACCTACCTTGAAGGGCTGTTGAGGCTCAAAGGAGCTAATGTTTGTAAAGCACATAGCACAGTGCTGGGACATAGTGAGTGCTGAAAAATGTTTATTTCCTTCTCTCTTCCCTTAAGTGATGCCCATGAGATCACCCAGCAAACTGGCTGAACATGAGTGATAATAAACCTCAGTTCCCTCTGCCCCATGGCCTATTCCTGGGTACTGGCCAGGCCTGTGAGGGGGACAGCACCAAAGTCCAGCGTGTAATGCCCCAGAGAAGACATTAAGAGTCCCAACTCACCTGCCACCTGCTCCGGGCCACGATGAATTTCAGTTGCTTCGTGTTGATGAAGTGCGCCTCCTCTGGAGGCACTGAGGGTTTCTGGAAAGAAAAAAAGACCCGTCAGGGAGAGGTGAGAATTAGCTGATTCTTCAGAGGGGAGGCCACAGTTATGACTTCACTTTTTAACTTGAGCGGAGTGTGAGTATCTCAGGATATTTGGAGGGTCTCAGCCAAGGAGTCCTAGTGTCAAGGCTGAGTGAGTGCTCTTGGAGGTTGAGCTTTCTAGGGCCCTCCTCCTCTCTTGCTTCTGCTCTGGGACCACAGATCAGTGAGTGAAACCACTTAGTGGAAATGGTGAAGTGGGAGAGGGTAGTTTTCCCTCCCTCCCTTCCTTTTTTCCCCCTCTCCGTTTCTCTCTGTGTCTCTGTCTTTCTGTCTCTCTGTCTCTCTTGTGAAGCAGCTTACAGTCTTTGTTTTGGTTCTGATGATTCAAAAAGGAACCAACCTAGTCTCATCCCATTCTTTGTGCGTGCCAGCTAGAAGGGCAAAGCCCCTGCAGGGCCCAGTGGAGAAAGGGCCCTCCTGAGACAAGGCTCCTCCCTTCTTACCCCAAGGCCAACTCTGCTCCCACCAATGCCTCCCACCTTCCTTTCTTTCCAGGTATTTGTGATGGGTGTGGTGATTGTAGGAAGAGGGTTAAAGTCAAGCCCAGTCAACTTACCATAAACCAAGGGTGGCTGAGACATTTGGAAGCACTGGGTCTGGCCCTAGAAACCAAACAAGAGAAATTTAGTTGATTTGATGTGATGAAAAGAGTATAGGAGAGACTTAGGTTCAAATCTTAGCTCTGACACTAGCTTGTGATCCTTGGGGAGTCCTTCTCTGAATCTCAATTTCTTTACCTGTAAAATGGGAAGAATAACCCTTGTCCTATCTACCTCAGAGTATCATTGTGAGGAAATGCTTTATGAACTTCAGCTCTATACAAATGTGCATCTTTATTGATTTAGCAAATATTTACTGAGTCTACTTTGCTACTGTGGGCTCTAGTGGTAGAAACAGGCAGGGGCAGTGGAAAGAACACTAGATTTGGAATCAGAGAACTTAAATTCAAATCTCAGCTCTACTACTTACTTACTGTAAGTAAGTAACAAACCTCTCCCCTCTCAGCCTCTGTTGCCCCATCTACAAAAGAGAGTCCATGGGCTAGATGATCTCTACTATCTTTTCATCTCTAAACCAGGTAGTAGTCTGTTCTTATAGACTGGCAGGAGAGATGAGATGCACATGCTAGGTGACTGTGATTCAGGGTCATGTCAGTAGACATTGTGGGCACAAAGGTGTTGAGACAAGGCAAGGAAAGCCAGAAGGTCAGGTAGCTGAGGACTTTGGTTCCTCTTGGAAAACTGAATCAGTTATTTGTCCCTTCCAACCCCAAACATTCTATGTTCTATGTCCTACAGTACATCCCAGTGTAGCCGGAGTTTGTTCTAAAGTCCTGTTAGGGCTACCACTTCAGTTTCTTTGTTATTGGTATCCTTCTGATATGGTACTTTGGTGCCTGTGCTTGGACCTCAATTCCAAGACCATATTTCCCTCTAGCCTCAAAAACACTATCTCTGGCAGTTTCTCCCCAGCCCAAGGACACTATGCCCAGCAATTCCTCATGAGTGGGCTCTCTCCTTGGTACAGCAACAAACCACACCCGTAGGAATTATTAGTTTGAACTGGCTTTGTATGGCTTTATGAACACACACTCCCTACGTCTGTCTTGTCAAACAAGACATTGATTGGTGGCAGATTGGACAATCTTCAGTCGGCTCTGATCACTAGTTAACTTAGTGCCATAGCAGACCTAAAATCCACACATTTCTGTGCCATCCCCTCCTCCTTTTCCTAGTGAACTCTGGGTAGGATGCCTGGGCAGTAGATAGAGAAAGTGCGTGTTCCTTTAAGAAATGACACTCCTTAACCACTCCCTAATCTTACCTTGAATTACCTAATTAGCATACTTAGCACTTATTTTGCTACAGTTAACCCTCTAAGGTCACAGGTCCTTAAGAACTTTTGCCTGCTGGATAGTGTAACAATTAACTTTTGCTAACTTGACTTAAAGATTGCTTGAGTTCATGAATTCTTTCCAGATGATCCTGTCCTCTACTTCAGTTCTTGAGGGGTCCCTGAACCCCTCAAACCGTATCACTTCTATCTCTGACCGTCTATATTCCAAGGGTTCTTTCAGCTTTAACAGTATAGAGTCTGTTCCAAATTCCTTTCACCTTTGTCTCTCTTTCTGTTTTAAGGCCCCTCCCATTTCTGACATTCTCTGTTCCAGGGTTTCTCCCATTTCTGACGTTCTAAATTCTAAGGCTCTACCCAGCTTTGACTGTCTAAGTTCTAAGTCTCCTCCCACCTATGGTTTATGAGCCTATGACTGAACACTCGCTTGGAGAGAATTTGGAATGCAAAGTCACATGGGTCACATGTGAAGAGTAAGGTCCTTACTCCGGTGTAGGCTGAAGAATCCCCTTGATAAAGTCCTTTGCTTCCTCACTCAGGTGGGCTGCCTGGGGGGTGGTCCAGGAGATCTTCCCCTCCTGCACATTCAGGAGAGTCGCCCGGTCATTCTCACCAGCAAATGGGGATGTGCAGGTCAAACTGAAGTAGAAAATGGGAGAGAAGTCTGGCTATTAGCACTGGGCTAATTCAGAGGCACAGCTGACCCCTATCTGCTCTTAGAGACCCTGCCTGAGATGCCAGTAGGTAGGAGAGCTCTGGTTTCTTTTCTCTAGTCATCTTCCTGAAACCACACAATGGATGACTGAGGCAGGTGACCTGGGCCCTTCCCAGTGCCTGAACAAGGCACACCTGAGTTTGGTTTCTCTGATAAACAGAGGTTGCTTTAGGTGGGAGATTTACCTTAGCTGCTGGGGACCATCTCTTAATTATCCATTGAAGTGTGACCTTGGTACCTTTTCCCATCCCAGAATCTCTTTCCTTTTTTCCAAAAAACCAAACCAAACCAAACCCTAAACCCTATTTTGTATTCTTGCTCTTGCGATTCTAACACTATTCTTATAGTGTCCTGTTCTTGTTCTTGACATAGGTGTTCATTGGATGAATCCTTCTTAAGGTAGAAATTCAGAAAAGGTGTTAGCTGACAATAACTTAAGGTGCCACCTGTCAGCCAAAAGGTCCTTCTTCCTTTTAACCTTCCCTATATTTATTCTTCTGGAAGCCCCAGACTGTTTCTGCCCCTTACTTCATCCCTGTATTATTTTCCAGGGATGGTAATAAATATAGGGCTACCCTATATATACATAGGCTGATCCTCCTACACCTTTTTTGGCAGGCAGAAGGGGACACCTCTGGATCTGCTTTGTATCCTGAAAAGTGGGGACTCAGTGAGTGGTCTATACCTTCAGCCATCTTATGTTCCATCACACATGACAGGGCTCAGCCTGTGACCAAAGTCGGGCTTCAGTCTGTGCCCTGGGTCAGGGGCTTACTCTTTGGTTGGGGAATAAAGCAGTTCCATGCAAAGCTAACTAACTAGTAGAGGTGGAGATTGGAATTCTTTCTAACAGTATGCCTTATCAGCTGAGCTAACTGATTCAGATATCCACCATGATGGTGTAGGCTGAAGACACATGCCTTCCTAATTTCTCTAGGCAATGATCCTTAATATGTGGTGTTTCCAATACAGCTTCCAAATTCCACAGATCTCCTAAATGTTATTTTCAGATTTTAAAGTTCCAGTTAGTTTGGGGGCTGGTAAGAGAAGTAAAAATTCTCCAGTTTTCCCAATAGTTTTTGTCAGATAGTGAGTTCTTGTCCCCACTAGTTGGGATTTTGGGGTTTAGCAAACATTAGAGTACTGTGCTTATTTTGAAAAAGTAAACACTCAAAGCAGGCATAGTTCAGTCTGGAATTCACTGCCTCTGTAGGTTTTTTAATCTGGACATCCACAGTCATCCTACCCCAGGCTTATTCTTTCTGGAGTGATAGGGAGCCTGGTGAGATAGAACTGCCTACGTCAATGGAAGGGATACAGATTGTTTTGAGAGACAAGGAATTGGGCACTTAAGAAATGGGTGAGAAGGGACTGGTTACCTTGAGAAAGAAGGGATTAGTGACTTTGGGAGGCAAGAGATTGAAAATTTAGGAGGCAGAAAATTTTTACCTTAAGTAGGTGATGACACCAACAGCCCTGTAGAAAAAACAAAAGCTCAGTGTCACATGGTGATTCGGGATTGGCTGAGACAGTAACCTGAAGGGAGCAGGGAGGAGCCACATGAAACTTGGGAATTAGAATAGCAATAGGTAAGCCAAAGGAACTCAAAGAATTCGTAGCTGTCAGTAAGATATAGGTCAGGACAATAGAGAACCTGTGAATGATACTTCTCATTAATGGTGAATATCTTTGTTGAGGTTGAAGATCTAAGTGGGATAATATGAATGTTCCAGGATAAAGTGACCTCAATCAGGAAGCAACAACTGGTACCAATTAATTCTAGAAGATGACCCCTGGTAGTGGCCATTAAGACAGGAAGGCAGGCTGGGAGAAATGGGGTGGGGTGGTAAGCAACAAAAGCTGGATGAATAGTCTTGGTAGCATCCCCTCCCCCTCTTTTTTTTTTTTTTTTTAATCAATGGAGAATATGAGTGTGGAATAGTGCTTTTTACTGTCAGATGAATTCAGTGGTTTTGTTTAAATTATTTTTTGTTAAAAGAGAAGGCTTGGGCATAGGGGACAGGTACATCCAGAAATAATCAGAATATAAAAACAAAGGATAGCAATAATTTTTAAAGGTCTTGGCAGCTTAACTATGCCTACTAACTACCAAATCCCATACCCATCTCCCCCTTGAAAATGAAGCCCAGGAAGTTATTATGGGATGATATGTACAGATAAACATCAGCACCCATCACAGGATCAGAGAAGGGGAGAGTGGAGTCAATGGGCAGTTAGTAGAGTCATTAGAAGGAGGTGGAATATGTTGAGGGATGTGTCACAGACTGGGGGCTGGGAGATGGGAGGGAATGTCCTTCTGTACCCTCCACTGGGCTGAGCTCAGTCATGGATAAACTTGAGTGTGGATGACTTGGTTATCTCCCCAGCCAGCCAAAGTAATCACGTCACAGACTGGGTCTCAGCCTGGGTGACGCTTGGGATCTAATTGCCTGGCAGGGTTACAAGGTCCATAGGAGGGGGTGGAGGGTGATGGTGACGGGTACACTTTTGAGGGGAAGCACAGTCTATTTTGAGGTGATGGGAACACTGCATTTGCATGTTCTGGTCTTTCGTTGGAGAGGGAGGGATGACAATGAACAAATTAGTTCTATGCTCTTTCCACTAGCTGGTCTAGCCTCTCATCTAACTGCCACCCTCTTTATCACTTTTGGGAGACTCTAATAAGACAATGGAGGTAAAGCCATTTCATGGAATCTAACGCTGCCTCTGGGACTTCTGTCTGAGAGGCTGAGTGACCTTGTTAATAGGGAGGTCATGCAGGGATTCATGCTTTGGGTCAAGGTTGTTTCAGATAGTTTCAGCGATCCTCCCGTAGCACTGTCTATGGTGTCCATCCATCCGTTAGTGTTTGTTAATTAGCAACATGAGGGGCTAGAACGTTCTGGTCTTTTCAAAGGGAGCTCTGACATCACAGAGGGATTATATCACATTAAAGATAAACCATAAGGAAAAACGATGGCAAGGGATGTTTTCTCTTCCTCGTATCCCTGCCTTTGGTAGTTCATCAGTGATTACAAAGCATTGCTTCTCACCAGATGTCGGATGTAGTTGTCACAGGGGTCTGGGCAATAATTTCCGGGGAGACAAACTCCGGCGAGCCAAATTTGCTGTACTGGGGCTCTGAGGGGATGATTTTTTGGGCAAAACCAAAATCGCAGATTTTAATATCTTCCCTAGTTGGATGAGCCATCAGGATGTTAGGAGGCTGATAACAGAGAAAGAGAAGAGAACATCAGCAACTCGTTGTACTTTTAAAAGGACACTAACAGATGGAAGCACATTCAGTGGAAGGTGACTGAGTTGGTGAGGAGACCATGCCCCTGGAGGATTGAAGGACCTGGGGATGTTTCACCTAGATTAGTGAGGACCTGAGGATGATGAAGTCACAGCTTCGAGCATCTGAAGGGCTCTCATGGGGGAATGGGATTAAATCATTTCTGTTTAGCTCCAGGGAGCAGACTTACCAGCATTGGGTGCAATTTAGAGGAAGGCAAAATTCTGTTTGCGCTAAGAACCTTCCAACAACAGGATGAGCTTTTTTATTAAGTAGTGAGCCCCACATTGTTGGAAGCATTCAAACAGTTTGTATGACCCTCTATTGGGGATACTGTAATGGTGACTTCTGATCTGGGTGAGAAATTCTGTGAGATGGCCTGTCAGGCCCCTTCTCTCTCTCTGATTCATTGTGGCTCTATAATAAGTATAATTACTTGCTAGAGAGGCTTCGGTACTTCACTTTATCTCTTTTGGGCCTCAGTTTCCTTATATCTCAGATGAAAGGGAGTTGGATTAAATGATCTCTGAAATCCACTGTAACTTTAAATTCTATGAAGTCATTTTCACAGGCAGATGTACAAGATGGTGGTCAGTCTCAAAGAGAGACTATTTATGTAGTTTTAAAAAATTTGCAAAACACTTTCCTCACAGTAACTAATGTGGTGAAGTGCATTATTACATACATTTTATAGATGTTGTCCTTCATCCTTCATTCACAAAGACAACCAGGGACATCATGAGTGTGATTTCTTGACTTGTATGTGAATTGGATGTGAGTGAGGCAGATCTGTGCAAAGCTGTCAGCCTCTCTCTCTCCTCCAGAGTCCAGTGGCAAGATATAAAGGTCAAGACAGCTGGCAACGGGCCAGGACGCAGTGGGTGACCTTTCCTTTTTCAATTAAGGTCTTTCCCAGCTCTCAGTTGTTCTGAGGCCATGCCCATTCAATGACTGAGGGCGAGGTAAGGATGTAGACAAAAGATACCCCAATATACTATCCCAAAGATATCCGTCTGGGAGGGGAAGACCCTCACAGAAGGGCCGGAACAGAAAACAATTGCTGTTTACATTCATTCTAAGCCTTCAGTCCCTAAACAGTGAGCCACACAGGCTTGGGCTGGGCCTATTATTGGCATTCAGTGAAAACTGGGATGATTTGGGTTTAAAGGCACAGTCAAGAATACTATGGGCTTTTTTAAAGCCTGTTTTTCAGAGCTTTCAAAGAAATCAAAATGAAAACTATGTAGGATAAAAATAAATTGTCCCAACTTTTTTGGAAAACAAAAGGAGAAGAAAAGATATAATAGCATTTCCCAATTTCTGTTCTACTTGGCAGCTTGGGTCCCCAGAGGGGAGCTACTGCTACCTTCAGTAACAGAGCAGCTAATATAAAACCTTCTCCTAAGAACCTGGTTCACTCTTTCCCACAAATAAACACAGCACCCATGGGTGGAGGAGGCTTAAACTTAGACCATAATAGCAGTGAGGACCATGTGTAGGTAGTAAATGGCTTCCCCAAGGTTCTCTGCTGCCTCTCCATTTTACAGATCAGGGAGGATGTTGGGGGGATTTCCCTGGACAACACACAGCCACCTCACAGGGCCCTGGTGCTTTCTCAGAGACAATCTGGCTAGGTAGCTGGGGCCACACTCCTTCCCCTCACTGCCTCAGGTCTACCCTCTCTGCAAGGAACGAGTTGGACTAAATGATCTCTAGGGTCCCTTCCAGCTCTCGTGGTCCATGTGTCTGCTGCCACCAGAGCTCCAGGAGGGATTTTCAAGAGCCTAGCAGTCCTTGTTTCTTCACCTGCCAAAGGGCCAATAGAGAGCAGTTTTGTAGTGAGGCCATACCTTTATGTCCAAGTGCAGGATGTCATTGTCATGGAGGAACTTGAGACCTTCTAAAATCTGCTTTATATATACCTTCACCTAGGAACAAAGGTACAGAGCTCACATTTATTAAACATCGACCCATCATGTGCAGAGTCCAGTGCTGGGCACCAGGGGAGAAACCAAGTTTAGATAGTAGGATATATTTATTTATGTCCTATTTCCCTAGGACTATTACGAGCCCTAGGATGACATATTTGCTTTCTTCAGAGACTCCCTTCAATTCCTATTCCACTCATCAGTTACTTTCTTATTGACCAGCATCCAGTCCAGAGTTACCATTCCCCTCATCACTTCCTTTAGTTTCTGAAAGATGAAATTTCTGACAAGATAAGGGAAGGATTTATAGCTACCCTACTTTCAGCAGGGGAAAAACCACCCTTACATTTCCAGGTAGTCAGTAACCCAACATAACCACCTACCTCTTTGTGTTCTAGCTTTGGGCAGTGTTCATCCTCCATTCTCCACCCCCATAATATTCCTTCCAGGACTGAACTTCTATTTCTCCCTCCTTTTATCTTTACCCCAAGATTCTCCACCATGCTTTCCTCTTCAGCATGGTAGATTTTCACTTGATTATGTACATCTTCTAAGTGGTGCAGTGGATAGACCACCGGGCCTGGAGTCAAGAAGATCTGAGCTCAAATCCAGCCTCCAACACTTCTCTGTGTGACTCTAGGCAAGTCATTTAACCTCTGTTTGCCTCAGTTTCCTCAATGGTAAAATGGGAATAACTATAGCACCTACCCTCTGGGGTTGTTGTAGGGATCTGATGACATAATAATGGTAAAGCTGCCAGGCACAGTGGCGGGCAGAGTAAGCGCCATGTAAACCTTAACTTTATCATCACTATTGTTGCATGGTTCTCCTTCACTAGAACTTGTACGACAGTGAGAGCTAGCATTTGGGAAGCATTTTAGAGGTTGCAAAGCACTTTGCATGTGCTATTTCATTTGGTCTCCACCCCAACCCCAGAAGGTAGGTGCTAGCATTATCATCATCCCCATTTTACAGATGAGGAAACTGAGGCTGCAAGAGGTTAAGTGATTGACCCAGGATCACACAGCTAGAGAGTGCATGAGGCAAGATTCAAATCCAGGTCTTTCTGCATCCATTCTCCTCCACAGTTTCTTGTTCTGCAGTTAATACTCAGTCACCTTTTTTCCTTCTCTCCAAGTCCTCTTGATCCCATCAGCTAGCTTCTCCAGTGAGAGAAATGATTATTTCTGTCTTACATTAATAACCATTTACTATGAGGGAGAGTCAGAATGTTTTTCCCTTCCTATTTCTCCATTCTCTACCAGGTCAAATCAGCATCTGAAGAACAGGGCTGATAATGAGATTGGATTCACTTTCTCCTCAGTCTTGTTTACACTCCCACTCCCCCAAATGGGAAAGCCACTTGGGTTCTACTCAGGCTTGGGTGGGGATAGATCCCTTGTCTAGATTACCCAGGCTGGGGGTTTAGTCTGGGTATAAGAGTGACATAGGCAAAGTCAAGTCCCCCAACATTAGAATAGACCCACCCTTCATTATAATATTCATTCTTCTCATTAATTATTTTACCAATCAGAGTTGATTGCCCCTGTCAGAAATACCCACTCTTCCAAGAGCATATAAGCATCAACAGCCTACCAGGATCCATCTTTGGGTCACAAGGAAAGGCCAAATGACCAATCCTTTTATTAAATATTTGCTAGCCATAATTAATAAAAATGATTCATCACCCAGAAATTAAGTCTCTCACACTTTTCATTCAGTATACCAGGAAACTCTTTTCTTCCCATATTCTCATAATATGCACTGTCTCCCTGGCCAAGGGTTCATCACTGCTGTACTTTCAGCCATGATTCAGGTCCATAAATCCTTATTCAGTTCTCTGCTATGGTAATTTTAGTGATGACATCCTTTCTTTCTGAGGTCCTAACTCTTAATTAGAAGTAGTGATGGAAACATGTCCTATGTCTGCAGATCCTTTGGTTTTCTACCCAAGTCCAGATAACCATTTTTAGATTTCTTATAATAATATGATTCATTTCCATAGGAATCACTTTAAATGAACAGTCAGAACTGACAAATTTTAGTCGAGCTCTCATTTATTCCAAATATACATATCTCAAGAAGACATTAAGACTTATGGTTAGCCACACCATGTGGACATAGCAGAGCTGCTGTACCCCTCAACAAGATGCTGCTGACCACTGCAATGTATTTCTTCTTTCCCAGGTCTTCACACTTCTTGGCACTTGTGAATTCTCTTTATTTTATGGAGTATGGGAAGTCATTACTCCTTCAAGAGATTCAAATCTACCCTTTATAGGAAAATAAAATCTATACCTATTATAAAGATCTAGTAGTTCTGAGGATCTCTTCTTCCCCTTCCCTCTCTATGCTATTTTCTTCTACCCTTTAACCTCCATGTATTGATTTACATGTTCATCTTTGGACCCCTCATCCTGATTTAGTTGTAGTCAGAAGAAACACAACTTATGAGTCAACTAGAGCAGTTTTCTCTCCAGAATTTGGACTTGGGGTAAGTAGCCAACATGCAGAAAGGTAAAATGAAGGACATTTTAAAATACTGCTTTGGAGTATTCCACATTCTCCCCTTATGTCTTATTCTAGGTTCTAAAGTATAAACTCACAGAGTGCAAACTTTCACAGGATCTCTCCATACAGAAAGGCCCTGAGTATGGTCCCAAGAGACCATGGATCTAGTCTTCTAAAGACTAGCCATGCTAAGTGCTCATTGGCTCACTGTCAGAAAGAAGTCCCTCAGATGACATATTTATTTGGCCAAAACAGCTCATGAAAACCATCTACTGTGGTGTGTAGGGACTGTAATCTTCATTAGCAAAAGTGAAGAAATCCTAAGTCTTATGACACATGTGGATTGTTTTTAAAGACGAAATGATCTCTCTATGCCCCATAAGTATTTATTTCATGGTAAATTGAGTCACACGTCCTAAAGAGTTGTCTGAAAGTCAAATGAGCTGCTTTAGGAGGTAGCTAGCTCCTTTTCACTTGAAGTCTTGAATCTATGGTTAGATAACCCCTTATGGGGGGTTGGTAAAGAGGATTCTTGCCTAGGTAATATTGTTTACCTGGACAAAGTAAGCTGTGTATATATGTGTTGTATCCCCCTTTCTCTGGGCCTTTTATGTACAGTGGGTACATCAGGCTTCTGTATTAGGTCGTTCTATATTTGGTGGCAATTTAATGCTAGACAATTCTAGGATGACAAAGCTTTTCTGAGACAGCCTCAGGGCAGCTGAACCTTTAAAAGCACACACGAGCCTGTGATTTTGCTCCATCAGTCTCAGAGAGTGGGGGCAGGGTTTGAGATTCCCAGACATAATATTTTGGCTCTTTGTCCCTCATTATAGATTCTGTCTCTTTCCCTGGATTTGGTCTCCTAGTTTCCTTGTCTTGTTAACAGTGTTCTGGCCCTGCCTCACCCCCACACCTCTGTGAGTGTCTCAAAACCATCACTAATCAAAGAGGATATGACCCCATTGAGCCAGGGCAGAGTTGCCTTATTAGAGAATGTAGGAACATGCCATGAGCTGTGAAATTCTCTTCATGCACTGGTCCTCAGAACCAGGGCTGTAAAGGAATCCAAGATGGAGCAGCCCACTACAGGCAGTGACCTTAATAGCCCCACAAGATAGCAGCTCCCCTGTGAGTCATCCATCCTGCCCACTCCTTCCTTTTCCATGTTCTCAGACTAGTGTGGGCTAGGAGGGGATGAGACAATTAAATGACTGCACAGAGCAATGTGACCAAGACAATGTTATCACCTCAGTTTCAGTCACCACATTCTTCTTGTATAAGCGGTCCAGGAGCTCTTCAGAGGAACACCTAAGGTTGTAGTCAAGGACAATTAGGATGTAGTAATAATGTAATGTGAGGTAGCAATGTGGTGCCATAGTACACAGAGCACAGGGCTTGGAGTCACGAGGACCCACCTTCCTGTGTTCAAATCCAGCCTCAGACACTTACTAGCTGTATGACCCTGGGCAAACCACTCAACCCCTATTTGCCTCAGTTTCTCATCTATAAAATGGAGACCCACTAGAGAAGGAAATGGCAAACTACTCTAATATTTTTGCCAAGAAGACCCTATGGACTCACATAGAGTCAGGCATGATTAAACCACAAAAATAATGTGATATGGTTTATTCAAAAGTGATACAGCCATAATAAAACAGCTGATATTTCTATAGTGCTTTATGATTTACAAAGAGCTCTAGACCCATAATCTCATTTTATACTCACAAATAACTCTTGCAGGGAATTAGGGTTAAGTCTTATCATCCTTAATTTATAAGTGAGACAATTGAGGTAACAGAGTGAGGAAGTGATTTATATCATTGGATTTTTTTAGGATTTTATAGGATTGTATTATGTAGAGCTGGAAGGGACGTTGGAGATCATGTAATACAACCATCTCATTTTAATAAAAGCTAATAGCTAACATATATAGTGCTTTGAGGCCTTCAAAGCGCTTCATGAATATCAAACATTTACAAACATTACATCATTTTATCCTCACAACAATCCTGGGAAGGAGGTACTATTATTATCATCCCTATTTTACAGATGAGGAAACTGAGACAGACAGAGGTTAAGAGACTTGCCCAGGGTCACACAACTAAATTAGTATCTGAGGTTGGATTTTAATTCAAGCCTTCCTGACTCCAGGTCCAGTACTCTGTCTGCTGTGTTGCTTAGTTACCTCCACTTTTACATATAAGGAATCTGACACTCGGAAAGAGGAATTGACTTTGCCAAGGTCACATAGCTTGGAGGTGGCCAAGTCAGAATTTGAATCTATTTCTGACTCCAAGCCCAGGGATCTTTCTACCAGTCCATAACTGACCCTCTAAGATACTGGTACTGGAAAAAACCACAACTTTCTGACAAAGCCTAATAATATTTGCCCAAATTTCCAATCCTATAAAGAAGATTACAATTTGGGGCAGCATTAGGAAATTAATATTTTAATAGATTTTTGTTTTTTAGGAATTTTTAAAAAGTGCCAAAAGCATGTTTTATTTTCATACCTGTGGACACAAATCAGGCATACAGGGATATGATATGCCTTGAATGCCCCATGAACTTGGGGAGTAACATAGATCCCCCATCCCATTTAGAGGAACAGAAAACAGCACAAGAGAATGACAGTGCTAGAAGGGACCTGTGATTGTTCCTCATGCACAGCATTCCATCTCCCCCATCCCTGCCTTTGTTCCCAAATCGGGAATCACTCTCTCCCTCTCTCTGACTCTCGAGTCCCTAACTTCCTTCAAGACTCACCAGGCTCAAGCTCACCTCCCCTATGAGGCATTTCCTAATCCTCCCAAAAGTTAAAGATCTTTTCCTTTCTAACGCTAGATTTACTTATCTTTGTTTGTGAATCCTCCCAGTAGAGTATAAGCTTCTTTAGGGCATGAACTGTTTCTTTTGTCTTTATATCCTCAGTAGCTAATTCCGTGCCTTGTACTATACTAAGTAAGTGTTTAACATATGTTTATCGAATTATTGAATTGAATGAAATTGACCTTAGGACATAAAAGAAAGTCAGAGCTAGGAACGCTATTAGAGAGACCTCAAAATCATTTAATCCAAACCCCTCACTTTATAAAGAAAACAGAGGACTGAAGTGACTTACCCACAGTCACCTTATGAATTAATGGCAGGATTTGAACCCACACCTTCTGGTCGCAAGTCCAGTGCTTGCATGATAACACAAGACAGAACCTACCATGGAGGGGAGCCTCCAGCATCAGTGGGAAAAGGATACAGCTCCAGGATCAGAATGAGTGTTTTCCTGGTCTCAAACTCATCAAGGAGCTGGGTGACCAGCTTATGATTCAAGGTGGCCAAGATGTCCCGTTCTCGGTACGCCTGGACCCGCGTCTTGGTTCGAAGGGGAATGAACTTTGCAGCACAGGACACCTTGTTACCTTTGTGCTCAACTCTTTTCACAAAGCCAAAAGCACCCCTAGGAAAAAGGAGATATGTTGGTTGGATGTTACAGCTCTCTGGACTAGAAAGGGTGCTGAGAGGCCAACTGGGCTAACAACTTATTACCCTGGAGAAATGGCCTGAAACCATCCCTGACAGGAGACTATCCCTTCTTGAAGACATCCCCAGCCTCCCCTAGGCACCTATTCTTATGTGCTGCATCCCTTATGCCTCATTGCTATTTTGTCCCCAAACCTCTCTCTAGTGGGTTGCCATTGCCTGCAGAACTGACCTTGACCTCAAAAGCATGCTTTCCAACCTGGTCTGGCTCCAAACTACCTGTTTAGCCTGATGCCATCCTATTCCCTTGCACCCAAAGCAGGCTGCTTTCCATCCCCCTTCTCTCCCCTCTGTATCTTGGCTCACCCTGATCCCCATGCTTGGGATGGGCTCCCCTCTGACCCCTTCTCCTTCTCAGACTTTTGAAGTCCATCTTTTTCTTCAGGGTGAAGCCCAGGTACCACCTCTTCCATGAAGCTTTCCTTGGTCAACCCTCCCCCCGACCTACTCCCTTCAGATAAAAGTGATCTCTCCTTCCTTCAATTTTCGCAAAAGTTTGCCTGGACCTTTACCTTGCATTGAGTTTATTCTCCCCTTCGTCAGTTATTTGTGTTTATAGTTTTTCCAGGCAGATAGGTGGTGAAGTGGATAGAGTGCTGGGCCAGAAAGTCAGGAAGACTCATCTTCATGAGTGTAAATTTGGCCTTAGACACTTTTTAGCTGTGTGACCCTGGACAAGTCATTTAACCCTGTTTGCCTCAGTTTCCTCAGCTATAAAATGGGCTGGAGAAGGAAATGGCAAAGCACTCCAGTATTTCTGCCAAGAAAACCCAAATGGGGCCACAAAGAGTCAGACATGACTGAGCAACAGTGCCCTTTCCCCACTAGACTGGGCAGTACTCAGGTTATATCCGTCTTTGTGTTTCTAGCACCAAGCACAGGACATTGTACACAATAGGTACTTAATAAATGTTTGTTGAACAAAATATTTGTTAAGTACATGAATGAGTTAAAAAGAACCAAAAGATGTGTCCTTGTATATCTAATTAAAATCTTCCTGGCTACAACCCAACTCTTGGTAATAACAGCTGGCCTTTATATACATTTTAAAGCTTGCAAATCACTTTATATATCTTGTTTGTACCTCACAACAAACCCATGAGATTGCTGGAGGGGTTTTGTCTGTGATTTCAATTGCTGTAGGAAGCTCCTTGGCGATCTTAGAGAGTTGCTTGGGACGCTAAGAAGATAAGTGATATAAGTACATCAGGCATTATTGTCCCTGTTTTACAGATGGAGAAACTGAAGCTCAGACCACTTAAGTGACATGGTCATGTAGCTAATAAGAGTAAGAGGGAGGATCTGAACCCAGGCCTTTCTGACTCCAAATTCAGCATTATATCCACTCTGCCATGTTCTCAGCAGAGACTGAGAATAGTGGGCTACCCTTTATTAGATAATAGATTTGGGGATCTGCACACATACAACTTCCTCTGCATGCATAGTTTCTCTGCATACATACAATACATAAATAAATACAATCTACATACACACAATTATCTCTTCCAAGTTGAACAATCCCACTGCTTCTGACTAAAGACAATCTGCTTCTAATTCTAAAATGCTTATAGCATTTTAGATTTTTCAAAGCATTTTTATATCCGTCATCTCATTTGACTGTCATAACATTTCTATTAAGCAACTGGGATGGCTTTATTGTTTGCATTTTACAGATAAGGAAACTGAGTCCTAGGGAGCTGAATTGACTTAGAATGTCGGTGCGAGATGGGATCTTTGAGGACACCTAGTCTGATTCTGTTTTACAGAAGAGGAAACTCAGTGATTGAGCAGTAAAGTGCTTGACCAAGGTCAAGTTATATCTTAAATTCAGCTCTCCTGACTCTAAAGTTCAGGGCTCTTTCCATGACATCAGTTAGTGCCAGAGATGGGCTGAAACCAAAGTCTCCTAGCTTCCCGTCCAGGCTCTCTCCATGACTCCTGAGATGGTGATTTATGCTGAAGCTAAGCTACTAAACACACTTTAAGTATATAAGAAGAATTTAAATTCTCTGATTGAAATCCCACTCTCCACCCCCTCTCTGCCCTGACCCCTGTATCCTTGTCAGGAGGAAGGTCCTTGGGAAGCCCCTCTGTCCTTCCTGGTGTTGAAGCACTCCTTGGAACCATGTGTCCTTTGCTAATGGAGGAGGCAACTCCTGTATCCATCTCAGGAATCCAATGAAACTCATGGACCTGGGAGCCTTTGTTACCTTCCTATTTCTTCCTTGACTTCATAGAAGGAGTGAAGTTTCCTTCGATAACTCTGCCTCCCGGCTCCCTGCTCAGTCTCACCTTGGTCAAATGAAACAGAAGAAATTAAGTCAGAAAAATTTGGACTCTAATGTTCCCATTCTTTCTGTTCTCCCCACCCAACTTCCAGAGAACAATCACCACCCCACCGGGGTCTGGGCTGTGAGAAGAAGAACTTCATTCTACTCTCAGCCTTGCTGAGAAGTGGTCTAGTTTTCAAGCCCTGGAGCAGCCCTGTCTCATTACTGGGTCCTCACTATCCCACGACCAGGATTCTGTCAAGTCTGTGCCCTCTTTGGGCTTTCTGAAGTATTTGGCATGGCCAGTCACCATCTGGAATCATAGCAGTCACAGAATGTCAGAGCTGAAAGGAACCTTAGAACAGATAGCATCGAATGTTAAAGCTAGAAGAGACCTTAGGAAATAGATCATCGAATGTTAAAGCCAGAAGGACCTTTGAGAGCCTCTTATTTAAAATCCCTCACTTTATAGATGAAAAAAATTGAAGCTGGCGGGGTGGGGTATCTCAGGGGAAGGGCAGTACCAGGATGAGCTGCTATCACTAACAGGGGTCTACTAGAGGTATATGACACATTCCTCATTAGAGAGATGAGGCAACCATTTTAGCAGGCAGAGCCAAGCGTCAACGAAGTGACAGATGTGGGATGATATGCAGGAAAATGTAGTCTTGAGTTTAGGAGTGATGGGTCCAAAACTTGGTGGGGGTGATGGTCTATGTACAGCAAGGTCAGGAAACTCCTTCCCTGAATGAAGGGACTTTGACTAAAGACAATCTGCTTCATACAAAGACTCTTCCTGGGGCAGTTTCATTTTATAGGCATATGAACTAAAGAGTTATCATGGGCTGGAACGGGCAGATGGGGTAGAGGAGATGCCAGTAGATACCAGGCATACATGCCAAGTTCAGTGACTCCCACTGAATTAAGGACAACCAGAATCACTTCTAGAAGTGATGTTTGGAGATAATTTAGATAAATAGCTAGAAGGATGTTTGGAGATAATTTAGCCCAAACTCCTCATTTTATAGACCAGTAGACTGAGGCCCAGGAAGGTTAACTTGTCCTTTGTTTCTGAAGAAAGCCAATGATTTCACAGAATGATATCTTGACTTGTGTGTGAACTGGATTAGAGCGAGGCAGAGTTGCACAAAGTCATCAGTCTCACTCTCTTCTGTAGTCACTAAAGTCCAGTGGCAGGACAAAAGCTAGGATAACTGTGCCCAGGAAGCACTGGCTAACCTTGGCATCTGCAATGCCTGACCAAGCTCTAAGTGCTCCTGCTTCAGTCGACTTCATGGACGTTAGAACAAATTGTTCACATCTGCCCATTTCTTGGGAGGAAGCACATGCTTGAGGTAGACACCCCCTCAACTCACTGATGGGTTTAGCCCATCTGCAGATATCTCTTTGCCAACATGTGGCTGTTGCAAAGGCTAATGCCTCTTGGAACCATAGGCTAGAGTTGAGCGAGAGGTGGACATCAAAGGTGAATGAACAGCCCTGGAAAGGGCTCGGCCACCCCCACACTAGAGGTACTAGTTTTCCTTAAACACCCCACATGTGATCACACAGCTAATAAACAGAAGAGCCAAGGCTCAAACCTAGCTCTTTGGATTTGAAATCTACAATCACTTTATCATGCTGACTCAATAAACTTTCAACTAAAAATGGAGAGGAATGGAGAAAAACTCTCGCATATGTCCACCAAGTGTTATGTCTTTCAAGGTCAGTGAGTCATTGGTGCCTTCTTGTTCTTGGAAGACTTGGGAGCTGTTGGTCAGCAGGGAGCTGCCTTGAGGGTATGAAGTCAGACATCAGCCTTGCTCCTCTTTATTCCCACCAGCAAGAGCCCCACCATTATTTTCTATTTATACAAATCCAGAGTTCACCAAAGAAATTAGCTAGAGAAAAGGGAGAAATGTATCAATGGAGAAGACCAGGAGTTCCTGGAAGACAATATCCAAAGTTTACAAGGCTTAGGTGTCTCCTGTAGATATGAGACAGCAGGGACTAGGTATGTTGGCCCGAAGCTCAATGACACCTATGGGGCCTATACGAATGGGCCCAAAGGATGGGTGATGAACAAGGTGGGCTATGGAGATGAATTCAAGAAGAAAGATGTGACTACAGAAGTCTCACCTGAGCCTGGTGGGATGAGTCCTATGGCTGGAATGTAGTTCTGGGAGGGCAGACTTTTTAAAGAGGCATTTATATGATCTCTTCTGTAACTCAAGAATAATTATTGTCAGGTATGTTAGGACCCAGGATGAACTGAGTCTGGTGGTAAGGGATAAGGACAATAAAAAGGACTTTTAAAAGCTAATTCAGGGTCAAGACAAAGACCAAAGAAGAGGTATGATCCCTTCTTGGGGTGGATGGAATGAAAACAGAGGAAGGCCCCAAAGGCTCATGTGATCTTGGACTGCATTATGGAAGATGCTATGTCCAGACTGAAGGTGTCTCTGCTGGCTTTGCCTCAGTTACATCATAGCTAGAGAATTGCATCTGATTCAGCAAACAACCTTTTAGGAAACACATTGATGGTATCAAGAGCTATGGGAAGTATAAAGAGGAGGGTGATCAAGATGGCGGCAGGCCCCACTGGAAGAGACATCTTATAGGGAGTTCCAGAGTTGGTGTCAGGGAGGAATGGTGTTCATCTGGAAGAAGGACTAGACTTGTTCTGTTTGGCTTCAGAGGGTAGTTCAATGGATGAAGGTTGTAAGAGGACAGGTTTTTGACTCCATGTAAAGCAGCAAATCCAAACAACTTCTAAAAGAGAAGTGTACAATCATAAAATGGGTAGCCTTGAGTTAGTGGGTTCCCTATCACTGGAGGTCTCTGAGATGAGGCTGCAGAACCCCTTATCAGAAGGGATGTCTGTTCAGATGTGGGTTGGATTAGATGGCTTCTGAGGTTCCATCTGATTCTGGGCTTCTCTGTGTAAGGGCTTCTGTTCATTGAGGAGGGCAGGGGGCACCTTGTGGGACTCCATTGACCTCAATGTGCTTTGAGGGTGAAGCTCTGGGTGAGTTGAACGGCTAGTAGATTGTTGCCTTGGGATAAACGTTGGCCCCCAACTTGCCTCACCCAACTGCTTCTAGTCATGTCTTTGGATGTGGAGTTTCTTTTGATTCCCTTTCGTTCTTCACCCTTGCTCCTCCTGCTATAACCCAGTTATCCTTCTTAGGAAGGGCTGAGGGAGGGCTTCTACCTCCCCAGGACTTACCCATCCACCCCAGCCTGCACCTTTGCCAACTTACCACCTTGGACCAGCAGTTCTGCTTTGCACAAGACCTCGCCACTGGTATTCCTGGCCACACAGGTGTAGATGCCAGCATCCTGCTGGGTTATATCCTTCAAGACCAGGGAGTAGTTAGTGCCTTTATGTTCTTGGGAGACTCGGGGGCTGTTGGTCAGCAAGGTGCTGCCCTGAGGGTATGAAGACACACATCAACCTTGCTATTCTTTCTCTCTCTCCATCAGCAAATGCCCCACTGTTATTGCCTATTTAAACAACCCCAGAGCTCACCCAGCATTTGGGAAGCCAGAGTTTGTACTCCTTAAAGGATTCTGTGTTATAAGAACTAGGACTGATACCAGCATTCAAAGTCCCCCGCAACCTAGCTCTAACTTACCTGGTCGTTTGCACCTCACATTTCTCCCTCCATGACAGAATAGTCCAGCCAAACTTAGCTACTTGCTGTCCCATGTTTTTATCCTGGGACCTTATGCTGTCCTCATTCCATAAATTGGTTCCCTCTCCTTCCTATCTCAACCTCTACTAGTTGGAATCCTTCTTCTCCTTCAAGGCCCCATTCAGGCATCACCTCCTCCAAGAAGCCTTCCCAAGCCTCTTCCCCACCTTCTCATCAAATTTCACCTGCCACTTTCCTTTTCACGTACTCTCTCTTCCTAATATCTTGGTTCCTTTACCTGCTTGGACTGTAAGTTCCTGGAGGGCGGGCTCTGTATTGTATCTATCTTTGTATCTCCTCAAGCACCTAACCTAGGGCCTTGAACACAGCACAAGCTTAATAAATTATTGTCCAATTGAACTGGATAAATCTGGCAATCATGGAGTTAGTGGATGCTGGATGCAGAACTCTTGGAGAATGTACAGTTTATATAAGATCTGGTTCCTGTTCTCACAGAATTTGAAATCTAGCAGGTGAATAAGACAGAAACCTAATCAACAATGTTACACAAGAAATGCATTAGGGAAACGCTAATAGGGCTGAACATGATCTTAGAGGGCAAAGGTTGTTATCAAACAAGGAGGTCAAGGAAGGCTTCCTGGGGGAGGGGACACTCTAGGCAAGCTTTCAAGGTGGGTAGGACTTCAGCAGACAAAGGAGAGGGATAGGGAATCCTATGAGCAAAGGCCCATAAGTGGGAAACCCAGCTTGGGTAAAGACTAATCTATGTGGAGGGGATTAATGGAAGGCTGGAAAAATAAGATGGCACCAGATTAAGATCAGGCAAAAGTCTTAACTTCACTCAGTAGACAATAGAAAACCAACACTTCTGGGCTGAGGTGTGGCAGTGACTATCTGTTTGCATGAAGATTATTCTGGTAGCAAGGGAGGCATAAAGATCTATAAGAAAATTATTGCTACAGTCCAGATGGGTGATAATGAGACTCTGGACCAGGGTAGATCTACACATCAAACCTAAGCTTCTGGCTTTGGTGTTCAAGGCCCTTTAGGATCTGGTTCCACCATGGTCCTGAGCCATTTCTCATGGCTTCATGAGGGACCTTTTCTCCGGAAGAGTCAGGCTGGTCTCTTCACTGTCCTCCAAACAGGTGAGGCTCAGGCCTCCACTTCACCTGCTATGCCCTCTCCCCCTGCTTTCTGTCAGAGCAGTGGAACAGAAGGGGGTCTGGACCTGGAGTAAGAGAATCTGCCTTTGGCAATTATAAAATAGCTTGGTGACCTTCTTTGTAAACTGAGGATGAGAATTCCTAGGCTCCCTAATTTAATGAGACTATTGTGAAGAAAATGCTTTACACACCTTAACACACTAAAGATACAGGTATTATTTATTTCTGTTTCTAAGTCCCAGTAGTCCCTCAAGACCTATCAAATCTCACCACCTCCAAGAATATTTCCATGTATGGGAGTCTCCCTTGAGCTCTTAAAGCCCTTGCTGGCAACAATAGTTGGCATTTATATGAAAGGTACTTCAAGGTTTACAAAGCACTTTATATTTGCCGAATTATTCAATTCTAGGTGCTGTTACTTTACCCACTTTACAGATGAGAAAACTGAGACTGAGAACAGTTACATAACTAACCCAGGGGCACAAAGCTAGAAAGTGTCTTAGAAGGTGAACTCAGATATTTCTGACTACCAGTCTAACATAGTATCCCTGTACCACCTAGCTGCAACACAGTAACTCCATACTATCTTTATTGTTTAATGTTGTTCAAGCATTTCGACTGTGCCCCCATTTAAGGGTTTTCTTGGCAAAGATACTGAAGCGGTTGGCCATTTCCTTCTCCAGCTCATTTTGCAGATGAGGAAACTGAGGCAAACAGGATTAAATGACTTGCCCAGGGCCCCACACCTAGTAAGTGTCTGAGGCTGTATTTGAACTCAGGTCTTCCTGATTTTAGGCCTGGCAATCTATCCACTGCACCACCTAGCTGCTCCTGCTTAATGTGAGCCTTGATGAATGTACACTGGGCTCCCTCAGGCAAGGAACCTGCCTTTTTCTCCTTCTGTCTCCCTCCCAGGATGCTCTGGCCCAAGACTGGGCAACCACTCCCATTCTTGACTTCTTTAAGGTTTGCAAAACACATCCAGTTTTCTCACAGCAGCTCTCTGAGGTAGACAGTGCAAGGACGATTATCTCCATTTTACAGAGAAGGAAATCAAAGCTCAGAGAAACAAAAACCAATTTTGATTCTGTGTCACATGACTAGTCTGTCAGAGATGGGGCTTGATATCATGGTTTCTGACTCTGGGTTATAAAATCTCAGAGCCAGAAGGGCATAAAGGGCAGCCAGTCTGACCTCAGCTAGAATGCGCCTTACCAGTGTTCCCACTAACTCCTGAAGATCTCACCGCCTCCCAGAGCGGGCCACTTAATTTGGGATGACTCCAATTGTCAGCAAATTTTCCTTATATGAAATAAAAATCTGACTTCTTTGCCTCTAGTAGAACAAATGTAATTCCTCTTCTGTGTGATGGCTTAAGAAAAGTGGAGAAAAGGAATTGAGTCTCTCCCCTAAACTGTATCTTCTCCAGGTTGAATGCTCCTAGTTTCTTCAGTTGGTGCCTAAATGGCTCGCTATTCTACATCTTCCTATCCTTTCTGGACACGCTCCCACTCGTCAATGCCTTTGTCAGCTCTGAATTGAAGATGGTATTCTTGATAGAGTCTGACCAAGGCATAAGACAGCAGGATGCGCATCAAGTCATCCAACACTCTTCTGGCTACACCATGGTCCCTCTGCTTGGTGATACCTTTAACTGCCCTCGTTCTTCTCAATCATCACCCCCACCCCCAGCCTCTAAGCTCATGACTCTGGGTCATGGTGGTACTCTACTGGGAGAGCCATTTTTGAAGAATGGGTGCTCTTCCCATTATGGACTCATTCTTAGGAGCTCCTACTGTATTTGGGGCCCCCTCTCGAGTCCTCCTAATCTGTATCCTGCCACTGGGCCCAGATGACTTCAGAGAAGAAAGTGAGGTTGGTGACTTTGCACAGCCCTGCCTCATTTAAATCCATCCCACTTGCTAGTCATGGCACCACCTTCCTGATGCCATGGTTCTCTTCGGGAATGAAGGACAAACAGTAACAACGACAATAACATTCCTAGGAAAAAGCTGTTCTTACCTGGTACCAGGTCACTGTGGGCTGGGGGTGCCCTTCGATGATTGCCTGGAACTTGGCTGTTTCCCCAACCTGAGCCTGTACATCTTCAATGGTCACTTGCATGGAAGGGGGTTCTGGGAGAGATCACAAAGTTTGGTTAGTCCAGCATGAGTGGCTGTGGGATGGGAACAGAAGGAGAGGGAATGAGGATGGACAGAAGTGGCGATGCAAAAGGAAAACCAAACCATTAAGGGCTTGCAGTTATGTTGGGGGGGGATACAAAATCAGTAGAATCTTCAACTGGAAGGATCCCTTTGAGGTCACTCGATGCAGCACCCTTACTTTAGGCTGGTGATTATTGAAATCCCCCAGAACTAACGGTTGACCATGTAGGAGAAAAGAGGAACCATGATCTTTTCAACATACCTTGATAGACCAACTACCTGGTGGCGGAATATTAAAAAGCTCCCAACCTTATGCAAGGAGACAGTAAAGCAGATGTCCTTTTCCATTGTTCTAACAACTGCTTGCTGTCCTTGGATGAGACCCAGCAGTTTTGTATAAAAGGACTGTTTCTACATTTATAAAACTATTTGGCTTTTCCCCCTTATGTCTAACTCTTAAATGGGGATTATGCTCCTATTTTGATGACAAATTTTATCATTTGCATTCAAAATACTTCCTTTTTCTCCCTTCACTGATCTCCCTCTTTCTCTCCTCCTTCTCCTGTGAATTATTTTCCTATCCTAAGATGTTAGGGAAGGCTTCTAATTGACTGTGTACTCTAAGAGGGTCTGAAAAGTTTGTCATCAGTGAGAGCAGCTTTCTTAGTACACTAAAAAATCTTCTTACTTTCATCCTGGCCTATCTCTGTCTTGTATTCATCAGACACCAAATGAAAGCTATTTCTCTCTGAAGAGGTCAAGAGAATTTCCCAACAACTATTTTGTTTTTGAAGGTTTCTGTGGATAGAGATGCCATATACAGCTCCAGTTACTCATTCCAGGGTGAGATACATTTGATACGTCTGACTGTAGAGTCTGCTGTTCCACTGAGTTCTACTGAGATTCAAGGTGGGTAAGGGGTAGATAGCTAGCTAGTTGGAGACACAGACAGGCAGAAAAGTCAATAACTTCCAAGTGGAACCCAGTAGAGAAAAATATCAGTGGTTACTTATATTCTTTGGATCCCCTTTCTATAACCACAGAGTATGTGCTTACCTTAAATTCTAATAAATTGTTAGAACTGAGAGAAACCTTAGAACACAGAATGTCAGACGTGGGAGGGGCCTTAGAACACAGAATGTCAGAACTGGGAGGAGCCTTAGAACATTGAATGTCAGTGCTGGAAGGGACTTTAGAAAACATCTAGCTCAATTCCCTAATCTTATAGGTGAAGAAACTGAAGCCTGAAGAAGAAATGTTATTTGTCCAAAGTTAAATGGAAGAACCCACATTTAAACTCAGTCCTTTTGGTTTTCAGCTGCAGGCTCTTTCTATCATGCCTGCTGACAGCCTCCCTCTCTCTGTACAGAGGCAGTGAACGCTTTCCTAGAGGGGACTTTGGACCCCTTGACCCCTCCCCTTGTCCCCTCCCCACCCAGTCACCAACTTAGAGTTCCTGGGAGGCCTCAGCCTTGTATGACAGGAGAGAACTAGGGCATATATAGGGGAAGCAGCTAATGATGAAGAATTATAATTATGTCTATACCTATATCTATATCTATCTATCTATCATCTATCTAATCTATCTATCTATCTATCTATCTATCTATCCATCTATCTGTCTATCTATCGGAATTACAAAAGCTCTTTCTTTCTTGCTTTGGATACTTCCTATGAGCACGTCACATAATATTTCAGAGCCTCAGTTTTCCCATCAATAAGGTAGGGGTAGTAGTAATTGCACTACTTAATGAGAAGAAAGTATTGTGTAAGCCTTAAGGGCTATATAAATGGGAATCGTCATTAGAGTGGTAATAATAGGGGAGTTAGTGCGGTAACTGGATTTGGATTCAAACCCTGGCTCTGCTTACTTTCTTATGATTTCCTTATCTATAAAATGAGGTAATACACTAGATGATCTCTAAAGACCCTTCCATATCTCAATTCTACGTTGCTTTGTGGTTCAGTTGTTTCCATTGTGTCATATTCTTTGTGACCCCACTTGGGGTTTTCTTGGCAAAGGTATAGGGTTGTTTGCCATTTCCTTCCCCAGCTCATTTTACAGATGAGGAACCTGAGGCCAACAGGGTTAAGTGACTTGTCCAGGGTCACACAGCTAATGGATTTGAACACAGGAAGGAGGATCCTCTTGACTCCAGGCCTAGCGCTCTATCGACTCTGGCGCCACCTAGCTGCTTAATGAATACTTACTGAGCTGGATCTGTTGAACAGACATAAGGGTTTATGAGGAGCCCACTGGTTTTGGGGGCTGGGAGTGAGGGAGAAGGGTTCAAGTGTTGGTTTTATTATTAGCTAGCTGTGTGATCTTGAGCAAGTTCCTTCTTCTCTCTGTTCCTTAACTCCCCCAACTGTAAAAGGAGGAGTTTGGACTAGATTGGCTCTTAAGATTCATTCCAACTCTGGCATTTTCTGTTTAAAAGTGACTTCTACGTCCTAACATTCCATGTTTCAAGTTCCCTTCCAGTTCTAACATTCTCTATTCTGTACTTTAAGGTCCTGCCTCCCGGTTCCCCTGTATCCCTTCAATCTGATGTTTTATGTTCTAAGATCTCTGACGGTTCAGGCATTCCGTATTCTACCATATTCCATGTTCCAAGGTCCTTTCCAGCACTGATATTTTATGTTCTAAGGTCCTTATAAATTCTGACATTAAATTTTATTATTGTATTATCTGGGCTATTCAAGGGGGGTGAGGAGGGACAAAGGTCATCTTTGAGACATCAATGACAACAAGCCTGGGAAACATTCTAATCCCCCTCCCACCCCCTCCTTACTTGTGGTGCTCCCATCTCCAGCTTGATAGATGCAGGTCCTCTGCGTGGTCTCCACATAGATGTGACTGTGGATGTCCCAGGCTCCCTCAGCCCCCTCCTTCCCTGGCCAGGTTGTACCCTCCATCCTGCACACACAAGTATAGGGATGTTGTAAACCTCCTGAGACCTAATCAAGCCTGACTTGTCCTCAGCTTGCCAGAGAAACAGTCCAGGAGGTGGTGACAAGTGAATGATGGGAGGGAGGGGGAGGCCTGTTGATGCAGGGGGAAAGCCAAAAAGCTGGTGTGATCACCCTGTCCCAGGGCTGAGGCTGACCTTGGGGAACAAGGAAGCAGGTGAGCTGTGGATACTAAGGGAACAGAGGACCATGTGAGTATCTCAGATTAACTTTCAGTACAGACCCATTTCTCTATCCCTTGTAATCATAATCCTCCTTTCTATTTCAAAATTGTTTTGTTTCAAACCAGGCCCCCTATTTAAGTCTCCTCCTCCTCCCCTTATTGCTAATGAGGCAACATTTAAGGCTTTCCATTTCCCCACATCCCCAGATTAGATATGCCTCTTTTTCCACTGCCCCATCTTCATGCTAGCTTACCCAGCAACCATCACAAGCCTTCCTCCCCCTCCCTGTCAAGGGGGTTGGCTGAAGAAAAGGGAGAAGGGTTTGGAGTGAGGGAAGTCAGAGCCTAAAGCAGCTCCTGAAAAGGGAGTGAGAATCGGGGTACTTATACCAGTCCTCCTCATTCATGTGCTTCCATCCACTCCACTGGCTTGTACATAAAAGGCATTTAATATATTTGATACATTGTCATTGAACTGAATGAACCATCTCAGATCCTCCATTGCACATGGACTCAGGACCCTGCCATATTTCCCACAGAGCCAGGGTTTCCAAGCAACCCGAGCCACGAATACTCTGTGCCCTGTATCCTCTCCAGCTTTCCGGAAGTGGAGGGACAACAAAGGAGTTTGTCGACAGCACCCCCTCAGGCCTAGCCTCAGCTCAAGAAAGAACAGTCTATCCTGGGTGGGAGTAGTGGTATTACCGAATAGGGATGGTCCGCTCCTGGGGGCCGCTGGCCGAGGCTGTCTCTTCTTTCTCGCTGGTGCTCGGGGCAGACTGGGGGCCGCTTCTGTCTTCATCGGGCATCTTCCCAGAGCTTTCCCGTGTCCCCTCTGATATAGATAATAAGGTTGTATGAGGCCAAATGACATGGGGCCAGGCCAGAAAAGGCAGGAGAAGGTTTGAATGTGATCCAGAGGACTGCCAGGGAGGCGCTGGGAAAACTGTCCCAAAATGGCAGAGACACATTCCCATCAAGACACTGGGAAAAGACCAGTACCACTTCCCAGGGTCTGAGAGGTACAAGGTGTCATGAAACTAACAAATCTGAAGTGGCTATCGGGGAGTTTAGGGTTGGGGGCAGCTCAGATTGGCTGAAGACAGCAATCTGTGAAATTTTCAGTGTGAGCATTTGGAAACTGGCAAACAGTACACATCAGAGCATGCTTTATTATTTTGTTGATGGTCTAGACTTCAGAAAGTGAAGGAGAAAATGTTAACAATTCAGGTTTAACTCAGTGTGTTGGTGGAGATATTTTTTTTCTTTCTTTGGAGAGCTGGTTGTTAAACATTTACCAGTACACCATTGGCTGATGGTGAGAGGTGGGCTATAGTGAGAACAGGAGAAAGAAAACAGTTACTGAAAAGCAAGGGCCTGTGTTTATACAATGGACAGATCTTATCCCTTGGCATCACAGCAGCTCTTAAGACTTTCTGAAAGAGCTTTAGGGAAACTCTTCCTAGGGGTGGAGGGCACTACTAAGTAACTTCCAGAGTGCCTTCTCATCTGAAGGGATGGATGTTACCATTCTTAGGAAGTCTTAGCTGATCTGTAGTCAATTGATATGGTAATGCCCCAAGGCTAGGTGGCACAGTGGATAGAGCACAAGGCCTGGAGTAAGGAAGATCGGGCTCAAATCTGTCCTCAGACACTCACTAGCTGCATGACCCTGGGCAAGTCACTTAACCCTATTTGCCCCAGTTTCCTCATCTGTAAAATGAGCTAGAGAAGGAAATGGCAAATGACTCCACTATCTTTGCCAAGAAAACTCCAAATGGGGTCAGGAAGAGTTATACTTGCCTGAAAGTGGCTCAACCAAAACAACCACAAATACCCCATTAATATGAGGATCAGACTTCTGGAAGTCCAAATTGCCTGCAACACATCTGGGAATCCAGAAGGTGGGGAGAAAAGGTCTCCAAATTTGGAGGAAAATTTCAGGCACAAAGCTTGTGCACTGTACTGCCTAGGAGAGGTGGCACCATGTGGATGTTTAATTTTTATCTACTCTGTATATCTCTGGCATGTGCATAATTGTTTTAATGTTATCTCACCCATTAGAATACAAGTCTCTTGAGGGCAGGAACTGTGTTTTTGCCTTTTTTTGTAGCCCCAATGCTTTGTACAGTTCCTGGCACATAGTAAGGGCTTCATCAATGCATGGTGACTGACTGATTGACTGAGAAGACCCTTACCCTGACAAGTACTTAAAAATAAGGCATCAGCTTTGATGAGGCTAAGAACAGACAGCTGACAGTAGAGGGAAGAAGACAGAGGAACCTATAAACCTCACGCTATCTGGGGCTTGTGTTTAGTTGTTTCAGTTGTGCCTGACTCTTTGTGACTCCATTGGGGTTTTCTTGGCAAAGACACTGGGGTGGTTTGCCATTTTCTTCTCCAGCTCATTTTGCAGATGAGAAAACTGAGGCAGACAGAGGGGAAGTGACTTGCCCAGGACCACACAGTTAGTTAAGTATCTGAGGTTGGATTTGAATTCAGGTCTTCTTGACTCTGGGCTCAGCCCTATACCCACTGTGCCACCTAGCTATCTCTATCTGAAAAGGAATAACAATTAAGATTGGATAATGGTGGCCCTGAGTTAATAAGAATTACTTATAGTGTTTGGTTTTTTCTGTTTTCAACACGGTTATATCCGTCTGAAAAGTATTTCCACCCAAATGGTTAATGTGAACCACAAAAGCACTGATGCTTAAAACTTCAATTATCAGTATCACTTAGGTGGACCAGTCCATCTATTCCCCTAATGATACTGGTGTGATAAAGGGCAACTGGTTTCCTAAGTGACATGGGACTGGTTTGGAAAGAGCTAATAGCAGCACGGGAGGGACAGAGTTCGGACTTAGGACCTACCAAGTCTATGGGTAAGAACTATTCTAGTTGTAGTCTGAAGGAGAGATTGAAAAGGAGAGAGGACGGAGGCAAGATTTCTTCTTTGCCCTCAGCACAGTCTACTTAGTTTTAATATTATCTTTATTCATGTAAATGTTGCAACCAGCCCTACACCCTACCTCCAACTCCCACTCATCCTTCGTCCCCAGTGGATTGCTGGCTTTTACAGAATAAGGCTGGAGCAGCCTGGGGATGTTTGTGCATGAGCAACACAAGATGCGGGATCTGGTCCAGGAGATGCAGAGGCCTTAGGTGCAGCATTATTTCAACTTCCTTCCTCATGGTGAATAATTCAGCCAAGGTACAAGGTACAAGGAGGATGGATTTCCCCCTCCCATTGGAACTTCTGTCCTTAATAGATAACAACTGGGTCTGTGCAGTATCATCTTGGAAATCTAAGCACTAAAGCCAATTAGCCTCCCTCATCCCCCATTAATCTGAAAGTTAGACTTCCAGCAGCCTCACTCACCCAGAAAACAGCCAGGAACTCTGGAGGAAGTGAAAGAGGCCTCTGAGCTGGGAGGAAAACAGCAGTCACAAAGCCCATGCAGCAAGGGGATAGGGGAGTCTGGGGGCTGCTTGCCCAGGGAAGGAGAAGAAGCCCAACCTGGTAAGCTAAGAAAGCAGGGTGGTTAGTGTTAAAGCCTTCAGCAGACATGGTCCCCATTTGTTCATCTGAGTCTCAGAGGATGGGAAGACTGAACTCTCTTTTGGATGGACGAGTCTGATAGTTACCTAGGGCAAGAATTTTGTTTTTTTCCTGTGTTCAGTGGGGTGAAATAAGCCCCCTTTTCCCAGTCCTGTGTTGATCTAAAGTGGGGTCTATCAAAATGACATTAACGTCATAGGCCCACCCAACTCTCCAAACAGCAGGAAGATCCTCCTCAAGACCTCGGGGCTATTTCAGGGAGGGGATGGACATCCCTGGAAGCTCCCAGGTGCTTGACTCTGTGGCTGCGCCTGGACTTCTAACTTCTTCACTCCTGACTTTTTCCTTCAAGCTTTCATGTATCACTTTTTACTCCTATCCATGCTCTATGTTACAGCTAAACTGGATGGCATGCTCCTCCCAGGCCTCAGATTTCTCTCTCCTACGTTTGTGCATTTGTAAAGGCTGTCTTTCATGTCCAGACCACAGAAAAACGTGTTCATCTCTATCCATGGAAATGATTCCCTTTCTTCCAGGTACACCTCAGATGCCACCTCCTTCATGAAGCCTTCCCTGACCCCATACTCATTGAGTAGGGTCCCTCCTTATTCAGATTTTCCTACTATAGTAACTACAAATTCAAATAGAAATGGGGGCTACTAGATTGTACATAAGGATTCTTGCAGGCTCATATTGACTTAGAAAACCTACATATTTATATTATCTGTTTTAGTGTACTTTTATTTATTTTATTCAATATTTCCTAATTACATTTAAATCTGCTTTGGGCTGCATTCGGAAGTGCTATGGGCCACATGTTGATACCTCTGTCCTAGGGTCAGTTCTCCCTCCCCTCCTCCTTCTTCCCTTCCTTCTTCCTTTTCTCCCTCCCTCCCTCCCTCTCTCTCTCTTTCTTTCTTTCTTCTTTCTCTCTTCCTTCCTTCTTCCCTCCTTCCTTCCTTCCCTCCCTTCCTTTCTTTCTCTCTTTCATTCTTTTTTCTTCCTTCCTTCCTTCCCTCCCTTCCTTTCTTTCTCTCTCTTTCATTCTTTTTTCTTCCTTCCTTCCTTCCTTCCTTCCTTCCTTCCTTCCTTCCTTCCTTCCTTCCTTCCTTCCTTCCTTCCTTCCTTCCTTCTTTCCTTCCTTCCTTCCTCCCTTCCTTCCTTCCCTTCCTTCCCTTCCTTTCCTTCCTTCCTTCCTTCCTTCCTTCCTTCCTTCCTTCCTTCCTTCCTTCCTTCCTTCCTTCCTTCCTTCCTTCCTTCCTTCCTCCCTCCCTCCCTCCCTCCCTCCCTCCTTCCTTCCCTTCCTCCCTGCCTCTCTTCCTTCAGGTGAACTTGTAGGTCTTAGGAGCGAAGTAGATTAATGAAATGAGAGACTAAGGTGTTTTGAGGGAACATCATTATGCATATTGAAGTCCCCAAGAGTGAGACCTGGGAGGGAGGGGTTGAGTTTGAGAAAGCTGGTAGATCACAGTAATAAGGATCTTTACAGACAGATGGAGTGAGCCAGACAGAGTCTCTTACTGAATAAGGGGCAGAAGGAAGGTCTGGGAGTGGCAGTGTAGAGTAGGGAATACACTAAATCCTTTTCTTGGGTCAGTGTGTTGTGGGATGTGAGAGAAAGAGCAACCAACAGAGTAGAACGTATCAAGGGATTTGGTGTCTTCCACGAGGAGCCAGGTTTCTCCATCTTCAAGAAGATAGAAAGACATTGAAAGGAAGAGGGATGAAGGGAAGTTTGTTAATGATCAAATGTTGTTTTCAGAGTGCACATTGGAAAGGAAAGGTTGTAGTAGAAGGGGACAAGGGAGTGACAAGATTGAGATGAATAGGGAGGACTGTAATGGGAAAAGTAGTGAGGGAAGCAGGTGTTTTCTCCAAGAGAAATCATTGGGATTACAGGAGCAAATGTCAAAATGTGTTAGCTATAGAGAGTGGGTGGTTTGGGCTTCTACCTTCCAAGATCCTGTGATGAGGAGGATGCCATTGTTCCCTTTCTAAATGCTGGGAAACTGGGAGTTGTGGTGGGGAGCTCAGGCTAGAGCTTGGGGTTCCCACACTGATTTCATATGTGGCAACAGCTTAGTAAATATTTTCCAAGTTGTTATTGGTAGTGATGATGGGAGAATGAGGCCTGCCCAGAAGCAGCTATCTTACACATGGAGCATTCCTTCATCTTTGAGTCAGGTCTTGGTGTCTGAGACTCTGATTCTCTTAGGATTCAGTCTGGCACTAGGCCTGAAGACCCTATATTTCTGATTCCAGGTATGGTGCCCCAAAGTGATGTTTCTGATGAAATAGTGGAAAATTCAGCCAAGCTAAGTCTGCTGATTTTAAACTTAAACTTCGATTATCCAGCCTTTCTGCCCCTTCATTGTTTCTTCCCCATTCTTGCCATCTCCATCCACTGAAGTTCTGCTCTTCCTTCAAGACTCTCATCCCAGGATCCACCTCCCCATGAATCCTTCCCTAAGACCCTCCATTCTGAGATTTTTTTCCATAGCAATTTACATTAAATCTCTATTTCACTTTCTTCACAGTCACGTGGGTTCTTATCCTTCTTCCTTACTCAGTTCAATGTGACAAACATTTTATGAAGTATCTATAATGTACAAGACATTGTGCTAGGTGCTTGAGATACAAAGACACACCAAAAAAAGTCCCTTCTCTCAAGGAATTTATGTTCTGCTGGAGGAAATACAATGCAGACACACATAATATAAGGTAAACTGAATAGGAAGAAAGTACCAACGAAGGTGGGGGGGACTCAGAATGGCTTAGCATAAGCTGTATCAGCTGTGGGAGTACATTCCACTCATGAAGGTAGGAGATGGAATTTTCAATTTGGGGAATAGCCCATATACCAGTCTGGCCAAAATGTGGAGAATATGAAAGGATGAAATATGAAATGAATCTTGAAAACAACCAGAATGGGTTTTAAAATGTCAGGCTAGGGAATTTGTATTTTATTCTAGAGGCAACAGGAAGCTAGGGAAGATTTCAAACAGGAGGTTGACATGATTACACTTGTTTCTCTACATGAATTGTATAGTTTCTGAGAGTTGGGTCTGTGTTGTATTCATTTTATTCAATTCAGTATGCATTTATTTAGGACCTACTATGTCTCTGCTAGGCATTGGGGATATAAAGGAAAAAAAAACCTTGCTCTCAATGAGTTTATATCCAAAGCGTTTACTTTTGGATTTTCTGTGTTTTGCACATAAAAAGTCCTTGATAAATTTCTGTAGTGTAGTGGTGAAGTAAATGGAACCTAAACTGAACTCACGGCTTCTTCACAGGAAGAAATAAAATAAAATAGAAATCTAAATAAAATAAAATAAAAGTAAAAATTCAAAAAATAACAGCTCAGTTTTATCATCTATAAAATGGGGATCATACCTACAGTACCTACCTCCGAGGGAAACTATGAGACTAACATGTATAGGATAATGTGTAGGAAGTAAGTGAGACGATGCCCTGGAATAACCTCACGTTCAACATGTCTTATAATGATAATGCTTATACCAGGTACAGAGTTATCCAAATACATACAGCCACAAAGGTTAGTAATCTATTCTTCCCAGAGCAAACAGGATAAACATCCTGCCAGGGCCCCAGCCATTCACTTGACTATACATCTCTTACCAGCCCAGTAGACCTACCCTGGTCTCTCCCACTCCGGGTTTGTGTTCCTGTTTCCTGGAGGGTCACAGGCTTGCCTTCAGTGTCCAAAGGAAAAGAGCCCCCAGGTGGAAGGACCTCAGAGCTTGGGCCCAGTGATGCTGCATCCCCCAGCCTCCTTAAAGCAGTCTGGATCTCTTGGTCAGCACGTTCAAGGGAGGCCCGGACAGACTCCTCCAGCTGGGCTTGTGATGGGACCCTTCCTATGAATGACAATAAGAACTTTGGATTGACCTACCTTCTAAGCAGACAGGTGTCACACTGGAGGCTAAAAGGACCTTAGGGACAATCTAGTCATTTTAAGGTGGAGGGAACCAAGGTCCCACTGTGGGTTAAGGACTTGCTAGAGTCACAAAGGACGACACGTTGAGGCTGAACTGAGGTAGGAAAATGGAGCCCAGGTTTCAAAGACTGACATTGTTAGAGCTAGGAGAATATTAGAGAATGCCTTGTCCAGACTCCACCATTTTACAGCAGAGTCAAAGGTCCTCATTGAGTCTCAGGGCTGGGGCTGGATTTAGGGTTGGAGGTTGGCACTCAGGTTTCTTGGCTCCCCATCCAATTCCATTTCAGCCAGATTGTTGATATTTGGCCTTCCACAGGGGCAGCAATCCTTCCAGAACACTGGTCCCTAGTCTCCTGCATGACTCAGAGCAAACAGCTCAGTAGGGAAGTGATGCCCTTTGGTTCTTCCAGGTCCTTCCTAGCCCCAAGCCCACCCCTGTACCCTCGATCTCAGGAAAGTTGGAGAGGTTGGTCAGGGCAATGCTTTAAAGGAAAAGATGTCCCTGGGATAGCTGTCTTCAGGAAGGCATGGCTTTCTGGGAGGGAATGAGGCTAAATCCCCCCTTCTCAGGTTTTCCCCTTCCCAAAGTGACCGCCACACTCTGCCCCCACTTCCAACTTAATGATTAGCCATACTAGGCATGAAGAAAGTTGCTTGTTCAGTTTAATTTCTACTGTTCCCACCAGGAGATGTGAAAACCTCATCTAGGTAAGATGTGTCCTAATCCCCTCTCCTGGGGAGAAGAACATGTTGCTATGCTGAGAATATGATACATCATGCAATCATGTCATCCCTCCCCCCAACTCCCCACCAGTCACCCCCAGTGACTCCCATTCCTTTTAGGACAAAATAGAAACTCTTCCATTTGGTTTCTAAAGTCCTTCAGTCTGGGGCCAGCCTATCTTTCTAGGCTGCTTTACACCTTGCTTCTCATCATGTCCTCAGTGTTCTAGATAAACTGGCATACTTATCATCTCCGAAGAATAAACGCACCCCTTCCCTCTACATAAGATCTCTTCTCCTTCCATCCTGCTTTGCACAGCAGTCCCCAAGGCATGCTTGGAATGCTCTCTTTTCTCACTTTTGCCTCTTGGGACCCCTACTTCCCTTCAAGATTCAACTGGAGCCACCTTTTTTATGGAGCTTTCCTGATCACTGGAATTGGTATTGTCTCTTGCCATCACTGTGTTAATTTTGTGTATAGCTCATATCTACTCATGTTGTATCCTCTATGTGGAATGGAAATGTCTTGATGGCAGGGGCTGACGTAGTTTTTAATTTGGATCTCCAGTGCCTAGCGTACAAGAGTTTAATAAATGTTTGCTGATCGATGGATTGATTCCCTTCTCTGGTTCTTAGATTTCCTTAAATGAGTATATCTTATTTTTTTTGGAGCAACTGGGGTTAAGTGACGAGTGACTTGCCTCGGGTCACACAGCTAATAAGTGTCTGAGGCCACATTTGAACCCAGGACCTCCTGACTTCAGGCTGATGCACTATCCACTGAAATACCTAGTTGCCCATCTTTTACATATATAATCCTCTTCCTTACCCCTTTCACCTATTCTATTCCTTTTTTAAAAAAATCAATTCATTTTATTTAGCTATGACAGGCCCAAACAAACTGGAGAATCTTAAAATTGGGAAGACACATCTCAGTCTAGTATTGTTTATGTGGGAGGCTGAGCCAAAGGCTGTGGGAGGGACCAGACCAGAAGTGTCAAACACTTGGCCAACGAGGCCATGTGACTCACAACACTTTCAAATGGGCCCAAACCAATTAAAAGGGAATTGGGAAATAATTGATAAAACACAATAAAATAAAATACCAAATTTTAAAACTAATTCAACATGTAGCCCACAGGGATTCTTATGTAAGGATTAGTGGCCCTATTGCTATTAAGAGTTTGACATCACTGGACTAGATGACTTTAATGTCCCTTTAGCCAAAAGAATATAAAATGATAACATCTCACATCCCCACAGTGTTTCCAGAAGCAAACATTTCTCTTCCAGCTATCTCATGAGGGAGGGAATACAGGCACCTCATCATCTCTATTTCACAGGTGAGTCAGGGCTGAAAAATTACTTTCCTGAAGTGACATATTTGGGCTCAAACCTATGCCTTTTGACTCTAAGCTCAGCACCATTTTTACTAGACCAAAGTGAATCCCTCCTATTCCCCATCTCTGCTCAATCTCTGGGTCTATCCTTATCATTGGACCTCTATGATTGGGCTGATGTAGGGAAATAAAGATAATGCTGGAAACCCAAGTGAGACACTCTGCTAGGACTGAGACTGAAACACCATTTTCCGTAGTTTGAAGGGCAGCTGGGAGTAGTAGCTTCTCCATGGAGAGATCGGGGGAAAAAAAGCCAAAAACGGTGACAAAGGATGCAAGACATTTATTGAAATGAGATCAAGCATAGATCACATCTTTGTATTTTTCTCTCTCCTCCCTCCTTCCCTCCCCCTCTCTTCCAGAAGCTGAAACTTCTCTTCCCCCTTGCCATGTGCACTGGCTTCTGGGATCAGAGCACGGCGGCCCCTTCCCCTGTACTCTCCATTTTTATTAGTCTCACTGGAGAGTAACCTCCTTAGGTTTCTTCAAGTCTCTGAAAGGCTGTCACTTGGAAGAAGGATTGGATTCCTTCTGCTTGACTTCAGAAGGCAGAATCAGGAGTGGTGGGTGGGAAGTGGCAGATTTCAACCCAATAGGAGGAAAATCTTTCTAAAAATAAGAGCTGTCCTCAAGTAGAATGGATTGCCTCAGGAGGTAATAATATAATACTACCACTACTACTATTTCTATGGCACTTTTGGTTTCACAAAAATGACTTCCTCACAACAACCCTGTGAGGTAGGTAGTGCAAGTATTATTTATCCCCATTTTACAGATGAGGAAACTGAGGCTCAGAGAGGGAAAGGGACTTATCCAAGATTGTATAGGGAGTAAATGGCAGAGATAAGACTCTGCACCTAAGAGAAGGGTTCTTTCCACTAGACCTTGTCATTGACTGCCTCTAAGCAGAGGCCAGATGACCACTTGTTTCATAATAGATTGCAATTGATCAACATGCTCCTCCTTGGAGTCTTCTAGGCCCAAGATTCTGCAGTTCCATGCGATGTTGCCACAAGCCTGAAATCACTTAAGAGGCCTCTAAGCCTCACAAGCAACTTCCTTTGTTTTCTCACTTGGCTACTGCGTGTGGTTGTATCAACACCAACAAATGCGGTAAATAAACAATGCTATGGTTTGAAGCAAGGCATTATTGTACCTTGCTGCCCCATGTTCCAAGTGCCATGAAGAATCTGATTCTAACCTTCCCTCCTATCAACCTACAAGGGGAGCAGAAGAGGGGAAGGATCTATAACCTTTGGGGACTATTTCCATCTTCCTAGCCAGGTTCTTTTGTCTCAAGTGTACTTGAACCATGCTGTACAAAGCAAGGAGGTTAAATAAAGAATGGTCTCTTCCTAGCTACACACTCAGACTCCCTTTCATCCTAGCCTATGTCTGGTGCAAGCCATCATGGGCTAATGTGCAACTGTGATCATAAGGCAAACTAGTGGGGCCAGGAAGGCTGGAGGGAAGTGATACTGGGCAGGACAGTGATGATTTTAGTGATCTACTTAGATGTTTGTAGGAAGGTAGATTTTCCCTAGGACAGATCTGGAATTGGGACATATTCTTGGAACTCATGGCTTACGACCATATGCCTATATGCATTAACATTAGCTACCTGTACCTGGCAACAGACTACATAGCTGTTGTCCAAGAGCTAGCCTATGAAAGTTCAGAGGGTTGGTCACCATGGGATGGATTCTTTCAGTCATGGCAACTAATGAACTCATTACTGTTGTGTGGAAGGGTAGGAATCTATACTGATGGAATCCACAATGATGCAACTATTGATCCATGAAATAAGGTGCTGGAAATGAATACTTTTCCTGAGGGTCAGACCAAATGTCCCAGCCATGCTGAAAGTGTATGTCTTAGAAGGGGTGGCTAAGACAATATTTGATAGAACATAGTCAGGCATCATGGGGACAG
This sequence comes from Bettongia penicillata ogilbyi, assembly GCA_023548195.1. Lineage (NCBI taxonomy): Eukaryota > Metazoa > Chordata > Mammalia > Diprotodontia > Potoroidae > Bettongia > Bettongia penicillata. The sequence continues at coordinate 9,149,900 of JAJHZJ010000120.1, forward strand.
TCATACTCATTAAATGTACCAGGGAAATTCCTTCTACCTTCTAGCTAAAAGGCAGGAAACTTTTTTTGGGAGGGCACCTTGGTTGGGGGAATGAGGGAGAGAGGTTGAGTCTTATGTTCAAAGTCAAACAGACCTTCGTAGAGCAAGACGATGACCCCCCTTCCTACCTCTGGATAGGACAAATTCTAAGGAATTAGTCAGTATCTGTCTTGGCCTCCTTTACTCCAGGGAAAGAGACAAGTCCCTCGATCCTTGTGTATATATCTACAAGCAGCTCTCTATAGTAATACTGATAAACTGATATGTTTCTGATAAACTGGACTGTTTAGTTGGTTTTTTAATGTTAAATGCATAACCTTAGTGAACAGAGAGAGGCAAAAAAGGAATCACACCCACTCATTTTGACTATTCTCATACATTCAAATTCTTTAAGTATTCTTAGATGGCTAGGATTCTTTTAGCACTTCTTGGTATCCTGGTTTCATTCACAGCAAAGTTTCTGTTGTGAAAAAAGAAACCAGAAAAGGCACTTGGTTGAATTCACTGCCAAAGTGACCAGAAACTATCCATGTTGGATTTCTTCTGAAAGAGACGCTCAGTTCAAAAATTGGTCAGAAGCAGGTGAGAGGCTTTCAGGTCGGCGCCTAGGAAATTTGTCCTTCCATATTGCAAGATGTGTTTCACTGAAAGAATGTTCAGCTCCTTATGGCCACTGTTTTAGTGAAGTAGGAATGGGGATGGAGTGAGGAGAGAAGACATGACTCTCCCATTTTACAGAAAGAAATCTAAGGTTCATAAAGACTGAGTGACTCACCAAAAGTTACTTCACGAGCCTGAATAGAGTCCCAGGTCCTCTACTCTATCCACTAAACTATACTGACTTCCATGTATTGGTGCATTCATTCCTTGAAGCAAGAGCTTTTTAAAAGAGCAACCTTGTACTTTTCCACTCTGCAGAGGTATGGGTGAAGACTATGATGAATGGATTCAAGCTTGGAAGCCATTTAGCTACATGACAAGCTTGAGAGGTTCATGAAAGATGGTTTTGCTTTGGCATGCTGGCTCAAAGCAATGGGGAGTAATACCAGTCATTAGGAAAGTAAACAGCATGAAACTCTGCAACAGTTAGCAAGAGATAGGGCTAGGTATACAGAAGGAGCTCAGTCAATGCCTGTTGATTTGATTGGCATTTAGATGAGGATGCCCCAATCTCCTTGGCACAGCTGGAAGGGGACATTTGCCCTCAAATTCTTTCCAGGAGAGGACTTAGAAAGTCACATTTGTATCCTGCAACACAAAAACTGTATATGTTTGGGGTTCAAACATGGTGTCCTCCTTCAGCTGTACAAGGATGCTTTTCCTCCTTCCTCATTTCACTATGGAATGATGTGCGCTGGCTGCGATTGAAGCTTTGTAGTTATCAATTGCATGGGTAGAGGTGGAGTGTTCCCACTGATGCTTGGAAATGTCCTTGTCCTTCTATGGTCTCATATGGACATTCTTCACTCTGCTTTCCCAATCCCATTCCTTGGTGCTTTCATGGATGGCCCTCCTCCACCACCCCCTTTCATGTTTGTAAATCAACTTAGAGTCTGGTGGGCCATGGTCCAGGGATACTTAGCTCTGGGAAGCATCATCACTATCTGGGTTGATGTGCAGTGTGACTGTCTCACCAACGGTACCAAAGCTGACAGTCTGAGCAGACACTTCTGTCCGGAAGCTGGGCTGGCTGTGGTCGACTGAGTGTTGGACTTTGGTACAGAAGGATGGCTTCACCGAGAAGGGAGACTGGTTAACGGGAGATGCACCTACACTTATTGGTGTAGGACCTGTTGGGCTGGGCCTGGGAGTGGCTGCCATGTGTGTCTCACTCACGTGGAAGGAAATATTGGTGGGGCCCATGGTCTGCATCCCCATCACCCTGGATGCTGACAGAAATGCACTCTGGGGAACATGTTCCTTGAATTTGCTGAAGAAACCTGGAGGGGGCTTTGGAGACACTGGTCGTCCCACATTGAGCAAGATGGGTTGACCAATGGTAGGTTCATTGATCTCGGTCTGCAGCACAGAGATTTCACAGGGTTTGTCATCTGTGGTAATGGGCTGATCCCTGCAGCCAAAGGTTTCCCCTTCCTGGGGAACATAATCTTCAAGATCTGCCAATGTCAATACTTTGCCATTATGAGTGAGGATTTTGGTGTCACGGCCTTGGATATCAATTACATCTTGCTCTACTGGGTCATCAGTTATAATGGTGCCCCCGTCCTCTTCCTCCTCCTGCTCTTTCTTTCCTTCTTCTTCTATCATGGGGCTCTCATGGTCCTCCTCAGCAACCATCTCTTCTTCAGCAACCCAAGAACTGGGTAGCTCAGTGGAGTCAATGGCTTCCAGTTGAGGGTTTTCTGGGAAGGGAGCAACTTCAGCCTTTCCTGTATCACCAGTCTTAATACAAAACACAAGGGACTCTCCAACACAGGCCTCTATTGGGGAAACTGTTGTTGAAGGGTCATTTCCAGTTACCTCCCAGAGGGAGCTCTGGCATTCTGCTGGGTCAACAATGTGGGTATCACTGCCTAATTCCTCAGAGATGCAGGGAAAGTTGAGGTCTTCAGGTGATTCCAGGGTTTCCACTTGTTCTGTTCCAACTGTCTCAGAAGGTTTATCTGAGAGACCATCGGTAGATGAGGACAACTTAGCTTGGGTCATCAATGTGTTGTTAGAGTTATTTGTGTTGGGGTCTTCTTCAGGGGAAGACCTGGACCTTGGGCTGGGAAGGGTGAAAGTTAGTACTCCTGAGTGGTCCTTCTCTGGCCTAGATGGAGAAGCACTCCTCTGGTCAGATTTCTTCACTTTGACCTCAATGATCTCTTCCACTTCTACCCATTTAGGTCTCTGCTCTCCCACTCTGGTTTCTACAATGGTGGCTCTGGATGATGCTGCGTGGTGCCCTCCAACCTCAGTGACAAACAATTCTGGGATGACAGTTGTCCTCACAGCCTCAGACTCTGACCTCAGGACCTGCTGCTTGCTTGCTGAAGAGTAAAGTGGCTCTGGGGTCAGCATGCTGGGCCTTGGGGTCTGGGGAGCTGAGCGTCGGGAAGGTGAGCGAGAGGGAGATTTGCTATGGGATGTCCGCTGCTTCCCTCTGGGACTCTTCACTACTGTAGTTATCGTCTCTTCTCTGTTGATGATAAGGCCAGCAAGAAAGTGGAAAATGGAGACAGAAAAAGGTTTTCTTAAGTCCCTTATCCACCAATGCACTCATGCCGTTGTTGACAAATGGAATGTTAGTTTGGCGAGCAGAGAGAGTGGGCTGAGAAACTCCTCAGACATACGTAACTCCCACTTCCACAAGCAGTCTTTGTTAGAACCCTGGTTAGATAGGCAGCATCACTCCACAGACCTTAGAGCCTAAGGTCAGTGCATTTCACAGTCCAACTCTCTCCAATACAGTGGCTTCAGTGCAGGATGATTATATGGCTCCCAAATGTGGACCTTCCTCTCTGTGTCACGCCCTCCCTCACTGCTGTTATTAATAATTAGCACAGACTCGTACAATCAAAGAATCACATAAGGTCGGAGGTGGACAGCACCTAATCATGTGCAAATCCCTCATTTTACAAATGTGGAAACAGACTCAGAGAGGTTACTTTGCTTGCCTGGAATCCCAAAGCTAGTGAATGTCAAAGTCAAGACTTGAATCCAGGTCTCATGAACACTCATTCAGGTCTCTCTAAAACTCCCTTCAGAGGATCATGGGATGATAGACTTAGAGGTGAAAGGGACTTAACAAGCCAACAAGTCCAACTCTCCTTACTTTCTTGATGAGGAAATCGAGGTAAAGTGCCTTACCCAAGGATACTCAGCTAACCTGAAGCTAGGTGGTACAGTGGATACAGTTCTAAGTCTGGAGTCAGGAAGACCTGAGTTCAAATCTAGTCTTAGATGTTTACTAGCTCTGTGACTCTGGGAGAATCACTTAACCTGTTTGTCTCACTTTCCTCATCTGTAAAATGAGCTGGAGAACGAAATGGCCAAGCACTCCAGCATCTTTGCCAAGAAAACCCGAAATGGGGTCATGAAGAATGAGACATGACCGAAATGACGGAACAACAACTAAGTGTCCAAGGGAAGATTCGAACTCAAGTCTTCCTGCCTCCCAAGCCAGCACTCTATCCACTGTGGTACCTAGTTCCCTTCAGTGTAAAATAAGGACAATAATCCTTGCTCTTCTCTGCTTCACAGATTCTGTGGGGAAAATGCTTTGAGTCTTAAAGCACCATAGAAATGGGAGTTAGAATTACTATTGAGAGAGGAACCAAGAACCACTGCATTGCCAACCATTTGGCCCACATTAGGAGAAGTCATTATGGGGAAGAAAAACATTGGACCTGGAATCAGAGGAGCTGTGTTCAAAATCTTGCTTTCTTTGCTACCTCTGTGCCCTCTTCAGGTAACAGAAGTGGAAATTAGTATTAATAAATGAGTGGGAGAAGAGTCAAGTGGTTGAGTTTTAGAAGCTCTTACATTCAATTTCTTCAGTGCTTCTACAAATTGCTATGAATTGCTTCAAATCAAATGCCAAAATTATCTTAAAATAAGCAATCTATGTATTCAACTGGATTCCTCCTTTACATGCCTTCATTCCTCTTAATGGTTTTCACTGTCAGCATCACCTGAGTAAAATGTGATCTCCTTGAGGGCAGAGATTGTTTCATTTATGTCCTTATATCTTCTAGATCCTGGCACAGTGCCTTGCATACAGTAGGCTCTTAGCAAATAATTGTCAAATTGAATTGTTGAAAGGAGACTTCGCATTGCCATCACTGGCGGTGTCATGGCGGACCTCAGAGGGAAGGAAGGTTTCATGCTGGAAATCATTCCTTCATCTCTGCTCTTGGAATCCTAAGCCTCCTTCAGGAATCAGCCACCTCCTATGCCAAACATTTCCTTGTCCAAGACAAGAAATTCTCCAACTCCTAATAATTAATATATTTAACTCTTCAAATTTTCTTTTATTTGCCTACGTATATTGTTTACTTTTCCCTCCCCAGTAGACTATAAGCTCCTTGAAGGCAGTAATTGTTGATGTATGTATATGTGTGTTTATGTATGCATTATGTAGGCATGTATGTATATATGTTTACATGTTTTTATATTTATCCAGCACAGAGCAAAAGGCCTTGCATAGAGTAGATGCTTAATAAATGTAAGAATTCATATTCTGTACCACCATCCCAGTTTTGGAATTCTCTCAGTAGAATGTGAGCTTCCTGAGGATAAGAATGTTTTTCTTTTCATGTCATTCCCAGTACCTAGCATGTGCCTTGCATATAGTAGAAACTTAAAAGATTCATGTTGAATTGAATTAAATTGGCCAAGCCTGATTGTTGTGTGCAAAGGAATAACTGAGACTATCCTTCAGGCATAGGAATTCCCACTGGATTAGGGAGGGATTTGGTCCCAGGCACTTTGTAGGGTGACAGGATGACTGACAATATAAGTGGTTCCCTTCTCTTTATTATCATCACTCTTGGGGCAGTTGAAAAAGGAAATGGCCACAATAACTCCAGTATCTTTGTGAAGAAAACCTCAAATGGGGCCAAGAGTTGAAACAACCGAGCAACAAAAATGAACAATCTACCACTAGTTGCTTAAGCTTCCTGAGTCTCAAATTTCCCCTGAAAAAATCAATGTGTTGGACTGAATGAATTCTGAGATCATTCCGGGCCCATCGCTCTGTATTCTAAGTCCTCTTCAGCTCTGACGGTCTAGGATTCTGATCTAAGTCATTTCCCCATTCTCAGCCTGAACCTTCTCTATAAAACAGAGCACTGAATTGGATAGTTTCCAAGGCGCCTTCCACTTTTTAAGATTGTGACCTTCTGACTGTCAATTCCAGAGGGGCCAGACTTGTTATTAAGGAGAGGCTGGGACATCCTACCGTTGGGTCTAAAGATCAAGGAGTTTTGGAAGCAATAAGTAACCCCATGGGATGCTAAGGCCAAGGCTACCATTACAGCCAGGACAAAGACCTTTCTATTCTCCAAATAATGATGTGGCTAGGGAATCTTCCATAGACTGGAGAGTCTCAGTCTGGCTAAGGCTGGCAATGGGCCACCTCACTGAACTGGCTCTCTCCCCTTCTCAAGGAAGAAAGGAGAGGAGAATGTTCTATGTCCATGGACCATTTCAAGAACGTGTGCTTTTTGGTCACAAAGGAGATGAAGTGAGAGTCTGAATGGTTTAATACTAATTCGCATCACCTTGTGGGCAAGTAATTCTCCTCTTTGGGTCCTAGTTTAACTCTCTGTAAAATGTACTTGGATCAGATGATCTTTAAGGTCCCTTCTAGCACTGATATTTTATGATGTTCTTTCTAAAGAGCTATGACTCTAGGACTTTAAGGCACAATTTTCTCTTGGAGTCTAGAGGCAGAAAAGATGATGGGTCGTAACTGAAGCTGCAAAGGGATGGATTTTTAGCTCCATATAAGGGAAAAAAGTCTTTCTAACAAAAGGAGCTGTCCTAAAGAGGAAGGGCTATCTTGGTGGAGGCTCTGAATGGAGGCTGAATGGCTGCTTGTTGGGGCATATTGAAGAGAGAACTTTGTGTGTGTGTGTGAGTGTGTGTGTGTGTGTGTGTGTGTGTGTGTGTGTGTATTTGGTCTCTATTAGTGCTGTCAAACTCAAATAGAAATGGGAACTATTAATTAATATATAAGGATCCCTGCTGGCTGTATATGGGTTTAGTTTTCAAATGGAATGTTGTATTTTTCTTTATTTTGTTAAATATTTCCCAGTTACATTTTAACTGAGTTCTGGTCTCAGCGGGGAGTTGGCTTGGAGGCTACATGTCTGACACCTTTGGTCTAGATGAGCTCTGAGAGTCTGTGAATCTGAAATTCTATCATTTCAAAAATCCCATATTCCATGACTCCGACTGCTTCTAAGTTTAAGATGAAAGATCCTAGGACTCTGAGCTTCTGAGAGACCATAGTGTGTGATTCTGAGATTGTACGGTAAGGAGGTCGATGCCTTTGGCTGCTGCACCTTCGAGCTTTGCCTCTCTGGAATTCCCAGAGAGGCTGGTTCCCTTTGGGGAGGTCCTGGCCCAGAGTTCCCCCGTGCAGAGGGGTGGCTCTGCGCTGTCGGCCCTTGCCCATCACATCACTGGGCCATTGTGGCATGGACTTTGCAAGGCTGGCGGGGTGGGGTTGGATGCAGGCAGGTTAGTGAGCATGCAGAGAGAGCACAACAAAATCTGGGGTGAAGAAAACGTCAGCACTTACATGATGATGGTTTTCTTGGGCACTTTAGTCTCTTGCTCGGTGACTATAAAGAAAACAGTAGGAACAGCAAGGGGTTAAAGAAAGGCCAAAGCTAAGAGGACTGAGCTAACTGTTAAGCTGATCCAAGGACACTGGAGGGGAAAGCATGGGCCACCCCAGTCATGCTTTCCTGGTTCTAAAGTGCTCCTTGGTGACTCTGACACATGCCAGCTGTGGGGTATGGGGCTAGTCATGTGAAAGAAGAATAATGATCTCTGTACTATCTACCTCATGGGATTGCCCTGTGGAAAACACTTTATAAACCGTTAAGTGCCAGAGAAGTGGGAACTGTTATTAATGTAGTTCAGGACTGGGAGTAGAAAAACCTGGGTTCATGTCCCAGCTCTCTAACGTACTACCAGTGTAATCTTGGGAAAGTCATGTGATCTCATTGCGCCTCAGTTTCCTCATCTATATAACTGGGGGGTGTGTGTGCATGTGTATGTACATGCATGTGGACCAGATGACCTTTTCTGGCTTAGGGTCATATTATATGTTCTATGTTCTAAGGTATCTCAAAACTCTAACTTTTTATGGTCTAAATCTCCTTCCTCCTCATACACTCTATGTTCCAAGTCCTCACCAGGTTCAGACATTCTTTGTCCCATGGTCCCTTTCAGCTCTAATATTTTTGACATGCTAATGATCAGTGTTCTAAGGCCCCTTTCATTTCTTACTCTCTATGTCCTATGTTCTAAACTCTTTCTAGGTCCTCATTTTCTATTACCCTAATATCTTCCAGTTCTAATATTTTATGTTCTGTGCTCCAAGGTTCCTTGAGATACTAACATTCTGTGTTGTAAAACCCCTTCCAGGTCTGACATTCCATATTTCAAAGTCATCTCTAAACTCTTATCTTCTGCATTCTAAGGTCCCTACTCACTTGGACATTTTGTAAGTCTACAGGGCCTTTGGGAAACATGGTATCACAGACACAGGATCTTTTTTCTTGATTTCATAATTCAGGTATTTTCCTTCCAAGTTGGAAAAGCACAGGACAAAAAAACGAGCTATCCACAAGAGGTCATTTTCTCTTTGTAGAAGGTGGTTTAGTTTCTAAAGTATGGCACCAGACTAAAATGGTACCATAGAAAAAGTATTAGGTTTGGAAGTTGAGTGATCTGGGTTTGATTCCCAGTTTGGACACATACTAACTATATAACCTTGGGCAAATTGCTTCATTTCTTTGGGCTTTGCTTTTCTTATCATAAAATAAGGACAAAGAAAGCTGTTGTGAGGATAGAGTCAGATAATGTGCCTCAGAGCACATTGGAAGTTGCAGAGTGCTATTCAAAAAGGAGAAATTACTATTAATAGAACAGAATTATGAGTTTCTCTAGAGAAGGATTTTCCCTACAGAAAATAAGAACCAAGCTCAGCATTACCTCCCAAAGGATTTGATCAACCAACTGGAAAAATAGAAAAACTTTGATCACCTAGAAAGTGGAGTGAATTTACTAGCTGTGTGACCTTGAGCAAAACTCTAATCCTCTGGCCCCGTAAAATGTTAAGAGTTGTCCTAGATGGGCACTGAGATCTCTTCTGGCTCCATGTCTCTGATACTGTGATCTATCCCAGATGACTTTTAAGGGCACTTCCAGTTCTGATAGCCTAGGGTTCTGTAGATATGACAGAATCAACTCTTCATCTTACTCAGTTTCCATTCTTGGGTTTTGCTGGGAGCCAGGAAGTGTGAAGGAGTAGAAAGAGAAAAAGAGATGAAGAGGAGGGACAGTCTTCCTGGAAAAATATAGGAAGGTATATAGCCTCTCTTCTTACCATTCTCACTTTTCACTATGATTTGTCTCAGGTTAGAGAGAGGAAGGAAGGAAAGAAGGAAGTTAAAACCCCCTCTCTCCTTTCAGTAGTAGATGACTTAAGAACAATGAACATTCTTTGAACATTTCACGTCAGTGTCAGAAAAAACCTCTTTAGATCCTTAAGAAAAAAGCTAATGTTTCCCTCCCTATATCTGTGAGGTTTTTTCCTTTCTTAAGGGAAGGCGCTTTATAGATCTGGGATTATTTGGGCATGCTTACATCCTTCAATGAAAGACTGTAAACATACCATATCTTAGTAGATGGCATTATGAGTTGCTATGGCCAAAAATGGTAGTCTTCCGGTGGCCTTCCGATGAGGAACCTCTCTGAACTTGGTTATGAGTGTCTTCAAATGTAATAGGAACCTTTCCAACTTGGTAGTTCCCACCAGAGTCTGCAGGTGAGAATATTAATGGAAGCCTCAAGGAAATTTCCCATATTAAAAACTTCCAAATGACTATGGGTGAGAGCTTCAGAACACAACGTCAGAGTTCACTGGTTCCTGTAAAGGAGACCAACAGACCTGTAAATGTTTCTGGACATGTATATTTCAGCTTCTAATCCAGAGAGAGGCAGAGAAAGGTAGTGGGAGGCCAAATTGCCAGGCACGTTTTCTTCCCTTCTTAAGGCCTAATAAAAACCTGATGTGCGTCAGTGGGAAGAAACTACCACCATCAGAGAGGCAGGGCAATTGCGCTAGGAATGTAGGGAAGGAGAAGATGTTGCCTATTGCCTTAAGGAGCACTCCATTCTAAAGCTGCCTCCAAATTACAGATTAAAAAGGAGAGTTTGACCTTATGACTCCTGTTTCTCACAGACTGCAATTGCAGACCCTTTTTTTCTTACAGTGGGAGACAGAGAGAGTACCAGGTGAAATCTATTCATGGAGGAATGGCATTTCTTTGGGCGAGGGATGTTTTTCTTCGTAAATTGCTATGTTATCCTGTGTTATATATGATCCTGGGGAGTTGGGTCAGGCTGTGAGCTGTTTGAAATCTTGAACATATTGAACAGCAAATAATTGGGTGATGATGGCTCTGTGCCAGAAAGTCAGCATCACCTGTTTCCTTGGCAACACCTTCTCAGCCTCTTCTCTAAGGCAGGTTTATATCAGAGAACATGGCGCCCTTTCAGTCAGAGGTTGTGGGACCCTGATATGAGCTCAGAAAATGGCTTTATGAGATATTTCCCCATTGATAAATTCCCAGAACTATTTTTCAAAGAAAGGAAAAAAGGACAGAGGATATTTTGGATTTTCCATCTTTGACTTAGAGTGGGAGAGAGACAGATTCCCTCCTAAAGGCAGCAGCTACTGACAACTTGCATCTATAGTCAATTGTCCTACCTCTCTGATTGAGGTAAATTACTTCTGCCTATTGATGTAGGTGATGAAAAAGCAGGTATCCCAGGATCCTACTTATCCTTATCCTATTACTCAACTGACCTCTGTTAAAATAAGATAATTGGAAACAGTATCTCACTTCCTTTTCCATGTATACTTTATAATATTAATACCCTTCTAATAAGCTAATCATTCTCTTATAGCTTTTAAGTTTCTTCTGGTGTGCTGCTGTTATGTTCTGAGGAACAAGATATGACCTGTGCAACTATTAATATGTTCCAATGGAATCCAATGATCTTTGGATGGCCATGATTGCTTTTTGGTACCTTTCCTTTAATGATAATATGTAATTTGAACACTGCCAATCATTAGAGCCCACAAATAAGGACATATAATATAAGAGTTAAATAGACACTGGGTTGTTAACATTAAGTCTGTCCTTACCTCTTAGCCATCAAGGCTAAGTCTTTCTTCTTAGCATGGACAATCCACTGCTTATTTTTTTTAATAAGTAGGCACAATTGATGCGCTGAATCTGAATTAAATGACATATGTAGGTCATATGGTATAGAAAAAACAATCACTATCCTGGGAGCTTCTGAAGGATGGGATTGACTTGGGCAGAGTGCTTGGAAGACAACAGGATTTGGGTGAAAATCATATTTGGCAGTTTGGTCCTTGTAAAAAGTAGAATCAGAGTATTTGGGTCTCAGATTTGTTAATGGATTGATTGAACTCTTCCAAAAACCATTTCTTCACCTGTGCTTACTGTTTTGATTTCAGCAGAGGCAAATCTCTAATGTATTTCTCATGTAACATTATCTAGTATAATTATGTGTGTCTTATTCCTTGTCTAGATTCTGAGCTTTCCAAGGACGGAGGCCATCTTATCTATATTCTGTAATTTCCTTGAGGTCTAATATTGTTCCTTACATATAGTAAGTGCTTATTGAATGAGTGAATGAATGAATGAATCTTGCCCCTGGTTCATCACTTGAGTTTCTTGGCAATCGAGGAAGGCAGCTGTGCAAAGCAGGATTTCTTGATATGCAAGTTAATATGCTTGAAGCATTAAGATCAGGCAGGAGCTTATCCCATCCTTGGCCACAGGTCCCTCTGGGTTAATGGGTTAAACCAGCTATTCACACAGAATTATGAAACATGGAGATGAGTGATGCATTGGAAACAGGAGACAACAACAAATGGCGATCTGCACAGGACGTCATCCCCCAGTTAGATCTTGCCCATGATATTGGTGCAGTGTGCTGTGTTCTTGCCACTCCCAAAGGTTAAACAATATTATTCCCATCACACACCCTTCCCTAGATGGATTTTGTAGGGATGTCAGCTGCTGTGTCTCCACTTTGTTGGTTTGGCACAGTCACTCTCAAAGTGACTCCTGTTGCCCTTCCCATGGCATGAGATTTTTAAAAAAATTCTTTTAAAAGACTGTTCATAAATCTACCATCCAATGTTGAACTATATTCAATAGCCAGCAGAGACTGCTTCTGATCATGTGGTCTAAAAGCACTCAGCTTTAGCTCAAGGATGCTCAGAGGCATCTGAAATTAGAAATGACAGCAAATGGGAAATGGGTGTGAAATGGATGTGTGTCCCCCATGCTGGGGGCACAATCAGAGAGAGAGGTGAGCAGTGGGATTCATCCAGACCACGAGGATGGGTTGGCATGGAAACGGTTCACAAAGGCTGCTCTCTGTAAGTTGTGTATTAGCAAATCTCTGTCCAAATACGTGAGTGTTCTGTGGGTTAACCAAGCAGATATTTATTCTTCTTTGAGGGAGCCTGAGGAAGTGGTCAGTTACAGGCTAAAGGAGGTCAAAGGGCTAGAGTTTGGCTTCCATACCAGAGACACTAACTCAATATAAAGTCTGGGAAGGGGATTCTTGATCAGTGGAGAGTGACTGTACAGTATGGCTTAAGGTGTTATTGATTGAATATTTGATTCAATAAGGTGCCTGCAAAGAAAGGCTGAGGTATGTGAGAGCTGGAAGGGCCCTTAGAGGATGTGATCTCTTCTAGTCCAACACTCTCATTTTACAGAATAGAAAACAGGTTTTGAAAGGCAATGAATTTGCCCAGGGTAATTCTTGCAGTCTACTCCACAAGCAATTCCAAATCCATTTAACTGTATTAAGGTAGTGCAGTGTGTTGGGAAGTTCTGATTTAGAGTCAGTAGAGAATCAAACGTAGGCTTGAATGTTACTTCTGATGCTTAGTCCCTGTGTGACCATAGGCAAGTCATTTAAACTCTCTGAGCCTCAGTTTCCTCTCATTGGGAGGCTAGGGATAATATTACCTTCAGTACCTACTTCATAGGATTGTTTTGAGGATCATAGGAGATCGTCTATGTAAAATACCTTGCAAACTTTAAATGTGCTTATATAAATTTCATTCATTTTTATTCTTATCTGTCCCACACGTCTCCATCTTGTTCATGGAGACATTTCCCTCTGTCAAAATCCTCCCCATCCTTCAAAAAATCCAGCATAAACCCCATCTTCCTTATAGAATCAAAGAAACTTAGAATATCAAAGCTGGAAGGGACCTCAGAGCTCCAACTTCTATGACTGAGCAGGATTTCCCCTCTCCAATATCCTTGACAAGTGGCCATCCAGCCTTTGCTTGGAAACCTCCAGTGACGGGGAACTCACTAGCCCAAGAAACAGCCCATTTCATTTTTGGACATTATGTATGATGATAAAGTTCAAACTTCTTTAGAGGTCATCTTGGGAAGAGAAATGTCAGATGAAAAATGAAGAGGAAAATTCTGGAGTATGGGGAATCAGGCCATCGTTCCAGGCCTAAATGTCAAGGGTGCGGAGTTTGTCTTTAGTGAATTCATGGCACCTCATTTTAGAGATCATCCAATTTAATTTCCAACCCTATGTAGAAAGACCCTTGATAAACCCCTAGTAGGCGGTGTAGCCTATGCTAGAACCCTTGTGCTCTAGTACTCTGGTGGGGATGGTGGGGAGATAGATCTCCTTTCCTCCAAGGTGATAGAATTTTCATAGAACCTTAAAATTGAAAGGGACCTCAGAAGTCATCTGGTCTATTCTCCATCCAACTTGTGCATCCCCAGCTATGCTACCCTTTAAAAGTAGTCATCTAACCTTTGTCTAAAGACCACCCTATATAGTGGTTCTGGTACCCATTGCTCTCATGCTTCTCAAGGTCTTTCACTGAGGTTCACCACATGGGATTCCTCTCTTGAGCAGTACTCTGGATTTCAGCAATTGCCTTTTCCTTTATATGTATTTTATGTTTACTCTAGTCTTCTGGGGCTCTGAATCTGTCTTCCAATATGGCAGCTGTCTAAGGTGGCAAAATAAGTCCTGGTCTTGTGTCAGTGAGATTCCCCTGTAAAGAAACCACCTTAAACATCAAAGGGCTTCCTGAAGCCACCATCCCAGAGCAAGGAGGTTAACTAGTTCTCCCTGAATCTCTGAAGACAGGGGTACAATCTTCATCCCTTTGATAGAAGAATCATACTTACACGTAGATTTGGTCATGTTAATCTTAAAAATCTTCAGTGGCTCCCTATTGCCAACTGATTAAAGTTCAGACTCGTTTTGCCTTGGCACTTAAGGCCCCTGGTGATATGACACAAGTCTATGTTTCCAGAACTATCTCACATGACTTCCCTTCATTAATTCTGCGCTCTAGACAAGCTGGGTAATTCAGCATCCTCTGAGCATAGCCTCTGTTCTCTGCTGACCCTGTTATCTGTTCCTCGAATGCCTTCCTTCTGCACTTCATCTGCTCAGTGCCTGACAACTCAAATGCTACCTCCTCCAGAGAGCTTTCCTTGATTCCTCCTCTCAGCAAGAATCCACCTTTTCCCCACAATGTGGCTTCGTTTTATAGGTTTCAAATGCATTTACCATGTAACTTGGTGTGTTGTAGCCCCTAATGGGCACTGAGCTCTACGAGGGCAAGGATTGTGTTTAATGGAAACTATGACTTTTGTGCTCTATACACAGTAGCAACTTAGGAAATGTTTATTGAATGCATCTGAATCTCCTTCATGGTTGCCTCAGCCATAGTTTCTGAATGTTCAAGCACCTCTTCCACTCTTAGACACAGCCACTATGGTCATTTAGTGTGAGTGAGTGTGTGTGTGTGTGTGTGCGTGTGTGTGTGCGTGTGTGTGTGTGTGTGTGTGTGTGTGGATAGGCTCCCTGTTCCTAACAAATACGAAGTCTTCCTTCCCTGACTCCCCCTGCCCCACACTTATTTTACTCTGTTCTGATCTGATAGCACTTGCTGTTTGCGCCCTCTATTGGGTGCTGACCTCATATCTCTACAAATGCAGTCATTTTATGTTGGAGAACACTGCGCCTCTCCCTACTCCTCCCCATTCTCCTGGACTTTGCCTTGGCTTTTGTGACACTGCCTCTCTTGATTCCTCGGTCTTCTCCTTTATGTCAGACCATTCCTCTGCCTCTTTTGCCCTGGATCAGCTTCCTCCTCTCTCTCTCTAAGTTAGAGGAACCTCCCAGGCTCTGTTTGGGGAATTCTTCTGTTATCTTGCTCCAGTTTTCTCCTTTGTGATCTCATCAGTTATCATTGGTTAATTTATAATTTCTGTGCAAATGACTCCCAAGTCTATCTGTTCCATAACTACAGGTCCATAATGATCAGGCAATTGATAAACATTTACTGAGCACCTCCTGTCTGCCAGGCACCATGCTGAGTGCCGGATTATAGCTAACATTTATACAGCGCTTACTGTATATGCCAGGTATTGTGCTAAGCACCATATAAGTATGTCTCATTGGATCCTCACATATATAAGTTCACATTGGATCCTTGGTTGTTGTGAGGATCCTATCCTGTGAGGTAGGTACCACTCATTTTACAGATGGGGAAACTGAGGTAAAGAGCAGTCAAATGAGTTCTCTGCTTGCTCAGGACCATACAGCTAGTAAGTATTTGGGGCCAGATTTGAATTCAAGTCTTTCTGGTTACTTGCCCTGGTACTCTATCCACTGTACCACCCAGCTGCCTTATGACTGATAGCCTGCTAGCCATCTTGGATGTCCCATAAGCATCCAAGCCAAAGTTGTTCTCTCTTCAAAAGCCACCCCTTCTCTAAATGTCTTCATTTCTACCGACACCTCCATCTTTCTAGTTCACCCAGGTCCCCAACCTTGGAGTCATCAGTGACTCTTCTTTCTCCCTCAACTCTCACAGGCAGGTTCCAAGTCTTGTCATGTGCCCGCAACGATATCTCCTTTATTACTTTTCACTGAGACTATTCGAATAGCTTCCTAATCAGTCGCCTTGCCTCTAGTCTCAGCCTTCCCCAGTCCATCCACACAACAGCCAAAATGACACTCCTAAAACACAGATCTGATCATGTCACCCCAAAACACAAAAATCTTCAACAGCTCCATTTGCCTGAAGGTTAAAATACAAAATTCGTAGCTTGGCATCTAAAATCACTCACAATCCAGCCCTCATCTACTTTTCCATCTTAAAGTCGCATTATTTCTCTTTTTACAATCTTTTTTCTAGTCAAACTGGCATTGTAGCTGTTCCAGATACAAGTATTCCATCTCTCCTCTTGGTGGCTTTGCATAAAGGCACTCATCTTTGTCAGATAAAATCTCTATTTTCCTTCAAAGCATAATTCAAGTACCCTCTTATTTGTGAGCTCTTTCCTGATCCACTCAGTTATTAGCATCTCTCACTCTTGAAATTCAGAATCCCTTTTCTCTGGATGCCTTTTTTGATCAGGCAGGTCACAGCAGACTGCTTCTTGAATTAAATTTGATGGATACACTGCTCACAGGCAGACATCAGGTCTCTAGATAAAAAGCTTGCTCACTGACTATATGTGGCATTGTGTTATCTACCAGTGGCGTGTTTTTCTGTGATTTAACCCAAGTATATACCATAAACCACAATTGAGTCCTTTTCCTGTTCCATTTCCACCCTATGCCATGGCACCTGGAGTCCACTAGTTCAATAAAGGATTAGTTGAACTGAACTAAGCTCCTTTGGAGCTGCAAAGGTGGGATTGTATGCTATTGGCTACATTGGGGGAGGTGGTCAGAGCCCCTGTGTTCATGTTACACAATGGCTGAGGCCAGCTCATGGGGGAGACACCTCATAGGAGAACTGGTGAATATAGTCGGTACCTGCAGCTGATGGGAGGGGAAATTCAGCAGGATACTTATGGAGCAGGCCGACGGGAGGAATCCTACCTTCGATGGTGATGGCTTGTTCTCCTCTCTTCTCTTGGGCCAGTAAGGCTGTACTCTGCACGAACAGCTCTGCTCCACTACGGGCCGATCCTAGCTTGTTTGACAGCTGTAAATATTTAAGGGAAACGTTAGAAATTGGTACCCTTCAGAAACTCTTCCTCTGGAGCCCAGCAACAGTGAAAGGGCCCTTGGGCAGATTTCAGGGAATCTGTGAACTTGGATGGGACAAAAATTATGACACTTTTATACATTCACTGACATCTATCTGAAAGTTAACATTTTCCTCAGTTATAAATATAAGTAACAAAGGTAAAATAGTACTAGCAGTATCTGTAACTTTGTCCCCAATAGGAACCATAGATATTTTCATGTCATAATGCAGTTGTTTTGGAACTCTAGAAATATCATTTACGCTCATCACTGCTCTGTTTAGTAATTTTCAGTTGTCTCTAACTCTTTGTGACCCATTTGAGGTTTTCTTGGGAAAGATACTGGAGTGATTTGCCATTTCTTTCTCCAGTTCATTTTACAGATAAGGAAGCTAAAGCAAACAGGATTAGGTGACTTGTCCAGGGTCACACAGCTAGTAAGTGTTTGAGGTCACATTTGAACTCAGAAGATGAATCTTCTCTATTCCAAGTCCAGAGCTCTGTGCACTATGGTGCCATTAGTCACCCAGCATCACTACTCTAGGAATCAGTTATTAGATTAGTTGCTAACGCACACATGAGCACAGGCTGCCCCCTGTATTTTAAAAGAATTGTCTTCCCTTGTAATTCTATGGATACCTTACGTACTCAGCACTTAGTTAAGTGCATGTTTTTAAGTACATGCTTTTTCCTTCTTTTCTTAATTTATGTATTTAAAAACATTCGTATGAGAAAGGGTCTAGGAGCTTCACCACAAATAACACTGAAAAGGTTAAGAACCCCTGACCTGAGGTCTGTAGGAGTCACCAAGACATACTTTGAAAGAGGAAAAAATCCTGGATTTGATGTTAACTTGTTATCTGACTTTAGGCAAGATAACTTCTCCTCTTGGGTTTCAGTTTTCTCAATTATAGAGTGCGATAATCCTATAGGACTTCCTTACTGCCCACCCCCCTGCCCACCAGCAGGATGGTTTTGAGGCTAAAATGAGATCATAGATTTACAAACACTTTGAATATTAAGTGCTGTTTAAATGTGGCATGTCACAGGACTATCCTTTCTGCCCTCTCAGGCCTGGGGAGGTGATCATAATTATCAGATATAAATGTAGAGTTGTAAGAGACCCCCCTGGGGGCCACCTTATCCAACCTTTCCATTTTACAGATGAGAAAACTGAGGTCCAAGGAAATTAAGTGAGTTGCTTAGTGTCACAAAGAGAAGTAAGCATCAGATGTGTTATCTGAACCCAGTTCCTCTTGCTCCAGAGCAAGAAAGCAGAGAGAGCTTTGGAAAGCCTCCCATGCTCACCTCACACTCGTAATGTCCCATGTCCTCCTGGCAGGCCTTCTTGATCACTAGTACCAGCACCCCACTCCGGGGTTCATTGAACATCTGGTATTTGCTGCTCTCAGTCAGCAGAGTGCCCTCCTTGTACCACCTGTGGATAGAGAGCCATGAGGGATAGTCCACACTGACACCTGGCCAAAGTGGGTACAGTTGAAGATACTGCAAACCGACACCCAGATCTGAGACACTGGGGAAGATGAAGGCTCAGACCCCTAGTCTTCTGCTTCATCCAGGCTGATCTCATCTCATATAATGCCCATTCCTACCTTTCCTCACACTGTTGCTACAGTCCAGAATGCCCTCTACTTAGATACTGATCTATCCTTGTCTTGAGAGTATTTATAATTGTGGCTTGAATTAACTTTTGGGGGGATATGAGGGCATAGAGTTCTAGTGGCTAGGATCTGGTAAAGGATCTGTGTTACCTCATACCACCCCTGCCCAATTTTATTGTTTTCAATCACTACAACCAAGGAATCCTAACCTTCTCCCTATCCTCATACAATAGCCTTTAAATTGAATTAAAATGAAATCCTCATTAGACTCTACTGATTCCTGGAACTGTCCTTTTCTGAATCATTTCCAACCCAAAGATATCTTTCCTGAGAGGCAACTCCCAATGTGACTTCTGGACAGTTCAGGTGTGGATGGAAGACAAGAAACACTGTTATTTTATGAGGGTACATCTTTGGACAAGGAAATGGACTGCTCATTTAACATGAATGAGGGATAGCGACGAGAGAGACTGAGCACCACTCTGGTCACCCTGAGATATTTTAAGAACTAGAGGAAAGCTACCAGCACTTTGGATAGATCATCTATGGATGATTTATAGAAGAGCAAGGACTGATGGGAATGGGAAGGTGAAAAGGGGCTGTGGTTGGCATCTTAATGAAATCATTGGTTCATTTCAGTATTATAGTATCTCCCCTGCTGTCTTTCTCCCCTCTTACTCTTTCTTCTGAACTGCCCAGGAATTGTTTCCCCAGTTCTCTAGAAAAGGATGATGACCACCCCTTTGGTTTCCCAAAGGTAGGCATTTGAGGGACCCACCTGATCTGTGGGTAAGGAGCTCCCTCGATGGTGCATGTAAACTGAGTATCTTCACCCTCCACAAAGTGGGCATTTCGAACTTTGTTCACAAATCGAGGAGGGACTACAAGTCAAGAAAGAAATAAAGTGTGTCTTCTCTTTCTCCCCCTTTGCAGGGCCCCTATCACCCAGCATTGACTTCCCTCCTTCCCCTTCCTTAGGCATCCAGTCCCTTCTTGCTTTCACTACACCTCCCCCACCCAAAGATGATCTTGGGAAATGACTAAATTCACACACAATGAGGTGAATGTGACTGGGCAAGATTTAATGTGCCAACTGGGCCAGAGATGTGTGCATTCTAACACCACCATGCTTTAACCCAAAGGAATGATTCTCAAATAACCCAGCTCCATAGAATGCATACATATATCCATGTATACACACAACCAACATGTATATATATTTTATGTGGACAACACACACATGCATGTATATAAATGTACATGGACATGCATAAGTATATATACATGCATACAGGTGTAAACATACTTGTATGTACACACCTGCATGTATATAACCTCCCATGATAATGTGTAAGGTCCTTAAGGTAGCAGTTTCAGTTTTGTCTAGCACATAGTACTTTTAGTAAATGCTAGCTGGTTGATTTATTGTTGGAATTTTCCACATTTGCATATTAGCAGAGAAGGTAAATCTTTAGTCCAAATAGGGCTATACCCCTAAAAGGAAGCCTCTTGGAATCATGAAACTATAGGTTTTCAGAGCCAGAAGGGAACTTAAAGCTCAGTTAGCCCAATCCCCTCATTTTACAAATGAGGAAACTGAGTCCTAGAGATGGACAGTAAGTGACTTAGGGATCACTGACTAAAGTCACCTTTTCTCCCCCAGCCCCCATATAGTAGGTCACAATGTAACAAAGTCAAGATTTAGCTGAAATTCTCTAACTCCATACCTAGCAATGCACATGTAACGGAGTAATTAGATCTGCTTAGAGAACAATCAGATGCCTGATTACTTCCATGTCATATAGATATGCAGATATATAGATATATAATATGTTGCCCCATGCATATAACATTGTATCTACATGTTACATGTGTGTATAGAGGCATTGGACTAAATTCTCTCTCCCTCCCCTTTTTTCCCCCCTCCATATGTACAGTATATACACAAGTATTTAAGTACTTATGTATGTTAATATGGTTAAGTAATCACTAGGATAGGTTACACCTGAGGTTTTTACAAGGCAGATTTTGGGGGCAATTGTAGCCTCTTCTTAGACCAACATGGTTGTTTTGGGGGAGGGTTTCTCTCCAAGTACTCCTGCCATCCCAGCTCGCCAGCAGCAGCCAGTCCCTTACTCCTTTAGCCAGCAAGTCTGCAGGAGCCTCTTAGTGGACTTACCCAGCACGAGGATCTTTCCCAGGGTACTGGCATTGCCAGCCGCACTGGCGGCAAAGCACATGTACTGTCCTGAGTCCACACCCGACAGGTTATCCAAGATGAGGGCGTAGGAACCATCGGGGTCCTCTATGAAGATGTGGTGCCGATCAACATCCACTGGTTTTCCATCTGGTGTAAAGAAAGGACCGTCAGTCATCACGGTCCAGCAGCTTGTGGTGGGGCTGGGACATGGCTGAAGGGGAGACCTTCCGAATGCCCATGATTTATCACATGATTAGTTGGTGGTGGGGCTGGGATAGGGGCCCTGGTCTTTGACTCTAAGTGTAGAGCTCTTCCTGTTTTGACATGGGGCTCCTGGTGAAATGTGAAGCCTTGGAATATACTCTAGCTGACCAGGGCTTCTGGCTTCCCTTTATCACAATTCCTCCCACTTACTGTGTATGTTACATTTTCTTAACCATTTTTGTGATCATGATGTGATGTTGCTATCCTTTCTAATGGTAATTCTTGTTCCTATAGGTAAGAGTTTTAATTTGGGGGGTCTATGAATTTTGAAAAAAAATTTGATAACTATTTCAATATAATTGGTTTCCTTTGTAATCCTATGTATTTTATTTTATACTTTGCCAGGGGACCATGACACAAAGAAAGGCTAAGGACCCCTGCTATAGTGCTTTTATGTCTACAAAGTGCTTTTATCCACAATAACTCTGTGAAATAGTTCAAGGACTATTAGTGCTGTTTTACAGATGGGGAAATTGAGTCAGTCAGGGGAAGTCACTTAGTAAACATGAAGGCTGGTATTCAAATTGAGTTACTTTGATCTCAGTCCTCGATCATTATGACATAGTTATATTTGATCTTTAACTGTGATGTAGAAATGGCAGGAATTAGTTAAACCACTGCCCCTATTTTATAGTTGAGGAAATCTAGATTCAGGGAAAAGGAAATGACTTCCCCATAAGCCAAGGTCAGAAGCCAGGTCTCCTTTCCACTAGTCCTGGGATCTTTCTACTGCATTATGTTGCCTCACTGAAATGGACCTTTCAGACCATTTGATCCAATCCTTTCATTTTACAGATGAGGAAACTGAAACTCAGAGAAGGGAAGGGATTTCCTCAAGGTCACACAGATACTAAGTGGCAGGCAGGATTTGAACCCAGGTTCTCTGACTTTAAAGCTAGTGTTTTCTCCACTATACTACATCAATTGCTTCTCTCTTGAATGGACTCCCTCAAGCATGGTGAATGCTGGGTTGTGAGGACAAAGAAATGATGATGATGAGAAGGAGGAGGAGGAGGATGAATAGTGCTTTAGACAGAATTTCAAAACTTGTAAAGCATTTTTACACATTGTCTCATTTGACCGTCGTGATAATCTTGTGATTACTGGATTTTATTATACCTCTTTTTACAGACAGGAAACTAAGGCTCAGGGTGGATAAATGCTTTTACCTACCATATTTACCTGTGTAATGATTTTACCTAGCTAATACATGTCAGGCAGAATTTGCACCTTCCCTGGTGCTGCTGAGGTCTGATTGGCACCAGGTTAGCCTGCAGGTGCTATAGGCTCTCGGGTCACAGTCATGGAGCAGAGCTGCTTGACTTCAAGACAGGAGATCCCAAAGGTCCCTCTTCCCCAGTGTTCCATCTAAGAGTCCTCCTACCTTTGTACCAGCTGACGATGGGCTTTGGGGTCCCAGTCACCCGGCAGGCCAGTTTGACAGTTTCACCCAGCTTGGCTGTGCAGTCTGCTAGCTCTTCCTCAAAGTCCGGAGGGTCTGAAAACACACAGGGGACCATGACACAAAGAAAGGCTAAGGACCCCTGCGGGGGTGTGAGGACATTTGAGGGGAAGTAGTTTTTTAGGAAGTAAACTCAAGAGTCTGTCCATGCCAACAGACATGCCCAGTCACCATAAGGAATTTTGAGCCAGTCATTTTTGTTTTAGAAAAGAGCAATTCTAAGTCCTCTCATCTAGAGTCATTGCCTTTTAACTGGCCTCCATTCATCCATCCATCCATCCATCCATCCATCCATCCGTCCGTCCGTCCGTCCGTCCGTCCATCCATCCATCCATCCATCCATCCCTCTGTCTGTCCATCCATCCAGAGTATGTGGCCTCAATCATTTCCTTAATGAAAATGACATACTCCCCAAGCATAAAAACCACAATGGCTTCCTCTTGTCCAATGCTCACGATAGTACCAACTCTTATAGCATTGTAGAGTCTAAACGCCCCTTCTAGCTCTGACATTCTATCATCTAAGGCTCCTTACAGTTCTGACATTCTAGGATCTAAGGTTCTCCCAACAATCAGGGCTGAGAGGCAGTATAGGATTTGCTTTGCTCTTTCAAGGATATACAATTGTGTCAATATGTATGCATATCCACACACCTTAGCAGGTGACTTTGTGAGTCACCCTTTGTAGCTTAAAGAACTCATTACCATGTGACAGCCTTTTAGCCCCTCTTATCTAGGTTGCTTTTTGGAAGGCATACACTGGACTTTCTAGCATTATGGAACCTACCAAGACTTGGCCTCCCATGGCATAGCTTTCAGTTGATTGGGTGGTTACTTACAAACAACGATGACTTTATGTAATCAGAATAGGACTTGGGTAGAAGTGTTAATTTTGCTATCCCCATTTTAGATGCAAAAACTGAGGCACAGAGAGGTAATGAGATCTGCCTCACAGTGGCAGATATGAGAATCTGAATTCAAATTTCTTTGGTTCCCAACTAGTGTTGTTTCCATCATAGGACAGATTTATCATAGCACAGATTCAATCATCTTCCAACACGGCGGGATCAAACCAATCCATGACATCTAAGCCATTCCACAACAAACTATCCCATAAAAGGGTTATGGGGGGAATTCAATTATCCAAATAATTCCCAATCCCCAAGAAAGACAGATTCCCCAATCCAGATTTGGGCTTCACACAACCCCACCCCCACCTCCATCTTGCTGGTTGTACTCTACTTACTCCAGACAGGCAAGGAGAGCCGCTGTTGGATACCACAGATCTCCTTCACCCAGGAGTTCTTGATGATGACAGTGCGCGCCTGAAGCAGGTATTTGCGAACTGAGTCCTCACGCTCATGCCAGACCTCGAAGGCCCGGTCATCCCCCTCCACCTGGTCATTCACATCGATGTTGCTTAGCTAAGATTGGGGAGGACAGGATCAATATGGGAAATAAAGTTCCTTCTATCCTTCTACTTTTTTAGGAGGATTTGAGCCTGAGGGGATTTCTAATTGAAGACCTACATCCCATTCTTAGGCCTGCCACTTTCTGTCTTCACTCAGGACTGATGGATCCAAGAGGAGATCAGATGATTTAGGCTAGACAAAATAACAGTATTCATATAACGCTTTAAGATTTGTGAAGCACTCGGCATATATTATCTCATTCAATCCTAATTACAACCCTACGAGGTGGGTGCTTCTATTTTATCCCCATTTTATAGATGAAGAAATTCAGGTTCAGAGAGGACTAGACTAGGGTCATGTAGTAAATGAGGCAGATTTCGAACTTGGGTCTCTGAATCCCAGCCCTGTGCTTGTCACAAGATAAACACCAGGGGAGTCTGGGATTGCCCAAGAAAATGACCCAATTCACTCACTCAGTACTTAGTACTTACTTAGCTTGGGCCTCAGAGCCAACTTGCTGTATTACTCTTGTCTGGGCAGTTTTTTAGTCTTGTCCAACTCTTTGGGGTTTTCTTGGCAAAGATACTAGAATACTTTGCCATTTCCTTCTGCAGCTCATTTAATGGATTGAGGAACAGGTAAACAGGGTTAAGGGACTTGCCCAGAGTCACACAGTTAGTGTCTGAGGCTGCATGTGAACTCAGGTATTCCTGATTCTGGGCCCAGCACTCTATACACTGCCACCTAACCTATAGAGACACATACACAAATGCACGCATATATGTATGTAGCTATGTATATATGTATATCTCTGTGTATATACATATAGATACACAGTATGTATGTATATATGTGTATATTATATATACATATATACATACACACACACTTTTTGTGGCTTAGCTGTGTCCAATTCTTTTTGATCTCATTGGCAAAGATACTGGATGGTTTGCCATTTCCTTCTCTAGTTCATTTTACAGATGAGAAAACTGAGGCAAACAGGGTTAAGTGATGTGCCTGATCACACAGTTATCAAGTGTGTAAGACCAGATTTGAATATGAATCTTCCTGACTCCAGGCCCAGCCCTTTATCCACTGTGCCACCTTGTTTAACCCCCTTATTTAACAGATGAGGAAACAAGCCTAGGGAGGCAAAGCTCAAGGTCACACAGGTGGTAAATACTGTGGGGGAAAGGGGGGTGGGGAAGTTGATGCAGCTGTTATATAGGGAAAGCAGTCTGGCCTGTGAGTTAAAGGTTCCTTTCAGCTCTATTTCAGTAACAGAGAAATGTCCTTATTGGGTTTTGTCCCTTGTCTGTCTATAAGATAAGCCACAGGGGATGTTGTTCCAAGCAATGCATGGCCTTTGAAATGCCATGTTGTTTTATACACATGGAAGTCTGAATCTGGCCTTTGTGCTTTATGGTGATGTGATTTTGAGGCCAGTTCCTCTCTCTGGGCCTCAGTTTCCTATTCTGCAAAATAAGGGGGCTAGACTAGATAGTCCCTAAGGGTCATTGCAAACCTGACATTCTGTGCTCTGCATTTTATGTTTAAGATTCCTCCTAGCTCTGACATCCCTTATACTTCTGACACTCTGTGTTCTGTGGTCCTTCCCATTTCTGAAATTCTATGACTTCAGGTCCTTCCAGCATGGATTCTATGCAAGGGCCTGCTAAAGTTTTCTCTGGCAAATGAAACACTGGGAGCAGAGCTCCCAGCCCCATCTTGCTCCCTCAAAAGTTGCCTCTGTTATGATTTGGCTCCTTGGTCTGGGGTATGTCCCTTTGCTCCCCCAGGGGTTTCAGTGTGTCCCATCTGGATAAAAGGGGCAATGGCATAGTATTTATTCAAAGACACTGTCAATATGTACCATAGACCTCTGGGGGCAGCAGGAAGACTCTAGGCTGGGGAAGAAGTAAGGGGGTCATGGCAGGGAGGGAGGCTTCAGCATCCTCTGTACCTTCATCATGTTTCTGAAGACATAGCTGTAAGTGTCTGTCCTGGAGTCCCGTTTGGGCTTGCAGATCACCAGGTGGTTCCGGAAAAGGAAGACATGCCGGTTATGGCCTTTCCAGCCCATTCTGGCCCCGGGGGCTCCCTCCCACACGATGAAGTGACCCTGTGAGTGAAGAGCAAGGACATGAAGGGTCAGAACAGAGGACTTGCTCACATGTACCAGGTATCCATTTACAACGAAGCCTCAGATACCTGGATAAAGTCTCATCAGCCATCAAACAACTGAAGAAGTACCATTTCAGTCTTTAGTCAATCTGGGAGTCCCATCAGCCCTCAAATTACCAAATAACATCCCATTATCCTTTACACAACCAAACAGTGTCTCAGAGTCTTTCAAGTACTAAATAGTAAACACTGAGAGGGCTTGGTCAGGCACATGTTTACACAGATCAGTAACCCAACAATGACATGTTGTGCTGCTAGACCTCATATTGCTAATTAATTAATGCAGCCACTTCCTTGCTCTTGGGATGCTTAATTAGAGCCCCCTCATCCCTTTCCTCCACCCAGTTTTGTTCTGCTAAAATCTAGCTTCACAATTAGAAAAATTAAATGTGCAATAAATGATTCCAGTTACCTCCCGCAGTATACGCACACACAAGTCTATGGATATACACATATTCTCACAGACATTCACTGTAGCTAATTTTATTCATTATTTACTTTTTGTTTTTATAATTTTATTAATCTTCATTACCTTACCTTTCACTTTATTACATTATTAATTACTTAGTATGTCTAGTATGTTGAGATGCCTGTGCTGGGCAATGGGAATGGGGGGAACCCAAAGTTTAAATAAGCGATGGTCCTGCTCACATGAAGCCTTGTCTAGTAGGGGAAGATTAGCCACAACGTTATGAGACAAGTGCATTAGAGAAGGGGCAGACCAAACGCTAGGAAAATCTGACAGGGACTGTCATTAGCCATGAGGGAGGCCTTTTTAGAAGAGGCAGGCTTTCAAGGTTAAGTGCATTGAGGGAGGGAGGGGAGGGAAGAGGGAATTCTAGCTACACGTGATGGGGACAATAGGAGCAAAAGCACAGAGGTGGGAGGATGGGAAAGCATTACATCTGTATGGAGAATGGCAAGGAGTCTAGTTTGCTTGGAGCCAGTATATCTATCCATCCATCCATCCATCTATCCATCCACCCATTTATCCATCATTAAGCACTTATTAGGCACATATTATGTACCAGTTACAGTGACAAAGAAAAGGAAAAACCAGACCCCTTGCCCCTTCCTTCACAAAGAGCTCAGTCTTCAGTAAGGATGGAAAGGCACGTTGAAGCCAGAGTGAGGTCTCATATACCAGCATGAACATAGATGCGAACAAACATAGGACCAGAAATTTATGTCTTTAAGGGATATTAGAGGCTAGCTATTCTGATTCCATCTTTTTAAAGAGAAGGAAATTGAGACTCAGAGATTAAGTCATACATACCTGTTTATATATCCAACATATATAATTCATATGTATATATGTACATACACAATACACTCCTATATTAGATTACAGTCTCCTTGAGGGCAGAATTGTATAGTTTTTCTTTTTATATTCCCAGTACCCAGCACTAAGTCTTTCCCAGAAGAGGCTAGATAAATGTTAAACCAAAGGGCATGTACACTTCAACATCGATATCTCATATACACATGTGTGCACAAACATAGACATATGGAGGGGTGCTTCTGACAGGCAAGGGTCAGAGTCCAGGAAGGAGCATCTCATGGCCAAATCCTGGTCCCTAATTCCCCAGGGCTTTGTCTTAGCCACTGTCCAGAGTTTTAGAGCTGTCTGGGTCAATCCAGTAAGTCCTGCCTTACAGGACTTTGCCAGATGCTGAGCTATCCACTCATCTTTTCCTGCCCACAAGGTCCCTGGACTAGACCAAGGCCAGTAAGCTATGTCCTTGGGCAAAAGCGAGGTTAGTTGTCCCAAACCCTGCCCAGCCCAGTCCATCCCAGCCTAAGAGACCTGGCGAATGGGGTCCCCCAGAGCCTCCAGAGTCCCAGGGTAGTTCTCAATGAGTGACACGTGGAGCTTGTTCTCAGCCCGCTGGGAGAGGGCAGACACAGTTGCATAGGCCTGCTCCAGGAGAGCACAATTCTGCCCGTTTCGTGCCTTGTTCCGGATCAGCTCCTGGAAGAGGGAAAACTAGTTAGATCAGTGGGTTACAGCCAAGGTCATAAGTCAAGAATCACCTGGAGTAACTGTCTCAACTTTGTTCCTTGGCCTTAGGCCTGAGACTGGACTGGTGATTTCAATGATATAGGGAACTCCCAGGTGAGGTAACTTCCTCTACCAAGGCAGGTTGGCACCTCTTCCGCAACCTTTCCTCTAGTCTTAGAGAGCTGCCTGGAGCCGAAGCGTAAGACACACCAATTAAAATGTAACTAGAAATATTGAACGTAATAAATAAAAATGCAATAAAACATTAATAATGTTACATTTCAAAACAAAGACAGCATGCTGAGATCCTTCCATACAGATTAGTGACCACCATTTCTATTTCAGTTTGACACCAATGGCCTAGAGCACTAAGAGGTTTGAGTGACTTTCCCCAGGTTAAGTGACAAGGGCAGTATATTTCAGGAGTGAGACTTGAACACATGTCCTCCTGGCTTCCACATCAGCTCTCTATCTACTGTATTATGCTATCTCCTGGATGGCCTTAAGTTACTACCCTTGCAAGACAGGTACTCCAAAGATGAGTGTTCCCATTTTACAGATGAGGAAAATAAGGCTTAGAGAAAAAGGGACTTGTTCTGGTTCAGAACAACTGGGAAGTGTCAGGGCTGAAATTCAGCACAGCTGCAGAATCCCCTTCTCTATTTGGAAAAAGCTAATAACTCATCTGTCCCACAGGGAAGCATCCACCCAAACCCCTTACAACTGATTCCACATATACTTTACACACATCACAAAGACAACAATAACAACTCTCATTTGTGAAGTGCTATGAATTACAAAACATTTCCCTCACAGCCCTGCAAGGGTGATTGCCCTCATTTTACAGATAAAGAAAATGAGCCTCCCAGAGGGAAGTGTCAGAGCTGGGATTTGAACATAGATCTGATTTTCAAACTATCACTCTCCACTGCCATAAGAGGCTATCTCTGAGTTTTTACCAATGGCAAGGGAAGGGTAAAGGGCAGCTATGTGGCACAGTGGATAGAGCCCAGACCTGGAATCAAGAGGACCCAAGTTAAAATCTGGCATCAGATACTGACTAGCTGTGTGACCCTGGGTTAAGTCACTTAACCCTATTTGCCTCAGTTTCCTCATCTATAAAATGAGCTGGAGAAGGGAATGGCAAACCACTTCAGTGGTTGCAGTTTTTACCAAGAAAACCCCAGATGGGATCATTAAGAGTTGGATTTAACTGAAACAATTCAACAATGCCCAGTAGGACCCAAGGGCCATAGACTAGAGAATCTGGTCCACTCACCTTGATAACAGTCTGGTATTGCTGGATCCGGTGGATGGGTTTCTCCAGGTAGTGCTGTAGGGGAGGCAGGGGAGGCTGGGAGGGATCAGTTCCTGAAAGCTTCTCCTCGGAATATTTCTGCCATGAGAACAAGAAGACATTTGGCTTCGAGGAAGAAAAATTAAATGCTCCCAACTGTGTGTGAGCAGATTGGGTCTATTATTGAGCAATATATGCATGATAATTATCTGTTGAAAAAATTTATTGTGTCCAGTATGTACATATGTATAATACATACATACATACACATATACATACACACAGAACATACACATATATATGTGTGTATATATATTTTTACACACATATATGTAAATTACTCTGATCAGGCCCCTTATGACAGACACAAAGTATGTAATACAGTCCTACTCTCAAGGAGGGTGTAGACCAGGGGTGGGGAACCTGGAGGTGTCTGGAGGGCACACAGGGCCCTCTAGGTCCTCAAGTGAAGTCCTTTGACTGAATCCAAACTTCACAGAACAAATCCCCTTAATAAAGTGATTTGTTCTATAAAACCTGGACTTAGTCAGAAGGCCTCACCTGAGGACCTACACAGCCCCATGTGGCCTCGAGGCTGCAGATTTCCTTGAGACTGTGTCATTTCCCTACTGAAAAGCCTTCCAAGGCTCCTACTTACCTAGAGAATGCCACACCCAGTTCTTGCCCTTGCCCTCCACCTGCCCAAGTCTGTCTTGTACTCTTGTTTCACACCATTCCTCTCCAAGCACACTATACTGAAGTTCAACTGGACCTCTTGTTCCCTGAATTCGACACGCTATCTCCCACCTCAGGGCCTTTGTGGGAGCTGTTTCCCCTACGTAGATTGATCTTCTTACTAAAGTCCCTCTAATCCTTCAAGGCTCCATGCAGGTGACTACTCCTCCATCCTCAAGTTTTCTTCAAGTACTTCGTTTGGAACCCTCCTTTGCCCCTCATAACCAACCTTATGTCACACTTATTTGGGTATGTACCAATGTTCCCAATGCCATGATGTTTTTCAGATTAGAATCCTACCTCTGAACACAGGTCCCTGTGCACAGTGTGTGTGCATGTAATCAGTGGTTGCTGAATTCAGTAGAATTGG
Organism: Bettongia penicillata ogilbyi; assembly: GCA_023548195.1. Taxonomy (NCBI): domain Eukaryota; kingdom Metazoa; phylum Chordata; class Mammalia; order Diprotodontia; family Potoroidae; genus Bettongia; species Bettongia penicillata. The sequence goes on from JAJHZJ010000120.1 coordinate 9,180,321, forward strand.
ATGATAGGTAATGACATAAAGCTACTACTGATAACCATTAGATGGGGGGTACAGAAAACAGTGTTTTAGGGGTTCAGAAGAAGGAAAGCTCACCGAGGCCTAGAACAGGGGTTCTTAACCTAGGGTCTGTATCTAATATATTTTGTCAACTGCATTTCAATATAAGTGGTTTCCTTTGTAACCCTATGTATGTCATTTTATGCATCATAAGATGCTGCCCTGAGAAAGGGTCCATAGGCTTCACCAGGCCATCAGAGGGGTCCATGACTAGCTCCTGGCCTACAGTGTTAGAGGTGGGCATGAAAGTGGGCTTTGAAGGAAGTATAAGATTTGAAAAGGCAGAACCACAGAAGTATGGAATTTTAAGAGCTAGAACAAACTTTTGGGATTCTCTATACTATCCCTTTTATTTCACAGTTGAAGAAACAGGCCCAGAGATGGAAAGGATTTTTCCAAGGACTTTGCTAGCAGCAGAGCAAGGAAAGGAGACAGGAAAGCATTCTAGGAAGGTGAATGATGAGGTTAAAGGTGTAGAGGTGAAAAATCACAAGTAATATTTGAAGGGCGTTGAGCAGGTCAGAAGAGAAGATTCATAGAAGGGAGGAGGTCGGTCTGGAAATACAGACTGCACCCAAATGATAGGAACAATTCCCATTTCTACAGTGTTTTAAGGTTTACAAAACATTTCCTTCACAGCCATTCTCCTGGGCAGATAGTACAACCATTCCTAGAAAGGCCTGCTGACCTTGTAGAACTCCTGGACAGCCTTGCTGACGACCACAGACTCTGCCTGCACACGGCCCACAAGGTACTGGACATATTTTTCAAAGTCTCCTTCATTCTTGATGAAGCACATGGCCACATCATCGTCCGTATCACACTTCTGTAACTCCTGGAGAAAGCAACTGCAGGAAAGAGGTAAAGGTTCAGGGATGGCTGGCCTCCATCAGCTCCCTCTTCCAGTTTTGTCCTTCATCTCCACCCTATGTGCTTCTCCAGACATCATATATTGGGGCACTTGTCCTGGACTGGGTCAGAAAACTCAAGGGCTGAGGCAAGGTTGGGTTTAGGACCAAGTTGGCATTGGTCAGGCTCTGGTCTTACCAAGGCAGGGACCATTTCCTTTACCCTAGGTATGGTAAGGTAGGCTCCTGACTGACAGTTGATACTGGACCTCAACAAGTCAGCCAGGTCCTTAAGGCAGCTTTGGGGCACACTCTAAGGTGCTTCTGACTGCTGTAAATCTTCATTGGGGGTGTCCATTCAGGTCAGGGAAATAGGGAGGAAATATGGGGACATTCTCCTTCTACACTCATTTCACAGAGACCTCACAGATGTTATACCATTTGATCTTTGCAACATCTCCATAATGGTAATGCTATCATTGTCCCAGTTTTACAAAGGAGGAAACTGAGGCTCAGATAGGATAAGGTGGACTTCCCAACTCCAAGTCCAACACTATCTACTGTGCCACTTAGCTGCCCTTGAAAACATAGAAATACAGAATGTTAGAACTGGGAGGGTTCTCAGACCAGAAAACATCAAAGCTGGAAGGACCTTCTCTGAAAGCATTTGGGAGAGGTGGGGGATCAGGCAGCATGGGTCCAGCCCAGAACTTAGACTACTTACTTTGCATGGAAGTGGCCAATGTCACTTATGTTCCGGAAGATGACAGGTTTCTGGCTGGACACAGAGGCAGGTACACTGGGGCAGGACTCTAAGTGTTGCAAATGGTGGGTTTGCAGGAAGTTGAGGGCACTGACAAAGTCCTGCTCAGAACTCAGCAGCTCCTGAATGACAACACTGTGATGAACAGAGCCAAGAGGAGGGGAGAAGTGAATGAGAGCAAGACCTCTAAGCTCCCATGCAGAGCCCTCCTCTACTCTTGGCTCCTTACTAGGAATTGTAGATTTCCATTGGCCCAAAACCCAGGTCTTCTACTCCTCCCTAGCACATGATGTCCAGGGGAGGAATCACCTAATCAAGGAAGGTGGGGAGTGGGGTAGGAGAAGGGGAATAATTGTCTAGGTCCCACCCCAGAAGATGCCTCCCAGGTCTGGATCAGCCCTATCCACACAGTGCTTGTGGTCTATCTTCCTATCAGAGGGTGAGTTCTTTGAGTTCAGGGCCTGTTATCCAAACTTCCTATCTTTCATAGACCCAGTACAGTTTTCTGCACATAGGGCTGGCTTAATATATGCTTCTTTTTCCATGACCTTGTTCCATCAGCACTCATAGACATGGCAGTCTTAGGAGGAAGCCCTGGCTCCCATGTTATTCTGTAACCATTTCTTAGAGTTGCATGTATGCAATTCTCCTTGAGTCAACCACAACCACCCAACTGCACCCCAAGAGTAGGGACTGCATGTTTTGTACCTTTGCAAAATCTCACAAGTACCTGCTGAATGCATGCTTTTGGGGTTAAGTGAATGAATAAATATGTCAAGATGAATGAGCTACTGAATTCATTCATTCATCGAGCAGTTATTAAAGGGGATGAATGAATGAATGAATAGTAAGTCAGCTTTTGTCTTATCTTGCCTAGAACTAGGCCTCCATGTCTCTCTCTGGCCATCTACAAACCATGATGCCAGTGCTCATTCCACCTCTCAGTTTCTAGCCCCATTTTGTATGTTGTATTTCCCCATTACAATGTAAACTCCTTGAGGGCAGGGACCACCTTGCTCATTTGTATTTGCATTAGCAAGTGCTTCCATGCTTGATCATTCATTTATTCATGAGTAAACATAATGAGTAAAGAAGTGAATGAGTAAGTATAAAAAGGGGATGAGTGAATGAATAAGTAAAATATAAGGGAATCAGGTAGTAGATGAGTTAGTGAAAGTGAGTAAATCATTGAATAGGAAAGTAAGTGAATAAATGAGTGAGTGGAGTGAATACATGAGTTAGTGAGAGGCCTCAGTCAGTTCTGGAAGACTACTTCCTGATACCCCAACCAACAAATGCCTGGACCCCCACTCACTTTAGCCTCTTTTTATACTCATCCTCTGAGACCGATTCCCCAGGGAACTCTGGTACTTCAGCGGCTGCCCACTCTGGTGAAAGCTGAGGAGGAAATAGGAGAAGTTTTCTCAGCGTTGCTCAGGATCTTGGGCCTACCTTGACTTTGGAAGGTCCAGGGAGGGCAGGCCAAAGTAGGGCACTGTGAATAGGGGGCAAGGGAGCAGAGCCCTGTAGCAAAAAGGGGATGGATGGATGGATAATGCAGAAGATATATTTCCTCAAAAGAATAATTTTGCTGAGGGTTGAAGGCAGAGCTGCCTCAGACAAGAATTCTGAGGTAGGACTTCCATGGCGTGGTGACCCAAAGCATTTTGTTTTCACTGCTCAGATGCCGTCATCAGGTATTAGAGCATCTTAAGATGTATGCGTCTTAGCTTCCTGCTAGACTACGAGCTCCATGAGGACTCCACTTATAGTTATTATGCCTGACTTTGAAAGGTTCCCCTGTCTTACTCCATGCTATATCCCCTACTGGCCTATTAGGAGAATTTTACCTTTAGCCTCTTGTCCAGATAAGCAGGTGACACCCATCCTTGCCGGGAAGGACTGGACTTGGTGGGCTTGGTCCGAACCAGCCATTTGAGTGGGTGGGCTGAGTCAAGGACTTCCACATACTGGCCTTCCCTTAATGTGATGGCTTCTGGATCTGCTCCCAGGGGCAGGTAGTTGGCTGTGACCATATAGATGTCAAAGATCTGTAAAAGGTAAGACATCAAGGGAAGGAGTGAGTGGGATGTAGGAACCTGGGGTTAGAACACTTGAGTTGGAGTCCTAACTCTGCCACTAACTCACTGGGTGACCCTGAGCAAATCATTTAGTCTTCCTGGGCCTCAGTTTTCTGCACTCTAAAATGGATATAATGATCTTCAAAGGGCGTACTTCACAACATTGTTGTGAGACCAGAATGAGATCATAGATCCAGATAAGTATTAGCAGTTGTAGTCATCATCATCATCATCATCATCATCGTCATCATGTGGGTTGGCTGAGAACTCTATGGTCCCTTCCAATGCTGGTTTTCCATGACATCTGCTCTACATTCTAGGGCCCCTGACTGTGTGGATATTCTACTACTCTATCAACTTTTGATGATGGGAAATGCTGGACTGGGCAGCCAGGACACCTGGGTTTTGATCCTGGTTCTGCCACTTAACATGTCACTTGACCGTGATCATGTTCATTTGCCTCTTTGGACCTCAGTTTCCTCTCTATAAAGTTAGACTTTTGGACAAGAGAAGTTCTAAGATCCCTTCTATAGCTGATGGTTCTAATTCTCATATGACTGAGATTTTACATGACCTAGGTTCTTCTTGCTGCTGTCTCAGGGCAGTGCCAGGGTTCAGGAGCTTTACTGGGAGTGGCATTAACTGGAGGGTCCCATTAAAGGACAAAAACAATTTTGAGACTGACTGATCTAAGACAAACTGAAGAAGCCTTACCTCCCCTCTGGCATCCCCATCTTCAGATTCAGAGGAGGACTCCTGGACACTGGAGGAAGGCCGGGACCGACCATGCCGGGGAGAAGGGGAAGGGGTCTTGGATTCATCATCACTCTCCCCACCAGGGACCCGGAGAGTGGCTGAAACCAGGCACAGAGAAGGAATAAGTCATCATAAGGTACGGAAGGTTGGGGGAGGAGGTATTCATCCAGGGTGCTCAGTGTCACTTCTCTATATTCTTTCAATCTGAAATATTCTTCTGTAAGATCCACCCCTAATCTTCTACTAGCAAGTTCCTTCTGGTATATTTTTTGGGAAAGGCCCAGGCTGACCTTTTTATCCTCCAAGCCTTGTTCCTGTCTACTGGACTTCAAGACTATACTCCTGAACTAGACATCTTCATTTCTTCCCCCTTCTAGTTTTCATCTTCCTTTGTGTATTATCTTCTTCCATTAGTAAGGTCCTTGAGGGAAGGAACCATATTTCTTTTTCTTGTATTTGTATCCCTAGCATTTAGCACATACAAATCCTTCCCTCTTTCCTTCCCTCCTTCCCTCCGTCCTTTCTTCCCTCCTTCCCTCCCTCCCTCCCTTCCCCTTCCTCCTTCCTTCCCCCTCCTTCAGGCAAAGATCCAAGTCTCTTGTATTTGCAGTAGTAGTATTTTTCTGGGAGGTGAGGGGAGGACAAGGGTGAGATTTGATGTAATAGGTCAATCAAACAAGTATGTACCAAGAACTATGGCAGGTGCCTGGGGAACCATATAAAATAAATGAATTAATCAATTCCTAGGACTTGTAATCAAGAGACCTGGATTCAACCCCCAGTGCTGACATCTGCTAGCTAGGTGACCTTGGCCCCTTAACTTCTCCGGCTGCTAGTCTCATCATCTGTAGAACAGGGATAATCAGACTTGTATCATCTACCTTCACAAGGTTGTTGCAATAGAAGAGCTTTTTAAACCTTAAAATGCTACAGAAATGGTCATTATTATTATAGTTGTCTCTCATTTGGGAAATTGCATTTTTAAGTTGTTCCCTGTCAGAAAATCCCCTGTCCAACACCATTCTCCCATGGATATGAACAACAGAACACTGTCATAAGATTAAAAATTGTATGCAATCTAAAGGGTAAGGGAGAGCTCCACAGGGTGGAAGAGGTAAGCGAGGTACCTCACACTACTCACAATGACTTGAATGATCTTCTACATTTTTGGTGATGTCTTTATCCCCAAATATAGGCTCATTTTAAAAAAAGTTGCCACATACAACTAAAAAGTATGTAAATTATTTGCTATTCCCATTCATTAATCACTTAACATTTCTAATTTTTCTAGTTCTATTCAGGTTCTTAACTTCTTTCTTATTTAATCTTTTGGTTATATTTGTCTAGGTCTGAAAGTAATTCATTAATATTCACCATTATTATTGTTTCATTCTCTAGTTTTCCCTCCAATTAAATTAACTTTTTCTTTGAGTATTTAGATACTATGTTATTAGATCCATATATGTTTAAGTATTGATATTGAGACAAGGACTTGATGAAAAAAGTGATTTAAAAGACAAAATCAGAGCCAAGTATGACTGGAATGGGTGCTGGGTTGGTGAAATTATGAGAAAGAAAATGAAAGAACAAGAATTGCATGGATATACGTGAAATAGTAACCGATCTGAGATATCAACAAAATTGGATAGAATGTTGGATTTGGCGTGAGGAAGACATGGGTTTGACAGCTGTGTGGTCATAGGCAAATCACAATTTGTCTGAGCCTTAGTCAGCTCTCAAGACTATAAGTTATATGTATTATGATCTGAATTCATGGAGGTGGTTTATGCACCATCAGAATCATAGTCCTTGACATTCTGATGTCAAAAGAATTAAAGACAGGTCTCTAGCCCATGAGATGGGCTCTTTAAGAAGGACCTGTAGGAAGAAATGGACCAGTACAGCACAGGATAAATGAAGAGTGATTTGTACTACTCAAGGGAGTACCCACACGAATTATACCACAGATACCTCCAAATATCAGAGAAAAGTAATAATGATGATATAAAGTTAACTCTTTATGAGGAAAAAATTAATATAACATACTTTGAGAGAGGAAGTGTGGTAATGAGGAGGGTGTTGCAGTCAGGATTAGCTTACAATTAGTGTGATCATGAGCAAAGCGCTGTAACCTTTCTGAGCCTCAGCGACTCTAAGAGTATCAGTCATGCTGTGTTAGTGGAGAGAGTTTACACCCTGTAGAAATCAGAAGTGCTTCTGTCAGTACGGAATGACAGACTCCAAAGTCAAATAGAAGAGGGCTCATGGGTTATCACTGTTATTGGCACAAGAGATAATCAAGGACTGGTCACAGACAAGACGAACTCGCCAAGAAGCACAAATGATCAATCGTCTTTGGATGATTGATTATTTGTGAGGCCCATGGCAACTCTGCCCAGTCCTGGTGGGAAAGGAGCAGGGAAATATATTCCTTTTTCTGCTTTGCTATTTTCTCCAGTCCCCCCACCTGTGGGTCCCATGTCAGTAAATGAAAAGCAGCAGGTCTATTCTTGCTTCCTAGGAAAGGAGGTCAGAGGGCCAACCTTGAGCCGTGGGCTCTTGGAGAAGGTGTATGCTTTGCTCACCCTGAGTGATCTTGGCAGACACCATCTCAGTAATCTGGGATGTCAACTTCTGGAGGAATTCTTCAGTTCCAACATCAGCAAGGGAAATGTGGCCTTGGCCTTCCTCAGTCTCTGGTGGTTCTCCTGAGGGTGCGGAAACATGGAGATCATCAGGGCAGACAGAATAATGTTTCCCAGGCTTTAAGGCTACTTATAAGTCATAGAATCACAGGGTTGTTTTTTCTTTTAAAGCATTCGAAAAAACCTCAGCAGCATAATCTCCTTTAATGTTATCCACATGATAATATGTGCAACAACTGATCGCAGTCTCTGTCTGAAGACCACTAGGAGGGAAAATCCATTCCCTTCTAAGGTAGCCCATCCTGCTTTGGGAGAACTCTAATAGGGCCGCTAGGAGGCACCATAGTGCGCAGAGCGCCGGGCCTGGAGTCAGGAAGACTCTTCTTGAGTTCAAATTCAACCTCAGACATTTATTAGTTATGTGACCCTGGACAAGTCACTTAACTCTGCCTCAGTTTCCTCATCTGTAAAATGAGCTGAAAAAGGAAATGGCAAACTACTCCTTGCCAAGAAAACCCCAACTGAGATCATGAGGAGTCAAACACAACTGCAACAACTGAATAACCATGGTTAGGAAGTGTATTCCTGACCTTAAGTTGATCTCTTTGCTGCTTATATCCATTGTTCAACCATCACTTCCAAGAGAAGTCAGCCTTGTCCTTAGCTTGGTCTCTCAGACTCTACTTCCAACACTATTAATTCAATGCTAGTTTGCACCCTACAACAACTTCTGCCAGACTTCCCTTTATTTCTCCAGGACAATACTGCTAGGTAGTCTGATTCCTTCCATTCTCTCTGAAGTCTGAGTGTCCGAAGAGCTGTCACATGGACAAGGTATTAGACTCATTCTACTTGATCCCAGATGTGAGAAATAGAAGCAATGAGTGGACATTGTAGGAAGGTAGGTTTGGGCTTGATATAAGAAAAATTTCTGAAAAAAACAAGACCTATTCAAAAATAGAATGGGATGCTTTTGGAGGAAATGAGTTCTGCATCGCTTGAGATCTCCAAGAGAGATGGGATAGTATGAGATGTAATCATAGGGATCTGGCTCAAGTTCAAGATGGATCAGATACCTTCTGAGATTCCTTTCAACTCTGAGGTTCTGTCATATAACATTAGTCACCAAGTCATGTGGATTCTTTCTTTCTTTATAAGTATCTCACACTGGTCCTTTCCTCTCTATTCCTACTGTCCCCCTGGTCCTGGCCCTCATCACCTGGATGAGTGACACAATCTCCTAAGTGGTCTCCCTGACTGTAGCATCTTTCTCCTATAATCTATTCTATACTAATTGTCATCTCTCCAAAATGTCACTTTGTCCATGTCATAGCCATGTTTGGAAACCCATTCCTACAATGAGAGGTAGCATGCTTGGTATAGTAGGAGTCAAAAATCCTGGGTTTGAGTTCTGATTCTGACACTAACACTGAGAAAGATTTTTCACTTCTCTTTTTCCTCGTCTATAAAATGATGATGGCAATGCTTGCATTGACAGAATAGTCATGGGGAGGGTGCTTTGAAGCTTAAAGTGATTTAGCAATGGAGCCTCAAGACAGAGTGGAAAGAGTATTGGACTTAGAGTACGAGAGGTTCAATCCAAATCCTGTCTTTCTCTTCTGAATCTCTTGTTTTAAATCAGCAGAAGTGATGAAAACACCGTCTATGACCCTAAGGTCTTCACTTTCTCATCCAAGACTATCCACAGTCACTATCACTGGGCCCATGTGAATCACCAGAAGTGTCAAGCAGACATCTACTTGAACAAGTCCAAGGCGGTTCTCAGCCCCTTCTTGGATCCAAGTCCCAGGAAGACAGAAGACCTCTTTATTATTGGTTTTAACTACTATTGTTATCTTTGTCCACAAATAGATGCCTCAGTTTCCTTCAGCAGTAAATCACCCATGGCAAAGGGGTCAGTATGACATCATGAATAGAATGATGGGTCTGGTGTCAAGACCACCTGAATGCCTGGAAGAGATCTCCAAGGCCATTCCGTCCAGTCTATATCCCGAAGGAATTCCCCTACGCCTTTGGTTTGAATCCACCTCAGACACGTAACTAGCTGTGGGACCATGGACAGGTAACAGCCTCTCTCAGCCTCAGTTTCTTTCTTTGTAAAATGAGGCTAATAAAAACTACAGTATTTGCCTTGCAGGTTTCTTGTGCGGTTCAGTAATACGTGTATTTTAAGTGCTATATTCTCTGTGTGTGTGTATGTGCATGTATACATGCACATACATACATACACACATATATGTCAATTATTATCATTATTTTTATTTCTTTTTTTCTCTGGTCCTTGGTGAAAGATATTCAGTGATGTGCTGGTAAAGTTTTTACAACCAGATGTCCAGAAAAAAACCATATGCACAATCCACCTTTAAGTTTAATTGGTATTGTTAACATTTTCTCCACCTCTTTCTTGAATCTAAACAGTCAACAAAAAATAAATCAGGCCCTGATTTGTAAACATCTGCCAATATCCGGGGTGCAAATGACCTCACTGAAAATTTAACAATTGACTCTTGAAAGCCTGTTTGAGCCGGCTCCACACCAGAGAGAGCCGATGACCCCACAGTATCATTCCTTAGGGAAATAGTGGTTGCTTCCTGTCCACAGTATACAGCAACCTGCTCTTTAAAAATTCTTAACTGAAGTGTTCAGTGTTCCTCCCTCCCCAAACTCCTCTACGTGACCATCTTTGACCCTCCAATCTCACGATCCAGGGGAAATTCCTTCTGTCTCTTCAGATGATTTTTCTTGATTTTCACCTTATACCCCTTCTTCCCTTTTTTAATTTTAAGGAATATTCTTCCTGATAACCTGGAGAGTGAAGAAATGCTTCTTGAACTTCTTTATGTTTTTCTCTAGGAGGGAGACCTCTGGGCATGGAGAGCAGCAGTCCTCAGGCTGTGACAGAAACACCAACATCCTGTGCTCAGTGTGAGTCCCTGATAGATTCTCTTTTCATTCCTGACATGCTGGCCGTGGACTCCTCGGTCCTTGGAGAACTGTTGGAGCCCATTGCATAAAGGGATCTTCACTTTGGAGCCACCCCTCTCCTGACCTCATCCCCCACTTAGCCTTCCTTAGGTCTCCCCTATCTTACCAACACTCCTTACCCAACGATCTTCATGCACCCTTCTGCTCTGAGCCCTCCTCCTTCTTGGGCGGGAGTTTTCTTCCTCCATCTTCCCCTTTTCCTCAGGTTCTTCACCTTTTCCTTCTATCCCTGCTTCTCTTCAGGTTCTGTTCATGTTTGTTCACTCCTTCAGATCTTCAGCCTTTTTCTCCTTCAGCTCCTCAAGTCTTCCCAGTTTTTCCTCCCCAAATCAATCTCTGGCCTTCTTTGTGATCCTAAATCACCTACATCATTTCTCCTTCGATTGTAGCCCAAATCCTCTGTCTTTTCCATAACTTCCTTATAGAAATGCCCTTCTCTCCTTTTCACTTCTCTAAATTCTTCTGAGTCTCCCAAATCAACCAGAGTTGACATTTCTTTTGTAAAGTCTTCCATGACTTCACCAGCCCATGAACGTCTCTAAGAACCTGTAGTCCTCAACATTTGTATCACATGTGTGATACCTACTACATGCTATATTATATTATTCTTTACCACTTTTTACATATATGTCCTCTATACAACTGGAAGTTTCTTGAGGACAGGGATGGCTTCTATACATGACCCCATGGACCAGATCACATCAACAATATCCAGGATGTTTTCTTGGCAAAAATACTGGAGTGGTTGGCCTTTTCATTTCCAAGATACTGCTTCCTAGTTTATTGGTAGTAATGATACCGGCCTATTTATACCTAGTGTATAAGGCAAAACCTTACTCTGCCTAGTAGACTGTGAACTCGGCTGTGTCTTATCAAAGCCCTGTATCTTCCTAAAGAGTCTAGCCGTAGTGAGTAAGTGATTAATGGAGTTTGTTGAATGTTATTGGCTCTGATGATGGTCTGAATGATGATGTTCTCCTGGTGCCTAAAATTCACCTAATGTAGTTCAACAAGCATTTATTAAGTGCCTACCATGTACACGGCTTCATCTCTGTCAAAGCCATTCTCATCCTTCAAACTCAGATTAGGAGCCTTCTCCTCCACTGAGTTTCCCTGATGCTTTCTCCCAACGCTTGATTTCCTGGGCCATTTCTCTAGATCACTATTCTCCAATCTCATTCTACCTTGAAGCATCTTTACTTTCACATATCACATCCATCTCCCCTCCCCAACCTAATTAAATTGTTGGCTCCCAAGAACTGTATAATTTTTCCTCTTTATATTCATAGTTTTCAGCACAGTGCCCAGCAAAGATTGAACTGAATTAATAGATTGAATGGTTCTTGATATATAAGTATAGCAGGTTCTCAACAAATGACATAATATAAACAAAACACTTTGCAAACTTGAAGTTCTATATAAATGTTGGCTATTATTAATAATAGTTGGTATTACTTGTTGATGGATGGACCAAACCCTATTGGTCCCAGCAGTGGAAAACCACTGAGAAGCCCAGGTAAAAGATGTCAACTGCTCCTCCTACCTTTCTTTGGTCGGTCAACCTCATTAAAGTCTGTGGTCTCTGATGTCTGGACTGAGCCGGCTCCAACTCTGTAAGAATAAAGGGCAGTGAGCAAAAACCGGACATTAGAAAATTAGAAACCTCATCAAGGCCAATTCCACTGGTCAATGGCACATTTATGTACTTTGTAACCTTATTTCCTCTAAGTCCCCTACCCAATAAAAGCCATAGAACCCTAGAGCGTGTGGGCCAGGAAGGATCTTTGAACATGGAATATTAGATCCAGAAAGGTTCTTACAAGATAGAACATGTCAGAACTGGAAGGAGCCATAGAACATGGAATGGCTGGGATGTAAGGGCCCATGGAATGTAGAATGTTTAAAGGTAGAAGGGACCTTACAACACAGAATGTCAGAACTGGGAGGGACTTTCAGAGCATAGAATGTCAGCGATGGAAGGGCTATTAGCAGAAATGTTCTAATATAGACTGTCAGAGCTAGAAGGGGCATTAGAGACTTTTAAGTCCAACCCCTCATTTTATAAATGAGGAAATTAAGGGCTAGATAAGGAAGGTAATTTGCCTAAGGACCCAAAATTAGTCAGTGGCTTAGCAAGAATGATTCCCAGGTCAATGCTCTTCTCACTAGACAGTGCTATTTCTACACATGAGCCATAACACACATGCATAATACTCAAGCATGTATCAGGTAATACACATAATACATCACATACCATTACACATGTATATGCACAAGAACCATATACATGTGTATACTATACTTCACCTATCTTAGGATTATAGTTATATATAGGCTTATATGACTAACTTATATATGTGTGTGTGTATAAATATCATATATAATGAAGTGATCTTAGGAATCATCTAGTCCAGGTCTCTCATGTTACAGGAAGAAAGGAAACAGGCATGTATTAAGCACCTACTATGTACCAGGTGCTGACTAGACATTTTTATAAATATCACTTCATTTGATATCTTCACAACAACCCTAGGAGGTAAGTGCTATTTTATATATACTTATATATAACATATTTATATATACATTTATATATATTTTATAGCACTTTAAAGTCCCCAATTTATAATTGAGGGAACTGAAGCAGACAGAGGTTAAGCAACTTGCCCAGGGTCACATAGCCAATAAATATCTGAGGCAGGATTTGAATTCATATCTTCCTGACTCCAGGTCCAGTCCTCTATCTACTAGGCCACTTAGCTGCCTTACAGATGAGGAAATTGAGGTGTAGAAAGCTTAAATGATTTGCCAAAGTCTCTTCCCCGCTCTGGACACAACTTAGACAAGAGTAGAATAAAGATTGTTTGTCATGCTTCCCCAGGATGTGAGCCATCTCTAACACGACCTTGGTCCCTTATCAGGAAGATGGGCTATCACTCACCCCTGCAGCAGGTTTGAAATGAGGGCTTCTTTGACTTTCTTCTGCTCTTTAGCTGCCCCACCTGCCTCTGGAGCTGTAAGGAGATCAGAAGGAGCTGTTACCTTCAGTGGGGAAGCTGAGACCTAGGCGGAGTGAGGGGAGCTTTGCCAAGCTGTCCTCAGGGACCACAGTCAGGCAAGGGAAAGGGCTTTCTGCACGCCTACACTCTTTCTGGCACTTTTTACAGTTCTACATAGAACTTTGGAGAAGGGAGGGATTTTAAAGTATATATTCCTGTTAATACCTGAGTAGAAATTCCCTCTACAACACTCCTTACATGAAGTCTCTCCTAGCGAGAGGGATTTCACTGCCATCTCAGGCATCTCTGGTCACTTTGGGGCAGCTCCGGTTGTCAGGAAGGTCTTCATTCTGTGCAGGTGCAATCTGCTCCCCCTAGAGGCCCCTCCACTAGTTCTACTCCCTGCTTGGTTAGGAGGAACAGACCTAGCCCCTGGTGCACATGCTACCCCACAGGTGACTGGAAGGAAGAGTCGTGTCCTACTAAGTCTTTGTTTCTCCATACCCCTCCTTTGGTGAGAGTCCTCTTTTCCTTCAGCTTCTCCTTTCCCTTGGGTTCTTCACCTTTTCCTTCTTCCTTTCTTCCTCCTCTTGATGTCCTGTTCACTCCTTTTTTCCTCTCCAGACATTATGTCTGAGTTCTCACTCTTTAGCTCTATTCCTTTTCCTCCTTTGGAATTTTTCCCTCCCCAAACTGATCTCTGACCTGCTTTATGATCTCAAATCACCATCATTTCTTCTTCTACCTCAGGTCAAATTTGAGCTTAGATCTGCAGACTCCTAGGACAGAGCCCTAGCCACTACATCACCAGCTGCTTCTAGCATCTTGTTGTGCCAGGACTTCCAGTCCCCTCCTGTTCTGCAGAGGGTGGTGCCATCCTGGTCACCCTCTTCAGAACATGCTCTAATTTATCAATGTCCTTCCAAAATGCAGCTCCCAGAACTGGACACGATGCCCTGATAGAGCATCTCAGAGGACAATAGCACTGTCATCTCTCTTATGGTGGACAACAGCCTCTCTTCAGACGACCTAAGATCACATCTGGCGTGTTGGTAGCTACATTGTGCTTTTGGTTTGTGTTTAGCTCACAGTCAATCATAAACTCTCTCACTGAGGAAAGCTGAGTAGAGACCTGCTCACATGAGCATCATATTCGTGTACAGCTTCACTACACTGATGGGAACAAGTATGTGTATTCTGTTCTTAGAAGCAAAATAATTCAACATTCCTACGGTGGCAGTCCAGTTTGCCACTCCAAATAAAGAGGCCTTGTGGGAGAGCATAGGGGAAAACAAGGTGACAAGGGCAGCCACAGATTTCTCCCTCCACTGCTGAGAATGAGAAGCCACTCTGGTCCTAGGCCAGCCATGGAGTAGAACACATTTCTGAGGCATCACTTTCAGGACAGTGAAGTCCCATATGAACAAGTTAGCTGACTGGGGAGGGGAGAGTCACTTTCATTGTCTGACTTAATAATAACTAGGTGTCACTTAACAAGGCTTATAGTTTACAAAGTGCTTTGAAGACAGCTCCTTTTATCCTGATGATAACTGTAAATCAGGCAAGGGCAGAGATGGTTATCTTAGTTTTATAGATAGGGAAACTGAGGCACAAAGGGATTGAGTTACTTGCTTAAAGTCACATAGAGGTCCTCTGACTCTAAAGTGAGTATTCTGTCCATGACACCACATTATTCTCTTGGTTTGGGGCTGTGATGCCGGTTTTCCATTATAACCTACTCTCCTATTCCCTTACCCTGTGATGTTTCTCTTGGGAATAGCTACCTCTTCTCTCAGATCTTGAATTATGACCCCAAATCTGCTGTTCCTGACCCCAACTGAGCTGGCTAGGACTTGCCTCCACTCTCCAGAAGGCGGGGACTCACCCTCTGTGACTTTCAGGGTAGCAGAGCAGATGGATTGTCCAGCCCTATTAGTGGCAATGCATGTGTAGGAACCCTCATGTTGCTTCTTTATGTCTAGGAGGATAAGGCTGTGTTGAAGGTTGGAGCTGGCAACCTTGTAGCCTGGAGTGTCAGTTCGGATCCAGAGGACATCTTCGTTGGCTTCTTCCTTTAGCCAGTTCACTGTTGGAGGCGGCTGCCCTGTGGGAGACAAATGGGAAAGAATAACTCCTCTGGCATCAAAACAACTCAAATCAATTCCAAGAGAATCTTACTATTTTATTGAGTCCTATCTGATACCGCTTTGATAATTTGGTATAGCATTAGAATCGCACATTAATTTTGGTAATGTCATTTTTATTATATTGGCACAGCCCAGGCATGAACACTGCATATTCTTCTAGCTATAAGCATAGTCAATAAATATTTATTATGACTACTATCCAGAAGTGTAGTAATCTATTTAAATTGTTCTTTATTTCTCTATGGAGCATGTGCTGTCATGGAGAGAACACTCAATTTGAAGTCAGAATACCTGGGTTCAAATTTTGGCTGTGTGATTTTGGGCAAGTAACTCGACTTTTTGTGCCCCAATTTCCCTATCTATAAAACTAAGACAACAAACTCTGCCCTTGCCTGACTTACAGAGTTATCAAATGAGATATCTTCAAAGCACTCAAACTGTAGTTGAACCTACACAGGTCTTTTGTGTGCTTTGTGGGATTGATCTCCAGATAGTTCACACATTTTGTAATTAGCTCAATTAACAGTAATAAGTCACATTTCTAGAGCAATTTAAAATTTACAAAGCTAGTTTCCACAACACTCCATGAAGTCAATTGTGCAGACATTATCATTCACATTTTACAAATAAATATAACCAAAGACAATAGCTAAAGCACCTCATCCATGGTCACACAACTAGTACCTGAGCTACGACTTGAATTTAGATTTCTTGACTCCTAGTCCAGTGTTCTCCCAACAGCACTATGGTGCCTTATTGAGTGCCTACTACGAGCATGTGGGATATAGTGGTGTGGGAAGACCTGGCTCCAATACTCATTGGCTCTGTGATCCTAGGCATATCACTCTCATTCTCTGGTCCTCTGTCACCTCTGGGAGGCTTCCTAGCTTCCCTGGCTTTCTTCAGCTCTCAGCTAAAGTCCTGCCCTCTGAAAGAAGCCTTTGCTGATCACCCTTAATGCTACTGCCTCCTCTCTGTGGATTACCTCCAATTTAACCTCTATGTGTCTTGTTTGGACACAGTTGTTTGCATGTTGCTTTTCCCCATTAGACAGTGAGCTCCTTGAGAGTAGGGTCTGTCTTTTGTTTTTCTCTGTGTCTCCACTGCTTAGCTCAGTGCCTGGCACAGAATAGCCACCTAATAATAAATGCCAGATGTCTCAGACCCAGTCAGACCTTCCAGATTACTAATAGGCAGAGCTCTCTAGAATCCAAAGTCACTTTCATGCTATGATGAGGCATCAGAGAACAGCACAAGAGAAAGAAAGAAAGGAAGGAAGGAAGGAAGAAGAAAGAAAGGAAGGAAGGAAGGAAGGAAGGAAGAAAGAAAGAAAGAAAGAAAGAAGGAAAGAAAGAAGGAAAGAAAGAAGGAAAGAAAGAAGGAAAGAAAGAAAGAAAGAAGGAAAGAAAGAAAGAAAGAAGGAAAGAAAGAAAGAAAGAAGGAAAGAAAGAAAGAAAGAAAGAAAGAAAGAAAGAAAGAAAGAAAGAAAGAAAGAAAGAAAGAAAGAAAGAAAACCCATATCTCTACAGGCAGATGGGATAGGAATATATAGGACTCTGTATCTCTCTGGAACACTCATTTATCATGAAATATTATGTATTACAGCTATTTTCAGTCATGCTTTATTCTTCTGCCAGACTGTGGACCCCCTAAGGGCAGCAATAATCTCTTATAAATTTGTACCTTCCTCAGAGATGAACACAATAGATGCTTAATAGACATCCGCTGAACGAATGGCTACCATGCTGTGTGAACCAAATGCGTCTTCATGATTTACAAAATGCTTTCTTTGTAACAGCTCTGTCTAGGTATTAGCATCTTTCTTTTATAGATGAGGAAACTGAGGCACAAGATGCTTCTTCTGTCCTATGCCCTGGGTAGGACTCCTAGGGGAGAACTGTATTCAATTCTTTGCACCATGTCTTAGGGAGGACATAGACAAGCAGGAATATGTCCACCAAAAGGCAACTAGGATGGCTTTAGACCAGAGAACATACCATGCAGTATCCTAGGGTCCTAGTTACCCAGACTCTACCTGAACTTTGATCACAGGGATGAGATCAATTACTATCTGTGTGACCTTGGAAAAGTCACATGACCTCTCTGACTCTCAGTTACATCAGCTGTAGCTGTTGCAAGGAAAGTAGATATCAGTTGTACGGGTTAGAGAAATGGGATATCATCTTATTCCTTTACCTTCAACTTTCACCGACAGGGTGATGCTAGAACCCTTCTTCACTTTCTTATTGGTAAATCTTTCCAGGAACCTTGGAGGTACAAGTTGTTCATGAAAATCTGAAAAGAAAAAATAGCAGTTGGAAAGGTCAGGCTTCTAAGAAATGGACCAGTGAACAGCGAGGAATGGCTTCCCTTTTCCTCCTCCGGATCTACCTCTTCCAGGAAGCCTTCCCTCACTGCTCCAGCCCACATTCCCCTCCTCCAAGCTTCAGTAGCAATGTTAATGTTCTCTGTCAGACTCCAGAAGTTAATTTTATTCTTGCCACTCCTCCTGTCTTTGAAGGTTCAGATGAAGTCCCTTCTGGGAAGTTCCTCCCAGTCATCCTGACTCTAGTTAATCTTCCCCCCAACTAAACTCCTAGTTTGTACTCCTGGTCTGAAGCACCATGACTTAGTGCTTGCTTACAAATATTTTTGTCTTTCATTATTCCCTTTACCGTGTGTGCGTGTGTGTGTGTGGTGGGGCAGGGCAGATTATTCAAAGGGCAACGAAAAGATGCATGATGTGTGTAAATATGCTGAGAAGATGCAACTCAAGATGGTGCCCCTGAGCAGTGACCTGAAAGATAGCATTAAGGTAGACAAATATTGAGAGGGGGGGTAACAACAGATGGATGGCCCAAATGCCACATTGGTAGCCATGAATGTTAAGAGAAATAGAGGGCCTCCAGTGTGTTGGCTAGCCCACATCCCCTTCCCCATCCTTATCTCTTTCCCTCTCCTTACCCCTACCTTTATCCTTATCCCCATCATTGCTATCCTTAACTCTATTTGTCTCCTTATTTCTATACCTATCCCTCTAGATTAAGGATGACATGAGGGCGGGGATTTTTTTCCCTAAATTTTATACTCCTTTCAATGTATCGCACAAGGCTATGCATACAGTAGTTGCTTAATAAGTCTTTGCAGAACGAAATCTATTATCTTCTTACCTGACTTTATCTTCTTTTCTGGTTCATTGGGACCTTGATAATAATACATAAAAGGAAAAAAAGCAGTCAAGGACATATATTTCCCAAATGGCCCCCACTTCCTTTATTTTTGCAGGTGGGATACAGTGATGAAAGGAAAGTAGCATGATTTTGTGAACACCCACTCCCCCTCACCCCTCCCATAGATTACTGCTTTGTTGTGGTAGAGGGTCTTGTGCAGCTAAATGAAACTATGAGCTATGACATGTAGGGTTACCCAAGAAGGACAGGTCACAGTGGAGAGTTCTGACAAAAGATGATCCACTGGAGAAGGAAATGACAAACTACTCCAGTATCTTTACCAAGAAAACCCCACGCAATAAACATGAGCTTGGGCAGACTTCAGGAGATGGTGGAGGTTAAAAGGCCCTGGTGTGCCCTTTTATCCACGTGTGTTTGTGTGTGTTTTCCTCTAAGAAGACAAACAGTGACAGCAGCCTGCCAAGCCAAAGGTCCCATGCAGGTGGTGTTAAAATACCAGGGCTGGCTGGCTTACCTTGGACGAGCAGCCGGGCAGAGGAATAGGCAGAGCCAGCAGCATTCTTGATATATGTTGAATACTCCCCAGCATCTTCCTTTGTGACGTTGAGGATTTCCAGAGTGTGAACTGTCTTCTTATCAGTCTTTAGGATCCGGGAGGAAGTAGATAAGGGCTGACCATCTTTGAACCAATAGAGGCGGGGCACTGGGTACCCTGGAATGAGGGAGCAGTCTCAGGGTCTGTATCTGGGAGGAAGTGGGTTTCTAAAAATCTACCCTAGGGAGAATAGTATCTAAGAGCTGGGGAAGCCATCTAATGTTCATCAAAGCAGAACAGTGGTAGGAAAGGAGACATAGACTCTCCTCTCCTCTATCAACATTTCTCCTACTAGCCACTAGGGATACTAGAATCAATGAACAATTATTCATTTAAAATTATTATTTTATGTTAATTAACATAACATTAATAAATAATGTTATGTTAATAAGAACAACAATAAAGGCTGGCTATTTGACCATGGACAGGTCATTTCTCTTCTCTATGCTCCAGTCCCCTCATCTGTAAAAATGAGAGTACTGGAATAAATGAGCTGTAATGTACTCTCAGTTGTGACATTCTGTGTTCTAGGTTCCTTTTGACTCAGTCTGCAAAATGGGCATGGTAGAATTTTAGGACAGAGTAAGCCAGAGAAAGATGTTAGGGGATAGAGAGGGTCTCTCTGTCCCAACCTGCATCACCCCAGGAAGCAATTCCTCACTTCACCTACAAATCAGGCTGACCTTGCACATAGATCACCCGAGAAGATGGTCAGAGCCATCTGCTGAACTTGGCCTTGAAGGTTGGAGATGGTCAAAAATCAATCTATCAAAAGCCAGACCCCTAGAACTTCCCTCCACACTTTACCCCTTTCTGGGAATTTCTGAGTAGACAAAACTTCCCTTACATCCTATACCATGGAGGCCCCAGTCTTACCTTTCACCTTGAGATGGAATTTAGCTAACCGGGCACCAGGGACCACCTTGATGTCCTGGAGCTCTTCTAGTATTTGGGGCAGCTGCCCTTCCTCCGTAGTTGACTCTGTACCCTCTTGTTCCCGGCTGATGAATGATTTGTAAGCAGGGGTCACAGAAGGCAATTCATAGAAGTGCCCCCCACCCCGACCCAGGAGGAAAGGAAACAGAAAACTGGGTTCAAGCCAGGCCTCTGGGGAGGGGATGGCTAGGGTGATCGTGGCTGGGGAGGAGGCGACAAGAGCAGAGTGGAGAAGCTTGTGGGGCTTTTACCATATAAGTCAGGGATAAGTTGTTGTCTATTACTTAACAGACCCTGGGACATATGTATGTTAAATGAATGAATAAACCCTTCCTCTGATGCGTCATTGAGGCATGGAGGTGACACTGGTTCCCCAAAGGCTAGGCAGGCAGGTTCTAGCAAGATGGAAAATCTATGAATATGATTCTGATGACTGACAGTCTGCTGCCTGAAGGCCAGCCTAGCTAAGTAGAGAGAAATCCATCACTAGCTCATTAGCCACTAGGGAGTATACTGTGGCCTTGAATGTGGCACTGGTACCAAGGATAAATTAAAAGAACCTCTAAGAGACACTTCTAGTTGATTAGAAAGACTCCCTTTCCCTGCCCATGGAGAACAAATGGGAGAAAATGAATAAGAACTTCATGGAATGAGGAGGCAGTGGTGGACTGTGATTTTTTGAGCAGTGGAGGAAGTGCCAGCATTATTGGGATCATGAATGCATCAAAATAGGAATGAATGAATCAAGTCAGTGGCACCCCCAAGGCCATATTTGGGGCAGACAAGGAGAGCTAGGCCTGGGTGAGCGGATAATATTCCAGATGCGACCCTCTGCTCTCTGAATACTTTTCTCACAGTTTCCTCCGCTGTGTCATTATAAATCTCTAAGACCCTAATCATAAGTATAACTAATGGAAAGTTGAGAGGAAATCCCAAATCATTCTCCTCCTTCTTCATGCTCTATGTTTTAAGCCTTCTTTCATCTCTGACAATCCTTCACTGTATAAAAACTAAAATGGTGGAATTTCCTCCTCCTCCCCTTTCTCCTCTTCTTCCCCTTCTACTTCCTCTGCTTTCTCCATCTCATCATAATATATTGTAGGAGCACCCAAAGCTTCAGTTATCTAGCTTTCTGACTCTTTGGGTGTCTGTACTATAGTCCCAACAGTCCCATGCTCCTTGGATAAAAAGTTAGCTCTTTATTACCTGGACAGGTATCCCTGAGCACTGAAATAGGAAGAAGTCTCTGTAGCATCGGCTGCCGTGTCATAGTCAGTGCTTGTCACTGGGGGAAAGAAGTGAAAGAGAACCCTGGGTAAGAATCAGACTCTTAAATTGGTGCCATTTTGTCTATCTAGAGCTTAGGCAATTCTTTAGGGGAATCAGTCCAGTACACAAGATTACCAAAGACTGGTATTCTCCAATTCTCCTCTGAAGTCATTCAGTTCCCAGGATTGACAAAGCATACAAGAAGATCTACATTGTGGCCCATCTTTCTCCCTTGTACCTGTTACAAGACCCCAGAATCCATGCTACTGTCATATCTCACACTACTCCCCTTCATACATTCTACATGTCAAACTGGGCTACTTCTCATCTCCTTTACATTCCCACTTCAGCTCCCTATTTCTGGACTAGAATGTCTTTTTCCCCCTTTCTCTTCGCTTATCAAATTACCATTCAGCCTTGAAAGCTCTCCTGCAATGTCACCTCCAGAAAGCCTTCCCTGAATCCCTAGTTAGGAATAACTGTCCTCTCCTTCAGTTGTTTCACACAGTATTTTGCATCTAATCCACTAATCATGTGTTATTATGTATCACAGTCATCTCTTCCGGTGAAGAATCCCCTAGTGGACACCTTCTTGAATGTAAAAACTTATATAAACATTGTATCTCTCCTAGGAGTCAGTACAAAGAGTTCCCTAAACATAAGGATTAATAAATATTCCTTGTATTGCATTAAACCCTATTTAATAAATGCATTAGAGAGTTACACAGTGTTATATGAGGTCCAAGGGTGGGGGGAAGACAGAGATCAAATAAGGCTTTCTGGAGGAGTGAACATTTTAGTTGGGTTTTAAAGGATGACTAGAAGTTCAAAAGGTGGAGGTGGGGAGGTATTTCAGGGCACAGGACACAGCATGATACAGAAGGGAGGTAGGAGAACACAGGATTTATTTGGGAAGCTATGAGAAGTTCAGTTAGCCTCAAGAAGAGAATGTGTATGTAAGAAAGATGTGAGATAAGCTCGTGAGGGTAGGGTAGGGTCCTGATGATGAAGAGCCTTGAATGTCAGGTAAAGCACCAGTACGGAGTCTTTTCTCTCAATTCCTACTGCCTTCACCTAATTCAGACCCTCACTGCCTGTCGCCTGGATAACTGTCTCCTAGTTTCCTTGCTTGCAATCTCCCCTTCTCCAGCCTCCATACTGCTGCCAAAATCATTTTCCTTCATCATAACTCTGATCAGGTCACTCCTCCATCCGAACCATTGTACTGGGTGCCTATTTTCTCTAAAATCAAAGCTCCTCAGCCTGCCATTTAAGGCCCCTAATCTACTTCTCTTGTCTCATTTCCTTTTATTCCCTTTCATGACATTCTCATTCCGGTCAAACTACCCTACCTGTCGTTTCTAATGACATTTCATATTCCAGGGTGGTCCAGCCCACCGTGTCTGGAAGGTGCTCCGTCACCTCAGCCTCTGAGAATCCCTGGCAGGTGCTGCCTCCTACACACAAGCCCTTCCTTGAGCCTGTCAGTTTTTATTGCCCTACTAGGCACAAATTACTTTACATTTCCATAATATGATATATATAATATATGTGTGTGTTACTCTGCATATATGTAGTATGTATATATTTATACTATATGAAATATATAGTATTTACATATTTTCTACATTTATATTTTACACATTTACATATGACATAACATATTGCTGTTGTATTCCCTCAGTAGAAAATTAGCTCCTTGAGATCAGGAACTGTGAATGTTCATGCCTTTGTATTTTATAGTACAAAGACTTGGACATAGTAAGTATTTAACAAATTCATGAGTTGAATTGACTGATAATTACAGTGGTGAGAGCACTGGGTTTGCATAATGACTTGGCTAATTACTATCTAAGTGACCTTGGGCAAGTCATTTGCCTCACCTATTAAATGATGGGAATTGGACTTGAAGATCTCCAAGGCTTCCTCCAGCTCTAAATCCTATAAGACCTTTACTTAATGAACAGCAGGGGGGCAAGCCATCTTCCTAATAGTCTCGCTTTATTCTGGAGCTTTTTCCTTCCAACCCACTACTTTCTCTTCTTCATCTCTAATTTCCTGCATCCTGACAGCATTCCATGCTCCCTTTCCTGGCTACCCTCCTCACCCACCCATCCAATCAACGACTCACGGTCTACACGGAGCTCGGCCTTGGTAGAAGAGACACCCATGCTGTTCTCGGCCAGGCAGCGGTAGACGCCCATGTCAGCGGGTACCACAGCTGTGATGATCAGCTGGTGACCACCTTGCTGGTCCTCGTTGATCATATAGTGGTCATCCTCTTCTAGCACCTTGCCATCTTTGAACCAGCGCACAGTGGGCACTGGAAGGCCGGCCACCACACAGTCAAAGCTCACGGGGTAGCCATCCTGTACCTCTTGGTTCTGTAGCTCCGTCAGGAAAACAGGGGCTGAGTCAGAGGGGAAGAGGGATAGATTATAGTTAAGGATGGGATTCCCATGACCTCTCCCTCTACCCTAACAATGTCAGTTGGATTTTAGTTCAATGTAACAAACATTTATTAGCCACCTGCTATATGCAGAGCACTATACTAGGTGTCTTAAGATAAGACAAAGTCCTTGCTTTCTTGAAGCTCATGTTCTAGCTGGGGGATAAAACATATATTATAATAGAGTATAACTATACAACACCATTATTTAGGTTCATCAGAATGGGGCAAATCAAGTGCTAAATGAGCTACTAGGATAGAAAGGGCTGAGAATCAGGAGAGAGGACACGGCATCTTGTCCTCTTGAGGCTCTAAGGCCCTAAGGACAGAATAAGACAACAGATCTCCTCAGCATGATGGTGGCTCAAGGTCCTTTGTCCAAAGAAGAACTAAGTTTCATGGCCTTAATGAGTTCAGAATTGCAAGGTAGCATGATAGCCATCCCAGTCTGATGGGAAGAACTCTCCTTGTCTGGGCAGGATCTGGGAAACACTGGAGAAAACAGTCTCCATTGATCTGGGCGTTATTGGGTCAGCTTTGGTTGGAGAGCAGAGGAAATGGTTAACATCACCTGTGGCCACTGTGGAGCAGGGGCTTACTCTAGTTACCTACCTGTGTCAGAGGTCAACAGTGTGGAAGGGTGCTCCTTGGGGGCTGCAGGATAGGCAAGCTGGCCAGCTGGGGCTGGTGCTACCTTCATGATGCGCATCTCCACCTTGCGGGGTCCTTGCTCCAGGATGTTGATTTCCACCAGGATGCCCAGGGCTTCAAACATCTCTTGGAAGCGAGTAGTTGCCTGGCGGGCCTCACTGGCAGTCTCAAACCGAATATAGATATAGCGGTCATCTTCACGGTAGGTTTGCCGGTCGCTGGGCTCCTCCAGCTCCACACTGCCCTCCTCTGCACTGAGAAACAATTCCTCATCGGATACTTCTGCAGCAGCCTTGGTTCGGAAGAGACGGTGTAGTCTCCGGGCGGCCTGGCGGAAAGCATCATCCATCTCGCTGCCTGACGAGCTCTCTGTTTCACTCTCAGCTCCACTGGTCACTGCGGCCCCTGTCACTGTCACCTTGGCACTGTGGGAGATGCAGCCAAACTTGTTGGTTACCTGGCAGGTATAGCAGCCAGCATCGCTGGTCTCAAGGCCAGTGACCAGCAGAGAACAGGTGCCGTCCCCATAATTGTCAATGTGGTAGTGGCGTCCATCTGTCAGCTCGACGCCATCCTTAAGCCAGCAGGTCCTTATGTCTGTCTTGCTGACAGCCACACACTCTAGGTGTAGGGAGCCTCCTGCTTCTACCACTATGTCCCCAAAAGTATCCCGGAAATTGGGACCCTCATGTTGCTTCATCTCCTTCCTAACTTTATAACCCTTGAAAGCTGCCTGTATTTTTATAGCAGCCTTATCCATGGAGGGGTCCTCCAAAGTCTCAGCAGTCAGGTCTCCGGGCATCACAGGGGGGACCATGGGCTCAGCCTCTGCCTGCTCCCATGGTTTCCTAAGCTTGCTTGCAGTGGCAGCTCCAGGGGCCCTGGCCTTGCTCCCAGGCTTTCCTGCCTTCTTGAGGTAGCTGACAAGGGATGGGGTGCCAGCCCGGGACTCATCGTCAGAACTGGTATGTGAGAGGTCAGCCTCCCCAGTGCGGGCCAGCTCATCGGGAGTGGAGTAGCCTTCAGAAAAGTCTTGGACAGCTTCCTCAACTTCTCGCCGTAGCCTCTGTAGCCGCTCATCCTCCTCAGGGAGCTCGCTGATTGAGTCCAGAGTGGGCTCCCGGCTCATGCGGCGTTTTTTGGTAATAGCCTCCCACAGCAGGTGCAAGTCACCCTCTTGGGCTGCCTCAGGGGGCAAGCTGGGCTGGGCAAGGCCGTCAGGCAAGGCTTCTGCCTCTGGGGCCTGGGATAATGCCACTGTGGGGGAGCAAGCATAGGGAGGGAGGAATCAGTCAGAAGGAAGACCTCAGCAAAAGGGCCACATGCCTACAATCAATACAGTTCCTCCCTACAGGAAACTACCCAAATGGTGTTAGCCATGGAAGATTACACCTTGTTACTTTTGAAGCATATTTTATTTTTCTTTTGGTCTCTCATAACACCCAACACAATCCCTTGTAGATTTTATACACTCACCAAAGCTTTGTCAAATTGAATGTCTTGAAAGAACACCACTATCACTGTCATTCATCTTTTATAAGAAATCAGTTGCCAGGTTTTGTCAATTCTGCCATTTTCAGCAAGTCTTAGAACCGTGCCCTTCTCTACTCTCAGCACAACCACCTTTCGTCCAGGACCTCATCACCTCCAACTGGAACAGCTTCCCAATTAGTGTCTCTTTGTCCTCTCTCTTTTATATCTCACCTCCATAAACCAGACTGACTAATATTCTAAAAGTATAGGCATGTCTGACCACATCACTCCCCTGCTCAGGAAGCTTTGGCTCCTTTAAGTTAAATTACAGCCTCCTCTGTTTGGCATTTAACACCCTCCACCATCAAGTTCCAGCCTTGCTTTCCAGGTTAACTGACTTCACATTACTCTTTTTCATAGACCCTTCCTTTCAGACAAATCTGACAACTCGTTGTTTCCTGTACAATAGACTTCATCTCCTCCTTTGTGTCTCTGCAGACACTCACTCTCATTTACTCTCACTTTCCTTTGAACTCCACTCTCCTCATGGCTCAGCTCAAGCACCAGCTCCCTCAGGAGGCCTTTCTTGATTCTACCTGCCAATAGTGTCTCTCCAGCTCCTGAGTATTTGTCTCATATTTACTGTGTATTTTATCTGTGTATTTTATCTGTAAATAGGCTGTATCTCCACATTAGAATGTATCATCTGTTTACCTGTCCATTTTAACATGAGATTGCTGTTAAGTCTGAAATAGATTTAATTGAGGTTTTGTTCTGGAAAAAAACAAAAGGATAACCTGTGGAATTCCATCCCTTACAGATGCTAAGTTTCTTAGTGGTAGCAACTTGTCTCACTTTTCTATTTTTATCATTAGTGCCTGGCACAGAGTAGGCATTTAGTAAATAAATGCTAGCTGATTGATGGATCATGCGTCACTGTGGTGAGGAGATGATCCTAGCTTCTCAAAAGCAATGCAGGAAGAGAATAATTTTTGGAAAGATCTGCCTCATTGGACAAGACATCAAGTGCCATCCCAGTGATAGACTGATTTTGCCATTCAGGAACAGCCTAGTTAAGAATGGACAGACACATCACCACGAATTCAGTTGACTACTTGGTGAGGAATTCTTTGGCCATAATAACTCTAAAAAATTTGATTCCAGTTCCTATAACTTAAGAGCCCATGGGAGAAATCAGATTGACCACAAAGAAACACAGGGACTGGACCCAGAGGACATTGGTGGAGGACAAACGACAGAGAGCTAGTTTGGTAGAACGGGAAGATGGCAATAAAACTCACACGGAGCACAGTCCAGCTCAGGTGTCACCCATTCATAAATCCTTCTCTGGGCTCCTCATACAGAATCGAATATTCCCCACGTTGTCTTTTGATGTATTTTCACATTCTTTATCAATGTAATTTTTGTTCATATCTCATCTACTCTACTGGCCCATGATCCCAATGAAAGAAGGAACCATGCTGATTTCTTTGTATCTTCCCCAGCCCCTACCAGTGTTTTGCACATAGTGGGAAGGAAGGAAATGAGAATTTATTAAGCCCTTACTCCCTGCCAGGCATTATGCTAAACACTTTATGAATATGATCTCATTTGGTCCTTACAACAACCCTGGGAATTAGGTGCTATTAATTTAACAGTTACCCACTGAATGAATGTGAATGAATGAACTCATAACTGAATGAATGGACAAATGAATAAATGAGTGCGTTACTACGTGAAAGAATGCATGAATACATGTATAATCAAACGAATGAATGAGTAGATTAATAAATGCCTGAATGAGTGAACGAATGATAAACTTCTTGCACACTTCTGGAATGTTCAGCCTGCTTTTGTTTCCCTTCCCCCCCTTGACCCCCACCTCTACCCCCAGACACACCTTCAAAAGATGCAGCAGCAGAAGCTTTGCTGCTGCGGGAGGAGCTGCAGGTGTAGGAGCCTTGGTCCTCGGGTCGGACCCCATGGATCACTAGTGTTTGCTTCTTGCCTTTGGAGATGAGTTCATAGCGGCCCCCGGGCTGGATCACTTCATTCCCTCTCCTCCAGGTCACCTCCTGGATGTCTCCTGCCACCTCACACTCCAGTTGTGCTTCCTCCCCGACCACCACCAACTTGCTCACGGAGGTTGAGGCGACTGCCTGCACAGGCTCTGCAAGGACATATAGAAGTATTGACATTGATTCAATGGATGATGCTCCTGGGGGAGTGCTGTGTCACGTGGGAGGGGCCTCAGGCTCTCAGCCAGGACTAAACAGACACTGGTTTTCCCATCGATGAAAGAGTTAATATAGTCTGGGCTTTCACCTAGCTCACTGAAATATGATGAAGAATAAATATCAAGCAGAATGGCCTAAAAAGTGTTTGGGGCACACATGGATTGAGGAATACATCCCTTCCTGTGGCAAACATCATTTCTGTCCTTCGTTGGTCCAAACCACTGGGTAGTGAGACCACTCTCTGGACAGTTCCCACCAGGTGCCCATTTCTTATCTTTTACCCTACCAACTTGAGGTGGGGAGGCGGGCTATCCCCTCTCACTGGCCCCTCGATTGAATGTGCCCCAGGTGCCACTGTTTTTTCATCTGTATGTTTTCTTAAGGCTGACTTGAGGGCAAAAGCTGTGTAGTGTTATGGGAACATAGGATTTAGAGCTGGAAGGGACTCTTGAGATCATCTAGCCTAGCCCTCTTATTTTATAAAGGGGTAAATAAGGCTCAGAGAGGTATTGAAAGCTGGTGGTAGCAGCTCTAGGAGTCTTCTACCTCCAAATCCAATGCTATTTCCGCTAAATCACTCAGGCTCCCCACTGGGCTGGGGGGAACTCTAGCGCCCAAGACTTTTTCTTCCTTGTTGTTGACCCCAGGGCAGGGTCCGATCAATGTATAGGTTAGATGACTATCCGTCTGGCTGGGCGCAAAGGAGAGGAACATGAACATTCTGACCATGGCACCAAGAGTAAATCAGGAAAGCAAGATAGCCAGGGTCTTCCAATCAATATGACCCAAAGCAGAAACCAAGGACTATTTTAGAGTCTTGGCCATGAGAAGGGCTTCCACCATGAGGAGGAAGATTGGCCAGAAATCAAATTCTTCCCCTAAGACCCCAAAGACTAAGACTAGAAGGAACATCACAGAGTTATTATCTATTCAGGAAGGTAAGCCATTACTGTTATTTCCATTTTATGGAAGGTTTACACTGCAAGTATATGAGATTTAAACTGAGACACAGCTGGGATTTAATGGAGTGCTGGGCCTAGAGTCAGCAAATCTGGCTAGCTGTGTGACCCTGAGCAAGTCACTAAACCCTATTTGTCTCAGTTTCCTCATCTGTAAAATGAGTTGGGAAGGGAAATGGTAAAGCACTCCAACATCTTTTTGATAAGAAAACCCCAAAAAAGGTCATGAAGGTTGGACAGGACTGAAAAAGAGCTAAACAAGGGCAACACAACTGGTATAAAGAAGAGGAGAAAGAAGACAGAGGAGGAGGAGAGAAGGAAGTAGGAGGCCAGAGAGGAGGAAGACAAGAGAAGAGGGCCAGAAGGCAGAGGATGGCCACTCACCAAGCTTTACGGTCTGAGGCAGGTGCACGGGCTCTCCTGCGCCCACCTGACCCACAGCTGCAATTCGGAAGCGGTAGGGCTCCCCAGGGACCAGGTCGCTCACTGTACACTCAGTGCCTGGGACCAGGTCTTTGTGACATGACTGCCATTCACCTGTTGCTGTCTTCATCTCCACTCTGTACCCAAGCAGGCCAGCACCACCATCGCTCCCTGGGGCTGCCCATGACAAGGTCACTGAGTGACCACTCTGTTTTACAACCTCAGCATCTTCAGGAGGGTCAGGGAGACCTAGGGGTGACAGAGAAGACCATGTAAGGTGGGTCATCTGCAGGACTGGGCGT
Source organism: Bettongia penicillata ogilbyi (assembly GCA_023548195.1). Lineage (NCBI taxonomy): Eukaryota > Metazoa > Chordata > Mammalia > Diprotodontia > Potoroidae > Bettongia > Bettongia penicillata. The sequence continues at coordinate 9,210,105 of JAJHZJ010000120.1, forward strand.
CCAGGGATCCTGGGGAGGTTCAGAGCAAATCTTTTGATCAGGTGTTAGGTTGTTTCAGTTTAGTCTGACTCTCCGTGACCTCATTTGGGATTTTTTTTGGCAAAGATACTAGAGCAGTTTGCTATTTCTTTCTCCAGTCCATTTTACAGCTGAGGAAACTGAGGCAAACAGGGTTCAGTGACTTGCCCAGGATCCCACATTTAGTAAGTGTCTGAGGCCAGATTTGAACTCAGGAAGAGGAATCTTCTCAATTCCAGGGTGGCACTCTATCTACTGTGCCACCTACAGCAAAGCCCTACAATCAGAAGGTGTGGGTTGAAGTCTCTGCTCTGCCACTTAGTGATTCATTTTATCATCCTGGGCCTTGTCTTCATCTACATGAGGAGGATGATTAGAGTTATTCACAGAGTTGTGACAATGTATAGCAAGGGTTTCTTAAGTCACAAAAAGCATATAAATGTGAACTATTATTTTAACTTCACTATCAAGCTATCATTCTGGTGACTGGAAAGACATTTTAACTAAAGAAAACATGATAGCTCAGAAATCTGACTGAGATGCCATTTCGACAGGAATTCCACTGTAGGAAGGGCACAGATATATAGGGAGGCTGTGAGGGGAGGGGAACAGAAAAGGAATAAGCATTTATATGGTACCTACTATGTGCTAAATGCTTTACAAAGATTATCTCAGTTGATCCTCGCAGCAATCCTGTGAGGTAGGTACTATTACCCTCATTTTACAGTTGAGGAAACTGAGGCAGACATTGGTCAAAGGGCTTACCCAGGGTTACTCAGACACCAATAAGTGTCTGAGGGAGGATTTGAACTCAGGTCTTCCTCATTTCTAAGCCTACAGTTCTATCTATTGTGCTACCAACTGCCTCTGAAAGGGAAGATGTGGAAGCACCAACTTATTTTACATGGTTCTGGAGGACAGAGAAGGAAACTGAGGATCAGAGAAGGGCAGTTACTTTCTCAGAGTCATATAACTTATTAATCAATACATCTGAATTAATTCATTAACTAATTCAGTTAACTGAATTAATACAATAAAGTCTCTTGAATTCCAGTTACTGTCACGGACCAAGCCTCAGAACCATAAAATCTTAAGAGCTGGAAGCCGAGGCAGCTGAAATAAAGCCGACAGGTCAAATAAGGCCAGCCTCACCGCGGAGAAAATGGGACCTACTCATGATGTTTAATGACACCCTCCCACTTCTTTAAAAAACAAAATGAGCCAGCCATGTTAACTGGTAGGACAGATTTCAGGCTCCATGGCCGAATTCTGAGCAGTCTTTAGCAGAACCATAACAAAAGTAACAAAAAATTGGTGTTTTGCTCCTAAAATAAAGTGGTCATTAAATTTTAAATAATGACTATGAAATTAAAAATTTGTTACATTTGTGTTTTGGTAGAACTTGCCCTCTCAATACTATAGAAATGACTGAGCTTAGCATCTAATTAGCAAGAATAATTAGTTAAAATAGGAAACTAGCATTTGGTATATTCCCTTCTCCCAGTCCAGAGACTTTACCCAAATGACCCTTCACCCAGGATCCTCTCACATAGGGTTATTGTCCCAGGGTCTCTGCCCCTGCTCTCCCCCAAGCCTTGCATCCTAGTGTCTCTTCTCCCATTCACAGGAATATGTCTTAAATACTCATGTTGTTTTCACATAATAAATTACAAAAGTGATCTGAAGGGGGCCTTTTGTGCTGTTTGCTTCAAGTACCAAAACTGTTAGTTACAGCTCTGATAATTGGTTCCTCCTCTTTCTGAGGAAATTCTTTTTATTTCATGACTGGGACAGGGACAGAAGGAAGGAAGGAAGGAAGGAAGGAAGGAAGGAAGGAAGGAAGGAAGGAAGGAAGGAAGGAAGGAAGGAAGGAAAGAACGAAGGAAGGAAGGAACGAAGGAAAAGGAGGGAAGGAGGGAAGGGGGAGGAAGGAAGGAAGGAAGGGGGAGGAAGGAAGAAAGCAAAAGAAAGGAAGGAAATAAGCATTTATTAGGCACCTACTATGCACCAGGAATAGTGTTAAGCACTTTACAAGGCACTTAATGCTCACTGACTGACTGAAATCAAAGCTGAGGATTGCTATTCATTTATGAAAATTTGGACTTAGAAATTAGATCTATCTTGAGTTCATAAACTCTATGGTGCTGAAGAACAGTTTAGTCCACAAAATACTGATATTCTCATTCATCCGTCTCTGTCACTTACTAGCAGTTTGACACTGGACAAGTCATTTCCTCTCTTGGGCTCAGTGTCCTTACCTGTAAAATGAGGGAGTTGGTCTAGTTCTAGGATTCTTAACCTGGGATCCATGAACTTGTTTTGAAAAAATATTTTGATAATTGCATTTCAATATAGTTGGTTCCCTTTTTAACCCTATGTATTTAATTTTGTGCATTTAAAAACTGTGATTCTGGGAAGAGGTGCAAAAGCTTCACCAGACACTGTCTAAAGGGTTCATAACAAAAACAAAAAGTTAAGAACTTTTGGTAGAGGTGATCTTTAAAGTCACACCACTAATTCCAAAAGTCCATTTTCTCTGTTCTAATGTCTCTTCCAATTCTCACGATCTATGTTTTATGTTGTATGGTACCTCTCAGTTCTAATGTTCTTTGATTCTGTAGCTTGATAGGACTTGATCTGTAGCCTATAACTGTGTACCTGGGCATGAATAAAATTGATTAAACTGGTTTTATAGTATCACAAAAAATACAAATTTTAATAGCCAACAGCCCAGGTATTTTGCCATTATTATAAATAAAAATACCTGTTGTCCATACACATATTGATTTTTGGATTATATAGTCTGTTATTATAAAAATATGGATTCCCTTGGTTATATGGGACCTGAAAAGTAATTTAGCTCAACTTTCCATGGGCCATTAAATTCCCATTAGGAAAAATTTCATGTATTCAGTTCATTGCGATAGAAGACCAGTGATCTCTAGGGTTTTCAACATTTCAAAGATTTCATAGCAGATCTTGGGGTTTAGAGTTGATTCTCCACTAGAGACATGGAATATACTACCTTAGGAAGGAGTAAATACCCTGTCTCTGGAAGTCTCCAAGCAGAGGGGCTGAATGACCACTTGTTGCATCATAGAGGATTCTAAGATGGTGTAGAAAGGAATCCTAATCCAAGGGGGCCTCATCTCATGGTCCTCTGAGGCCCATTCTAACTCTAAGCCTCTATGGCTGTGAATTAAATGTACTTTCTGGGTAACCACTGGGTTTTCCATCTGCTAGAAGTCTCTAAGTAAAGGAGCTATGCCCACTGAGACTATTGCTCAGGTATAGGTTGGCTTAGGCGACTTTGAGGTCCCTTCCAATTTTGAGGTGGTTTTACTCATTACCATGGCATGAATGCATTCTCCCTAGATTCTTCTTTTTCCCACTTACTGATCACAGACAGCCTGGCTGAGGAGACAGCATCTCTGGCTGCAAAGGTCACCTCCCCAGCATGGTGGGGCTGGGCATTCCTGAGGAGTAAAACGTGGTGGCTGCCATCAGCTTGGATTATCCAGTCCTCATCTGGCTGAATTTCGGTGCCATTAATGTACCAGGTCACCTCGTTGACAGGTACTGTCTCACTGAGCACACAGCTAAAGGTGGCTTTGGCACCAACCTTGACCTTCACATCAAGCAAAGACTCCAGGAATTCCAGACGCCAGCCTAGGGTGAAAATACACTTTTAAATGCTGTTGGCATGAGCAGAACTGTTTTATACTCAGCCCTAAGTCTCCATGTAGAACTTCAGAGCTCAGGTGAGATGGCTGGGCAGAGAGGGAGTCTCTGCACATGGATGCATTTTGGGTCCTAAGGGTATTTCTCATAGAAGAGGGACCCTAGAAGGCAGTCCTGGACTTAGGAAACAACCTAGCCCAATTCAACAAAGATCGAAGAATTTGTGGCTATTAGAGAATTTGCCTCACGACTTGTTTGGTCACTGACAAGAATGTCGTTTCATTTATACTGAAACACTCTCAGTATAGGTCCAGGTGTTTGGTGATAGATAAAGATATGGAACAAAGATTTATTGATATAGATAGCCAAAAAGGCTCTGGGGACCTGGTGTGCCTGTATTGTGATTGGGTATGTCTGTATGGCCAGCTGGGGTATGTTTACTGGGAGGAGAGTGTCTACAAGACCAGATTTTGTATGTTTGTATTGTAATAGAATGTGTCTGTGAAGCTAATTGGTTTTGGATTGGGCAAATCTGCACCATTGTTGGTGTGTGAATATCAGTATTAGACATGTAGGTATGTTTGTATTGGGTGTGTCTGTGTGTCCAGTTGGTGTGTCCATATTGGGAACTTGTGTGTCTCTTTATCTGAAGTTTTACCCACTGGGTGGGCTGGTAGCATTGACTTGGTGCATGAACCACCCATGAGCCAATTACAACTTCTCCAAAAAGCCAAGATCATATATATTATGATCCAGATGAAAGCACTCATGACTTTTCTGTGGTATTAGGACCCTTGATCCAGTCTGAGAAATGGAACCAGGATGGTACTTTGAGTCTGACTGTCCTGTCTATTTGAAATGGTTTTTGCTCCCTATCTTCCCCCTACATCAGGATTGGGTATTATGTCTGCCACTTCATCTCTTAGAATAATTCATTCTATAGCGCCCCTCTCTGCCACCTCTAAACCAATCTAAAGGCCTAACCATCCTCCCCCATCTTTTTCCCTTCCCCTCATCAACTGTCATAACTGAAACACACCTCCAACCCCCAATGATCATCAATACCTTTGACAGTCAGAAAAGCAGATGTGACCATATCATTGGCCAGGAAGGTCACTTGGCAGCTGTCCTGGGGAGTCAGATTCTTCAGCAGTAGCAGGTGTCTGCGGCCATTCTCAAAGTAGACCATCTCAGTGTTTTCTGAGGTTTTTACTGGCACATCATCCATCAGCCAGCTGTGATTGGCAATCTCTGGTTTGGCCAGATGGCATTCAAATAGGGCCTCTCCTCCTTCCACTGTCTCCACATTCTCCAGCCCCCGGACAATGGTGTTTTTGGCTGAGATGAAGGAAACACAATCGGCCAAATGTTGAATTCCTACCTGGCTCACTGGTGGTGTCAGACATCCCAATTCAACAGCAATGATAACTCCCACTTCCACAGTGACTTAAGATTTACAAAAGCCCTTCCTAAAAACAACCCTATGAGGTAGGGTATGACAGCATTACCCCCATTTTATGGATGATGTTTCTCCTGAAAGAATATTTTCTTGTCAAGGTTAGGGACTGATTCATTTCTGTCTTTGTATCCCCATCCCTATAACTCAACTACAACCTTAATAAATGTTTGTTGATCCACTGACTGAGGGGACTGAATTGAAAACATAGACTCCCTGAGGGCAAAGGAGGTTTGCTTTTTTGTCTTTAAGTACTTCTAGCTTGTAAGAAGTAAGCATTTAATGAATATTTGCTGAATTGGAAATATTGAGAGATTAAGTCGCCTGCCCGATGGCATAGAGGCAGCAGAGGTCTGCAAGAGTCTTTCCACTATTCCAGGCTATGCCTTCCACATTTTAAGGCTCTAAAGTAACTAATCTGTACTTCAGGCCTCCGAAACAGAAGGTACCTGTGAAATAGGAAGGGTTAACCCTTCTACTGACGTTGGTAAAATTGAGCACAGTGGGCATTCACTGAATGCTTGCCTTTTACCTCGCCCATCTGAAGAAAACAAGAAAAGGCAGTGAAGTGCGTTATGTATGGTAAAAAGGCCACTAGACCTGGAGTCAGGAGTACTGGGCTTGGGTCACCTACTGTGTGTTCCAGAACAAGTTACTTAAATGCTGAGCTTCAACTTTGAAACATCTTAAAACCGGAATAATGATGAGAATCACAGACCGGCAAGAGAATTTAGAAATGCTATCTCTTTCAAACTAGACAGAATTGTATAGAGCAAAGACTGAGGACCAGAGAGGGGAAACCCAAGATGATAGCTACAAGGAACATTAGACATCCTCTAGTTTGAGGAGTGACTGTGTTAATCTTCCTGAATGAGGAGACAGGCTAGATTATAAGCTACTTGAAGGCAGGGATCACTTGGCTTTGTCTTTGTGTCTCTGTTACCTAGCACAGTGCCTTCTTTGCATGCTGTAACCATTAATAAATATTTGTTGAATTAAGACATTTATCCAGAGTCACAAAGAAAACACAATGAGGACTCAAACCCAGACCTTCTCACCCCCAAACCAGTGGTCTTTCTTTATTTTACACCACAGCGTCTCTCACAGAGATTCAGAGTTGGAAGGTGAAGCCAGGTCTTTGAGTTCCAAGGCTAATAGCCTTATGACTCCTCCATGCTACCATACCAATTTCACAGGGCTGTTGGGAACAAAGTGCTCAGTAATTCTTAAAGGGGCATAGAAAAAGGAGATAAATTGAGGCCTCATAGAAGCAAAAGCTTTCTAGCAGAGCTACCTTGCAGTTGAATAGGCTGCTTTGGGGGTAGTGGGTCCCTCTCAATGGAGGCCTTCAAGCTAAGGCTAGTGAACTGCTTACCAAGTAGACAGTGGGGGAGAATTCTTGTTCAAGTATGGATTGAAAGGGTCACTGAGGTCCCTTCCCATGTTGGAATTCTTTGATTTTTATTCATGGAAGAACTGGAATAGAAATCTAGGGCCATTTCCACAGTGCTGCTTGAGGAACAAAGCTATGGAAGCAGGATTGAGTGTGAGATGAAAGACCCCAAGTCCCCTGTCACCTCATGGAGTCTGCATCCATTTTTAGCTTTGTATCTATCCTACTATTCAATATGGTGCTTTGGACAGTGCATAAGCATCCTCATCATCATCATTACCACCATAATCATTACCATTTATATAGTACCTACTATGTGCCAGGCAGGGTGGCTAGGTGCTGGAGTGGACAGAGTGTCAGGCCTGGAGTCAGGAAAACCCAATTTAAATGTGGCCTCAGACACTTACTAGCTGTGTGACCCTGGGTAAGTCCCTTACCCTGTTTGCCTCAGTTTTTTCATCATAAATGAATTGGAGAAAGAAATGGCAAACTACTCCTGTATCTTTGCCAAGAAATGACCTAAATGAGGTCACAAAGAGTCAGACACGAATGGAACATGACTGAACAACATGTTCCAGGCATTGTGCTAAGTGCTTTTATAAATATTATTCTCATTGGATTCTCACAACAACCACTCTGGTAGATAGGTGGTATTATGGTCTCGATTTTATAGTTGAAGAAACTGAGGCAGGGAGAAGACAAGTGATTTCTGGTCATATTGGCTAGGAAGGGTCTGAGGCTTTCTAGTCTGCGAATAGTCTGTGTTGGATTAAATGGTCCATTGGACCAGAGCGCCAATGCAGGCCAGGAGTTGGGGCTAAAGGGCAGTTTAGGTGGTTTGCCTTTGATGCCACAATGGGGAGTCTGGGTTTGACCTTGGCAGTGACAAGGAGCCACTCCAGGCTTTCGAGGAAGGGAGTGAGATGGTCGTAAATGAACTTTCAGAAGGAGTAGTGTGGACAGGATGAGGTCAAGCCATTAGAACCATGGCGGTAATATGAGCATGAACTGATAAAAGGCAGATCCATTTTTTTCCCCAAAGACCAGACTGTCTCATCACACTATTCTGGCACTCACACAGAGAGAGCTTCTCTTTATTCCTCATCTCTAATTGCTTTCCAGATACAATTTCCTAGATGATCCCTACTGCTGCCAGACTTATCTTCCTCAGGCATGGATGTACTTATATCCTCTCTCTGCTCAAAATTTTTCAATGGTTCCCTACTGCTGACACAGTCAGGTTCACACATCTTGGCCTGGCATTGAAATTTCTTCACAATTTCGTGCTACTCCCCCTTTTCAGCTTCATTTCATACAGCACTCCTCCTCTACTGTCTAGCCGGTTTGGGTATGCACCAGCTGCTGCTAACCTCCCACTCTTTGCTGTTTACTGTGTCTTTGCTCACACCGTACCTTACAGCCAGCATGCTTTTGCCCTCCCCCATTTATTAGATTCCTATCCATGTTCAGATGCCAACTCTTTCAGGAAACCTTCTTTGACTTCAGCAGATCCACCCTGGGCCTCACATAGCACTCTGTCTGATCTTTTCTGATGTAATGGATTAAGGCAAGAACAGTAGCATACAAATGGATGGAATATTTGACATTGAGTGAAAAACCTGTGGAAATCACACCCAGGAGGGTGCAGAGTTTATATGTGGGACATAGAACAGTTTTTTGCAAGAATAGATCGCTGGTGATTGAGAAGGGTCAGAGAATATTCCATGGAGTTAGAGTATCATATTGATGGGATTCCCTGGGGGATTGATCAATTCAGCAAGGGTTGTGAGTTGAATGTCCTTGGAAGGGTGGGCTCTGGGAAATGCCACCGGTCTTGTTTTCTGAGAACTGCAGGAGTGGCTGAGGCAAGTCCAAAGGGAGTATAAGCTTTAGACAAATGACTGATGATAGCTGTCTCAGTTTTGGTCAGTAAGTGGGTAATAATCACCACTGACAGCTGATGACAGCTGACACATAGTATTTGAGGGTTTACAGAGGGCTCTACAACATGGAGTAATGGATAGAGAACTGGCCTCAAAGCCAGGAAGACCAAGAAATTACAGAGAAGGTCCTAACCTGCACTGGGAGAGGGAGTTTCCTCATCTGGGAATTCCGCATATGAACGAAATCCCACATCCAGTCTCTGTACCTTACTGTGTACCTAAAGAAATCTTGTTAGGGAATTTCTCTTTCCCTTAAGGAAGAAACAGCAACAGAGGAGATAAGACTTATGTTAAGAGCCAACAAAAACCACGTATGTGTGTGTGCGTGTGTGCATGCACGCACATATATCTTTTCTTTTTAAACCCTTTGCCTGGGTGAGCTTGTCCATTCCTATAACTTCAACTGCTGTCTTAATGCAAATGACTCAAACCTGCATCACCATTCCTGACTTCTCCCCCAAATTCCAGAGTGGCATTTACAATTGCCTATTGGATGTCTCTACCTGAATGTCCTACCTCCAGCTCAATATATTCAACGCAAACCTCATCCTCTTTATCCACCTTCTGGCTTCCTTATTTAGTCAACAGCACCACCATTCTCCCAGCCTACCGTGCATAGAACTATAGAGCAGTCTTTGATGCTTTTTTTTCCCCTTAAAATCCAATCAGTTACCAGGTCTTGTCAATGCTCTTTCTTCCCATTCTCACCAACATCACCATCCTAGTTGAGACTCTCAATACATCTTGCCTTGACTATATCTCCCATTAACTTTTTTTTACATAAATTCCCCATTTACATACCTTCTTCCTCTACCTCCCAGGCCTGGAATGCTCTCCTACCTTGTTGTGGGGAGGGGTAAAGAAGGCATATAAGTGGAAAGGCACAGCACATAGTGAGGAGACAGTGATCCTGGTTTGGCTAAAGGGAAACTTAGACAAAGGAGACACCATATAAAAGCCAGTTATCATCATTAATATTATAATTATAAAAATAATTATTATGCATCATGTTCAGTTATTTCAGTGACATCTCCATTTGGGGTTTTCTTGGTAAAGATACTAGAATGGTTTTTCATTTCCTTCTCTAGTTCAATTTACACATGAGGAAACTGAGGCAAACAGGGTTAAGTGACTTGTCTAGGGTCACACAGCTAGTAAGTGTCTGAGGTCAGGTTTGAACTCAGGAAGATGACTGTACCACCTGGCTGCTCATTATATATCATAGATGCTTAACAAATGTTTGTTGAATAAATGAATTCTTGGGAAAATTATAAGGTTTCAGAATTGGAAAGGATCCCAAAGATTACTAAGAAAGTGATCTTGATAAGAGGATATCTAGTTCAACTAGATACAGAATGAGCTCATTCTACAGAAGATAAGTGAGGTGATTTACCCAAGGTCATACAGGTAGTTGGTGGCTATGGCAGGATTTCAACCCAGTTCATTTTCTCCATCCTTTTCCTTTTCAAGAAGAGAAAACTTAGGCGAAGAGATGGGAAATCACTTGCTGTGAATCACATAGTAACAAAGGCAGGATTTGAACCCCAATCCTCTGTCTCAAAAAGACAGCTTGCTTTCCTCTTCACTATCTAGGCTGCCTTTCTCAACCGCATCTACTTCATTAGCAGGAGTAGGTAGCTGAGGGAAAGAAGGGAGGAGGCAAGGCCAGGGTCCTACTCATGGTCAGTTTCAGCAGCAACCATAGGTTGTTAGGCACCAAGAGTCCGGCCCAGGTGTGGACAGGCTTGGCTCTCACAATCTCTTTCTCCTTCATTCTCTGGTTCCCTCACCTACTCCCCCTTTTTTTCTTTATCTTCTATTGTTCACTTTTCTCATTTCCTCTGTATTTTTCCTCCCTCTTTCCTCTTAGTAGAATATACCTTTCACATTTGGTTGGATTTGTGATATTTCATTATTTTGGGTTCTCCCTCCATTTCTCCTCTAAACATATATACCTACATGAAGCTTCTTAAAGCTTCTATATTTATATAGTCAATATTCTTTTAATGAAAACAATGAAAGGGCTTTTTAAAAATTTGTTTTTATTTTTGACAAGGGGTTGGGTTGAGAGCCTTATAAGTCAGTTGAGAGTTTAATAGCCCAGGGGGGGTCATAACTGTCTTCCTGACTGCTGTGGCCTGAATTCCTTGCGGCTCAGTTGGCCTTACCCCCCAGGTTCCTAACTCCTGTTTGATTTCTAAAGTCTTTTGGTCCTGCCCTCTTCACCCATCTATAATGGTCTCAAAGAATAAGATGTGATAGATTATTAATTAAAACTATTTCAATGACAAATCTTTAGGGAGGACTGATTACTCTTCTTTATATACAAGGTTAGTAGTGTCACTCCTATGCACAAAATCTGCCAAGTTCCCAGTTGCCTACCAAATAAAGTTCAAAGTCTTTTGTCAGGTATTCAAGGTATTATCTAGTTTTCAATGTCACTGTATCTTTCCCAGCTTTGGTTAAGACCATGTGCCTCCATACATTCTTACTCTGGCTAAACCTGGCGATTCACTGCCCCTTGAATATACTCTATGCTAACTTACTTCCATGTATTTACACCTACTGTTTCCATTGCCTTGAATATCTTTCTAGTCTATCCATCTTTGGAAGCCCAACTAAAATGCCATCTCTTCCAGGAAGCCTTCTCACTCTAAGACTTCAACAATACTTGGGTCTTCAGGGAATTGTGGGAATTGAGTGAACCACATTGACTCCATCTTGTGATTCAATTCTTGATCTAGTTCAATTCCCTTCCAATTCAATTATAGGTCTAGTCCAATTTTTGTTTTGTGAGATAATTTTATTCAATTATGGGAATTATGGGAAAACTTCATTGCATTGTTTGAACTTAACCCTGTGTGACCAGAAAGCTGTCCCACTTCTATCAGATTTATTTAAAATTAATGCAAAGAGGAAGGGAGGGATAGAATTTGAAAATCAACACTTAAAAATGTTTTAAAAATTGTTTTGAGTTGCAATTTGGGGGAAAATAAAATAGTATACATATAAAAATAAAATCAGTGCAAGGTGTTTTACTGCAATTACACATCTCAAGCGACCCATATGTCTTATCTGAAAACTGGTCCCATAGTGGTCAATCAGTTATGCTTTCCTTATTTCTTTGACTGAATACAGACACTTAGGGAGCAATGGAATGTCTCTTTCTGATTTCAGGGAATTGCACTGTTTACTCTCCTCTCAATTTGGAAAGCCCCTAATCTCCAGTCAGAAATCAGATTATTTAATCTTGTATCCTGCTTTATAGACTGTTAACTAATTTTTTTATAGCATAAAAGTCTGTCTCCCTCTGTATTCAAGGTCTAGACCCAAGCTGAGAGGCCTTGTCCTGATTTGTTATGCAAATGGATGCACTACTTAACAAATGAATCTGCTGGGAAACTCAAATCTTTATTTCCTCCATCATTTCATCCTTTACCCACCACTGTCTGCACTCCTTTCATACACTCATCATGAAACATTATATATTGCAACCATCCATGCACATGTCCTTTCTCCTTGGGCACGGGTACAAGTTTGAGCTTTCTCATGGCAAGCACTTAATAAATATATCCCAAGGTCTGAAACTAGGATAGAAACACAGAAAAGTACCTCACTTTTGCTTCTACCATCATGCCTACTATGTTGGCATAATCTCTTTATCTCTCAGATCCTCAGGTTTCCTATCTGTAAAATGGGCATATTGATTTTTCTAAAGTATCCTAAAGGGCTGTTATGAGGAAAGTACACTGAAATCCCAAAGTGCCATATAAATGTGAATTGACATTACTAGTCACAGAATGAGTTCATGCCCTAGGGAAGACCTCAATGGAGCCAAAAAAATAAAAGGCTGAGTAGAGGAAAAAGAGCCTTGCTAGCATCATGTTCAGAAAGTCTCTTTGTTGAAAAGAAGTAGTAATAAAATTCCCACTTCTCTTATCCTTTAAGGGTTATAAAATGATTTTCTCACAACAATCCTGTTAGGTAAGCAGTACGAGCATTATTATCTTCATTTTACACATCAGGGAAATTGAGGTTTAGTGGATAGTTGAATTTGATAGTTTTTTGATGGCTTTGAAGGGATGAGAACAATTCAACTCACACTTAGCTTAGAGATACTGAGGATAGGTTGTTGGTAATTTCTAGGTCACGTTTAGTTTCAAGGAGCTGAGAAACCTTTGAGATGAGAGAATGGGGTCTATAGTGGTAGGTGAATTGCACCTGGAGACCAGGGGACATGGGCAAGAAAAGTTCCAGCTCTGCTATGTGCCAGCCATGAGACCTAAGACTAAATCTCCCAGAGCCTCGATTTCCTCATCCATAAAATGGGGTTGATAAACCTAGTACTGCCTCCCTCACAAGGCTGTTGTGAGGAAAACACAATAAAATTTTAAATCCTATAGACATGCGAACCCTTGCTATCTATATGAAGGCATGAGACTTTGTACGGATAGATAAAGACATCTCTACTTGCCCCAGATGCTCCCTGGGTACTTTCTAATTTATGATAAATGCTCCATTCCTTTGGACATTCATGGTCATCTCTGATGAAGTCCCACATCACCAACTACCCATTAGACATTTCAAATCAGATCAGTCAATGAGCATTTATTAAGCACCTACTCTGCGTCAGATCCTGTGCTAAGTGCTGGCAGCTCAAACTCAACATTTCCAAAACAGAATTCATCTTTTTCCCCAAACCCACCCCTTTTCCAAACTTCCCTATTTCTGTCAAGGTTACCATCATTCTTTTAGTTTTTCACATTCCCAATCTTGCTATCATCTTTAACTTTTCACTACTGACTACTAGCTTAGCTCAGATGCTCATTACCTCTTGCCTGGACTATTACAAAATTCACCCACTTGCTTTCCCTCCCTCAAGCCTTTCCCCATTCCAATTCATCCTCCACAGAGCCACTAAAATGATTTTTCTTACAAGAAGGTCTGGTCATATGACCCCCTCTATTCAATAAACTCCAGTGTGCCTCATTGACACGAGCAGAAAATAGCAACTCTTCTGCTTGGCTATTGAAGCCTTTTAGAAAGGAATTCAACGAAGCCGACCTTTCCAGTTTGATTATATCTCTTCCCATGCACCATTCAGTACTTATGGACATAGCTTTTGTTACATTAACCCACGTTTGTGGGGGTCTTGTCTTTTTTTTTTTTTTTAAAGAAAATCATCTTTTATTTTTCCCCCAATTACATGTAAAAAAATTTTTAACATTTGTTTTTTTAAAAAAAGCTTTCTGTTTTAAAATTTTTTGTCCTTTTTTAAGTATTTTACATCTTCCCCTCCCTTCCCTCTCCCTGCCCCAGTCTTTCTTCTTGTATTACTTTCTTAGACTAGAGGCTCCCTAAGGACAAGGGCCATAATCTCATCTTCCGGTTGAGAGCATCCAGGTCCCTATCCCTATTCTTTCATTCTCCCAGGTTTGCAGCCTCAGATTTCATTGTCCCTCCCTCACCCTTCAGCTGCCATGTGTTGTCAATTCTACCTCCTTAACATCTCTCACATTTTGTCTCCACTCACAAAGCCACCACCCTAGTTCAGGCTCTTATCACATTTTGCCTGAACCACTATGGTAGTGGCCTCCTAACTGGTCCTACCCCTACCCCCATCTCAAGTTTCTCCTCTGTCCCACCCATCTACCCCACAGCCATCAGATCGATATTGCTTGTCTGCCCATGTCATCCCCCTGTTCAAAAAACTCCATTGTCTCTCTATTGCCTCTAGGATCTAATACAAACTCCCATTTGGTATTTAAAGCCCTTTACAATCCGGCTCCAGCCTCTCTAGGCTTATGGAACATTTCTCCTCTTCACATATTCCATGTTTCAGTCAGACTGACCTTGACTGTTTGTCTATGTGACATTCCATTCCCCCATCCCTGGAATCCCCTCCTCTTCCCTCCCTCCTTTTCTTCAGCTCTGACAATCCCCAGCTTCTGTCAAGGCTGTACTCAAGCACTCCCTCCTATGAGTCTTCTCCAGATCCCCCCCAGTTGTTTCCCCACAAATTTGCTCCATATTTACTTTGAATATTTTGTATTTATTTATCTGTATATATGCTGAATTCCCCACCCTCATCCCAGTAAAATGGAAACTCCCGTAGGTCAGAGATTGTTTTATTTCTTTCTTTTTATTCCCAGGGCCTACTACAGCATCTGAGATACAGCAGGTGCTTAATAAATGTTTGTTAAATGATCACATGGCCATACAACAGGTGCTTAATAAATGTTTGTTGAATTAACAGACGACCATATAGCTACACTCACACTGGGGAGATTGTGTGTCTGCACCATCAGACTTGGGTACCCCAAGAGTGAGGATGGTATGCTGGGGACCCTCTGACAGCAGTATCAGGTCTCTTCCCCTTTCCTATTTCTCCTCAATATCTACTCCAGAGCTCTCTGCTTGTGGAACCATTCAGTCCAAGGAGTTATCTGTTCTTCCATTTCACTATTTCCATATAGTTAAAACAGCAAATGCTAGAAACTAAACCATGCCAAAGTTATAGGATGTAAGATTTTAGAACTGAAAAAAAAAATAGCTAGTTCAGCCCCTTCATTTTAAACTGGGCCTTATGGGTGTTAAATAACTTGACCCAGGTCTTATAACTAGAAGAGTTGAGGAGATTTGAACTCAGGTCTTCTGGCTCTAAATCCAGCCAGGATCTGGTCAGCCTTCTCCTCTTTCCTCCCTCCTGCCCTGTGGTGGGCTCCGTGCCTGACCGGCCTGCAGGCATGCCTCACCTTGGACGTCAAGCAGAGCCACCACGCGCGTGCCCCCCGCTTCACAAGAATAGATTCCGCTGTCACGCGGGAGCGCAGGTTTAATGGTTAGCTTGGCTACATTCCAATCCTGCTCAACAATGATGCGCTGCCCGTCCACACAGACCTCCTGCTCATTGATCTTCCATGTGGCCCGTACAGGCCGGGAATACTGGCATATGAATTCAGCCATGCTGTTCTCCTCGACGGTCAGGTCCTTCATGGCACTGACCACTTCAACGGTGGGATCTGTCGGCCAATATGTCAGGAGGACATGCATTAGTGGGGTGGGGTAGCCACCTCCCTCCCTCCCTCCATAAATGCAAAGGATGGGGAACCCTGTGCCTAGCCATGGTTAGTGAGTTTAGTGGCAGGGTGAGCTAGCCGCAAGCTCTAAGCGTGCATGTGGGCAGTTACTAAGGATGTGAGGAGATGCCAAAGAGCCTTCTGGACTAGAGGAGGGGCCCACAAAATCTCGACATAGGGGGTATATAATTGATCAATTTCTCCTATACAAGACTATTCCCAGATCTCCAGGAAAAATCAACTCAAATATACTCCCTCTTGCAGGCATGGGACACAAGGGTCTTATAAAATCTTGCATGTCTGAGGGGTATCGTTAAGAACATGGTATGTCTTAAAAGATGCCTTCCCCAGTAAATTCTGATATTTTCTAGTTGTCTCACTGTTCATCTTACACCAACATGCATTCTGCTTCAGCTAGAGCGACCAGTTCCAGCAAGGATTCTCAGAAGAAAACTGAAATTCTAGATCTATTTGACATCAAACTACATAGTCTGCCTGGGTGGCCCAGGGTAGGGGTGAGGAACTGTGGCCTCGAGGCCATATGTGACTTTCTCAGGCCTTTGGACTGAGTCCAAGTTTTACAGAACAAATACTTATATTAAGAGAATTCGTTTTGTTCTGTGAAGTTTGTGTTCAGTCAAAGGGTTGCACTTGAGGACATAGAGGGCCACACGTGTCTCCAGGCCGGATTCCCTACCCCTGGCTAGGAGATGACAGAAGTAAAGGAATCCAGGCCATCAGGACCACTGTGATCAGTTTCGGCAGCTCCCTGGTACCCATGGTCCGTTCCAATGATCTTTGTCGCACCTGCACTGTCCTAAGTTCTGCAGCTGGAGAATAACTTCAGATGCTAGATAATGCCAAAGGCTTACGGCTGCCGTCCTACAAGCTAATTACTCCCCACAGGGATTCAGAGCTTGTTTGTTCCGTTTCCCTGCAAACATCACTGCTGCCAACAAGATGAAACACTGTACAAGCTCATCAGCTAATTGCAGGGGATGGAGGCCAAGGGGAGGATCCTGGAGGATTGCTCTTCGTAGTCCCCAGATGAACACAGCTGATGTCCCATGCTAACTTAGTAGAGCTGAATAAATCAGATGAGTTGCCTAGGATGACCAAACATCAAACTATGTATCCCAATACAGAAGGAAGTCAGGATAGGACTGATAGAAATCAGGCACCAGGTTTCAGGAAAATAGAATGCATTTTCCAGCTATTTTTCTCTCCTTTGTGTGGAGTTTCTCTAGAACTCTGGGCCATGGCCATGTCATGACACAGGGTATTTTTCTGAGAGAAGGTACTGTGTTCTCTGAACCAAAGGAGCCTAGATGCTGGGATACCATGACTAAAGAGGTTGGGCCAGTGCATACTTAAGACCAGACAATCTCTTCGACCTAAAGAGATCTGAAAACAAGTTCTTGGTCCCTCTCTGTAGGCCAAGGCACAGGCAAACATATGGGGCTTACTAGAGTGGAAACAGAATGACAGCAGGAATTGTGATTTCTCTAACTTTGTAACTAGTAGACACTTAAATGTGTCAAATTGAACTGACATGAAGAAAGGAATTATGTGCTTAGATCCAAAGGAGCTATTGGAGGATGAGGGTCTCCTCCCACTAGGACTATTTGGGAGGGGGGCTGAATAACCATTCCCTATCTGCCAACTCAGCATCACCCGCCCAGACAGAGCCGGACTACTTCTCTTGGGACATCCCAAAACTTATACTGCACCACTATCATCTGCTTCTTGGGTGTAGGCAGCATACCTAACTTGAGTTATACAGACAAGGAATCTCTTAGGTTCTCAGGCTTAGGAGTAACACGCCTCATGCACAAGCCTTGGTATTTTTTAAGCAAATGTCTGGCAGGCCTCCTATTAATGCCAACCTTGTAGGATATTTTCTGTCCATTCACTCAAGACCCTGTGTGTTTGGTTTTTAAGTCCTCTGACAATGAATTAGCTTTGTGTATGTGTGCTTTTATATTCTATTGGTCTGAACACATACAATCCCTGAATATAGATCATAACTTGAGCACTGAGTTTAGAGTCAAAAGACCTAAATTTGAGTCCTAGCTATTCTACTTAATAGTTGCATTACCTTAGACAAGTTTTCTTTCCTTTTCTCTAGAAAAAGAAGACAAGATGTTTGCTTTACATTTAGATTAGTTGTAAGGACTGTGTTTTAATAAAAAGTCAAGTGCTATAGATAACATGAGTTATTACTATTATTTGAAAAGAAAAAATCTAGATGTTCATAAAAAATAATACTGATTATAGATGACATTCAAGTTTTATTCAAGTCAGATTTAGGGGGAAAATGAAACTTATTTTCAGATCAATATGGTTTGTGAGGCAGTTAGCTTCAAAAGGCAGGACTGTTTGACCCTGGTCAACTCACTTAATTTCTCAATGCTCTAGGCAACTTTCTAAAACTATATGTTGCAGCGAGTGTGCCAACCTGCATTGGCAAGTTTCCTCACCTGGCAGTTCCTTATACAAATGCAAGTCTCCCTAACTCTACGGTATGTGTATATTCTATATTCTTGTATACACTCCCATTATCCCTTTCTTCTCATTTATTTAAATCCTACCAGTTGTTTCATACTCAACTCAAGTCTTGCTTTCACCAGAAAGCCTTTTGTGGCCACCCCAGATCACAGTGATCCCCCTCGACTCAAAATTCTTATAGCATTTATTAATCAGTGCCATATAATGAAATATTTTACCACATTCAGCTCCATCTGAGTAGAACATACATTGCTAGGTGGGAACAGAAACCTAAGACAGATAGCATCTAGCAGCTTGTAGGTAGATTTAAATTATTCACACCCTGAGGCATTTAAAAAAACTCACATACTTCTCTATTGAGCCACCATCAGGGATCTTTGAGAGACTGTAAACAAGGGAGCTGTCACAGAGGTAAAGGGAATAAATATCCCCCAACAGGGAACAGAGTGGAATCTGCTAATTAGATAGCCCTATGAGCTTGATTTCAATTTCTGATTAAAACCTAGAAAACATTATTAAAGGATAGTATGTGATCATTTAGAAAAGGAAGCAGTGATCACTAAAAACTGAGTGGCTTCACTGAGGATGGGTCATGCACAACTAATTTCATTCCCTTCTATATCAGAGTTATTAGACCTGTAGAACAGAGGAATACAAAGGCTTAGCCTACCTATATGCCAATAAAACATTGGACACAGTCCTCATACTGTATTTGTGGACAAGATGGAGAGGTGTGGGGTAGATGACAGTGTAGTTACGTAGATTTAGACTTAGTTGTGGTTGGATCCAAAGAAGACTACTTAATGATTTCATGCCAGACTGGAAGGAGGTCTCTAGAGAAATGACCTAGGGATCAGTTTTGGGTCTTGTGGTGTTCGTTTTTACTGATGGCATTAATGAAGGGAGGCATAGATAGCGTGTTTGTCAACTTCTCAGAAGAAAAATAAATTTGTAGCAGAAACATGGTGACAATATCCTTGTCAGACTAGAATGATAGGTCATATCGAATAAAATGAAACTGAAAAGGGAAAAAGGCAAAAGTTTAGACTTAGAAGTAAAAAAATCAACTTGTGGTTAGAAAAAAATTCCTATGAAAAAGATCTGGGGTTTTTAGTGAGCCACAAGTTCAATTTGAATCAAGTGTAATATGAGACTCCAAAAAGCTAATGGTATTTCAGATGACATTAAGCAAAGCAGAGTAGTCAGAAAGTGGGAGGCGGTAGTTTTGCTCTACGTTGTCTGGTCAAACATGTTCAGTTCTGGACAGGCTGTCCTTGCCTAAGTATGTAAAAACTGGAAGAATCATAGTTTAAACTTCAGAGGTTGTGTGATGTAGTGAAAATAATACTGGTACTGGAGCCAGAGTACTTAGGGTTGAAAGTCATACCCTGCTACTAATTTAAAAGTGACATGATCTCTTGCTGGAGACCTTGCTCATACATGAGATTGGATGAGATGGCTTTTGAGGTACCTTTCAACCCAGATATTCTGGGATTAGACGTCTGCTACAATTCATTCCAGTTCTAAAATGGAGGATTCCAGGACTCTACGATAAAAGGCAGTAGCAGCTGGGGATCCAGTTGGTCTTGGTACTCTATTCTGGCCCCTTGTCCCAATTTCACAGGGTCATTTTGGCATGGAGACTGTCATGGAGACAGAAATTCATGCACAACTATGTTTCCCAGGCACCTTCGTGTCTGCAGCATTGGGAGACTGAAGCTCGTATTCATTCATGTGAGTCAGAATTAACCTTGTGGAACCTTTCTCTTTCAGAATTGTGTTTCTGTCCCAAGAACTGGGTTTTGTCTGTATGATTCCTGGGAAGGCCACCCCCATAGGGTGAAGAAGAATCTTCCTAAGGATCGATGCAGTAAACTGGGGTGATGGATTCACAAAAATGGAGAAGGACCAGTCATTGATGAAACTGACCAAAGACCAAACTGACCACAGACAGGGAAGTGGATGACCTGCTATCTAAGACAGCAACTCTGCAGTGCCCTCTAGAGTACATCACCAATATTATACCATGTTTAAGCCAAACTACCCTTCATCCTTCTGATGCCCTTATCATATGATGGTCCATATTAAATTTATGAAGTTATTGTACCTTCGCTAATATTTTTGATTTCTCACTAAGGTGTAGAAGTGATTCTGGCTTCTCAAGGGTGAGGCAGGTGTAGCACAAACCCTGACTGACTCTATCCAGTTGGAAAGGTTTTGGGTATGGGCCTGACCTCCTCTGATCACTAGGGGATGGATTATTCATGGGTGTGCACATGCACAGGTATGTGTCTCAGGTGCTTTACTTTTTGTTTGATGTGGGTTTTGACTAGGGATATGTTGCCCAAAGACCACCATCAAAACTGAGGGAGGTTTCTCACCACAAGGAGGGCCACCCTTTGGTGGTTTATTTGTGTGCACGTGTGTGTATGTGTGTGTGTGTGTGTGTGTGTGTGTGTGTGTGCATATGCGTATATATTTTGCTTTTGCTTTTGCCACAGTAAACAATTACACAATTAAGAGGAAGTACTAAATTGAGATAGGTGTGAGTTGCAACCTATGCCAGAAAGGGGAGCACCCGTCCCAGTAAAACCATAGATCTCAGGTTTTGTGCATTTTAATCGTTAAATTTACAGTCAGAAAATATGGGCATGAGTGTAGGTTCTGCCACTTACTAGGGATGTGACCTTGGATGAGTCATTTTACCTCTATTTCTTCATTTATAAAATATTGTAAAATATAACATACACTATCAATAATACAACAGAGTTATAAGTTGTAAGGAGAGCACCTTGTAAACTTCAGAGTACGGAAGAAAAGGAAATCATCAATACTGTACAATATTGCATATTTATATATGTGCTGTATCCCCCTTGCTAGATCATAGACTCCATAAAGGCAGAGATCACACCTCACTTATCCTTATGGCCCTCCCGCTGGTAACCACTGTGTTCTGTGCATTACGGGTACTTAATGAATCGCTATGGAATGAACAAATAAAGGAACTCTGGCTTTCCATGTGCATCCAGGCTGTGTGTCTATCTCATCATATCTCTAATTAGAACAAAACCTCCTTGAGGACAGGTGGCATCCATAATCTGCCTTCTGTCTCCCTGAGTAAGTAACATGGCATGTTCCTACGCCGAACATTCAGTAAAAACAGGACAATGAGTCAAAGATGGCTAAACCGGCATCTAACATGGTCTCTAGCTCCTGCCTATCAGGGAAGCATTGCCATTGGTAGAAGAGGCCGTAGCACTTCCCCAAAGCCTGCCCCGAGAGACCCAGGCAAAGATCAGGAAGATAATTAGGAGTAATACCCTGACCAGATAGACTATAACACCTAATGGGAATCCAGGTTGGGACAGGGGGAAGGAATAGGAAAGGTAATGATTTGGGAGAAGAGAAGATGGGGCAACCTCACTGGCTCTTTCTAGTAAAGAAAGCAAGAACCCTTACCTTAAAGGTGACATCTCCTTCCTCTCACCCCATCTTAGTCCTCCCTCACTGGGTAAGGTACACACATAGAATCTGAGTGGGAAGGGACCTTAGAAGGCATCTAGTCCAATTCTCATTTTCTAGATAAAGAAATTGGGGCTTGAAAGGTTTAAGGGATGCGCCCAAAGTCATGCAGATACTTAAGTAGGATTTTTGAACCCAGACCTTTTGACTCCAAACCACTAATGCTATTTTCCATTGAACCAAAGCAATATGCCCTTTCTCCACTGCCTCAGAGCAACTGGGAAAAGGGGGAAGTGGGGAAATAATAAGGAGGAAAGCATCCAGGGAGCACAGTGTTGGACTGGGAGTCAGGATGAACTGAATTCAAATTCGGCCTTTAGATGTTTGTTAGGTTTTTGATCTGATCTCACTTCTCTCAGCCCAAGTTTCTTCATCTGTAAAGTGGAAATGGTAAGAGCATCTCCCTTCCAGGGTTGTTGGGAGGATTGAGCGAAACATTAAATACGAAGTGCTTTGAGAACTTTAGAGTGCTCTATACATGCCAGATATTATTTGTATCATCCCACTGTGTTTCTAGGGTAAACTTCCATCCAGTCTTCCCAAGATAAAGAACGCAACCGGCAAGAGATTTATGCAGGTGGTTGGTGGACGAGGAGGTTCTTAGAATAACCTGACGCAGAAGCACCAGCACAGAGGCCACTCGGGATGGAGGCAGAGTGGGGGGATCCCCCTCCAAAGCCCAAATACCTTTGATTAACAATTTAGCTGAGGACACGAGGGACCCTGCCCGGAAGGTGATAGTCCCTGAGTCCTGGGGCCCCAGGTCCCTGAGCGTCAAGGTGTGAACTGTCCCGTTGTGCACTGAAATTGAACTGAAGGGACTGTCCTGGAGCAGAGTCCCATCCAGCCACCAGCGGGCCCTGCCGATGCCCCTGGCAGACAGCTCACAGGAGAAGGTGGCTGCCTCGCCCACAAAGACGTCGACATTCTGTAAACCGCGCACTAGCCGAAATTCCTCTTCTGTGTGACAGAGCAAGAACAGAGGGGAGCATGGGCTGGTGCCTGTCACGTGACCTTTCACACAGTAGGCATCAATAAATGCAGGTGGAATGAATGAATGAATGGATAGATGGATGGATGAACAAAGGGGTGTAGGAGTATAAAAATAACTGGAGTTTGACGTTCAGCATCTTTTCATGGGTTTTCCTCAGGGGCACTGATGAGTTTGAGGACTCAAAGGGTTTCATCAATATTTGCACAAACTATATATGTGGTCAAATACTTATTATCTGTATTAATAGAGAGTAATAGTAGCCAGGAGAATATACATTTTTTTCAGTGGTCTCCTAGTTTCCTAAAGGCAAGAATTATTTTATTCTTGTCTGGGTTTGCAGGGTCTTAGCAATATCATACCAATAGTAGGTTTTTAATCAATACTCATTGAAGTGATTCATGGATTCATTCATTCATTCAACAAATACCTCCTGGATTACCCCAAATGAAGGATATTCCCCAAGCACTCACATTTGTCTTGGATACTCACTGTAGAAAGAATCATTTGGGCATCCAAATTGTGACCAAACTTATTTTGCTCAGGTCAGCACTAAGCTGCCCTCACCAGCCATGAGATACACATGCACACACAACCACTCCCACGTGGCTGATTGCAGTGGGTGAGGGATGGGACCCTGTAGTTAGAAGGCTCCACAGACAAGCCACAAAATCGACATGTCGAAATCTTGGACTCTCCAAGATGGAAAGATCCTTACAGGCAATCTGGCTGTCCTGCCTTCTCCCCACCCCCAATACAAGGATGCCTTCAATGTCCCTGCATAAATAACAAATATTTTGGGTTCCAATCCAGCCTCAAAGATTGAATATGTGACTGTAGGCAGGTCACCTCACCTCTGCTCTTTCAAGTGCTTAGCACAGTGCATGTAGTAAGTGCCATATAAATGCTAGCTTCATGGGGAGGGTATTAATACTTGCAAGGTCTTCCTATTTCAAAGATTTAAGGTGAAGAAAAGTGTTTCCTCAACCTTAAAGAATTATAACTGTGTGAATTGTTGCTATGCAGAGGACTCACTACCTCACAAGCAGCTGGCCCCATTACAGCGCAGCTCTAATTATTTGGAAGTGCTTCCTCACAGTGAGTCCAAATCTACCTCCCTGTAATTACCAACCACTGACTGAAGTTTTGCCATCCAGATCAATCCCATACAAGTCTATTCTCATCTTCTATTTTCGGGTATCCCCATTGACCCTTCTCTTTTTTTCTGATAGACTGGAAAGGCTTGGGAGTCATATGATTATATCCTGGCTCTGCCATTTGCTGTATGACTTTGGAGAAGTTACTACCCCTCTCTGGGCCTCAGTTTTCTCATCTCTAAAATGGAGATAAATAACTCCTAAACTATCTCTTTTGCAGAACTGGAGAATAAAGATCAAATGAGAAATACCCATAAAGGGCACTGACAGGTTTGATGACTCAAAGGGTTTCATCAATATTGGTTTAACATGTGGCCAAATATTTATTATCTGTGCTAACAGGGAAAAATGGTAGTCAGTTGACTTATAAGTCAACCACCAAAGGTCTTTAGAAAGATGAGCTTGAATTGTTATCATTCTTCTCCAGTCAACATGCCTGGAGCTGGGGGCAGACTTTTGTTTCATTTTGTGTAGCTCAGAGCAGAGCACACAGTGGGTGTTGATTGAAAGCTTGCTGAGTTTTCATCGTAGGGGTGTTGGTTTCATTGAGTTAAGTCTCCCAGCTTACCGAGCCTCTCGAGGCTGCAGTCCATCCTCTCTGGGTTGGCATTTCGTGACTCAAAAGAGTTGAGTCACACATGAGAGCAGTGATTTGAACATGTGCGCTCTTTCCTCAACATTAAAGAAGATATTAAGCCCAGTCTCTGTAGCAGGAGTCCTTACTTTATTTTTGTGTGTGTTATAGACCCCTCTGGCAATCTGATAAAGCCTATAGACTTATTCTCAGAAAATATTTTTAATACATAAAGTAAAATATATAAGATTATGAAGGAAACTAGATCTAATGAATTAAAATTATCAGAATAACTTTTTTAAGAAAAGTTCTTGGACCTTCTGAAATTGATCCCATGTTTTACTCCTCTTTAGGTGTTATCTTCCTGAATCAGAATATAAGTTCCCTAAGGGAAGGAGATGTCTTTTTTTCTGCTTGTATGTATCCCAGGCACTTAGCATAGTGTCTGGTATATTGGAATCACTTAATAAATCCATGTTGCCTTGACTTGACTATTTAGAGACCTCTTAGGGTAACAGTGTATATATATGATTCAGAACAGCCTTTCCTTTATCCCATAATAAATGCAAAATAATGTAAAAAAACTTACCATCATCCATAAACAATTCAGGAAACACATAAAGGCCCCCTTTGGCACCTGTGGACCCCAGATGAAGAATCCTTGCTCTAGATGGATAACTCATAGTATAGTGGAAAGAGCCCTCAAGTCAAACAATCAAAGTTTGGGTCCTGGCTCTGACATTTACTGGCAAAATTGCCCTAGCAAAATCATTTCTCTTCCTTAGGCCTCAGTTTTCTCATCTATAAAATGGGGATAAAAATACATATACCACTTACCTTATCATATTGTTGCGAAGAGAAAGGTCTCTTAACCACCATTTGCAAGGTATTTCTTACAAGATAATCTCTAGCTGCAAAATTCCCTTCTTGCTTAAAGGACCAGGTCAGGCTCTATTGCTTTATGAAGGCTTCTCTGATCTGCCCCCAATGGACACTGACCTCTCCTTCCTTAGATTTTTGTTGAATACTTTGGATGGTTCTTACCTTGGGCTCCATCACATCATTCCTTGTATCGAACTTTGTTTTTTCAGTCATACTCTTCCCACCCTATTTCCTGCTAGATTCTAAACTTCCTGAAGTCAGAGGTTGTATTGATTTTCGTTTTCTTAAATCCCCAGTAGGCTCTTAGAAAACATATGTTAAATTGAATTGAACTCCTTACAAATATATGCTGCTCCATGCCAACAGTTTTTTTAAAAAAAAGTCCTTGATAAAGAATGTTGTCTATAGTTTATGGAAAGTCTCTAAACAAATCCACTGCTTTCCCCTCAGAGAATCTTATATGTACCCTCCACCCAATGGACTCACTGTGTCTGCTAAAGTTCCTGATGTATCTTTAGAGATTGACAACTTGGAAGGCAACTATATTCTCCCACAAAAAGTTCCTTAGTGCCTTGAGTAGAAGCAAAATCTCAGGCAGACCACTGGTCCAGCCCAAGTGTGGCACTTGTTATGTCTTTAAATAATGTTAACAGTGCCACCACTACAGAACAGCGAGCCCTCATATTACATCCATCCAAGAACAATGAACTTATGACACGCCCTTCTTCCTTCTCCAACCCCCACTTCTCACCACCCCAGGCTAACCTTGTATGAAAACAGTGGCTGTGCTCTGCTTGTCCCCAACGATGCAGGTGTAGGTTCCAACATCTTCTGCCTCCAAGGTATGGATGATGAGCTCGGCCTGAGTACCCACCTGGCGGATCTCATACTTGGCACTGGCCTTCAGGACCTGCCCTCCTTTCCTCCATTCCACAGAGGTGCCAGGTGTAGAAATTTTACAGTGCAGGATGGCTGTGCCTTGTTCTGTGGAAGTGACATCCTGGAGTTCTTCTTGGAAGTGTACAGGTGTCGCTGCTGAAGGGAATTTCTAGTTCAGTTCATTTCAATGAACATTTATTAAAAATATCTAACTTGGAATTGGTTTAGATCAGCGTATCCAAGCTTTTGTTACTTTATTGGCTCATAAGATCAAGAGTTGGTAGGGAATGTACTTAGAAATCATCTCTTTCAAACCCATCATTTTTCATATAATCTATGGCACACTGACCCCTACTCTGGTTTACACAGACCAGGTTCAATCTTGGGAATAAATCCAAAGATTTATATATCTTAGACTCATTATGTCCTTGTTCAAAGTTTTCTCTGGGAAAATCTCTGAATATAGCTCTAGTCTAGGTATTCACAAAAGAATTCTCAGATTCTGTACAAGTATTCAAAGTAACAATGTACATATTGTGTACAGGGCAGCTTTTACTTCACCTCACAGAAAGTGCAAAGCCATTTCAAAGGATTTACAGAGACCCATAAATAATTTAGGAAACTCATAAAGGACTTATAATAGTCCATAACCAATCAATACCCTTCCCCTTCATTTCTTTTGAATTCCACTTTTCCCCAGGGCCCTAAAATCTTCCATAGAACCATCCAGTAATTCTGACCTCTCAGAAGTGAAATAAACTTGAGGCTGTTAGTATGGGGGTCCCACTTTTTATCCCCAGACACCCATAGGGGCTTCTGGCCTTCTGACAGTATTCTGTGGTTTGTACAGGAAGCTGGGGCTGAGTTCAAATTGAGCATCAGACACACTAACAGTGTGACCCTGGACAAGTCATTTAACTCATTTGTCTTTATCTACTAGAGAAGAAAATGGCAAACCACTCCAGTATCATTGCCAAGAAAACCCCACGGACAGTATCGATGTACTATATGGTCTAAAGAGGTATAAAAAGTCAGACACGATTAAACAACAAAAAGAAGGGAAAGAAATAAACTTAAAGTTTGTTATATAAACAGATCTCTAACCTTCCAGGGCTTTTGTTCCCCCTTATTATATTGTTTTAGAACTAGAAGGGATTTCAGAAGTCAGGTGGTTTAGCCCTCTCATTTTACAGGTGAAGAAACTATGGTCTTGGTAGGTTTAGGGACTTGTTCAAGGTTAATAAATGTCAGGTGCAGAATTTGAACCCAGAGTTTTTGTCTCCTTCCCATTCCTTTCATAGGCAAATACAGTCAAAGGCCCAAAGTCCCTGAAAAGGTGTCCAACTGGTCAAGCAAATCTCTTAATCAAAAGTCGTATATTGCATTGGTTTTTCAATGATCATTCTCATGCTCACAAACTATCCGTCTAATGATGTACTCTTGAATTTTGCCAGAATAGAAGTCAGGTGCCATACATTGAGGACTCTATCTTCTTGTATTTGTAAAAAATTGGGCCATTTGCCCTTTTCTAGTCCCAGGAAACATCTCCTACTCTCTACCATTGCTGAAAGACCACTGGCAATCACTTCTGCCCCCCTCCTTCATGTTCATTGGCTTCTTCTCATTCTCTGAACCAACTGTCATTCTTTTGGAGTTCCCATCCATTTCCCTGATAGCCTGGAGAATGAGCATACGCCTCTCCAGTCCTACTACTTCCCCTCCTCAGTCAGAGATGACATGCGTATACCTTGGGCACCCATATGTGTTGGCTGGTATTGACAAGAACACAAATGACACAAACTCTGCAGGCCACTTCCAAATTCTCCTTGCCCTCCACCTGAGCTGTGTAGGAAGATTCCCAGACCCTCGTCTTCTTCCTGGGCTCGCTCTTGTGGCTAACTGCAGTGGCAAACGTCTACCTGGCATATTTATTCCCCAGACTGAGAGCACAGTCTGCTGGGACTCATGAATGAGACTTAAATATATATTTTTGACAAATATCTACTTTTCAACAGAGACAGGATGACAGTGTGATAATAATTAATATAGTGCCTACTGTGTGCCAGACACTTGTGCTAAGCACTGTACAATCCTTATCTGATCTTTACAACAACCCTGGAAAGGTGCTATTATTATTGCCATTTTGTAGCTGAGGAAACTGAGGCAAACAGAGGTTAAGTTACTCATCCAAGGTTGCACAGCTACTAAGTGTCTGGGGTCAGATTGGAACTCAGGTCTTCCTGTCTCCAGACCCAGAATTCTAACCACTGTACAATTTGTCTATTTTATCAGTTGACTTTAATTAGAAATGAGCACATTTCTAACATATCCAAATGGAAATTGAAGCAAATGGTACAGAAATTCATTTATCTTCAATGCCCTAAAATCAGAAGTCCAGTGATCTAATAAGGTCTAATCACCCACTTTGTTTCTTCTTGCCCACTAAGGTTAGTCTCTTTCCTCGAACCTTCTTGGTCACATTCTCCAAGAATCCTTTGTCTGTGTCTCTCCTGTGGCCCCATTATGCCCTCCCTTTTTATCCTATATTCTTGTATGTCTATATCTCCCTAATAGGATCTAAGGTTCTCAATAAAAGGAACTGTGCCATTTTTATCTAAACTTTGTATTTTTCCTAGCATCAGGCACATAGTAGGCACTCTGCTGAACTAAACTGAATTGGATTCCTTACTAAGACACATCATGGTGTCTCATGGTGACTCAACTTTATAAGCTCAGCTTGATATGGGATTTTATTTATAACTTATTAAACAAAATTAAATCCATTGATTCCCCCTCGTTCACACTTATGTCCAAAAATATAAACACGAAAAGTCTTTCCCCTAAAATTAATGATGTATCTTTTAAGGTTAACAACTTGGAAGGCAATCATATTCTCCTACAAAATGTTACTTAGAAGCCCCCAAACAGGCAAACTCTCAGGATAGACCAAGTGTGACATTTGTTGTATATTTAAGTGGCCTAAGCGAAACCATGCTGTGTTCTCAGGACATGTTTCTGGGAACTCAGATCTCTGAGATGAGCATTAAGGAGGTTCATCTGGCCACTGTAGGACAAGGTGCGCTCAGAAATAACCACCCATCTAAGAGTTCTGAGCTTGTGAACTTGCCCTCCCCCCACAACCCTATTTAACCTTGTATGGAGACAGTGGCTGTGCTCTGCTTGTCCCCTACGATGCAGGTGTAGGCGCCAACATCTTCTGCCTCCAAGGTATGGATGATGAGCTCGGCCTGGGTGCCCACCTGGCGGATCTCATACTTGGCACTGGCCTTCAGGACCTTCCCTCCTTTTTTCCATTCCACAGGGGTGCCAGGTGTGGAAATTTCACAGTGTAAGGTGGCCGTGCCTTGCTCTGTTGAAGTAACATCCTGGAGTTCTTCTTGGAAGTATACTGAAGGAGCTTCTGGAGGGGGGGGAGGGAAGGATTTCCATTTCAGATCAGTTCAATTTACATTTATTCAAAACATAACTAACTCTGTTGTGGCTTAGATCAGTGAGTCCTGGCCTTTGCCTTTCCATGATGTATCTGAGAATTTCAATCTACTGGGACACACCAGAGACTCTCTCTCCTTTCCAGTCACTGGCACCGTCATTCACCCATCTGTCCTCTCCCCTATATCACACAGTAGCACTGTGCAGCCCCGAGCAGGAAAGACCTGACTTCGAGTTCTGCCTCTGACACTTGGTGACCACAGGCAGGTCAGCTAAACCACCTGACCTTTATTTTCAATAGTGCCTACGTTATCTACTTCCCAACGTGGTTGTAAAGCTCAGATGAGATAAATGTATAAAGTGCTTCACCAACCTTAAAGCATAACGTTATTTTATGGCTGTTACGGTATGATGGGGAAAGCACTGGATGTGTAGTCCTAAGACCTGAGTTCCAGTCCTAATTATGACTTTATTTTTGTGTAACCACAGGCAAGTTACTAAGCCATCCCAAGCTTCAGTTTCTGAATCTTTCAAAAGAGGGTAAGAAATATTTGTATTACCTACCACCTTAGAGGATAATTATATATATATAATATATGTGTGTGTATAAATGTGTTATTCTTATTATATTTACAGAAAAAGTTTTGTTGCCAGAATTATTACAATTGTTACTGATAATAACAATAATTTCAATATCATAGGATCACAGATTTTGATCCAGAAGGAACCTTCGAGGCCATTAAGCACCACACCCTCATTTTATGGATGTGGAAACTGAAGCAAATGCCTAAAATCACATAGATTATAAATGTCTGGGGTGGTTTATGGACCCAGGTCTTTGCGGGTCTTGATCTAGCGCCCTCGCTACTATGCCACGCTGGCTTACAAAGCGATTCATAGCCATCTCTTGAAGTAAGCAGTGCAAGGTACTATTTCTACTAATTTTATAGCAAAGAAAACTGAAGTGTAGAGAGGAGTGACTTGCTAAGGGTCAGAAGGCCAGGATCTGAACTCAAGTGTTCTGATTCCAAGCCCGATGCTATTTCTACCATAATCAGTTGTGCTTCCTTCATATTTATGTAGGTGTGCACCTAAAGCAGTAGCTGTGCAGGGTAGATAGGCAAATGAGAGGGAGAGCGGAGGAGAGTAAATTGTAGAGAAAACCAGGGGGGCACTGGATGCAGAAATTCTGGAAAACTTGAGTTCAAATCCTGCCTCAGATACTCATTAGCTATATGACCCCAAGAAAGTCACTTAACCACTTCCTGCCTCAGTTTCCTCATCTGTAAAATGGGGTTAATAATAATATCAACTTCCCAGGGTAAAGATCAAATGAGCTAGTATCTGCAAACCTTAAAGCACCATGGAAATATTAGCTATTATTACTGTATTTAAAATGTTTCAATCTGTCAACAACCTTGCTAAAATGTATACTCCAACTATCCCCTCCTTTGCTCTAGATCTGCTGCCTCGCTAATATACCTCAAGGTACTTTTAGACCTTCTCATCACCATATTACACTGTTGAGTCTCCATGGCTTGGAGTGTGCAGGCATGAAGGGGAGAATGGAAGTGGTACCAAGAAAAGGAAGTTGCAGAGGCTGGTGATGGTGCCTGGAGGAGGAGGAGAGATGAGACACAGGAGATCTCAGATAGAACCCAGAAGGAAGTCATTGGGGTTATGCCCCCATTTTCCACATGAGGAAACTGAGGCCCAGTGTAGGAGAACCTATTTGTTCAAGCTGACCCAAGCAGTGGGCAACAGGCGCCAGATTAGAACCCAGGTCCTCCATTCCAAGGCTCTTCTCATTATGTTTTTCCAGGACCTAGTGTCTAATGACCTAAGGTGTTCTAGGAGGCTAACTGGGAATTCACACAGGGATGGGTAAAGGTGACTGACCGGTGACGCATAGCTGGGCCTCCGAGCTGCTGGTCCCCACGTGAAAGCTGACAACACCAGCGTCCTCTACCGTCACCTTGCGCAGAGTGAGGATGTGCAGGGTGCCGCGCTCCACAGTGATCTCATTCATCTCATTGGACTGTAAAGGCACGCCGCCCAGGCGCCACTGAACCTCCTGCCCTGGGGCCCTGGACAGCCGGCACACAAATTTGGCATCTTCCCCCTCACACAACTTCACATCCTGAAGGGGCTCCACGATGCTGACCTCAGGCGCTGGGGGGAGGGGTGTCACAGAGAGCGAGACATCGTTAAGGCTGGAAGGAAGTCATGAACACTAGCTCCTTAAGCTCAGGGGTTAGGCCCTTCCCATCAGACTCTCCCAGGTGAGGGGCCAGGTGTCCCCAGCATGTAGTTTCACAGATTCATAGATTGAGCCAGAGGATATACACCTTAGAGACCAACCCTTTCTCAATCTAATCTTTTTATTTGATGGGTGAGGATAACAAAACCCAAAGAATCAGAATGACTTGGCCAAGATCGCATAGCTATGTCGTAGACATGGGCCTTGGAGCCAAGCTCTTGACTCCAGCGCTCCCATGGCTCTCAAGCTAGTCCCAAGGCCCACCCATCATCCTTAACTATTGAATTAAAAACCATACTATGACAACCAACTGCCTCTGCACAGCCTACAGGTTTTTGAAGATCCTAGAGGAAAAAAAAACTTGTTCTAACACAAGAAAAAAAGTTGAGAAGTTAGAACCAGCGGATTTAGAGTCAACTTGGGTTTTGATCCTGACCTTGACTTAACATCTGTGTGTCCTCAGTACACTCCACTGTAAAAAGATATCTCTCAGCTCCCTTATAAGCTTGATGTTCTAGGATGCTGTGATTTTCTGAGATCTCTGGCCTTTGAAAATTTAAAACCTCTAGTTCAAACATGCTCTATTAAAGGCAGACTGCGATTCCCTTGGCGGTAGGGGTCGTGGAGGTGTGGAGAAGGGAGAACCTACAGAGAGGTGAAGGCAGGGTCCCTGGAGTATGGGGGAATGGACGATGGGGAGGGGCAGATCACTCCCTGGTCACCTGTGACACTCAAAGTAGTTGTCGTCTGCTGGTCCTTAGAGTCGCAGGTATAACTGCCAGCGTCTGAGGCTTGCAGGTCTCGGATGATCAGCTCCACTACCACCCCATCCTGCCTCATCTCGTACTTGGCGCTGGGCTGAAGTCGGACAGTCCCCCGCTTCCAGAAGACTGGAGCATCAGGCTTGGTGAGCTCGGCTTGCAGAATGGCAACAGCTCCCTCTGGGGCCACCTGGGGCTGGAGCTCACGCTTGAAGAGGGCTGGGGAAGCTGGGAAAACAGTAGACAGACATATCAGGTCACACTCAGGGTCAGAGCTGGAACAAGGACAAGGCACTCTGGCTAAAGACAGAGTTAGAGCAGGGAGGGGGCAGGATCCAAATGGCCTGGATGCCAGCACACACTGACTCCACAGCACTCCTGAGGACATCTATAGCTTAGGCTCTACTTTGTCCCAGGAGACTGACTGCCTCCCACATCCTACAAAAGATTTGGGGGTATAGAATCATATAGTCATAATACATTAGAGCTGGGTGGGGGAGACCTTGGAGATCATCTAGTTTACTTCTTTCATTGTACAGACAATGAAACTGAAACTCAAAATAAATGATTTGCCTAAGGTCACATAGCTAATGAGCAGCACATTTTAATCAGTTACTGTGTGACTGAGTAAAACATAATTTCCAGTGGCTTAGCTTTTTCAGATGTCAAATGGAAATAATGTTCCAGGATTATTGTGAGGATCCAATGAGAAAATATTTGGAAAGCCCTTAGCACAAAATAGATACTTGATAAATGCTCATTAGAAAAAAAGAATGTAAAAGTTTTGGGAAATGCTAAGTACTTTGTAAATATTTACAGTATGTTATAATTCTTCTACTTGGGGTAAACTCTTCTCTGTATAACCTTAAATGGAAGTCTTGCCAGGTCTATCCAATCAATAACACCAATAAAGTGTCTACTATGTGCTGAGTGCTAGGGATACAAAAAGAGGCAGAAACAGTCTGCCTTCAAGGAGCTTACCGGCTAAAGGGGAGGGCAACATGCAAACAAATATATAGAAGACTAGGAACCCACAGAGCAGTGCAAGCCTTCCCTCTCCCCACCTTTTGTCCCCGCTGCCTTCTCCCACCTTGAACAGTCAAAGCTGCTGTTGTCTTCTCCTTTCCGCTTTCACACGTGTATTCACCCTCATCGTCAGGGGTGAGGTGGCGGATTCTCAAGGTGTGGACGTTGCCTTCCTGCTGGAGCTCATACTTGGCACTGGGGGTGATCTTCTCCCCACCCTTCCTCCACTCCACAGGTGCCCCATCAAAGGCCAGCACACAGCGCAGTGTGACTGAGGAGGCTTCCTTCGCCTCCGTGTTCTGCAGCTTCTCTGAGAAGGTAGGAGGTGGGGCTAGAAGCAAGGAGAGGGGGAGCCTTAGGAGCATGATTCATGGAGTCTGGGTCCCTTGAATGTCTTATAGCACATTTAGTCCAATCCTCTTCTCCAATCCCCTCTAGTATCCCATTTTACAGATGGGGTCTGTAACTGAGATTTAGAGAAAGGTAGGCTCTTACTCAGGTCACATAGCTAGGAAGTGGCAGTGCTAAGATTCAAACCTGGGTCTTCTGATATCATATCCAGGGCTTTCCCTGATCCTGTGATTCAGTCGCCCTCTCCTCTGCTTACCCTTGGCCACTGCTTGGTCCTTGATGGCTCAGAGAGAGTATAAATAGTAATTGTTTCTGTTTTGGTCAGAAAGGCCAAGGGTCTTCCCCTCCCAGATTGATTTTTTTCTTTTTTTGACTAGATAAAAGAGGTCATTCTCTGTCTTTTTCTTACCTAGCCTTAATCACTGAATAAGCATTGTCTCAGTCAGTTAAAAAATTTTTTGTTAAGACCTTAGCCTAAAAAGGCTGAGGTCTCCCACTGCATCTAGGGTCATCTCCAATCATTCTGATCTGTATCTTGCCACTGGACCCCGATGGCTCTGGAGGTTAAAGTGAGGCTGGTGACTTTGCACAGCCCTGCCTCACTTAAATCCAATTCACTTGCATATCATGGCATGTCATGGAAGCACCTCCCTGATGTTAGGTACTCTTAGAGAATGAAGGACAAAAAACTATTTCCCTAGGGCAGATTGATATCCCTAAATTATTCTTAGGAAGACATTCCACCCCTTCTGTGAACATTTTCATTTCTTAAAGACATTTATTAAGCATCTACTATAAACAAAGATAGATTCTAGGAGCTGGGGATACACTAAAGTTGATTTGATACAGACCCTCTTTTCAAGGAGCTGACAACATATTAGAGAGTAAAGACACATCCAAACGCCAATATTTGGAATGCAAAAGGTGCTTAATAAATGTTTATTGACTTGATGTAAGGGAAAGCGAGATAAGTATAAAGGAAGGGTCTGCGCAAAGTGCTAGAAATTTGAGAAGAGACCATTTTTCAGCCAGTATTTATATAGTATTTTTGATGTTTGATCATTTCAGTCATGTCCAATTCTTTGTGACCCCATTTGGGGTTTTCCTAGTAAGGATACTGTAGTGATTTGCCATTTTCTTCTCCAGCTCATTTTATAGATGAGAAAACTGAGGCAGGCAGGGTTAAGTGACTTGCCCAGGGTCACACAGCTAGTAAGTGTCTGGGACTGGATTTGAACTCAGATCTTCCTGACTCCAGGTCTAGTGCCCTAGCCATTGAACCACTTCGCTGCCTGGGAAAAAAGGGAAAGTTCCTCACAGAGCCTCTTGCATCCCAGTTAGGATTTTAATCTTTCTCCATATATACCTCATATTTGCATAGTACTATAGGGTTTTTAAAATACTTTCCTCATAGTAACCTTGAGATAGGCAGTACAGCTATTATTTTCCCCATTTTAGAAATGAAGTAACTGAGATTCAGAAGTTGTGACTTCTCCAGAGTGATATGGCCTTATGTCCTCTCTCCTCAAGTAGTGTCTCACCTCCTCAGATGCTGCACTTGTATGCAGGAGTGTGCTGGTAAATATTTAACAACCAGCTTGGTGGTGGGGGTGGGACAAGGAATGTATGCACAACACATATTTAAGTTTAATTTGCTTTTCTGACATTTTCTCTATCCTGTTCTTACATCTAGACAGTAAAACAGTAAATCAGGCCTGGATCTGTAGTATTTGGCAATTTCCGAGGTATAACTGTTCACGCTAAAAATTTAACCATCAGCTCCAGCACAGCATAGTTTATGGAGGTTGTCTCCCATAGAACTCCTCTCCCCACATCTCCACACACAGAAATCCTTTTCCATCAAGACCCAGCTTAGGGGCTACCCCTTCCATACAGCCTTTCCTGTTCCCTTTCTCCCACTCATTCCCCCAAACTACAGCTAAAAGTGATCTCTCCTCCCTCAGTTTCCTAGGGCACCGTGTTACACCTCTCCTTTGCCCCATCACAGTTTACTCACTTGAGAAATGTTATATTCCCACTATTATTAGAATATAAACTCCTCCAGAGCAGAGTTTATGTCTTAAAATATCCTGGTAATCACTAATACCTAGAAAAGGGTCTTGCATGCAGTAGGCACTTAATAAATGCATGTAAAACTGTGCTGAATTTGAACCTTATTTCCCCCCACCAAACAGTACAATATTCTGTACCAAATAGATGCTTAATAATGTTGCACTGAATTGAGTCTTTCACATGGCTAGTACATAGCAGAAGTCTAGACATATGGTAGATTCTCAGCGAATATTTTTTGATGGGTTGAGAGTGTTTCAACATCCCAGCTGACCCACTGACCTCACTGCTGGAAGTTTCTGTTCCCCCATGTCCTGGTTTTCCCCATCCTTCTCCCAGGCAGAGCCCAACCCAGCTACCTTTCACGATGAGCTCGGCCGTTGACGTGTGCTGGCCCACAGAGAAGGAGATGGTGCCTGTGTCCTCTAGTGTGACATTCCTCAGCTTTAGTGTGTGCGTCCGGCCTCCCACAACGGAAATCTCATTCATCTCATTGGTCTGCAAGGCCAAGCCCTGCAGCTTCCACTCCACGTTCCCTGCCTGTTCTCTGGATACCTCACAGCGGAATTCAACATCCTCATCGGCAAATACCTCCATGTTTGTCAGTCCTTTGACGATGGTCACTTCAGGTTCTGAGATGAAGGCAAAAGGGATAAGAGGATAGAAAGGTCACTGAGAGCCTCCTTCAGTCTACTCTAGCATCTCCACCTTTGATCCATGCTGATTAGAACAGCCCCTTCACCATGAGTGGGAAGGAAGATGTGCAGATCACGATGGCTGTGATTAATGAATATCCATGAGTGCAGCCCTTAACTTCAAAGACATTTTACTAACTACTGGGCTTAGTTTTTTTTTTTCACCTTAGGACCATCCCAGAACATCTACCACTCTCTTCCTAATATTAACTTCTTGGAGAGCCCATTCTACTCTACACTGTCCTTTACTCTTAAATCCCTTGACCCATCATAGGTCATGCCTTGACAAACCCCAACTATGGATTATTCCCACTCTCCAGCTCCTTTGCCCTTACTTTTATCCTTCTGAACGAAGCGGGAGGAAATCATGAAATAGGACAGAAGATTGGTAAACACAGTGAATGTCCCCAAGGAAGATACTGATGGAGGACCCATTTGTGCCCTTTTGAATTCCTCATCTGTGTCCAGGTTTGAAGTCTGGCTTCTACAGAAAATCTGATGAGCCCTTTCCTTTCCTGGAAATTCATTCGGAGACCAATGATTCCAACCAGAGAAAATTACTGAGCATTTTTAGGGGTTTTAAACTCTTGGTTAAGAAAATAAAGATCTTGGGGCACTCGTGGTATTTTCATTTGCTGTTATTTCCCAAATGAAAGGTGGTTTTGGGGAGTGAAAAGCTGGTTAAGGGAAGGGCACCTGACATTAAAATTTAGATTTCTAGACCATGGTTTACAATGTAAGAATGGTCATGGAATGGGATATTCTTCATAAAGGCTAGTAATCTTCCTGGAGCCTTCAGAATCTGATCAAGAATGATACTGAAAATGAAAGGGGAAGAGGAAGGAGAAAAGTGCGCACATGGTAAGCCCAAACAGATACCACAGGGAGAAACAGGTACCACAGAAGGAGAAAAGGGCAAATTGTTCCCAAGAGATAGTACCCAAGAAGTCAGAGATATAACTCATGGTCTCAGCTCTGTAAATATAAATGTACAATCTATGGGTAAGAAATGAGGTAAATAAGAGATTTTAACATAAACGGGCAAATTTGACCTCAGAAATGTCCTTAATGCTTGATGGAATGAAAATTATCATGGGAATATGGCTACGGAAAGATACAGGGATTGGGACTGTATGTATGATATCATTAGATGAGATCAGATAGGAAAAAGAAATCCAGGCATTAATAATGAAACATTAATTTGGAGAGAATGGACTTACAGGTATTGAGAAAAAAAGACCCTTAGAGTACTATGGCTTAAAACTCCACAGAGAGCAGGAAGTCAGTCTAAGAGGGATGGAAGGCTCTCAATGAGATGCTGAAGACACTGATGTGAAGTGATGTCATCAGATCTGATCCTTAGTAATATCACTTTGGAAGCCATGTGGATGATGGATTAGAAAGGGGAGAGATTTGAGGCAGAGAAACTATTAGGAGGCAGTTACAGTCATCCAGGAGAGAGGTAATCAGCCCATGTGAGTGGAAAGAAAGAGATTAATGCCAAAGATGTTATGGAGTTTGATTTGACAAGACTTGGCAATTGATTGAATATAAGGGTGAAGGGGACTAAAGAATCTAGGATCACTCTAAGGTCATCAACCTAAGTGATTAGAAGGATGGTGGAGGTTTGAGAGAACCAAGAAGTTAGGAAGAGGAGTAGAATGGGGGTGGGGGGTGGGGAGATAATGATTTCTGATTTAAGCATGTTGAATTTGAGATGCCTATAGTGGTTGGTGATGTGGGACTGAAGTCATGAGAACAAGACTGGATATGTCAGTGCTCTGCCTAGAGATGATAAGTCATCACTGTAGAGCTGATGAAATCACTAAGGGGGGTGGAGAGAGAGAGAGAGAGAGAGGGGGGAAGAGAGAGAGAGAGAGAGAGAGAGAGAGAGAGAGAGAGAGAGAGAGAGAGAGAGAGAGAGAGAGAGAGAGAGGTAGAGAGAGGGAGGGAGAGAGAGAGAGAGGGAGAGAGAGGGAGGGAGAGAGAGAGAGAGAGAGAGAGGGAGAGAGAGGGAGGGAGAAGGGAAGAGAGAGAGAAGAGACAGAGAGGGAGCTCTCACAAAAACCCAGAGAAAAGACAGCATTAAGGAGGAGAATGTGGTCCCTAGCACCAGAAGAGGAAAGGCGTGGGATTTGATAAGTAAGAGATCATTGGTAACTTTGGAGAGAGCAATTTCGGTTGAATTCCAGAATTCCAGAAGCCTGACCGGAGAGATGAGAAGAGAGGGAAAGGAGAGGAAGTGGAGGCAGTGAGTATAGATGGCTTTTCCAGGAGTTAGACTATGAAAGGGAAGAAAGATATGAGACTCTAACTTGGTGGAAAGTAGAGTCAAGTAAGTTTTTTAAGGATGGAGGAGACTTGGGTATATTTGAAGGCTGCAGGGAAGGAGCCAAAAGACAGGAGGGACCTAAGATCAGAAGGGAAAGAAAGATCATGCAAGCACAGCAGCTAGAATGGAGGAGTTTTCTTCTGGTTTCCATACAGGCAGACCTAGCCAAGACTGCACAGCATAAAGCACAAAGCAATGAAGGACACTCTTCCATGGGACTTTTTTCATACCAGAAGGTCCCCCTTTACAAAGATCGTGATTGTTCCCACCATGACACAAGTGTAAGGGTAAAGGCTCCAGTGAACCCGGCCACTTGAAGGACATACACAATTTTCAAAACTTTCCTGAACCACTCCCATGTCTCATCCTAGCTCTGTTTCTTTATAATCACAGGAGGCAGGAGAAGGTTCATAAATGTATATTACAAATCACGCCCCACACCTCCTCTTGGTTTCTCCTAATTGTCTTCTGTGTCTGCATCTTGCCTCCCCAGCTAAAAAGTTAAAAGGCTCAGGCTTTTTCAGTCTTATGTGGATCAGTTTGAAGAACTGGGGAGATGAGACTTGGGTTCCAGCCCCAGCTTCCGTGACCATGATCAACTCATTGCCTTCGCTCTGTCTGAGAGGGTGAAATCTTTGAAAAGTTGATGAGAGGCAAGTTTCACCTTTGAAATTGGGATGACAATATTTAGGCAAACTCCCCCCAGAGCCGTGAGGTAAGTGCTGTGAGTAGAAATGTGTTCTAGAAACGGAAATGACTATTATTATTGTGCATTCATGGCCCATTGTGCCTTATTAGGGCAGGACACAGAGGACAAACATTTATTAGACACCTACTACAGTCTGCTAGGCACTGTGCTAGGCACGTTATAATTAAAATCTCATTTAATCCACGTAACAGCCTTGGGAGATATGTGCTATTACTATCCACATTTTTATAGTTGAGAAACTGAGGGAGACAGAGGTTAACTGAGTTGCCCAGGGTCACACAGCCAGCAAGTGTCTGAGGCAGGCTTTGAACTCGGAATTTCCCCACTGCAGGCTTAGCACCCTAAACACTACATCATACAGGAGGGACTCCATAAATAATTGTTTGATGACATGGCTGACTAAAGAGACAGCATGGTGTGGTGGAAAGAGAAATTTCACTGAGCATCAGGAGATTTGGGGTCATGGTCTCACTCAACTTCTGGCTAGATATGACACCTGTTTCTTCATTTGTAAAATGGTAGTGGTGGTGGTCGGAAACATTCTCTGCTCTCTGGTCCCTTCCAGCTCTGATATTCTATGTTCTAAGATGCTTTCCAGCTTTGACACTCTGTCTTTGAAGGTCCCACCTGGCCCTAACATTTCACAACCCTTCTACCCTGCTTTCCATGTCCTTTTGTCCTTTCCAGTTCTGACCTTCTACATTAATAGTCCCTTAGAGCGCCCTTCTAGGGCACTCCTCGAAGGAGGAGAGTTTACCTGTCACCTTGACTGTAGCCAGGGTCTTCTGATCACCAGCCACACAGGCATATTCGCCAGTGTCCTTGGCCTCCAGTCCATGTATCAGAAGTTCACAGACACTTCCTTCCTTCCTCATCTCATACTTGGAACCAGGCTGGAGCAGCTCACCCTCCTTCCTCCACTCAACAGTGGCCTGAGCCACACTTAACTCACAGTGCAGTCGGGCTGTACTGCCTTCCTCCAGCTCTTCACTATGCAGGCGGGTCTTGAACTTGGGCCTGGGGGCTGTAAGGGGAGGCACAGGGGTAGAGGGTCTTAGGAGTAGTATGACAGAGGCTCCTTGAGGCTATGTAGTGATGCTAATTACCCACTAAAACTTTCCAGTCTGGCCTTTCAAGGTTCCTCTGTCAACTGTGTTATCTCACCTTTACTCTGTGCTGGTTCCTCCCCTTTACTTGTCATTCTTGCAAATAACTTGCTAACTCACCCCACAACCTCCCACCTGAAATACCGTGCTCCTTACTTCCATCAAGAGTTCATCCAAAACTCACCTCCTCCAGGGAGCTGTCTGGAGTGACAGATCATTTGTTTAGCTTTCCTCCATCAAGTACTAAGGGACTTGGATTGCATACTAAGGGTCTAAGGACTCATAATCTTGACAACGTTGGTATTGCCCACCAGTGACATTAAACACAATCCCTCCACACTTAATGGGTGGTTCTTAATTAGTTCTTGTGCCCGTGACCAACCAAACCTCTGGAGAGGTGACAAGTCCCTCCATACATAGGCTTGTCCTCAGACAGTGGAAGCAGTCCACCTTTGGGCTGGGACTGAATTTCTGTCCTTTCTACAATCTGATGTCACAGCTTTCCACAGCCTAAGGTCCACACCATGCCAATCAAAGCACCAGAAGAGGATGGTAGCAGAGGGATGCTGGGTTCTGCTTTATGTATTCATGTTGTTGCTTTAGAACTGATAGCAGGTTGTGTCTTATCACAACATAATACACAATGTGTATTCAAGTTAGACTGCAGGCCTCTCAGGGAAAAGTTCTTGCCTTCTATTTCTATTACATGACTGGGGGTTCAGTATCTTCCCACTGGGCTAGGGCCATTAAGGCCTGAGACTGTTACATACTCAGTGCTTCTGTACTGCATAATACTTGAGAAATAGTCATTCAAATAGCTCCAAAATTAGCATATAAACCAATGGGAAGACAGGATTTTATCTGATCAGATTAGATTTTCTACCTTGTCTAAGCCTAATACTGGGCAAGTTACATTAAGTTTCTGTTCCTTTCCCTATAAAATAAGAGATCTGGATTACAGGGCTGCTCATTCTGGTCCTTTCTAGACTTGGTGTTCTGTAATTACTAGAATTCTGTGATTTATTCAAAACATTCAGGAAAGCTCCATTATAAAAATGGAAGAATGTCTATGGTATAACATGTCTTCTAGTACTGAGGATAAAGTGATTAAAGGTAGGTAGGATTCATCCAGAAAGGCTTTCTAGGAAAAGTGATTTGGGTTGATATGATTTGAGGGGTGGGCAGATAGGTAGACCCACTCCTATAGGTACAGATACGATGGAGGGACATGAATTGGAAGTAGGGATGAGGATGGGGCCATGGAAAACCCTCTCCTTGTCTCCAATTCCAAAGGCTTGGATAGACAAGTATAGAGATGTACGTCTCAGGGGTGAGGAGAAGTAAGGCATAAATTAGAGATGAGGATTAAAGAGATGTGTGGATCAGAGGTGGAGGAAGGAGAAGATGGCAGAGAGTGGTTGTGCTTACCATTCACTGTAAGCGTGGCAGTGGTTTGCTGGTCCCCCGTATCACATGTATAGTCACCCATGTCCTCCTGTTCAGCATCATGGATGAGGAGCTCGGCCATGGTCCCCTTGACCACCATCTCATATTTGGCACAGGGGAACAGCTGTACTGCTCCCTTCCTCCACTCCACACTTGCGTCCTCCTTGCTGAGCTCACAGTGCAGTCGAATGGTGGAGCCAACCTCTGCATCCTGGGCCCGCAGCTTCTTATGGAACACCACCGGCAGGGCTACAAACGTGGAGGGAATGATGCCAAGACTGGGGATTGCTCTTCCCGGGGTTCAGAAGGAAGGGTCACCCTCATGATCCCAGAGTCTTTCAGTTGGTGCCCACAGGGCTGCAGATCCCATTAACCATCCTGCCTGGAGCTCTGGAAACCTTCCCTCACCAAACATGTAACAGAGCCCTCATTGTCCCAAAGTCTCAACCCACCTTTCATCTCCCACATCTTCTACTAGAAAATAGACGATTCACATTCATTAGAATGTAATGCTCCTTGAGAGGAGGGGTTGTTTTTGTATTTCTTTGTATTCCCAGTATTTATGACAGTGCTGGGACTAAGAATTTAATAAATGCTTATTGATCCACTGAACTGACTGTCAAGCTGATCCTAAATAATTCTTTCTCATCCAGGAAGTTTTCCTGGGTTGACTGGATATCAAAATACAACCAAACTAAGTTCTTGGACAGCACCATATTCTCATCACTGTAGACACTACGTAAATACTTGCTGAACTGATTTAAATGGAATGGAATAGAATGATGAGTTGTCTTTGAAATTCCTATAACTGTTCTTTCTAACGGATGCACACATCTATACATATATCTACTTTCCTTTGCAGATAACTCTTCTCCTCCACAGAAGTCCTTTCTCCCCTCTGATCGCAGGCTCTCTAAAAGTGAACCCCTTCTTACCTTTACAATCTTCTTACACCTTCCTCCCCCTCCCCCAAACTTGGAGATCCAGCGACATTGACCTTGATGTTCTATATACATTTATCTCTTGACTTCAGGCATTTCCTCTGGCTGTCCCCACACCTGGAACTCTCCCTCTCCATCTCTGCTTCCTGGCTTTTGCACCCTGCTTTCCTTAGCTTCAGCTAAGGCTTACTTTCTGCAGGAAACCTTTCCTAGCTCGTTCCTCTTAAAGCTAGTGCCTTTCCTCTGAGAAATGTTCTCCATTTTTAAAAAACCTTGTTTGTACATAGTTGTTTGCCTGTTTTCTCCCCCATTAGACTGTGAGTTTCTGGAGACAGGTTTTTGCTTTTCTTTCTATCTCCAGTGTCCTGGTACATTGTAGGCACTTAATAAATGCTTGCCAATTTGATTTAACCTGACCTGGGGGT
Source organism: Bettongia penicillata ogilbyi (assembly GCA_023548195.1). Lineage (NCBI taxonomy): Eukaryota > Metazoa > Chordata > Mammalia > Diprotodontia > Potoroidae > Bettongia > Bettongia penicillata. The sequence goes on from JAJHZJ010000120.1 coordinate 9,253,760, forward strand.
TGCCACCTTGCCCCAGTCCAAGTGCTTGTAGACACTGGGGCTCCCATCCCTTCCTTCTTTCATGTCCCCCTTCTCCTCTGTCCAGGTGCCCAGAACAGTGTCCAGTGGGCTAGGACTGATGGTCCCCAGGCTCTCTGCCACAGCTGGCTAGTCACACTCACCTTTGACGGTCAAGGTGGCACTGGTGGTTTGGTCACCACAGTCACAACTGTAATCACCCGTGTCCTCCAGCTGCAGGTGGCTGATAAGCAGCTCAGCAATACAGCCCCTCTGGCGTACCTGGATCCTCTCATCAGCCTGAATCTCCAGGCCACCTTTGCTCCAGATCACTGGGGCTTCAGGCTTGGAGAGTTCACAACGAAGAGTAGCTGTCCCACCCTCCTCAGCCTGTTGGCTCTTCAGGGGTTTCCGGAACACCACCGTTTGGGCTGCAAGTAGGAGGAGGAGGGTAGAATGTATTTCATATCCTCAGAATAGGAAATTTATTCCACTGAAGTCTGGAGGGAACTACAAGCTTTAGCCCAGACCCTATTCACCTAGTGACCTTGGGCTAGTCACTTCTTTCTGGACTTGATTATCTTTTTCTGGAGAGTAGAATTTATAGGGTCATAGAGTTGAAAGGAGGGCAGTGAGGTGGCACAGTGGATAGAATGTTGGACCTGGAATCAGGAACACTTTTCTTCCTGAGTTCAAATCCAACTTTAGATGCATACTAGCTGTGTGACCCTGGGAATGTCACTCAATCCCTTTTGTCTCAGTTTCCTCATTTGTAAAATGAACTGGAAAAGGAAAAGGCAAACCATTCCAGGACCTTTGCCAAGAAAATCCCCAAAAGGGTCGCAAAAGGTCAGACGCAACTTAAGAAAAGATTAAATGAGAATAAGGGAGCTGAAAGGGACCTTACAGGTCCTCCTATACAACCCTTTCATTTTAAAGATGAGGAGACAGGAAGTAACTGGCAGAGCTAAGAACTGAACTCTCATACTCTAATTCCAAATCCAGGACTTGTATACACAACATGAATAATCCCTGCCCTTATCCCCACCTGAATAAGCCCTGTGATGGCCATCATCCTCTGCTGCTGCTGACATCCTATGCCTATTCAGTTACGAGCTAATCCTATACACGTACCTGAGCAGAACACTGATATTTGTTTGATAAAAATTTCTAGAGTATTTTGTTCAAAAAACACTTTCTTTACAACATCCAACTGAAGTTACAGTATAATTATTCCCATTCCTCAGAATGAGAAAACTGAGGCCCAGAGGTTTGTTAAAGGTCACATGTCAAATAAGTGATTCAGGATTTAAACCCAGGTCTTCTGAATCCAACTTAAAGCAAAGGACTCCTTCCACTATACCCTAGCGTATTTCTATGTACCCTTGACAGTCAGAGTTGCTGTGGTCTTCTCCTCTCCACACACACAGGTGTAGTCTCCAGCATCATCCATGTCCAGCCTGTGGATCACCAGCTCACACACAGCCCCATCCTGCCTCGGACTGCATCGGTCACTGTCTTGAAGTATCTGTGACCCTTTCCTCCACTCTACAGGGGCTGCCTTGTTCAGTCGACAGCGCAGTGTGGCTGTGGTCCCTTCTGTGGCTTCTGTGACGTGGAGTTCTTCTGTGAACTTGTTGGGGAGGGCTGGGAAATGGTTAGACAGATGTGGATACTATGAAACTCTTCTGAGGTCAGGGGACAAGTGGCCAAAAGCCACCTTTGAATGGAAAACACAAAGGGAGCAGCCGCAGACCACACAGTGGGGATAGCAGGTGAGGAATGAGATGCAGGCATGTCTAGCTCTTGGGCATTAGGAATGTAGAAAGGAGACAGCATAGAGAGTCATGAATGGGAACAGAAAGACCTACAATGTCATATATGGGGTGGGACATAAGACAATACTAGAGATGACAAGACATGACAGAGAGAACACAAGTCTTGCCAGAGGTAGGAAGATTCACAGATAGAAAAGAGGGATTACTAAAAGCTGCAGAGGATTAGAACAGGAAATATCATTGACCTGGCTCTTCCAAGGTGTCCAGGTTCTGGTAGGGGGCAGAGTGAATGCAGGAAATATGGGAAGGAGAAAACCCACAGAGAGAGACCATGGAGAAAGCAAGAAAAGTGATGGTATGGAGAAGATGGAATTATGGAAGCCGCTGGGTGGGAGGACAAAGTAACATTGAAATGAAATGAAACAAAAAAAGGAAGCCAGAAGCTGATTTCCCCCTACATTTTCTTTACCCTTGACAGTCAAGGTAGCCTTGGTCTTCTCCTCTCCACACACACAGGTGTAGTCTCCAGCATCATCCATGTCCAATCTGTGGATTACCAGCTTACAAACAGCTCCATCCTGCTTTGGGCTATATCTGTCACTGGCTTGAAGCTTCTCTGGCCCTTTCCTCCACTCCACAGGGGCTGCCTTGCTCAGCTCACAGTGCAGGGTGACCATGGACCATTCAGTAGCCTCGGTCTTCTCTAGAACTTTTGTGAACTTAGCAGGCAGAGCTGAGAAAGGTTCAGACATACATAGAAAACATGAAACTGCCTGTAGGTCAGAGGGTAGCTAGACATAGATTCAAAGGAGGGGAAAATAGAAAGACAGAGAGAGTAGGAAATGAGAATGAGTGATGGATGGAGCCTTCTCTTAGCCTAGCAGGCTAAGGAGTCATAGAGGAGCTATGAGACAGGATAAAAAAGGGAGAAAACACCAAAAGGAGACATCACAAATGGCTTCAACTTAGAACAAAGCAATGCTGGACAGACAATCAAACAATGAGATGATTTTCCCACACATGGTCTTTACCCTTAACAGTCAAGGTAGCCTTGGTCTTCTCCTCTCCACACACACAGATGTAGTCTCCAGCATCATCCATGTTCAGTCTGTGGATCACCAGCTCACACACAGCCCCAACCTGCCTTGGGCTGTATCTGTCACTGGCTTGAAGCTTCTCTGTCCCCTTCCTCCACTCCACAGGGGCTGCCTTGCTCAGCTCACAGTGAAGGGTGACCATGGACCCTTCAGTAGCCTCAGTCTTCTGTAGAACTTTCGTGAACTTGGCAGGCAGGGCTGAGAAAGGGTCAGACACATATAGAGAACATGAGACTCACTGGAAAGAAGAGGGTGGCCACACGTGGACTCAATGAAAGTGAAAACAGAAAGATGGAGGAATAGAAAATGGGAATGAATGATGGATGAAGCCTTCTCTTAGTCTAGCAGGTTGAGGAGTCATAGGGGATGATAGAACCAAAAAAGAGAGGAGATGTAGAAATGAGAGATCATACATGAGCTGATCTCAGGATAAGGCAATGCTAGACAGATAACCAAACAATGAGGTGATTTTCCCACACAAGGTCTTTACCCTTGACAGTCAAGGTGGCCTTGGTCTTCTCCTCTCCACACACACAGGTGTAGTCTCCAGCATCATCCATGTCCAGTCTGTGGATCACCAGCTCACATACAGCCCCATCCTGCCTTGGACTGTATCTGTCACTCTCTTGAATCTTCTCTGGCCCCTTTCTCCACTCCACAGGGGATGCCTTGCTCAATTCACAGTGTAAGGTGATCATGGAACTTTCTGTGCCCTCAATGCTCTGTAGAAGTTTTATGAAGTTGGCAGGCAGAGCTGAGAAAGGGTCAGACAGATACAGAAAACATGAGATTCCCTGGAGGAAAAAGCATGGCTGGACAGGAACACAATGAATGTGAAAACAGAAAGATGGAGAAAATAAAAAATGAGAATGAGTTCATGATGAAGCCTTGTCTTGGTTCAGTAGATTGGAGAGTCATAGAGGAGAAGGGTGATGGAACCAAGAGAAAGAGAGAAGACATGGAATGAGACATCATAGATGGTCTGAACTCAGGACAAGGTAATGCTGAATGGATAATCAAACACATGAGATTATTTTCCCACACAAGGTCTTTACCCTTGACAGTCAAGGTGGCCTTGGTCTTCTCCTCTCCACACACACAGGTGTAGTCTCCAGCATCATCCATGTCCAATCTGTGGATTACCAGCTTACAAACAGCTCCATCCTGCTTTGGGCTATATCTGTCACTGGCTTGAAGCTTCTCTGGCCCTTTCCTCCACTCCACAGGGGCTGCCTTGCTCAGCTCACAGTGCAGGGTGACCATGGACCCTTCAGTAGCCTCGGTCTTCTCTAGAACTTTTGTGAACTTAGCAGGCAGAGCTGAGAAAGGTTCAGACATACATAGAAAACATGAAACTGCCTGTAGGTCAGAGGGTAGCTAGACATAGATTCAAAGGAGGGGAAAATAGAAAGACAGAGAGAATAGGAAATGAGAATGAGTGATGGATGGAGCCTTCTCTTAGCCTAGCAGGCTAAGGAGTCATAGAGGAGCTATGAGTCAGGATAAAAAAGGGAGAAAACACCAAAAGGAGACATCACAAATGGCTTCAACTTAGAACAAAGCAATGCTGGACAGACAATCAAACAATGAGATGATTTTCCCACACATGGTCTTTACCCTTAACAGTCAAGGTAGCCTTGGTCTTCTCCTCTCCACACACACAGATGTAGTCTCCAGCATCATCCATGTTCAGTCTGTGGATCACCAGCTCACACACAGCCCCAACCTGCCTTGGGCTGTATCTGTCACTGGCTTGAAGCTTCTCTGTCCCCTTCCTCCACTCCACAGGGGCTGACTTGCTCAGTTCACACCTCAGGGTGACTTTATCCCCTTCTGTGGCTTCCACAGCTCCCAGAACCTGTGTGAACTGGGCAGGGAGGGCTAGACAGACACACATGGAAAGCATGATATTGCTCAGAGGGCAATCCGCAGGAGAACATAGATTACAAAAAGGGAAAACAGACAAGTATAGAGGGTACTAGACACAGGACTCTGAGATTTAGATGAGGTCACTTCCTTCTGAGAGCAATCTGTTGAGTTGGCACAGAGCAACTGAAAAATAATACTAAAGAATCATGGGGGAAGAAACTCACACTGCAAAAGGAGAGCGTCTATGGGAATAGATAGGCTGGGGTGAGGGACAAGGCATCCAAAAAGACAGACAACCAAACCACAAGCTGATTTTCCCATGCACAGCCTTTACCCTTGACAGTCAAGGTAGCCTTGGTCTTCTCTCCACACACACAGATGTAGTCTCCAGCATCATCCATGTTCAGTCTGTGGATCACCAGCTCACACACAGCCCCAACCTGCCTTGGGCTGTATCTGTCACTGGCTTGAAGCTTCTCTGTCCCCTTCCTCCACTCCACAGGGGCTGCCTTGCTCAGCTCACAGTGAAGGGTGACCATGGACCCTTCAGTAGCCTCAGTCTTCTGTAGAACTTTTGTGAACTTGGCAGGCAGGGCTGAGAAAGGGTCAGACACATATAGAGAACATGAGACTCACTGGAAAGAAGAGGGTGGCCACACGTGGACTCAATGAAAGTGAAAACAGAAAGATGGAGGAATAGAAAATGGGAATGAATGATGGATGAAGCCTTCTCTTAGTCTAGCAGGTTGAGGAGTCATAGAGGATGATAGAACCAAAAGAGAGAGGAGATGTAGAAATGAGAGATCATACATGAGCTGATCTCAGGATAAGGCAATGCTAGACAGATAACCAAACAATGAGGTGATTTTCCCACACAAGGTCTTTACCCTTGACAGTCAAGGTGGCCTTGGTCTTCTCCTCTCCACACACACAGGTGTAGTCTCCAGCATCATCCATGTCCAGTCTGTGGATCACCAGCTCACACACAGCCCCATCCTGCCTTGGGCTGTATCTGTCACTGTCTTGAAGCTTCTCTGTCCCCTTCCTCCACTCCACAGGGGCTGACTTGCTCAATTCACACCTCAAGGTGGCTTTATCTCCTTCTCTGGCTTCCACAGCCCCCAGAAGGTGTGTGAACTTGGCAGGCAGGGCTGAGAAATGGGTACACATATATGGAAAGCATGAGATTTCTCAGAGGGCAATAAGGAAGTAAGCAGAGACAAACAAAGGGGAAGATGGAAAGGTAAAGATGATGGGTACTAGGCTCAGCATTCTGGGAATGGGACGTAGATATTTAGATATTTCCTTCTGAGTGCAGTCAGTTGGGTTGTATTTAAAAAAAAAATCTAAAAACACGGCTAGAAAAACATGAGAAACACACACACAGTCAGAGGAAGGGAGACCATAGCAATGGAAGGTATGAGGTCAATGATTAGGCAGCAAAAGGACAGATAACCAAACCACAGGCTCATTTTCTCAGACATGGTCTTTACCCTTGACAGTCAAGGTGGCCTTGGTCTTCTCCTCTCCACACACACAGGTGTAGTCTCCAGCATCATCCATGTCCAATCTGTGGATTACCAGCTTACAAACAGCTCCATCCTGCTTTGGGCTATATCTGTCACTGGCTTGAAGCTTCTCTGGCCCTTTCCTCCACTCCACAGGGGCTGCCTTGCTCAGCTCACAGTGCAGGGTGACCATGGACCCTTCAGTAGCCTCGGTCTTCTCTAGAACTTTTGTGAACTTAGCAGGCAGAGCTGAGAAAGGTTCAGACATACATAGAAAACATGAAACTGCCTGTAGGTCAGAGGGTAGCTAGACATAGATTCAAAGGAGGGGAAAATAGAAAGACAGAGAGAGTAGGAAATGAGAATGAGTGATGGATAGAGCCTTCTCTTAGCCTAGCAGGCTAAGGAGTCATTAGAGGAGCTATGAGACAGGATAAAAAAGGGAGAAAACACCAAAAGGAGACATCACAAATGGCTTCAACTTAGAACAAAGCAATGCTGGACAGACAATCAAACAATGAGATGATTTTCCCACACATGGTCTTTACCCTTAACAGTCAAGGTAGCCTTGGTCTTCTCCTCTCCACACACACAGATGTAGTCTCCAGCATCATCCATGTTCAGTCTGTGGATCACCAGCTCACACACAGCCCCAACCTGCCTTGGGCTGTATCTGTCACTGGCTTGAAGCTTCTCTGTCCCCTTCCTCCACTCCACAGGGGCTGCCTTGCTCAGCTCACAGTGAAGGGTGACCATGGACCCTTCAGTAGCCTCAGTCTTCTGTAGAACTTTTGTGAACTTGGCAGGCAGGGCTGAGAAAGGGTCAGACACATATAGAGAACATGAGACTCACTGGAAAGAAGAGGGTGGCCACACGTGGACTCAATGAAAGTGAAAACAGAAAGATGGAGGAATAGAAAATGGGAATGAATGATGGATGAAGCCTTCTCTTAGTCTAGCAGGTTGAGGAGTCATAGGGGATGATAGAACCAAAAAAGAGAGGAGATGTAGAAATGAGAGATCATACATGAGCTGATCTCAGGATAAGGCAATGCTAGACAGATAACCAAACAATGAGGTGATTTTCCCACACAAGGTCTTTACCCTTGACAGTCAAGGTGGCCTTGGTCTTCTCCTCTCCACACACACAGGTGTAGTCTCCAGCATCATCCATGTCCAGTCTGTGGATCACCAGCTCACACACAGCCCCATCCTGCCTTGGGCTGTATCTGTCACTGTCTTGAAGCTTCTCTGTCCCCTTCCTCCACTCCACAGGGGCTGACTTGCTCAATTCACACCTCAAGGTGGCTTTATCTCCTTCTCTGGCTTCCACAGCCCCCAGAAGGTGTGTGAACTTGGCAGGCAGGGCTGAGAAATGGGTACACATATATGGAAAGCATGAGATTTCTCAGAGGGCAATAAGGAAGTAAGCAGAGACAAACAAAGGGGAAGATGGAAAGGTAAAGATGATGGGTACTAGGCTCAGCATTCTGGGAATGGGACGTAGATATTTAGATATTTCCTTCTGAGTGCAGTCAGTTGGGCTGTATTTAAAAAAAAAATCTAAAAACACGGCTAGAAAAACATGAGAAACACACACACAGTCAGAGGAAGGGAGACCATAGCAATGGAAGGTATGAGGTCAATGATGAGGCAGCAAAAGGACAGATAACCAAACCACAGGCTCATTTTCTCAGACATGGTCTTTACCCTTGACAGTCAAGGTGGCCTTGGTCTTCTCCTCTCCACACACACAGGTGTAGACTCCAGCATCATCCATGTCCAGTCTGTGGATCACCAGCTCACACACAGCCCCATCCTGCCTTGGACTGTATCTATCACTGGCTTGAAGCTTCTCTGGCCCCTTCTTCCACTCCACAGGGGCTGCTTTGCTCAGCTCACAGTGCAGGGTGACCATGGACCCTTCTGTGGCCTCTATGATCTTTAGGTCTTTTGTGAACTGAGCTGGCACAGCTTAGGAAGGAAAAATGGAAAGGATCTGCCTCAGAGCTGCCCATTAAGGGGAATCCAGTGATTTTTCTTCATTTGTCTTAGACCCCCTTTAGCACAGAAATGGCCTGTTTGTGGTGGTGGTAGGAAAGGGCAGCCCTCAATGGGAATGAAGCCAGGAATCTTTATATACATTTGACTTATGGCACCAGACAATGCACTTAAGGACGTAATAAGTCAAAGGACATGAGAGAGGGAGAAAAGGGAAGAAAAGCAGAATTCCTATATTCAAGAAACTATAATCAGCACCCCTACTGTCTTCTTCTCCACACATACAGGCAATCTCCAGAGTCACCAATACCCAGCCCATGAATCACCAGCTTAGCCATAGCATCAAAGAATCAGTGCTGAATAGGACTTCAGTAGTCCAACCCATCCCTGTGTCCCTGCATAGTTCTCTCTGCCTACTAGATCCTTGAGAAAGTGATTATCAAGACTTTTCTGGAATATTTCAACAATCAATGAGAATTCTTGACTGTGAGCCAGCACATTCCACTTGGACACAACTCTAACCATTAGGAAGTTGTTCCATTATTAATAATAGTAACAACCAATAATAATAGCATTTACAATGTACTTTAAGGGTTGCAAAGTGCTTTATATGTAGCTCATTTCGTATGAAAGATACATAATAGCTAATATCTATATAGGAATTTAAAGTTGCAAAGCACTGTCTCATTAGTCTTCACAACAACCCTCTGAAGTAGATGATCTATTATCCTCATTTTATAGATGAGGACACTGAGGGTGAAACAGGCTAAGGGACTTGCCCAGAGTCACACAACTAGTAAAGGTTTGAGGCACTCAAGTCCTCCTGACCCTTACTCGAATTCATCCACTGTACCACCTGGCTCTCTCTGCATTATGTAATAAAGCCCTTCCGCTTTCCCTACCACTGATTTGAGTGCCTCCCTCTGTGATCAGTCAGAGCAAGTTTAAGCTTTCGGTCACGTCACATCTCCAAATACTCGAAATCTCCTATCGTGTTTCCCCTGCTCCTCCTAAGCTTCTCTTTACCAAGATAAACCATCCTTAGATCTTTTTCAGCTGTACATCCTCCTCTCCAGTCCCGTCACTCTTTGTTATGGATGTTCTCCACTTGGTCAGTGGATTTTCTTGAAGGTTTCACTGAGCACCAAATATTCTACTCCAGATGTGACAAGAGAAGAACCATCACATCCCTTGTTCTAGACTCTAGGCTCCTTTTGGGGCCTCCGAAGACTGAAGCATCTTCTCTGCCTGCCTCCACTCATGCTGACCCCATAATCAATTAATACTTTTTAGGGTTTTTTTTCCATATCAGATACAGTATGTCCCTATCATTGGTTTTCTGTAATTTTGCAATTAGCTTTTTGAACCAAAGTGGGAGACTTTCCAGCCCATTGACAATTATTTGGATTCTGACTCTGTCACCTAACATATTAGCGATCTCTTCTAGCTTCATGTCGTCTGCAAATCCGGTTCGCACGACCATCCCAGTCATTGGCAAAAATGGGAAACAACACAAGGACAAGGATCATTTACATCACAGAACTTTCTACAAGTTGACTTCTGTATTATTAATTATTCTGTGGCCTCCACCATTCAATTAGGTCCAAATGCATCACTTGGCCTACAACTCTCCTCATCTTGGCTCAGGTGCTATCACTTGCCCTGAGTAGCTACAGAATCTTCCTCCATTGTATGGGATCGACTTTGCTCAGTTTACAGTGCAGTGTGGTGGCGGCCACTTCTGGGGCCTCCATATGGTGTGGTACTCCCATAAATCTATATAGCGGGGTAAAAGAACAGTTGGGCAGATATGGAGTACATGAGATGCTCTGGACCATGGAAGGTAGTTAGACACAAACATAAAGAAGGGAAAGTTAGAAAGACAGAGAAGATTGAGATGAGAAAAAGACACAAGTGGAACTGAGGAAACACACAGAAACTAGAACAGGCAAAGAAGAAAGAAAAAAGCAGCACAGTAGGCAGGGGGTGGGTGACAAGACAATAAGGAATAGAAAACTTAATTAGCCACCGATTTCCCGCATGTTATCTTTACCCCTGACGTTCAGGTTGGCTGTGGTCCTCGCCTCTCCACACACACAGGTGTAGTCTCCAGCATCATCCATGTCCAGTCTGTGGATCACCAGCTCACACACAGCCCCATCCTGCCTTGGGCTGTATCTGTCATTGGCTGGGAGTCTCTCCTGTCCCTTCCTCCACTCCACAGGGGCTGGCTTGCTCAGCTCACAGTGTAGTGTGGCCGTGCCTCCTTCAGCTGCTTCCATACTTCCCAGACCTTGGATGAACCGAGTGGGCAGGACTGAAGAGAGAAAGATGGACAGAACCCACCTCAGAGCTGCCCCGCCAGGGAGACAGACTTTCTCAGCATTAGCTGGACTGACCTGCAGGGGAGCAGTAGACCAAACAGCTGGATCCATGATACCACAAGGGAGCAAGAGAGCAGATGGAAATGAATGGAACATGCTCACGCACACCACTAATCACTGAAGGTACACAAAGGCATGCACCATGGAGAGAGATGAGAAATCAGGGATAGGAGAGGGGACCTGACCACAAGTGACAGCCGTGGGGTTATCAGAGGCAGGATAGAGTCAGATAAAACAGGTAAGGGGCAGCAAGCGGGAAGTGGACTGAGGTACCATACTCTGGATGAACTTCACAAAATCACCATCATCCTCTCTCTTTCTCACACATATGTCAGTTTCCAGGGTCAACCATGTCTACCCTATGGATCACCCACTCACAGAGTACCTTCCACTATCATAGACTCTTAGAGCTGGAAGGGATTTCCAAGGGCATCTATTCCATCTCTGGATCCTTTATGATATCCCTGATAAATAGGGATCCAGTATCTTTTTTCCCACTCTTTTTGGGAGGTAATTGCGGTCAAGGGACTTGCCCAGGGTCACACAGCTAGTAAGTGTCTGAGGCTGGATTTGAATTCAGATCCTCCTGACTCCAGAACCAGTGCTTTATCCACTGTACCACCTAGCTGCCCTGATCCAGTGTTTTCTTGATGACTCTTATTGATGGAGAGTCCACTTCCCAAGGCAGCCCACTGCAATTTTGCATAGCTCTGACATGCTCCTTAACTAATTGAAAGCAGAGACCATTTCCTCCTTAATCCTTAAGTATAAGTGATTCTTCTGTGTATGACATGGCCTCTAGTCCTCTTCTCATCCTGATCATCCTACTGATGCTCCTGTTTGTCACTGTCCTTTCCAACAGTAGTGCTCAGAATTGAACACAATATACCCTATAGGGTCTGAAAAGAATCACAAATGGCAGGGGTCTGCTGCAGCCATCTTCACCCTCTTTTGAATTCTCTGCTTCTATTAATGCAGTCTAAAATCACATGAGCTTTTTTACATCATGGGTCACACTTCTGATTTTATTAAACTTGCTGTCCACTGATACCCTGAGAGTTGTGGTTGTTTTTGTATTTTAAATGAACTGTTTTTTCTCTTTGTTTCCTTCATCCTGTACTCCAGTATTTGAATTTTTGAATGCAACTGTAGGACTTTACATATGTCTCCATTCGATTTCATCTTATTAGACCCGGATATCATGCTTGCTTTTAAAAAACTACATGTATCTTAACTTAATCTTCTACTGTGTCATTTTTCCCTCCTGGCTTCATTTGATCTGCACATATGATAGGCAAATCATTTCTGCTTCATTCAAGTCATCAAGAGAAAATGATGAACCACACAGGGTCAAGGACAGATCTCTGGGGTACGCCACTATAGACCTCTCAAGGCTCCATTAAGTCACTGGTTGTTGGATGCAGCTCTTCAAACGGCAGAGTCTACCTGACTATCCTATCATTTGGCCCCTATCCCTTGGCACTTTTCAAGTTGTAGCTGTGGTTGGCTTCTGCAGACCCTTCCTTCACTCCTCCTTACAGGGGCTGACTCAGTCAGTTCATAGGACTGGGTGGCCCATTTTGTGATTTCTGCAATTTCCCATCCATTGGACAGGCAGTTCTGAGAAACAAACAGACATAGAGAACATGAAACTCTTGGGAAGGTGACAGATGGCTGGACATGAAGGAAGTTGGAGGAAGTGAGCTGAGAATCAGTCTTAGGTCATCATGGGAAGGGAGTCACAGATCAACAGGGAGATAGGGAAGGAGGACACTGAGAAGGAGACAGCACAGAGAGAGGCCATGGTAAGCAAAGGGTAAGCTGAGAAGGTAACACAGGATAGAAAACCAATTCATGTGTCATTTTCCCCACAAATGATCTTTACCCTTCACAGTCAAAGTCGCCGTGGTCTTCTCCTCCCCGCACACACACGTGTAGTCTCCTGCATCATTGACATTAATGTTGAAGATCACCAGCTCACACACAGCCCCATCCTGCTGTAGGATGTATCTGTCACTGGCTCGGAGCATCTTTGACGCCTTCCTCCACTCCACTGGGGCTACCTTGCTTAGCCTACAATGCATAGTGGATGAGGTCCCTTCTGTGGCTTCCATGTTCTGCAGTCCTTCAATGAACCTGGCAGGTAGGGCTGGGAAAAGGAAGATGAAGAGAGATTGCCCTCAGACCAGCCAATCCTGGGGAATTCAAGACTCCATAGCTTTGATTCTCTGGTCACCTGGATGAGAACACACCCATCAAGGAGAACCAGAGGGAGGCCAGAGAGGGAAAGAAAACCAGGAAAATAGACACCTTCTTTAACTCACAGCACCACATACTGAATTCTAGAGTGCTAAGCAAAGGAAGGTGAAGCTTCTTACACAAACAGGGAAAGCCAAGCAGAGCCACAGCTTTCTGGTTAATGGTGGGGAAGAGAAAAACAGATAAAGAAGAATTAGGAGACAATGGAGAAGAGTGGGAAATCCCATGTTCATGTACCCATCACAACCAGGGTCACCATGGTCCTTTCCTTATAACATATATATATATATATATATATATATATATAAAATCTGTCATCCATGAAGCTCACATACAACTCCCATCTTGATTCAGATTCTGTGTGTCATGGGCTTTAAGTTTCTCTATCCCTTCTTCCATGCCATGGGAACACCTCAGCCAGTACACTCACAGAACAAGGGGACCCTGGGCCTTTCTGTGGCTGCCATGCTCCACAGACACTCCCTGAACTTGACAATGAGGGTCAGATAGACATAAAACACTAAAACCGCTGGGAGACAGTTTGATATAGGAATCAAAGGAAAACCACAAAGCCAGAGGATGGGAACTGAGTTGTGGACACAACAGTCTGGGAATGGGTACAGATCATTTCCTCTGCTATAGCAGTCCGCATTAGCATCACAGGGAAGCTTGGAAGACAGTCAGGAGACAGCCCAGAATGACACAAATGGAAACAGCTAGATGAGACAGGTGCAGATGGGGTGGACTGAGTGACAAGGTGATCCTTAGCAGAAAACCAACTCCATGGCCATTTCCCCACACTCATTGTCTTTACCCTTCACTGTCAAGGTCGCCTTGGTCATTGCTTCTCCACTCACACAGGTGTAGTCTCCTGAATCATCCACATCCAGCTTATGGATGACCAGCTCACACACAGCCCCATCCTGTCTCAGGCTGTATCTGTCACTGGCTCGGAGCCTCTTTAGACCCTTTTTCCACTCCACGGGAGCCACCTTACTCAACTCACACCTCAACATGGCCATGGTTCCTTCTGTGGCTTCTGTGCTTTTCAGTCCTTCCAAGAACTGGGCAGGCAGGGCTGAGAAATGATCAGACAGACACAGAGAACATAAGATGCTTGGGGGAAGGGTGTCAGGTGGCTGGACAGGGGATGCAGTAAAGGAGAAACACAGAATGTTGCAACAGATGGGGCTTGAGAATGAGTTACAAACAAGACCTTCTCATCGGTCAACCTGAAGAACACTCACTAAGCACGTGAGAGAGGGGCCAGGTGGAGACAATACAGGAAACAGATAAGCAACCCGTAGACACACACATGGGATGGAATGGAAAGTTGAAGTCATGAATAGAATGATCCAGGTGACAGTTACACTGAGTAGAAAAACAAACTACAGGTTTATTTTCCAACACGTGGTTTTTACCCTTCACGGTCAGGCTTGCTGTGGTCTTCTCCTCTCCACATATACAGGTGTAGTCTCCAGTGTCATCCACATCAAGGTTATGAATCACCAGCTCACACACAGCCCCATCCTGTCTCAGGCTGTATCTGTCACTAGCTCGGAGCCTCTTCAGACCTTTCTTCCACTCCACAGGAGCTGCCTTGCTCAACTCACACTGCAATGTGGCTGTGGCTCCTTCTGTGGACTCTGTACTTTGCAGTTCAACTATGAACCTTACAGGGAGCTCTGAGGGAAGGAAAATGGAGAGGGACATACTCAGAGCACCATACTAATACTAACTCCTTGGCCAGTTATTCAGGTGGGAACAGAGACCACCTAGCTTGGACCCTGATATCAGCAAGAGGTCAAAAGATGGATTGAGAATGAAGAAATAAATTCTAATAAGCACTTAATAAGTTACTCCTATGTTCAATTTGTAACACATCTGTGACTTTGCCAGGACCTATTCAGGAGGTGTTTCAACCTCTGACCAGCCAGGCCAGCCCATCTACCTATCCATCCCCTTCTATAAATACATATAATCATTCTTCGCATGGTTGCCACTTTTTCCTTCTTGTTTTTCTTCCTTCTCTGTCTTCTTTCTTTCTTTTTTCTTTTTCTTTCTTTTCCCCTCTCTTCCTTTTCCTTATTTTGAGAGACAAATTATTTAAATGAAATTGTTTTTACAAACAAATATAAAGACAGTTTAAAATAGGTTCATAATACACCTTTCAAAAGATGTGTGGGTGATACCCATTAATAATATAGATATAAATGGAACAAAGATTTACCTTAAATTTCATAATCACTACACAAATCACAATTTTTTATTGTAAATTAGAAAATCATCAACAAAATTGAACATCTCCATACACAAAGAAAACAAAAAAGAATACTATAATAAAATCATTAATCTTATTTTTCTCACATGTATTCAATTTAACATGAGACTCCCAATACTGTCCTCAGTGTCTGTGTCCCCTGTGTCCCCTATTCTTTTCTGTATATTTTTAAATGTTTATTGATTATTTTTTTATCCCTTTCTTTATTATCACTTCCTCCCCACAATTCCTCCAACTCCCCACTGCCTCCCCAATAGAAGTCCTCTCTTAAAGAGTCAAACAAAATTAATTTGTGTCATATTGACCTGAAAATGTATGTCTCATTCTGCACCTCAGTCCATCATGCCATCACGTTTCTTCCAAGAGATGGAAGCCATGTTTCATCATCAGTCTTCAGAGATAGTCATTGGTTATTGTACTAATAATGAGTTCTTAAGTTTTTCAAAATTATTTTCCTTTCAATGTTGTCATCACTGTATAAACAGTTGTACTGATTCTGTTCACTTCATTGCACAGCAGTTAAACATGTTTATCTGGTTTCTCTTCATCGGTCCCTTTTGTAATTTCTTACAGCACAATAATATTACATTATATTAATACAACATATTTTGGCCATTGATAGGTATCCACTTTGCTCCTAATGCTTTGCTATAATTTCTTTTAAAAGTATTGCAATAAATAATTGCAATAAATTTTGGAGAAATGGATCTTTTCTCATCTTAGGTCTTTTTGGGGAAAAATGCCTACTATTGGCATCTCTGGGTCAAGGATAGGAATAATTCAGTGACTTTTGGGGTATATTACTAATCCACAGCTCCCCAAATAGTTCATAGGTGCCTATCCTCCAACAGCCCCACCAACAACTTGCCTGTCTGATGAATATGAGGTGGAAACTCAGAGTCGATTTAATTAGTATTTCTTTTGTTATGATTGATATGAAGCATTTTTATATAGTTGCTAATAGTTTAAGATTTCTTCTCTTGAGAACTTCCTGTTCATATCTTTGGACCATTTATCTATTGAAGAAAGTCATTGTTTTAAAAAAATTGTTGACATATTTTGTTTCTATACCACAGATGTTTTTAGATATATCTTTCCTCACCTTTTATTGAAACTTGTAAACAAGTAAAACAGTTAAGCAAAGCTAACTGATACTGTGACCATGTCTGAAAGTGCATTTAACATGCTGCATATGAGTTCCCTCACTTCCCCACTAAGACAAAGTAGATATATTTTATTATCTGTTTTCCCAAGACTGGACATTATAATTATTCAGAAATCAACTTCATTTTAGTATTCTTTTCATTCATGTTATTGTGGTCATTGGGTATATTGTTCATCAATTTATATAAACGTTCCCATGTTTCTCTGAATTTTTCATATTTGTAATTTCTTACAGTACAATAATATTCCATTATATCATACATCCCAATTTGCTAATCACTGGCTACATACTTTATTTAGGGTTATGTGTTTTGGGTTTTTTTTTTGCTACCATAAAAAGTACTATTATTGAACTTTTGTCATGTATTTTCTTTCTATTTTTGACTTTCTTGGGAGAGACACCTAGGAGTGGGTCAAAAAGTGACTTCTCACTTTTTAAACAACTCTAAATCACTTTCTTGCATAATTTTGAATTGTTTCTAGGTCAGATGAACCACTTAAAAGCTTTACCAACAGTACATTAGTGTTTCCACAGTTCGTCCAACATTGACCATTTCTATCTTTTGTCATTGGTATGTGATGAAACATCCAAGTTGTCATAGTTTACATTTTTTCTTATGATTAGTGATGAAGCAAACTTTCATGTGGTTGTTGATAATTTGCAATTCTTCTTTTGAAAAGTAGTTATAAATGACCCTTGGTCTTATATATTTGTATGAATCCCCTACACATCTTGGGCATCAGACTTTTATTAGAGATAGCTAAGGTAAAAATTTATTTTCCACTGATCTTTTTCTCTCCTTGTTCTAAGTTCATTGATTCCATTTGCCATCCTTTGATCTTCTAGACAAAAGGAAACACAGGACTTCGTGAAGTCTTAATGTCCAAGAACATGAAGAAAATGCCCAGTTTACTGGGACTTACACAAAATTCAGGAGAAGCACTACTCCTGCCATCTAGAAGTTAATTCCAATCAAGAGAAATCAGTAGACAGCTTTTTATAATAAGCTCAAATTTTATACTTAGAAAGAAAAAGAATACTTTTCAAACTATCTAAATAAGGCCTAAATTCTTCTCTGACTTCCAGTCTTGTGTCCCCCCATGCCACATGTCCCACTAACTCTTTAAATTCAGCATATCCCAAACTTGAACTCACGATCTCCACCCCTCCTAAATCTACCCCTTCTCCTAACTTATTCTGTTTTGTGTACATCATCCCCATCTTCCCAATCATTGATGTTGAAGATTTTATGGTCATCACAGACTCTTCCCTTCCTCTCATCCTTCTAATACCCTTATCAGTGATACCCTTGATGCATGTATAGACTAATAAAAATATTACATCCAGATGGGAAAATAGTAGGCATACAGGTTGATAGTTGATTTTTCTCTCAATAAGCTTTTTTTCTTTCCTTCCTTTCTTCCTTCCTTCCTTCCTTTCTGCTATTAATTGAATCTGAAACTTTTTCCATGACTTCAGTGCCTTACCCTTCTTCAGTTACCTTGTGAAATAATACCTCAATGGTCTCCCAGTTGTGTTGCTGCCAGCGTACTTCACTTCCATGTGCACTTGGTCTGATCCAGCAGTACATGGTATAGTAGGAAGATCACTACCTCTGCACTTAGAGTTCCTGAGTCCAAATTTCATCTCCGCCATTTGACTCTCTGCATGATTTTGGACAAGTCACTTAGTCCCAATTTCCTCAACTATAAAGCAAGGCAGTCAGACTGAATGATCTCTCAGGTGACCACAGATCTCTGCAGTGATCTGTGCTCCATGAAATTTTCCTCGTCTTTGTTCCCTTTTTAGCATTATTTTTTTTTTCCCTGTATGTGCACAATCTCAGGATGGTGACCCTAGAGTCTAAGTATGGAGGCTCCACTTGTGTCCTCAGCAGCTGTTTTTCATTAGCCAGTGCCTAATTTCAACGGATGTGACCCTTTTTACAATGTAAGGGGCCACTGGTATAATTTCGATCTGTAGAGATGAGGCTAAGTGGTAATTAAGCTATTATTTCTATTACTTCATTCTTTTCATCTTTTCATGCAGTGGAACTGGACAGAAATAGTCAGGGGACAAGTCACTGCCCTGCTATAATTCCTTCCTGTTTGTACTTGTCAAATTATTGCACCGGTGGATAAAACGATAAGATTTTCATGGTTTAGTAAAAAGCATTTGGATTCAGGCTCATCTTCCAGACAATTCTAGTAGTGACCAGATGATGGGAACGATGTTGTATGTCTTCTTATTTCTACACAGTGCTGATCAATTCTGCTAGTATCCTTATATTTTGAAAACTTTTCTAATCATGTTGTTTGGAAGTTATGAATGTTTTGACAACAGCATCGATTAAAAACACTGTTCTGAGATATGTGTGGATTAACTTTACATCTGAATAGTTATGGCAATAGTCTTAGCTGTGATGATATTCTGAATCGGATAATTTTCTGGAGTACAGTTTATCTATGCATTTTTAAAGGATATTGAGGGATTTGTAGTTGTAGTATGAGAATTTGTCATTCGTTAGTTTATGAAAAGTAACAACGTTATGGGGTATAATTCTTTATATCATTATCATTGATCGTCCACCAAGATTTTAAATGCAGTCTCCATTTCAGGAGTCTCCTTTCCAAAGCAGAAGGAACATTTGCATTAGGTATGGTTTATTGAAGTCTTTTTCACTTGTTTGTTAAGGGTTTCCTTTCAATCACAGCTACTTGTAACCTCATACGTTTACATGCCAAAAATTCAGTAGGTTTTTTTCTCATTACAACTTTTACAAAAGTCTTCAGTCCAATGTGAAGACTGATATCAGTAGTTTCTTTCAAGGTTATTCTCAGGGGAATTATTAGTACTCAATTGGAGCATACTTCCTATGTTGAGAGAGTTACCACTTTGACTGCCTATCATCCTTGAGATTTGTTTCTTTTTGGTTTTTACAAGAATGAGTCATCACAGGTTTCTTTACAAGTAACAAGTACCTACATCTCAGGTCATCGAATGTGTAACAAGGCCCTGTTGTCTCTCCTTCCCAATCAATAATGGGTAGGGAAAGACTGTCCATGAGCTTACACATGTGTGACCTGACCTATTAGCACTCTTAAATTTACAAGAACATTTAAAACATAAGCCTTTACTCATAAGAAGGAGCATTAGAAACACAACTTTTCCTCCATATAAACAAGAACAACTCAATCTCAAATAACAAAGACTTTTCCTGAAACCGTAGCATGAACGCTGGTATTAGTCTGAAAAAGGCTGGCAGAGGCTCAAGAACTTTACAGAAGGAACATGCCCTTTTATCTAGAAGTGTCTGCAGTAGCGTTGGGAATTTTAACATTCCTTGCATTCACCATGAATGGATGGATGGGTGGATGAACGGATGGGTGTATGGATAAATAAGAAAGCATTTATTTTAGTACTTTTATGATGTACCAAACACTGAGCCAAGTGCATACAAATAGAAAACAGTAGCTGATTATCTAAGACCCAGTCAAACAAAACTAATATCCTTCAAAAAAAAACCCGTGTGAAATCCAAATGAATTGTGTGTTGAATTTTACTTTCATCTTTTAGTTGTGTGGAAATTTGCCATATAATTAAACATTTAGAGAATATTTTCTGCTAAACATTGAGGATCAGGCTGGAGCATTTACTTTCCAGGGTTGTTATGGGGATCACATGAGATTTTGTGTATATATATACATATATATGTATATATATACATATATATAATATAAACATATAATGCTTTTGCAAACCTTAAAGCACTAAGAAAATATTAACTATTATTAGTATCTCTTCAACCTTCAGAGTTAATCTTATGAATTCATGATACTTTGATGGCGAAAAGAGCTTGTTATAAAAATCTCTGAAGACCTTTTACATTTTTTTCTGTTTACTGTCCTTCGAATGTCATCCTTAAATATGCTTAAGATAATTTCATTTGGTTAGATCTTTTGTGGAACTTTGTTTAAGCTGATTTTACCTTCTTTTGCTTCTCTCTGTTTTATGAAATAATAATGCTCATAATTTTCTGCCACCCTTCTCTGTAAGATTTTACAAAGGAGATGATGTTCTAAACTGAGATTGCCCTTGGCTATCACACATATCTTCTTGGCAAATAAGTCAAGTATTTGCTAAGTAATGTGCTTGTTTTCTTACTGTTTTTTTTAAGTCCAATTTTATTTCTTCTATGAAGAAAAATATATTTTCCTTCCCTCCCACTTCTCTACTCTCCTTTGGAAAAAAAGGAAAAGAAAACCATTGCAACAAATATGCATATTCAAGTAAGACAAATTCCTACATGGGCCATGTTCAAAAAATATTTATTTGCGTACCTTGAATCCAACAGGTATTTGATGCTACTAACTAATTTGAATGCTACTAACATTCTTTTTTTTTTTTAAAGCTTTTTGGGTCTCCTCATTGAGACAAGTGATTTACATCAGTTAGACTTTTGTATGCAATATTGTTAAATGAATTTATGTCTTCCTTATTATCTTATCCCAATTTTCTGTAGCTCCTGTCTTGTTCTGGAGATGAAAGACCTAAGCAGATGCTATCCCACAGTTCATGAGCTGGACTTGGAAGAAACACATGTCATATTTTATTATGAATCATTTATTTAAATAGGTCAGATTGATTTCATTGCATGCCTTGTTTTTTTTTTTTAGTCTTTTCATTCTTTCTTCTAGAGTCATCCTAATTTTCTACCTTTGCTCTAACAAGTTGGTGGTCTGAGTGTACAGACAGCTGATTCAAAAATGACTTCCACATCAGTACTGAGTTGCTTTCTATCTGTTAAAATATAATCATTTTCATTCTTATAATGTTATTCACACATTTAGTTAAAATATAGCTAAGTTAAAGTTTACAGACAACCTAAAAATTGTGTGAGTATTAATATACTCTCCTCCTTCCATCAACACAGCAGAAGCAGAGGTGGGGACAGGCATAGGACTGAGGATCTACTTGTGTTTTTCTTTGTTTCTTGAGTTGTTATGGCTAAAGAATTCAACACCCAAGTGGTCAGTCTACCAGTGATGAGCCAATTCATAAGCTGGTCTTCAGAAAGGAGACTCAGTCTATGGCCAAAACTCCAAGCCATTCCAGCAAAAAATATTAGCCAGAGGTTATGCTCTGTGGATATAGTCTTCTAGAACCCAGGGTAATCTCCTGCTATTGTCATTCTAGTGAGTGTAAGGTTGTCTTCATTTGCATTTCTCTGATTATTATTAGAGGATCAAAAACTCTTTGTAGTTTGTCCTTTGTAAATTGTCTGATCGCATCCTTCACTCATCAGGTCATTGTTCCAATGGAAAGTGTATAACATCAGATTTATGAATCCATATCCATTCCTCATAGATTATGGATGCCTTTAGTTGCTATATCTGTTGCAAATATTTTCCCTCAGCCTGGTTCTTTTCTTTTAATTTTAGAGATACTGATTTGGTTGTCCAAAATAATTTTATCCTCATAAATCAGTCTGGTTGATTTTGTCTCCAATGGGTTCCTCTGTTATTTGGTTGATAAAATATTCTTTCTCTCCATAACTGAGACAATTATACTATTTCCTCTAGTATTTATGATGTAAAAACTAGAATTCTGATTCACTTAGGGTTTATTTTAGTGTATGGATCCAACAAAGTTGCAGTTTTATAAAATGTTTGCTATAAGTGTCACAAAGATTGTACACAAGTTCTCGGAGAAGTTAAAAGAGTCAACCTGTGGCAGGTGGGCTGCAGTGGGGCAGTCAGGGGCTTCATGATTTCCCTTTATTCTTCAAACACTTCCTTCTACTCTTCTACATCTAGGAGATACCTAATGTTTTTTTGTGGCATGGAACCACATGGTGTTCTGGAGGAAGTTTTCAGCCTCTTCTCAAACTAATATTTTTAAATATATAAAACAAAATAAATACAAGGGAAACCAATTATATTGAAATATAATTACCAACTTAAAAAATCCAACAGGCTCAGACCTCAGGTTAAGAACACCTGCTCTAGACCATTCCCCTGCTCTCAGACACCTCCACAAGATCACAGAATGGAGGAAAGATTAAGATCAGATGATTCCATACCTTGGGAGAAAATGAACACAGCTGGCTCGAATGATGGATGGAAAAATCAAAGAATGACATAATGTTCAGGATGGAAGGAACCCTAGAACATAGCACCTAGAACATCAGAGCTGTAAGGCATTGCAGAAAACAGAATATCAGAGACCTTAGAACTTAATAAATAGAATGTCAGGGCTTGAAGAGATTTTAGACATCATTTAATCCAACGCTTTCATTTTTACAAAGAAGAAAAGTGAGTCCTGGAAAGGAAAGTGACTTGCCCAAAGTCAAGATATAGAAGAGTTGAGATTATATCCCAGGCCTCCTCTGACTCCAAGTCCAGTTCTCTTTCTTTTATAGATGGCCACCACTCATTCCATAAACACTTACTGAATATCTATTACACTCAAGATATTTTCCCAGGCTTTACGGACTTAAGATCTATAAGGGATGAAGCCATTGCAATGATGAAAACATATTGTAGTGGTGGCTTTGGAGTCAGGAGTCCTAAGATTGAATCATACTACTACTATTTACTGCCTATAACTAAAAGCTATAGCTAAGCATTCTAACGCCTCGGGGAAATTCAGGTGAGTGGAATGAGGATTGATGTCTAAGGTGTGACATGGGTACATGGTTGAGGTAGGCTGCAGAAGGAGGTCATAAAGAGGTGGGGACATTTAGGACCTGTGAAGTCAAGGTCTTTAAGGGAAGCAGGGCTTGCTAGAGGGGAACAGGGATGAAAGAAGGGTAAGTAATAGAAGGGAGGACAGACTGGAAGAATGGGCAGGTGAGGTGCATGCTGTCCTGGAATGGGGGGTAGGGAGAGATGGGAGAAAATTTTGAATTCAAATTCTTGTGGAAGTTAATGTTGAGAACTGAAAAATAAATAAATTATATATTTTTTAAAAAGGAAGCAGGGCTTGGGATGGAGAAGATAACTGTGACACTAAACCTAAGTGAGAAGGAAGCAGTGACTTGGAGGTCCATCAATGACCGCAACAAGGACCTGGACAGGACAGAGTGAACGAGTGAGGACAGGTAGTTGATGAGGGATGATGGCACGAAAAAAGTCCCAAAGTAACTGTGCAGAGTGAGGACAATGTTACCTCCTCTTGATCCTAGGTGTCAGAAGATGTGAAAGAAGGAACACGGCCTTGAAAAGTGTTCCAGGAGATGTGGTATCTTCAGAAGGCTAGGTTTCAGTGAGCCCCAGAAGATAAAGGGAATGTGAATGGAAAAGATCTAGGATGAAGGGGAGTTTAACCACAGAGAAGCCTCTCAAGAGCACAGTGCAAAGGAAAGGCAAAGGAGGAAAGGGTTTGCGAGAACTAGGGATGAGTTTACTAGGGAGAAAAAACCTCCCTGGTTGAGAGTTGGATGGACTCAGCTCTAAATGTATGAGCTTATATTGATACCTGGAACAAAATTGTAGATGTCCTGTGTTATTTCCAGTGTGCACACTCTTTGGCCCTTCATTTTATCATTTCTAAAATGGAGATAATAATACTTGCATTTTCTACCTCTGAGAGCTGTTGTGAGGAAAAAACTATATAAATGAATAGAAGCTATTATTATTTATTATTATAAGAGGGGCTCATTTCTTTGGCAAAGAGGCAACCAAAAGAGAAGAAAGACAGATGAAGAAAGGAAATGTGTAATGGATACAGGCGGAAATGGGAGGATAGAGCAAGCAAAAGCTCTCCCCTGTTTGTCTCACTTTTCTGCCCAATTAAGCATTGTGGCATTGTAACTTCAAAAATGTTATTAGATGATATTGCTGGTGCTGCTAGAGCAGTATCACAGACAAGATCAAAGCTGCAGTGACAGAGGTACTAATGAAAGTAGAAAGGGAAGGTAAAGCCCTGCAAAGGGTTATTCTGTGAGACAAAAAAGCTCATTGAGAGCTCACCCAGAAATAAAGTGGGTCACCCAGACCTGATGTGGGATAGCCAGAGATGAAGTGGCTCACACACAGGAGAAAAGAGACACCCAGTGCTGAAATGGAAGAGGCAGGGAAAAGAGAAAGGGGACTGGATCATTGGACTTAGAACCCAAAGGCATTTTAGAGAGTCTAATCCAACTCCACTATACAGAAGAGATATTTGAGGCCTGGAGGGATTGAGCGATTTGCCCACAGTCAGGTAAGTATAAGTGCAATTCAAAACGAGGTCCCTTGACAAATATTATCTTCCATTTTAGAGGATTTAGAAGAAGTGGAATGATGCTGGAGGTCTTGGGAGTGGGTGATGGAGGGCAAAGTTCAGTTATGTGGGGAAAAGCAGTGATTCATAGAAAATGGAGTGTGCTCTGGGTATGGTAAGTTGAAGCTGGTAGACTTGGGTTAGAAGCTTGGGTACGGTAAGCGCTGTACACAGGTAAGGTTGTTATGGGGTATGAAGACAGAAGAGGGTACAGCCAGTACCTTACACTACATGCAAGGACTTCTTTCCTATGCTCCTGCCCCAACACTTCCACAAACAGCCCAAGGGAGCAATGGTTGATTGCAGCAGCAACACTTCTACTTGTCTCTCCCTTTAGACAGTAAGCCCCTTGAGAGTAAAAGGACTGTGTTTGCCTTTTCTTTGAGTGTGTTTAATAAATGTTGGTTGACTGAATGACATCCACAGAGCATTCAGGGTAAGCCATAAAATGGGAAGGGGACTGGTGTGTCTTGGATCAAGAAAGAGGGGAGTTAGAATAGGGGCAGTGGAGAAACCAATCGGAGCTAGAGAGCCTTGTAGCTGAAACATCTGCAGTGTTTTATCCTGGGTCTTTATCCCTTGGTCCTCTGAGCCAGTGGTAATTGTCAGGAAGTTCTTCCTTACATCAAACCAGAATGCCTTTCCGTAACTTTCCTGGATTGTCCCTTCTGCTCCTTGGGGACAATTTCTTCCATATGAAGTCATCTATTATCTCCTCAAGTCTTCTCTTCTCCAAGATGAATACCCCAAGTGCCCTAAACATTTTATAGTGGTTCATTATTTAGCAAGAAAGGGTACATGGGAGTTCTGTAAATAACCGTAACAATGCCAGAAGCCAGGACAGAGACTGGGTGGTCCCTTGACCTTGTCCATGAGAGTAAAGTGGCATGGTGCTAGAGACAATGGATTCCTACCTTGGCAGGACATGATGCAGCAGAGAAGGCCAGGGGCAGCAGCTGCTGGCTCTCCTTGGCAAGATGGAGGGTTCAGAAGCTCAGAACTCTCCTCTCCTGCCATTTTCTGGACTTGGGCTCACAACATAGCTCACAAGGGGAAGCAGTGAATTTTTCCAACGTGCATAGTTAGATATGTTGAATGAATGAATGAATGAATAAATGAATGAACAGGTTGTCTAAGTCAGATATCAATAATAAGCAAGAAGTTAACATGTGGCACAATGGACCTGGGCCAATATAATCGTTTCCTAATAGGTCTCTCAACAACCCATCTCTACTTTCTTCAGTGCAACCTGTATATTAGGGGTTTTTGACCCAACTTCCATGAACTTGTATGTTTAATATTTTGATGACTATTTCCTTTGTAATCCTACATAGTGTATATTATAAGTTTTAATGCATTATTCTGAAAGAGAGCCCCCTAGGCTTCACCAGACTGCCAGAGGGGATCATAATTTTTTTTTTAAAAAAAAGATGAAGAACACTTGCTATAAATGATGCTCCAAATAATCCTTCTAATATATTGCATCTTTGCTCAAGAACATTCTATGGTTCCCCATCGCCTGTAGATTAAAATAATACCTCCTGATCTTGGTATTCAAGCGTTGATCAGATGACCTTCTTCATGATTCTCAAGTAGAATGAAATAATAGCTTTTCCTTAATCTCTCACCACTATGTATTTGCAATAGGACTTCCTCCATGCTTGGATATACCCTCCTCATCTAAGGAGGCAGAGAAATATAGTAGAAAGACTCCTGACAAGAGAGTCTTCTCATAAGAGGAGGTTCCAAATTCCTCCTCTGATAGACGTATCTGATAGTTACCTATGACTGTGGTGTTGTTAAATCATTTTCAGTAATGTCTAGCACTGTGTGTCCCCATTTGGAATACACAGGGGTAGTTTTCCATTTCTTTGTCCAGCTCATTTTACAGATAAGGAAACTGAGGCAAACAGGGTTAAGTGACTTGCCCAGGGGCACAAGCCAATAAGTGTCTGAAGTCAAATTTGGACACAGGAAGATGAGTCTTGCTGATGCCAAACTCAGAGCTCTATCCATTGCACCACCTAGCTTCCCTGATACTACATGTGTAGATTTGAGCGAATCACCTAATCTGAGTCTCAGGTTCCACATCTGTAAAATGAAGGGATGGGAGATGATCCCTGAGCTTCCTTTAAGCCCTCAAACTTTGAATCTCATCTCTTTGAATCTTTGTCTTCCTTCAAAGACCAACTCAAATATTTGATCTCTTGAGAAACCTTCCTTGTTACCCCAGTTAGTGCTTTCTTCCTCAAATTACCTTGTGCCTACTTTTTGGCATATATATTACATCCCTGTGAGCTCCTGGAGTAAAGGGATTTTGGTCTTCATTTTTCCAGTGCCTTGCAAACACTAGGAACCCAATAAATGCATTGAATTGAATTTATTTTCCTGAAATTCTACCATTTTAACTTCACTCCTCATCCAGATTAAGGTCCTTCTTGAGAAAATTACATTGTCATAGGTACAATGAATCCTCCTCACCTCGGAGAGACTGAGTTATGTTTCTTTTCTCCAAGGTAAGGGAAGTTCCAGGGAAGATGGAGGGTCCCATGTGCTAGGGAAGCTATTCGAAAAGATCCTGGGAAGGAGAAAAGGGCACAGCAGGCAGAAAGGTGGAACTAACTATCCCTGCCCTGTGGTCTCCATGCCAAGGGTTGCACAGTCGTAGAAACTATCAGTCACAGAACCATGATTCAGAGAAGTCGGCCTCATCACTTGCTTCCTGGCTGGACAGAGAGCCCCCAAACTACCTCAAGCAGACAGTTGTCTCAAACCGTTCTAAAAGTTTTCATGGAAAGAGGCGCCATGTATTTCAGCAAGTGGCTGAAATTATCGGTGCTGCTGTTGTGTTGGCCTCATTGATGGAGAGGGAGGTTCAGACATGCCACCTTTAGAGCAGCTGCCCAGGATCTTCAGTCGAATCATGATTAAACTAAGAGAATGTCATTCATTTTTGAGTGGGTCCATAATGGCTTCAGCAGTGTTCTGCAGTTTTTAGGATTATTCAAAAAACCTGGAAAACTGTGTTCTTAGGTTTAGACAAAGCAGGCAGGAAAAAAATCCCTTTGTACATGCTCAAAGATGATGGACTGGGCCAACAAATCTCAACACTACATCCAACATCTGAAGAGTTGATCATTACAGGAATGAGTTCTTCTACCTTTGATCTTGGTGGACATGAGGAAGCAAATAAGTCTTGGAAAAAAAGCTACCAGCAATTAACGAGACTGTCTTTCTGGTGGACTGTGTAAGATCACTTCATGGAATCCAAAGTTGAACTCATTGCACTAATGATAGATGAAATGATATTCAGTATGCCAATCCAATGCAATCAGTTGGTCAACCAATTAGCATTTGTTAAACATCTACAATGCAGCAGGCACTGTACTAAGTGAGGAAAGATTCCAGAGATATTTGGATTCTATAGATAGACCACAGGAAAAGGAAATGGACCACTTAAGAAATATTCATGTGTAGAGGCAGAGATCTGGCAAAATTTACCACTGACTATCTCTGGGCATTGACTGGTATTTGGACAGTGTTTTGTTCCTTTGTTTAAAAAGACAAAAGAGAGGCTTCACAACTCCCCTAGGTCAGTTTTTCTAGTGATGAATTCCTTGGAGCATGAAGAGGTGCATGTTGACGTCTAGCTGAATTTCATCTTGCTATAACCTTGTTTCTTCTTACTTGGTTCTCAGTGGAAATGAAGAATAACTTGCTTGGGGCCTCCACATGTTGACTTTTTGCAATAACCCACATTATTACTGCGTCCTCCGCCAGCAACTACGGCCAAACATAATTCTGTTTCACTTGTGAACATCCCTTTAATTATTAATCATCTGTTTTATTGAATGAGTTGCCACCTAATATAACCGTCCGTCAGTGGTTCACACTGACAATCCAAGAATTGCTGGCTGGGAAGGGAGTCTTCCCCTGCAGCCATGTTCATAATATCCTCAGCTAGGAGTGGTTTCTCCCGCCTCAAATCTGTTGCGCTTTGCCTGGTCTTCTCCTTTGCACTTATCTCATTCCCTTGGGTACCAAGGGCATTTATGTAGATGTCCTTCTCCTCCTAAGATTCTGGGCTACTTGAAAACATGGTCTGGGTCACAGAGGTCTTTGTATCGGAACGCCAAGCATAGTACCCCACACAGAGCAAGCATGTAGAAAATGTCTGTAGGATTAAATTGAATTAACTGTCCTTCTATAGATTTTCATTTTCTTATACTTAGAAGGCATCTTAGGAATCACCTGAGCTAACCCAGTGATAATAATGATCTAATGATAACAGCTAAAACAGTAATATAATAATTAAAATTTGTACAGCACCTCAAGGTTTGCCAAGTGCTTTATATATGTGATTCTCATAACATCATATATATACAAATACATATATATACATATACATAATGTCATATATGTGTGTGTGTGTATATATATATATATATATATATAATATATATATATACATATCTGTTGTTTCTTTACATAGGTTACCTCATGTGATCCTCATAGCAGCTCTGTAAGACAGGACCAAGGCAGACAGAGGTTAAGTGACTTGGCTGGTCAGTGTCTGAGGCAGAATTTAAATTGAGGTCTTCCTGACTCTAAGAGACCTATTCACTGAATGGGCATTGCCTCACCCTAAATGAGTACCTGATTAGACCTTGTCCTAAAGGGTCCAAGGTCTCCCAGTGCATCCTGGGTTATCTCTAGTCATCCTGATAAATATCTGGTCACTGGATTCAGATGGCTCTGGAGGAGAAGTGAGGCTGGTGACCTGCACAGCCCTCCCTCACTCAAAACAAAGTCAAGTGCAAGTCATGTCATCATTTCTCTGATGGCATGGTCTTCTTTGGCAACGAATGAAGAACACAACAGGTCCATCATTCTATCCATTCTGCCTCAATGCAGGGACCCCTGTCCCCATTTTGGCATGTGACACATGGCTCAGGAGGCTCCCCATTCCCCCACAAGGCTTCTATGTGATCTTGGGTAAATTCTTTAACCTAATACTCCTCATCTGTAAAATAAGGATGTTAGATTAAATGATTTTGGAGGTCCCTTCCGTTTGAAAATGATGCTTCTATTCATATAGACCACTCCATAGTGGAACATTCTGTTAGAAAATCCTTCCTCCCAAAAATCTGCATTCAACCCTCCAGATCAACCTGGAACAAGTCTGCTCTTTTGCACATGACAGCCTTCCAGATACTGGAAGACATGGATCCAGGTCTACTGTACTCACTGAGCCTTCTGTCCAGTTCCTTGATTGGATTTTCATATGACATAATCTCCAGACCCCTCACTATCCCAGTGAACCTCCTTTAGACATGCTCTGGTTTGTCAACATCCCCTTTAAATATACTTTAGGAAGTTCTCTGACTGGAGCAGAGGACAGAAAGGTGACCAACTCCCATGATCTGGACATGAGACCTCTTTCGGTCACTCATACTTTTGGCTTATACTAAGCAAACAGTTGGTGAAAAATGTCAGCTCTTCCAATCTACACTGAGTGAAACAGAGGCTGCCTAGTCACCTAGCTCCTCATTCCACAAAGGAAAATTCCTCTCTGGACTGGCCAGGAGGTGGGCCCATAATAGCTAGTAACATTTATTTATTTAAATAGCGCTTTAAAGTTTGCAAAGCACTTTACCTGTGCAATCAATCACATTTGACTCTCACAACAACCCTGTGTCATTACCCTCATTTAATAGACAAGGAATCTGAAGGAGGTTCAATGACTTGCCTAGGGTCACACAGCTATACCTGAGACAGGATTTAAACCCAAGTCTTACTGACTCCAAGTCCTGCACTCTTATCTATCACAGCAGCAAGCTGCCTCATCAGAGCATCGTATACTATAACTGCTTATGTCTAAGTCACTCTTCTGGACTCATGACAGCAGGAATAAAACCTAATATAGACTTTGAATCTCCCTCAGGACCAAGCAGAGTATTCTGTATACAGTAGGTGTTTAATAAATGTTTGAAGAAGGAAGAGAGGGAGGAAGAAGTGAGGTGGGAGGAGAGAGAGAGAGGAGAGAGGAGGGAGGGAAGAGAGAGAGAGGGAGAGAGGGGAGAGAGAGAGAGAGAGAGAGAGAGAGGAGAGAGAGAGAGAGAGAGAGGAGAGAGAGAGAGAGAGAGAGAGAGAGAGAGAGAGAGAGAGAGGGAGAACCTCTGCTCTTGGATCAGTAGCACAAGCAAACTATCCGAAGAGATGTTACCCTTGACAGTCAAGGTGGCTGTGGTCTTCTGGTCCTTGAAGACACAGGAATACTCCCCGCTGTCCTGAGGTTCCAGGTCCCGGACAATCAGCTCTAGAGTGGCCCCCTCCTGCCGCAGGTGATACTTGTTGCTCGACCTGATCACCTCATTGGCCTTGCGCCACTCCACAGGGGCAGCCACAGCAGAGAGCACACAGCGCAGGGTGGTGGCTCCTCCCTCGGAGACTTCTATAGACTTCAGTCCCTCTTTGAAGTAGACTGGTGCAGCTGGGGGCAGAGGGAACAGCAGAGAAGGGAGACATCAGAACTGAGAAAGGAAGGACAGCTTCTGTGCTTTGTCCACTTACTCACTGTCCCCCAAACATGCCTCATCACTTTGCGTATACTAATTTTCTCATTTGGAATGACTTCCCCTATTACTCTATGCCCATCCCTTCAGCCCCTGCACAGAACAGGGTCCTTCTCCCAGGACACCATTGCTTTTGACTTTACAAGCTGGTTCCCTGAAACATATGCTGAACCAGCCTAGCCTAGAACAAATCTCTGGGGATCTCTAGAACTAGGAAAACCTCCCTTCTCTTTGGAAAAGGGGCTCCTGAGTCCAATGAAAAAGGTTCTGAGTTCCATGCCCAGATTTCTAAAGACTAAGGTTAATGAAGCAGCAGCAGAGTTGCAATGGCATCCATGAAAATCTGAAAATTTCCAGCAGTTTTAAAGTTGGATATTAGGAAAAGTGAAACTTTTTCTTAAGTCATAGCCTGTCAATTAAATAGAGATACAACAGTGAGGGGGAAGCCTTTGGGAAAGCTTCATGAGCTCAATAGGATCACTCCCCTTGTGGCCCTTCAAATCTCAATTTCCTTTGACAAGCTACAGTTCAGCCAGGTAGCAACAGAATCCAATTCAAGGGCTCTCTAAAAACTACCAGATTTCATAACAATGTGTTGAATTTTGCATCAAATGATGTTGAATTATGAAATTGACAGCTAATTCAAGTGAGTAAAGTAAAACTGTCACCTGTGATGGTAAAAAAAACACTTGACTCTAGCTTTCCAGAATGAAAAGGAAAATGCTTTCTGTTTGTTTGTTTCTACATGGCACTTCTGAAAAGAAGCAAGGAAGACAGACTAATTTATTCTAGCAATGAAGACACAAATAGACAAGATTCTAAGAATCCCAGTGAACAGAAGCACACACCTACAAGTTTTTACTTTATCTTTATTATATGGCAAGAAGAACCAAGTCAAAAGTTGTTGCTTTCTTATGAACATTCCTTTATTTTGAAATTTTTTTTAAAGAAAAGAGAAAAAGAGTTCCTGTTTGCCTGGGTCAATCCTCCAACAAGGGGTCTGGGACCTATCCATCTGTGCTTCTCCCCAAAACAAATAATGGCCAAGTATAGGGGCAAGAACATAAAAAAAAAAGAACAGGTTTTAGTCTTGATGCTGGGTGACCTTGGGTAACTTATATCCTCTCTCTGAACCCATCATCTTCATAATGAAGAGGTCTAACTAGATAATGTCTAAGGTTCCTTCCAGCTACAATAGTCTGTGAGTCTACAAGATGTAGCTGAGATCAAGCTTGTGGCTGAGGATGCAGATTATGAGTCCGGTTCTCGGTGAAGGGCAAGAGAAGGCATAGGAAAATGAGTTAAAAAGTGTTTCGGGTTATGGGATTGGGCTATATTCCAAAATGTGACCTAATTAAATCTACCAAGCATGGAAAAGTGAAAGAAAGCAATCACAGTATTAAAAGACTGGGTATTCAAAGATGACTGCCCACCACAGACAACCTTGAGTGGCTGCAGAGAACAAGGCTGAAGCCAGAGACTTGGGAGACACACTCATTTAGGGGACGGGGGGGAAAGGAGCTGGAAGGAAGACCAAGAAGAAATTTTCTCAGAGGTAGGATGAGAAACAAAAGAGAATGGTGCCATTAAGGAGGGAGTATGTAAAAACCAGGGGCACAACAGAGGCAAATGCAGCAGCGTAGCCAGAGAGAACGAGGACTGAAAAAGAGGCTGCTGGATTGAGCAATTAGGAAGTCAATGATGTTAGACAGAGTACTTCACCAGAGGTGCAGAGACGGGGCCTAGAGCGCAAAGAGGGGAGAAGAGAACAGGTATTTGCAAGATGATAGATTTAGAGCTGGAAGAGATCTTAGGAGCCATCCATTTTAACTTCTTAATATTGCAAACTCAGAGAAGTTCAGACTTGCTCAGGATCTCATGAGTAGTACATGACAAAGGTGGTATTCGAACCCAGGTCTTCTGGTTCCAAATAAATGACTAAGCAAAGAGACTGAGCATAGGAGTTGAATGTGAAAGGGAAGTAGTAATGATAATGAGGAGAAGGATGACGGTGAGGGATAATATAGCTTTAAAGTTTGCCAAGTGCCATAAACACAAGGTATTTCAAAAATCTTAGAGTTTAGCTAGCTTTTGAGACACCCTGTCTATCATCTCATTCAGTCTCCACATGCAGTCCTGAGAGGTAGGTGCTATTATTATACCAGTCTTACAAGTGAGCAAACTGAGGCTGAGAGCAGTCAGGTTTGACTTACCCACATTTACAAAGCAAAAGATAAGCTTATAACTTGAGGGAGGTGGCAGAGTCAGAAGTAGGTTTTTTGAAGGTAGGAGAGAACTGATCCTGCTTGTGGGCAGAGGAGAAAGAGCTCAGGCACGGAGGGACCAAAGATGAAAGACATAAGAGATGACACAGTGAGATCACAGGTTCAAGGGACTGAGCTGTATGGAACTCTAGAGAGCCTCAGGTCCAGCCCCTTCACTTCACAGAAACTGAGGCCCACAAAGGTTAAGTGACCTAACCTTTATGTACAAGTCCACGAAGGGCTTAATAGTGGAGTTATTGAAGTCTTTAGACTTCAAACATCCTGTTTCTCTACATTATAGTTCATCCATGTCACTGATTAAAGGCAGTGTAGATAGCTGAGAGCTGTTATCTATAAATGACTGGGGTCTTTGGACCAGAGGAAGTGTCTATCTACCTTCTAACTGAGGCCTTGATAAATAAACCAGTCAGTCTACAGGGTCCACCCTTTTCCCAACACCTTTTTGGCCCCATGGAAAACTCACCTTTGATCCTGACAATAGAGCTGGTCCGAGCCTTGCCAAATTCACACTCGTAGCGCCCACCATCTTGTTCGCTGGTACTGG
Organism: Bettongia penicillata ogilbyi; assembly: GCA_023548195.1. NCBI lineage: Eukaryota > Metazoa > Chordata > Mammalia > Diprotodontia > Potoroidae > Bettongia > Bettongia penicillata. The sequence continues at coordinate 9,287,768 of JAJHZJ010000120.1, forward strand.
CGATAACCAGACGGGCTTCAAAACCTTCCCGGCTGATTTGGCACTTGGCTGAGGGCCGTAGGGTCTTTCCATCCTTGGTCCAGCGCACTGGGCTGTCTGGGATTGTGGTCTCACAGCAGAGGGTCAGAGTCTCCCCTGTGGTAACTGTAGCATCAGTAAGCTCGTGGGAAAATTCAAAGGGTTTCTCTGTGAAGACAAAGGAGGAACTACCTTGTGATAAGTGGACCACATGTGGCCTGTGATCTTTGGAGAGGTCATGGAATTGAAGAGATAGAGCTAATACTATCTCAACCCCTTAGTCCCTGGGTGACCTTGGGAAAGTCCCATCCATTTCTGTGCCTGGATTTCCCCATCTGTAGATCATCCCACAGGGTTAGTGTGACAATAGAATGAAACTATTGGGAAAAGTGTCTGTGGAGAACACCTCAGAACAGTGATATTGAGGTCAACACACATACACTCTGTCACTGAAACTAGTTAGTTTCACATGCTAAAAAACCCAAAACTCTCAGTTTCCAAAGTTCACCCAAGTCTTCTATTAAACCCTAACCCAGATCACAGACCTCAAGAGCTTTGGCCCTGCTTATAGACTGAGCCCTGTCCATGGTCTGTAGGAAGGTTATTGTTCAAGTTTCAGTCGTGTCTGACTCTTTGTGACCCCATTTGAGGTTTTCTTGGCAAAGATACTGTAGTGGTTGGCCATTTCCTCCTCCTTGGGTAGGGCTTGTCTTTATTTGGGGGTGGGAGTGGTCCAAAGCACATCCTAGCCTGCTCTCTTCTCCTCCTCAGGTCAAACCAGGTTAAAATGAACACTCAAGGTCATCTTGTAGAAATGACCAAAAGGTTGGTCTCATCATATTTCCCCTTTTGAGAGGGTAGGGAGACAGGCTGTTAGTGAACTGATTGTAAACATTATAACACCTCAGCAGACATTATCTTTGGGCAAGAAAGTGTCAATTCATCAAAGACTTGCTAAATGACTTCCATATGCAAGGGGGGGCACATAGACCTAAATAAGACAGTACCTAGCCTGAAGGAATTTTTACATTGATACTGACTGGGGCCTGGGGGGCTGAGCTTACTGCAGATACATAGATAAGGAAATATAATTTGATGAAGGAGAAAGCATGAATAATTGGAGGGATCAGAAAAGACTCCTACCAGCTAGCATTTATATTGCACTTCAAGGTTTTTAACTCACTATACAAATATCTCATCTTTTCTTCACAACAAACCTGAGAGGTAGGTCCTGTTAGTAATCCCGTTTCACAGATGAGGAAACAGGCTATTTTTGCCTTTCTTTGTATCCTTAGTGCTTAATACAGTGCCTGACATATAGGAGGTGTATAATTAATGCTTGTTAACTTGACCTATTTCATGGGTTCCCATGGCCAAAGAATTCATCACCAAATGGCCAGGCTATGGGTGATAAGCCTCCCCATACTTATCTAGGTAGGAATCGGAAAAAAATTCAATATAATCTATTGCCAGGACTGGCATATTCCAGGTTTAGCTAAAAAAAAATATGCCAGTTTCAGGGCAGCCTGACCCTAGTATGGAGCTCAGAGCTATGTGAGGTTAGGGAAAGAAGAAATGGAATGGTTCACAGTAGATACTGGGGTCGGTCCTTAAGGATGACCTACCTGTGACTCTCAGGGCAGCGGACGTCCTCTGGTCACCTGCCTCAAAGTGGATTGTGCCCGAGTCCTTGATGGCAAGCTGCCTCACAGTCAGCATGTGGTAGCCCCCTGGCTGCACCTCGATGTCATTGAGTTCATTCGTGTGGAGTGGGGTCTTATCCAGAAACCACTGAACGGGACCATAGTCAGCAGGGGAGATCCGGCATCGAAACGTGGCTGAGGATCCTTCTGAAACTTCAACGTCTTCCAGATCCTCAGTGATGAGGACTTTTTGTCCTAAAATAATAATGACGATGGTGATTGTTACAATAACAACCATAAATCATTTCTAGTATGTTTAAATTGTGCACAATAACCCTTTGACATCCATTTAACAAATAGACAGTTTCAGGAAGTGAAATGAAATGGCCACCATCCTACATCTGGGATTTGTACCCAGGCTCCAAGTCTAGTGCTCCTTCTGCTATGCCAAAGTATCCCGGGGGGACCATGGAGCACTGTTACTGGGGTTTGGGCAGTGGATGGCAGGATACGGGAGGTGAAGACTCCCCAGTCTGTGACCTTCTCTATTCAGCCCTATTCCAGCAGGATGAGCCCAAGACTTCTCAGAGGAGATGAACCTTGAGAAGGATGCTGGGAGAGATGTGTTCTGGAGGGCGCAGAACCATACTTGTCTGCATTCTAAGCCTACCCAAGAGCTGTATTTTAAGTCAAGGTCCAGAAATCAAATTTCTGTTCTTAGATACTATCCTTTCAGCCAATTTTTTCACTTATCAAATTCTCTCTTCTCTCATGAAGGCCTTCAACCAGCAGTAGAGGAGAAAATTGTAACTGTGATTCAAGGTTTTCAGAGGGTTTTTTTTTAAATCTGTGATTTAATAAACTTTAGTAATACTAGCTAGTGACAAATGATCATTTGTCTCTGCATGATCCCTAGAGGTGGGTAGCAGCTGGCCTGTAAGGATAGTATCAGGAGCACTAAGGCCCAAAAGAAGGATTTTCTTTTTAGGTAATACATATACAATCATGTTAAATGTATTTTCACGTTAGTCACGTTGTGAAAGAAGAATCAGAACAAAAGGGAAAAATCATGAAAAACAAAAAACAAGGCAAAAATAATACGCTTCGCTCTGCAATCAGATTCCATAGTTCTTTCTCTGGACGGAGCTAGCATTTTCCATCAAGAGCTTTTTGGAATTGTCTTGGACCATTGCCTTGAGGAGAAGAGCTAAGGTTATCATAGCTGATCATGGCAAAGTGTTGCTGTTAACATGTACGATGTCCTCCTGGTTCTACTCACTTCACTCAGCATCATCTTTCCAGATTTTTCTGAAATCTACCTGCTCATCGTTTCTTATAGAACAGTGGTACTCCATGACAATCATATACCACAACTTGTTCAGCCTTTCTCCAATGATGGGCATCCCCACAATTTCCAATTCTTGGCCACCACAAAAAGAGCTGCGATAAATATTTTTCTATATGTGGTTACTTTTCCCTTTTTAAGGATCTTTTTGGAATATAGATCTAGTGGTGGTATTTCTGGATTGAAGGGTATATACAGTTTTATAGCCCTTTGGGTTTAGTCCCAAATTGCTCTCCAGAATGGTTGGATCAGTCCACAACTCCACCAACAATGCATTAGTTCCAGTTTTCCCACGTCTTCTCCAACATTTATCATTTTTCTGTTTTGCCACATTAGCCAATCTGATAGGTGTACTCAGAGTACCATGGCTTCAGATGCCTATACATATATATATATAATATGTATGTATGTGTATAGATACATATGCAAACACATATATGTATATGTGTATATGTATATGTGAATGGCAGCCAATAACAAAACCCATGGCTTCAGACACCTATATGTGTGTGCATATATACACGTATGAGTGTGTGTATAGATTCTACATGTATAAACAATATGTATATGTGAATATGTATAAGTGAATGGGAGCCTATATCAATATCCATGGTCTCGTGTGTGTGTCCTTGACTTCCATTATTATCATGTATGTGTATATTTCTATATTCACATACATGTATATGTGTACACATGTATGTAACACATGCCTACATGAATACACATGTCCTATAATTAATGAGCCCTATGACCCCAGATGTCTACATGTGTGTATGCTTATATTACATATTTATATCTATACACACATGTGCATGTATGTGTATATATGTACAGATACATGAGTACAGGTACAAGATCCATGGCCTCAGGTGCCTATATCCGAATATATACTTACATATATGTATAGGCATGTATATACACATGTGTGTATATGTATGTATGAATGACCTAGGGTACCATGAGAATGGGCCCAAGATTTCTCTGGATCTGTTCTGGGAAAGAGGCTATCTCTTGAAGGGCCTCTAGGCAACAAGCAGTATGTTTCTCTGTGGTTCTCACCTTGCACCACAAGCTGAGCCTGGGACTGGGCGTCCCCAATGTCACAGGTATAGGTGTCACTGTCTCCTTTCTCCAGGGTAGAGATGGTGAGCTTCAGGGCTGTGCCTGCCTGGCTGAGTGCAAACTTCTTGGTGGCCCGGAGCTCCGCGATACCCTTCCGCCATGTCACAGATGCTGCTGGCTTCTCTGTTTCACACTCAAATACCACTGTGCCCTTCTCCTCACCCTTCATGTCGGTGAGCTCCTTGGTGAAGCGATTAGGTTTTTCTGGGAAATGAGAGGACAAGATGAATTCTAAGGGGGGGTTGATTTCCTTTTTCTCCCCTTACTAACTCCCTGATCCTTCAGCACCCATCATTACCCAGGATCTCAGAGAGCTGGAGGAGACTTTGGGTATCGTCTGGTCAATCCCCTCACTTTACAGGCAAGGGAATTCAGGCCCAGAAAGGTAGCATCAAGGTGATAGAATGGCTAGAGCCCTGTACCTGGAGTCAAGAAGAGCTAAGCTTAAATCCTGCCTCACTCACTTATGTAGCTGGGTGACCCTGGGCAAGTCACTTAATGTGTCTGAGCCTGAGCTTCCTCACCCATAAAATGAGGATAAAAATCTTGTGCTTCCTCATGGAGTTGCATAAGGACAGCATTTGATGAACTTTAAAGCACTATGAAAATGAGATTGTCATTAGGGGCAGAAACTCAATAAAGCAAAGCTCAAGCAGATTTAAGTCCTCTCCCTTGTGCAGCTCCCTCCACTCAGACAGACCATCCAAGAGAGAAAATGCTTTATGCCAGAGGCATTACCTCTATAAAGAAAAACAAGGGAAAAGTAGATAAACAAGACCCAGAAACAATTTAATCCAGCAGTTGAATGTTTGATAAACCTGAGAATATAAGGTACTAGGGAGGCTGGAAGGAAAGAGTTCCTATTCTAGAAGAATGTCATAGGGAGTATACACACAAGTTACCAAACTCCACATACTCTTTGACCCAGAAATTCTCCAGAGAGATCAGAGAAAGACTCCTAAGTACAAAAATATGAATAGTAGCTCTTTTTATAGTGGAAAAGAACTGGAAACTAAGGGGGTGTCCATCATTTGGAGAATGGCGGAGCAAATTATAGTACATGACTAAAATGGGATACTATTGTGCCATAAGAAATTACATACACATAATGCACATATATGTGCGTGTGTGTATATATATATACATATATATATAATGGAAGTCAGGGATGTTGTATATGATAATAATGGAAGTCATGGATATATACACATACATTTATGTTATGATATACGTGTGTATGACAAAAAGGGAAGACTTTTATGAACTGATAAGTAGTGATATAAACATAGCCAGGATAACCATTTATATGATAACAACACTATTGTTGAAACGGTCAACTTCGAATGACTTCAGCACTCTGGTTGATAAAATGACCAACCAAACGTGCAGAGAACCAGGAATGAAGCATGCTACCTACCTCCTGACAGAGAGATGATGGACTCAAAGTTCAAAATGAGACATTTTTTGATATGGCCAATGCAGGAATTCGTTTTGCTTGACTATGCATATTGGTTACAAAGATTTTGTGTTTCTTCGGGGGAAGTAGATGTGGGAGTGAGGAAAAAGACATTTTTTTTCTTTATGTGAGTTTTCATACTTAGACTGCATGTCCTTCCTTTTGGTAAAGAGGCTTTTCTGCATCACCATTAGACTCAGTTGCAATGTCAGTTGGTTTTATGTAACTTTTTTTAAAAAATCTGAATTTAATGAATATTCCCCCAAATTTCCATATGCAAAGTAGAATATACAAAGGATGATAGGAAAAAATGCAAATCCCTACTAAGTACAACTTGCTTTTTTAATATATATATAATAAACTGGCATGTTACTTTCAAAGCTTGTTCACTGAACTTCCTTCGGTTCTCTTCTGAGCATTAAAGAAAACGCTTCAGGGACAATCCTTCTATTCTCTCTTTTACCTGTGTGTATAACCCTGTCACTAACTCCTCTCTCTCCCCTCAGTTCCCCTCTCAATTAAAAACAAAGCAAAACAAAACAATAAACCATCCTGGAACAAATAACCAGCGTGGAGCAAAACTGGTTGTTTTTATTGGTTTTTTTGTTTTTTTACAAAGGAAAGTCCAGTGGGAGGGAGGTGGCAGGGGCAGGCGGAGTATGTCAGATTGAAAGGTCAAAGCAAAAGGGATCAGTAAAACATGAATTTTATTATTTTTCTGAGGCAATCAGGGTTAAGTGACTTACCTAGGATCACACAGTTAGTAAGCGTCCAGCATCTGAGGCCAATTTTGAAATTAGGCCCTCCTGACCCCAGGGTCTGTGCTCACCTAGCTGCCCCTAAAACATTATTGTTAAAGAGAGAGAAAAAACTATCCAACAATTGTGAGTACATACCTTCCACCCGGAGGGTGGCTTTGCTCTTTGAGGTCTCAGTCTCACATGTGTACTCGCCAGAGTCCTTGACGGAGGCTGCACGGATGACAAGAATGGCCTGGGAGCCCTCGCTGCGCAGGTCGTATCTGGGGCCCTTTCTGATTGCTTTGCCATCCTTTGACCACCTTACAGCAGCACCTGCCTTGGAGAGCTCACAGCTTAGGGTCACGTCCTCCCCAGCTGGTGCCCGCTGGTCCTCCAGGGGCTTGGTGATGGATGCTGGCTTCTCTGTAGAAGGCAAGGTTGGGGTGTGGGAAGGAAGAACACACAAGCCAGATGTGAGACCCAGCCATGGTCTTCCTGTTGTGTATAGCTTCCTAACTTTCTATTAGAAGAAGATGGTGGGGGTGGGGGTGGCCTCTGACTTGCCTAAGTTTAGATATACCTAACCATGTCACCCTACCTCCAAATCCTATTGTGACTCGTTGCCTAGAAGATAAAATATCAATTCATTAGCCTTTCATTTAAGGCCCTCCAGAATCAAACCTTTCTAGAATTATTACACATTATTTCCTTTCATGTGCTGCAGACACTGGGCAGACATCTTATCTGCTCCAGCATCTATGAGCTCTCCCAGGCTGATTTTTCCACTCCCATCATACTCCCTCCTCTTCTCTTCCTGTTGAATTCCTTCCCTTTCTTCAAGGCTCAGTTCATAAGGCTGTATCTATCAGGAATCCTTCTCTCATTCTCCCAGCTAAAGGTAATCTCTCCCCAAATTCTCCTCGAGTATACAGTCTGAATTTCTCCTCTGCTACCTTGCAATATAAACATATATACATATATTATATATACATATTCATATAGACATATATACATGTGCATGTACACATGTAGATATGTACTCATGCATAGCTATATAAACATATCTATACATATTTCTGTATATACCTGTATAGATGAGTATATGAATATACATAGTTATATATCTACATATATATGTAGCTATTCATATATATATATACAATATACCTATACTTATATATATGTGAATATGTAATATACATTAGAACTCACTCAGTTCTGTGATTATAAATATATATTTCTATGTAAAGATACATATATAGTTGCAAACATTGATACATATACCTATATTGATACATATATGTATCTCTACATAGATATACATATTTCTAACCACAGAACTGAGTGAATAGGGTCCTGTAGGGATTAGGCTCCTATTAAATGTTTGCTGAATTAAATATGTCAGGGAACTATGCCTGTGCTTGCTGAGGTGTAGCAAGTACAGACAGAGAGGCTGGGAGCTCTCTGCCTTCACAGATTTCTCAGTCGGAGATGGAGGGAATTCTCTAAGCTGCTGAGTCCAGGACCTTCATCCCTTTCTGGGTAATGAGTCTTCTACAACAGCATATTCCACTAGTCATTCAGAGTACAAAAAACTACTTGACTCCAACATGAGGACTCTCCAAGTATGGTCTGGGATATATCCTAGTTATAGAATTCAGCTTTTCTCTAACCCAGATTGGAGCTCAGAACACAGGATCCATATTGACAGATCTTCAAGACCAACCAATTCAACCTCCTCAACTAACAGAGGAGGAAAGAGAAGCCCAGTGAGAAGTGACTGCCCAAAGTTACACAATTAATTCAAGACATGGGACTAGAACCCAGGATTCCTGATTCCCAGGAAAGTTCTTTGTCTTGTCTGGATTCCCAAGAAGTGGGTTCTTTTTTCCTTTCTCCACCTAACTTCTGCCCCTAGGCCAGTTAGACCCTTCCTGCTCGGCTCCTTTGGAGCCTATTGTGGTGATTCATTTCTAAGTATAGCCTCCAGGCTGAGGCCAAATCTACCCTATGGGAAGCTCCCTGAGACCCAGACGCTTTTCCTTGGTGGGCACCAAGCAGGAGATGCTTTCCTTTGCTCCCACACTGTATCAAACCACTCCTGCCTTAGCTAGGTAAGCACTGGTTTTTATCTGCCCCTGAGACACTTGCCCTTGCATCATGAAGAGGTTGTCATGTTTTTCCCCTCTCATTCATCATCTTATTCCCAAATCACAAAGAATGACACAACCTCAGAGCTGGAAGTGATCTGAGGAGCTATAGGCCATCCTCTATCTGAAAAGTGTTTTCGGCACATCTCAAGAAAGTAGTCACTCCAGACTCCCTCAAAATACCCAAATATCAGATCCATGATTTCTGTGGTGTGGGTATTTCACACAACAAACCAAATCACTGCCTTGCCACACCTGACCATCTTGTTCAGCTTCTCCCCATGTCCTCCCAAGAGTTCGACACATAAAGTCCACCCAATATACTGGAGGCCTTCCCTTCTTTTTCTGGACAAAGTGAAAAATTTCCAAGCCTGAGGATGCCACCTTCCTCTTGTCTGAATTACATGATAGAAAGTGGTGAATGGAATATGAAATGTGCAGAGAGAAGGAGGATCAGCATCTGTTAGGACCAGGGTCATTGACATTTAAGCCAACCAAGGAGCCCTGAGGCAGCTAAGGTAAGCTGGGGGGCAACCATGAGGAGTTCTGGATATCAGATAGAGGGACTAACTATGACCTACCTCCTTATTCTGACTAAGGTTCTTAAGTAGTTCATGTCCAACAAGTCTAGAAAATTCAGAGGATTAGAGAATTTAGAGTTGGACAGTACCTTAGTGCAACCCCTTTGTTTACCAAAGAGGTAACTGTGACCCAGGGAGGGTCAAGGAATTGCCAAGAAATCAGATTATGCCTATATTAACACTTCCATTTTCAACTTGGAGGTTTCCCTTCTAATTAGATTCACTTTCAAATTAGGGGATTAGCACACTCCAAATTGTTTTCTTTAAAGAGCAAACTCGAGGGCATAAATACAAGCACAATTCACTGCCTTTAGGAAAACTACTCTGATGTGCTAATGGACAAACCAGGTGATTAAGAAGAAAAGTGTTAATAAACACCCCGCCTGGGAGCTAGAAGGACCATCCATCTACACTCCCCGTCATTCACTGACACAGGCAGCCTTGGCACAGACAAAGGGGAATGAGGCTAAGCTCATGACTAGACCATGGGCAACTTGCCATTGACTGGGTTTGGTGGAGGAGTGGGGGTCTCTGTAGTCCAGGCAGGGTGAAGCCCAGGAGAGGTGGGAGCAACAAACTGAGAGTGAGGACTTAGATGAACTGATGCAGAGGTAAGTAAGCAGAAAAACAAGTCTTTCCCAGCCCTTCTCAATTCTAGGGTCTTCCCTCAGTTAGTTCCTATTTATTCTGTTTATTGTTCGTTTATATTTGTTTATATTTTCCCCATTAGATTATAAGATTCTTGAGGGCAGGGCTTGTCTTTTGCCTTTTTTTATATCCCCAATACCTGGCACATCATAGGCTCTTAATTTTTTTTTTTTGATTGATTTGAATCAGGAAAACAAACTACCCAGTAACTACAACAATGGAAATGGCAAAGAAAATAAGACAAAAAAAAACAAAACAAAACTGAACTCTGTGTAATTATAATGGCCCCAAAAAAGAACTGAGAAAGTCAGTCTCCCTTTTTTGCCAAAGTTCAGGACTAGGGATGTGGAGTCCCATGCACGCTGTTGATGGAGTGGTTAGTTTTGCTTTTTTTCTTTCATTTTTAATTCATTTTTATGAAGGATAGCCACTTGCTTGGGTAGGGGAGGGACATATTCAGAAGTGAAGACACCATAAAAAAATTGATCAATATAATTTTAAATTAAAGGAAAAATAATTTGGAGTCATAACAATGAAGAGTAATGATAATGTAGAGGGAATCATCACAGCAGACCTTTCCTACTCAGTTCCTTTAAAGCCTCTTGGGACTCATTTCTATGGATAGTGCCTAGGTTTGGGCCAAATCTTTCTAACATCTAGGCTGGTGAAGTGGATAGAGCTCTAAGTCTGGAGTCAGGACTATCTAGGTTAAAATTGGTCTCAGACATTTACTAGCTGTATGACCCTGGGCAAGACACTTAGCCCTGTTTGACTTAGTTTGCTTATCTGTAAAGTGAGCTGGAGAAGGAAACAGTAAATCATTCCCATTTCTGTGCCAAGAAAATTCCAAATAAGGTTACGAAGAGTCAGACATGGCCGAACAGACTAAACATCAGCAGGCCAAAACAGCCCTCTGGGAAACTCCTCGAGACCCAGAGAAGATGCCATCGGTTGGGTTTGGTGGGTGGAACAGGAGCACATGTGGCCCAGGCAGGGCAGTGTAGTGGTTGGAACAATGAACTGAGAGGATTTCTATGAACTGATGCAGGATAAAGTAAGAAGAGCCAGAAGTCCACACAATCATCCACATCATCATAATAACATGGGAAATGTCGCAATAACAAAGGCAGGGGGGAGAGCTTGCACAAGAGCAATGAGGCTTGCATAGCTAGCCCTGACACTTTGTAATGACAGAACAATGGGCGTCATCATCGCGATTCTTTTCTACCCATAGTGGCCTGGCCAGGACTTGGGGGTCAGCCTTGAAGCCCAAACGCTTGGGGAAACCACGATTGCCATGTGGGGATGTGACAGAAAGCATCGCCCTGTCCACCATCATTTATTGATCACAGATGACCATTTACCAATTTGTAGGCTTAGGGAATGATCATTCTCTTGTGAATTATTTATAGGAAGGACAAGGAATGGTTGTAAGATTAATATGTGTTTTATTTGACCTGAATCCTCAATCAATTAAAAAAAAACCCAACACCAATTAAACTCCTCCTGCATTCAAGGGCCTGGACTCAGTGCTAGGTTGGGATATGAAAATGAAACAAGGTACAGTTGCTACCTTCAAGGAGTTGATAATCTAATAGGCTAGTTTTAGCCCAGTGGTGCCTTCTATAGTTTGCAAAGTTTCCTCAATTATAATTGTCTCATTAGGAGTTTCAAACCCAACACAATCAGAGACTTGAGAGAGTGTCCTCACTCTTTTATTTTAGACAGTATCTACTGTAGTAGATAGAACACTGGACTTGGAGTCAGAAGGCCAGGGTTCATAGCCCAACTCAGGCACTTACTCACTACCCAATCCTGGGTAAATTGCTTTACTTCTCTGTATCTCATTTGCAAGATGAGGGACTTGGACTCAAGGGCCTCTAAGATCCCTTCCAGTTATAAATCTGTATAATTCTGTGATCCTGGGGTTGGGGGGAGAACACATTCTTAGATAAGTATGCTACCCAGGAGAATGGGATAGGGGCCATTCTGGAGTTCAGACAAAGAGCTCTAGGAAAATTTGAGGAGGTGATGAGGTGGGTGGAAGGTCTATTTCAGGGTTTTTGTAGTACAGAGGTTCCCAGATGTTCATCTCACTAACCCCCAGCCTCAGTCTCCACCTCAACTGCCTCAAGAACTTCACACAATCTATGAGCTCAAACCTTACAGGATAAACTTGGACCTGAAAATGACTCAAACAACATCAGAGCCACAAATTTGTGGCTGGAAAGATAAGGGAGGGAGAGAAGAATAGTGAAGGAAGAGAGGGGAGAAAGGAAAGGAAGAAACAGAACAGAACAAGGAAAGACTACAAGAGGGCCCTGTGTCCTACCTTTAACAATCAGGGAGGCTTTAGAAGTGAGGTCACGGACAGTGAACACCACCTCGCCAGCATCTGCCAGTGCTGCATCTTGGAGCGTGAGGGTGTATTTCCGGCCTTGGCAGGAGGCCCGGAAGTGGCGCGAGCTGCCCACCTCCTTCCCATTGACTGTCCAAGTGCCCACATCACCAGAACTCTGGTGGGACAGGATGCACTCCAACGTGCAACTCTCTCCCTCTTGCACCTCTGTGGTCTTCAGTCGTTTGGTGATGCCAATGTGCAGTTCTGGAGGGACAAGGTGAGAAGATATAAGATTCTAATGAAAGCAGGGCTAGTGCCCATGCAGGATTGGACTAGATCTCCTTTGCTATCCTCCCTCCCAATGATCAAAGGGTTTGCTGAGCACTTGGGAATGTTCAGTCTCTTTGAGAGACTCATAGGATCACAAGCTCATTGAGTTGAAAGAGACACCATCTTCATTTTGCAGAGTGGTAAACTGAAGTCCAAAGAATGATTTACTTAAAATCATCCAAGGAGCAGGACCAGGATTCGAGTTCAGTCCAATGTTTCTTCTACTACACCAAAAACTTTCAAACATATAGAACATGGCAATGCCCAGAGAATATCAATTTCATGTGTTAATTGTAAAGAATGCGCTCTTCGTGAAAGCAAACCTGACAGGGTTTTTTCTTCATAATGGCAATGGCTCACATATCCAGTACTCTAATGTTTACAAAGTAAAAGAGCTTTGGATTTAAAGGCAAGGGGACTGGATTCAAATCCCAGCACAGTTACATGCTACTGGTGTGACTGTGGGCAAGTTTTTGCTGTTGAGTCGTTTTCAGTTATGTCTAACTTTTCCTGATCCCTTTTGAGGTTTTCTTGGCAAAGATACTGGTTTGCCATTTTCTTCTCTGGCTCATTTTCCAGATGAGGAAAGTGAGGCAAATAGGGTTAAGTGACTGGTCCAGGGTCATACAGCTAGTAAGTGTATGAGGGGGTATTTGAACTCAGGTTTTCCTGGCTCCAGGCACTCTATCTTCTGTGCCACCTAGTTTTCCTTATTTGTAAAATAAGGGGGATGGACTAAATTAGATAGCTACTGAAGTCCCTTCTAGCTCTAAATCTATACTGCGAGGGAGAGACTGCAAATATTATTAGCACCATCTTATAGGATCATAGGATTTAAAGTTGGGAGGAACCTTAGAGATAATCTGGTCTAATCCTTTCATTTTACAATGGGGAAACAGAGCCAGAGACAGAAAATGACTAACCTTAGTGGTGCCAAACTCAAATAAAAGGAGATTCCTGCAGGTGGCATAATGACTTAGAAAACCACAAATTAATATTAATTATGTTGCATCGTAATTTTATTTGTTTTGTCAAACGCTTTCATCTGGTTGGGGATGCACTGGTTTGAGGGTCATTGGCTCCTGAGTTTGACACCTCTGAGTCCTACTTAACACGTCTTAGAGCAGAGACATGAGCTCAGGTCTTTTGATTCTCTTAGAACCTCTGTCTGTTCCTTATAACACTCTCCCAAGATTGGAAGAACTGGCAATGTCCTCCCTGTTTCACAGATGAGGAGACTGTGGCTCAGAGTCTGAGTTTTTGATCTGAACACAGGGTAGTCTTCTGACTACCCTCACACGAGGACCACTTACCATGCACACTGACTTGGGAGCGGGTCAGGTCAGTGCCGATGTCACAGGTGTAGAGGCCAGCATCGTCCTGGCAGAGGTCATGTATCACAAGGCCCCGGGTACGGTCAGTGTGCAGGATATCATATTTGTCACTGGGGCCCAGCTCCACATCGTCCTTCTTCCAGACGGCTTGGGCCTTGGGGTGGGAGACCTCGCATTCCAGAGCCAGCTTGCCTCTCTCCTCACCTGTCATGTCATCCAAGGGCTTGAGGAACACCACAGGCTTCTCTGGAGGGTCAGAGAGAGAAGGTACAGATCAGGTACTTCCTGTCCTTCCAGAAACTAGTTAGCCACTGACTTTCTAGTTTGAGTCATAGGTCCTGTTCCCCATTCCCTCCTTATCCACAAAAGGACTTCCCTGGTTCTCTGAAATAGTGGGGCCAGACAGCAAAGGAGGAAGACATTCAATTCACCCATCCCCCTTGAATCCAGCCTTTCTGCTCTAGCCAGCCTGACTCTCTTACAGTCTCTCACATATGACTTGCTTTGTCCCCAAACTCTTGTTCAAACTATCTCTACTATCCCCACCACCAGCCAATAGCCTTCCTCCCTCTGCCTCACTAATCCAGTATAGCAGGCCCAATTTCTATTGTTTTAAGGCTGACAAAATACTTTCTTAACAGATAAGGAAACTGAGGCTCAGAAAGGGCAATGTACCTGCCCAGAGTCTCAGAGCTAGTAAGGGGTGGAGTCAGGATTCAGATCCACATCCTCGGAGAATGGAGAGAACCCTTGACTTGCAGTGAGGAAGTTCTGAGTTCGAATCCTGACTGTGACACTTAATAGCTGAGTAACCCTAAACTTCAGTTTCCTCTTCTGTAAAATGGGCCATAATCATAGCTCCTACCTCACAGGTTTATTATGTTAAATGAAATACATGAAACACTTTGTAAGTCTTAAAGAGCTACACAAACATCAATTATTATCATATCACCTCTGTCTCAGATTTACAGCAATAACGGCTAAGGCTTACAAATCACTTTACATATATTACATCATCTAATTTGATCATCACAATTGGAGGTAGGTACTGTTATTATCCCCATTTTACAGACAAGGAAGCTGGGGCTAAGAGAGTCACAGGATATGACTCTGCAGCCAAGAAATGTCTGAGACAGAATTTGAACTCAGGTCTTCATGACTTCAAATCCAGAATAGCAAGCTTTCCTCAGAATGAGGTGATCCTTACTCTGGTCTCAGCTCACTTCCTCTGGGAAGCCTACCCAGAGTCACCTCATGCACATCTGATCCCTCCCTTGTTTTACTTCTCAGTATAGTGCTCCTTGTATGATTTTAAGTAAAATAAGGATGTAAAATGCTAATTGCATCAGCACTTAATGCAATCAGGAATACTACCTGTCATGGACTTTTTTTTGTAACTGTTCTAGATGTGTCTTATCTCCCCACTTACTGTGATCTTCCTGAGGTATACACCAAGTGTTTTCCTGTTTTTGCTGCTAGCTGCCTACTCCAATACTGGGCACACAGCAGTTATCTAATAGTTGTGGACCTTACATCTTGAATAAGGGGCTGGGTCATTTTGTGAGCCGTAAAGGAATTTTACAGTCAGATATATTTGAAAATGACTTGCAAGTCCAATTCTCCTGTGAGAGAAAGTCCAAAGAAAGTGAACTCTAAGGTTTTAGACCGAAATGATGAGATTTCTCTCCAGTCTGGGGACATACAGGCTGAGAACAGGATTAGATTTGAACTTGGAATTTCTGAAGGAGATGGAGAAGCCCTCAAACCCAGGCTGCCCCCCTCCCTGCAACCAGGAGGTCCCTCACTGCTGAGAGGGCACCTGGGCTAGGAAGAGAAGCCAGGTGTCTAGAATGAAGGCTTGGAGAAATCCTAGGGAGATACCTCCCTAAAGTTCAGCCAAGGGGTGGCTGTTGGCCATCCTTGTCCCATGAAGACCCTCTCCTCCCTCAAAGCAAGCCAGGCACCACATTAGAAACAGAGAGTTCTAAAGAGATGCAGGGCTACTTGGTCAGAAGGCAGCCCCTCTATTCTACCCATGAGCCTCTTCTCACCTTTCACTGTCAGCTGGGCTGACAGGGACACTTTGGCTGATTTGAGACTCACGGTGCCTGTGTCCACCAGGCTCACACGCTTCAGCACCAGCGTATGGCAGCTTCCCGTGTGGGAGATTTCATGAAAGCTGTCATTATAGAGCAGAGTCCCATTCAACAGCCATTCCACCTCCTCATCCTCATGAGACAGCTCGCACGAGAAGCTGGCACTGCCCTCCTCCGTAGCCTCCACATCCTGAAGGGGTCGTATCACTGCTACTTCACGGGCTGCTCAGGGTCAGGGAAGACACATGGAAGAGACTCAGGAACCAAGTAAGTACAAATAGTGGGTGGGGCAGAGATCACAATTTATAGAAGGCAAAGTCCTCCCTGAGGCCTCCTTATGCTCCAGAGATAAGCCTGAGTTCTTTGAAGCCATATTCAGGAAACATGGTACCATGAAAGACTTTGAATTTGGGTCTGGTGATGATGGATAAAGAAGTAAAAGGATAGTAGAGAGAGCCTCACTTGAAATCAGAAAGTGAGTCTTGCCTTCTACTCTTACAGACTGTGTAACCCTAGACAAGTCACTTAACTATTCCGGATTTCAAATGCTTCACCTATAAAATGCAGAGTTGGGTCTTAAAGATCCCTTATGGTTCCCTCTCAGATCTAACATTCTGTGGTTCTGTGACCATACATCTTTCATCCGAGGACCAGTCGGACCAAGTTCAGACACTCATCACCAGGTTGGTTGCAGGATGATGGATTTGGGGGGAGGGGTGTAGAGTAATTTTTGAAGATACCACCATGTGATACGCCACATTAATGGGAGAAGCCATACCAGCATAGGTCACCTGCATGCCTAAGCTTATGGTTAAAGTAACATACCGACATCCCAGAAGCTACTGACATCCACATCCATATCCTGGAGGAGGGAGGGGTTGCAAAAGTCAGGATGGAAAGACCGGAGGTCTCTTTTCAAAATGTTTAAGACTCAGTGGTTTAAAGCAAGGGAGGAAGAGGTTAAGTTATTAGCCATCCCTACTCTCTGGCTCTCTTAACAGACAGGGCACACCCACACTTACCTATTTATAAGGAATAAGCTCTCAGGACTCTCTTTACTCTGGAGATATGGAGAAGCAGCAGTGGGTCCTAAACTCATCTGCTCATCCCCAGGTTGACATAGAGAGTCTTAACAAAATTATTATTTGGAAAAGTATCTCAGTTCCTAAATAGGTAGGGAGAAGGGTAGGGACTAGGCAGAAATAAAGTCAATAAAAACAGGTAGAAAATGCAAGAACTACCATGGTCCAACCTCCATGCCCCATTTCAGAAAAAGGAACCAGAAATCATTTTAAAAATCAAGTCCAGATGCCTCTTACCACCTGGCAGAGGCTGTGGACTATAGGTGTGGAATGAGGTATACGTTTACATATAAGGACAAACTGTTCAACTAAACTTAATTGTCACAATGGAAGGTTCTGTTGGGGGTGGTGTGGGGAAAAATGGGAGCCACTGGAAAATAACATGGATGTTAAAAAGAAAAAGAGAATCCATCAATAAAATATCTTAAAATTAAAAAAAAAGAAGTTAGGAATCCAGTCGGTGAAGAACACACAGAATCTCATCAGAAGAACAAGTTGGACCCAAAAATCCTTGGGTGCTTCAAGTCACAACAACTTGATTCATGCAAAGAATCAGCAGCCCAAGGCGGGAGTGGAGAGACAGTTACTCCACCCTGGGATTAAGGCAATGAGCAGCCATGAACCTGGACAAATGACTTTTGCTGATACTGGCAAACGCTTATTCACATGCTGATGGGACTTTACCAGCCTGGTCTACCATCTAGGGATGTGCCCGAAAGGCTGTTGCATCCCATATGTGTGGGATGCATCCCACACTGCAATTAGGCAAAGACTTCAGCACAGACTAGATGGCCACCCTCCTCCTGGTTTCAGGATGACAGATGCAGGAATTGCTCAAGATGGTTCAGTTTCTCTGCCAAATTCCCCAGGCAGAACAGGGCATGTGGTCAATGAGAGTTTCATGAGTCTACTTTACTTTGCTGCTGCCCCCACAAAGCCCCATACCTTCCACAGTGACCGTAGCACTGCTGTCAGCATTGCCAGCCTGGCACCGGTAGACGCCGGCATCGCTAGCTGTGAGTTTCAGGATCCGCAGCTCTGCCATGTGATTCTCCAGCTTCATCTTGTATTTGTCAGAGGGTTCAAGAAGGGTGTCACCTTTGTACCACTGCACTGCCTTAGGAGAGGGCTTGAAATCACAAGACAGGACCACAGATTGCTTCTCCCGGCCAATCTTGTCCTCCATCTTCCGGATCAGGAGCACAGGGATATCTGAAAGACACGGCAGCATAAAAATGAAGATGGCTCAGCAACCAACAGTCTGGACCCTGGCACCGCCTCCCCTTCTGACACAGGGGAAAAGAGAATTCACCCAGGCAGTTGTGAGCCTTCTTGGATCTTCCATTTCCCCATTTGTAATATAATATACTTATCCTTTCCAGGCCTCCGCTAATGTCATTCCCAAACACTCCCTGGGACCTAGCACTGATCCTGCGTTCTTGAAAACTATGCCAGAGGAACATCCATTCTAGCAGTTCTTGCCAAGAGGCAAAAGCTTTGCATATAGGTCTGGTAATGGACTGTGTATTTGCATTTCGAGAATCAACCTAGCTAAGTATTGTTCAGGTGCTTGTCACCAGCAGGTTCATAGAGAATGGGATCTTAGATCTGAAGATGGAGGGTCCTTCAAGGTTATCTTCACCAATCCTTATGTGTTTCATGTGAGGAATGTGAGGGCAGAGGCAGCATTTGTATCAGATGCCCTGATTCTAAAGCGATAGTGGGTGGGAAGCTGCGGTGGTGGTAGGGTGATTGTTTTGGCTGGGGGACACCATTAAGACTTTGCCCTGAGGTGGGAAGGGCTGCAATCCACACCAGCAGAGAGAGGACTCACGCTGAAGAAACTGCTATCCCCACAAAGCCCTTCAAGTCCTCATTCCTTAGAAAGGTAAAGCCCCTGCCTGACTACTGGTTAGCAAATGGTTTTTGTGTGTTTGGTTGGTCGGTTGGCGTTTTGTTGTCATTCAGAGCTAACTAAATCAGACTGGCAATTAAGCCTGGTACTTCAGTCTCATTAGTACCATGGAGTTAACCATTCCCTCCTCTACTGATCTCAAAATAGAGAATCAGGTTATAGCTGGAGGAGAAGGACAGAATTCTAACTGAGGAGAGTTAGGGAGAAGAGCTCAGAGGCCAGTGCCATCCCTAATTATCCAGCCATTCATCTCTGCCCATCTAAAGTCCTACTCATCATCTGGTGCCAAGATCTGAGTTCAAGTTTGGCCACTTATAAGTTGTGTGTAGGTCACTTTACTTTATGAGTGTCTTTTTCCTCATCTACAAAATTAAGAGGTTGAAATAAGTGCTCTCTCCAGTCCCTACAATCAGTGAAAATGCCCAGAGTTGGGAGATGGAGTGTTGTGTCTGAAGAAAAACAAGGCCACCAGTGTTCGGATCACAACTTTTTGTAGGAGTATTTGATGGAGGAAAGGGTATAAGAAGGCTGGATAGGTAGGAAGGGGCCAGGTTGTGAAGGGCTTTGAATGCCAAACAGAGGATTTTATATTTGATCCCAGAGGTAACAGATTGCTGCTGGAGTTTCTTGGATAAGTGGGGTGATGTGTGTTTTAGAAAGAGCAATCAATTTGACAGCTGAGTCGAGGATGTACTGGAGTAGGAAGAGATCGGAAGCAGGGAGCTTGTGATTGTTAACCTGGAATGAATCTGTGTATTGCTCTATCCCCACAATGGTGTTAATGGAGATTTTCTATACTAAAGATACCCAACATAAGAGTGTGTTAATTAATATTCATGGTCTGTTACTGAAGAGGAAACAGAGGAAAAGAAGGGACAGGGATCGGGTTCAAGGGATATAAGGCCCCAAGACATCCCCTCTCTGCAAGTCCTTGAATGGAGTGACAACAAAGGTGGATACTATGGCATTATCTTTAGGCATGGGCCACTGACCTTGGAACAGGGGAGAAGGCAATAGTGTTACCTGAGACAATGAGCTGAGCTGTGGACTTGGATTTGCCAATGGTGAAGTGCACAGGGCCCGTCATGGTGGAGCAGGTGCGGTGGAGGGTCAGGCGGTGGACTGTCTCCATCTGTTCAATGGTCACATCTCGCCCAGCATGCAGCACCGTCTTGCCCAGCAGCCACTTAGGGGGACGGACAGATGGGATGGAGGTCTCACATTCAAACCAGGCTGGGGCTGGTTCCATCACTTCCATGTCTTTCAGGTTCCGTACAATGGTAATGGATTGTTCTTCAGGGAAAAGGGAGAGGAAGAGAGAGGAGAGGAGTCAAATTTTACTTTCTCTGGACAAGCAAGTTTTCCATCTCCCCATAATCAACATTAAGAAACAAGGCTGGTTTTGCCTATAAATAAGATAAATGGTCACCCACAAAGGCATTCCCTTTTTCCCCAATGCAAAAACCCGTTCTGACGTGGGGAAAATGAAACCTTAATGCATGGTTGGTGTTGCGAGCTAATTCAACCATTCTGTAAAGCAAATTGGAACTATGCCAAAAGAGCTATAAAACCATGCATGTTCTTTGATCTAACAATGCCACAACTAGATCTGTATCCCAAAAGAGACAAAAAACAAAAAGGAAAGGGACCTATGCGGACAAAAAATTTTATATCAGCTCTTTTCTGGTGATAAAAGATTAGAAGTTGAGGGGAAGTCCATCAACTGCGGAATGACTAAATAAGTTGTGGTATGTGATTATGATGGAACACCATTGTACTATAAGAAGTGATGAGCAGGATGCTTTCAGAAAACCTGGAAAGACTTGCGAGGACTAATGAAAGTGAAATGTATCGTGTGCAAAGTAAAAGCAACATTGTAACATGATCAGCCAAGTGAATGGCGGAGCTTTTCTCAGCAACACAACCATCCTAGATGACTCTCAAGGAAGAACTGAGGATGCCTGAATACTGACTGAAACATGCTTTTTCTCTACTTAGTTTTTTTTAGATTTTTTGGTCTATGTTTTCTTTCATAACATGACTAGTATGGGTATATTTTGCATGACAACACATATATAACTTATATTTAATTGCTTGTCTTCTCAATGGGCAGCAAGGGGTGGGGGTGGAGAGGAAGGGAGAAAATTAGGAACTCAAAGTTTTAAAAATGAAGGCTAAAAATTGTTTTTACATGTAACTGGGGAAAAAGTAAATACTAAATAAAAGCTAAAAAATCCTCCCCAGACTACCATAGTGCCTGAAATTCCACCTTAGAGATTTGTTCCTTTAGACATTTGTTCCTTTAGACTGTAAACATCATCTTTGAGGGTATAAATCAGGGATGGGGAACCTACAGCCTCAAGACCACATGTGACCCTCCAGGTCCTCAAGGATGGCCCTTTGACTGAATCTAAACTTCACGGACTAGATCCTCTTAATAAAAGGATTTTTTCGGCAAAATTTGGACTCAGTCAAAAGACCCAAGGATCTAGAAGACCATATGTGGCCTCAAGGCTGCAGATTCCCCCACCTTCGGTAAAATGTTAAACTACTAGCAGCCAGGAACACTTCAGTGTAAATAATTCTATCAGGTTATTGTAAACTAGGTGAGATTACTATACTAAGGAAATAGTTGTTTTAGTGGAGATGGTGGGGAAGGGAGGAAGGAGGCAAAATTGTGGGTGGTAGGAGATAGTTGGCAGAGGCACTGAACAGTAAAAAGACGCATTCACCTGACCTTGCTCAGAACTCGTCCCTATTTATTATCCAAAGACCCACAGTCTAAGGGAAATCTCATCCCCCACGCCTGCCACCTGAACCCAGTTACTTTCCCGTGGTACCTTCCACAAGGAAATGAGCACTGGTCTTAGCATCGCCAGCATCACAGGTGTACATATCCTCATCCTCTGGCTGAGCATCATTGATGATAAGCTTTCGATAGATGCCATCACTGACCATCTCGTACTTGGGCCCAGCATGGAGCTCCACATCCTTCTTGAACCATCGCACCTGGGCACTAGCCCTTGACACCTGGCATTCCAGCACTCCCCGATGCTTCTCCATGGCAATTTTGTCTCTCAGTGGCCGCACAATCACCACTGGCAGCTCTAAGGAAGAGAAAAGGAGAGAAAGAGAAAGGTCCCCAACATTCAGTAATGTCCTCATGTCTCCAGCAGCTGCAAACCATTCACCTTCCAAATTTCTGCAATGGATAGAGACCACCCATCCCCTTTCCTTATTCCTCCAGTGGACACAGAACATCAGACTTCCTTATTTCTCTCTCTTCAGTCCCTGGTACTATGGCAAAAACCCTTCTCTTTCTACCTTCTCTTTCTTTTCATGCTATTTTCTTCCTTACCCATGGACATCCCCCTTGCCTCCCTGTGGCTGGCTATTGGCTTGGAAGGTATATTTGTACATACATCAAGAACTTGTGATTTTATGTGTGAAAACTCCCTCCACTGGCAAAGATTATGACCCATCTATAACTTATAATCATTGTTTTGTTTGATTATGCATATTTATTATTACTTTGTCTTTTTTATGGGTCCAGGAGGTAGGAGGAAGAAAAAAATCAATTTTCATTCACTGAAAATTATTAATTTAATTTTTAAAAAATGTGTAGTCTTCAAGTTGTTTAATGCTTGGGGAATTGCTACAGAAATGCCCAGTTATCAGAGGCAGGATTAAAGCCTGGGTCTTCTTGAATCCAGTACTACTTGAGCACCTCCATTCTGCCAGGCCGCTTTCCTGACACATGATCACTACTTTAGGATGGTGGTGTGTTTCTTTCATTTCTCCATACGTAGAATCATATAGGTTTAGTCTGGGCATACGCTCATTTTAGAGAGGCTCCCCTTGTATTCTGTAACACTGGTCCGCTCTCTTCCTTTGTCCCACTCCTTACCTTTCACTATGAGTTGGGCTCGAGATTCTGCATTCTCTGCCACAAATTTGATCTCAGCTGCATCTTCTACCATGACTTTCCAGTAGTGCAAGGTGTAGGTCTTTCCTGTAGAAGAATACCATGTTAGAGCCCAGGCTAGCCCCAGGGAATTGTCTGCTGCCTCAGCTCACAGATGTGATAGCCCAGCACATAAAGTACTGAACAAAAGATTATATGAATGTTAACCTGTTTGCTGCATCTATCACATGCTTTAGGGTCTGGACACTAACCCAGAAGAGTTAAGAGATAAGTTGGAAATTCAGTTCATAAGCAGATTTAGCGGTACCTTTTTTCTTTATTTTGCCATGGAGTCTCTTATGAGATAATAGCCAAATTTTCAGAGTAGTGAGTGCCTGGGCTCTAGGAAATTTACAGGTTAATGTTTATAGAGTCCAGCCAAGGTCATAAGAGCAGACCCCTGTGTCTATGAAAAAAGGGCTCAATAACAGCTTTAATAAGTCAGCCATGGGGTGAGTCAGACTCGACCTCACCACTTCTTTCTTTCTCCTTCACTTCCACAAACAATTATAATATTCAAATTTCCACCCAAATAGATCTGGAGTGGAAGGAATAGATCCTTTGCTTGTCCTTCTCCCCTACCCCACCACCCACCCGATCACTGCTCTAGACCCCCTGGGAAATAGGCAAAGCCTCACTGACACAAGTCAGAAATGGGATCTTCCTTGTATAAAAAGATAAACACGGTAAACTTCCTTTTTTTTCCCTTCTACTCAATAACTGTCAATGGCTCCCCAGGGCCTACTGAATAAAGTCCAAATGCTACAGCCTGATCTTCCAGGTCCTCCCTAACCTGGCATCTCTTTCCCTCTACTTTTTGAGCCTTATCTCTAATTGTTCACTCTCAAATATTCCACACTCCAGCTAAACCAGACTGTTAGCCACGCCAAAACATCCCACTCCATTTCACCTATGCATCTTTTTATTCATAGCATTTCCCCCATCACAAATGCCCACCCCTTCCTCCACTTGCATCTCCATCTGAAGAAATCCTACAAGACTCACCTCAGGTTCCACCTCCTCCACGAAGTTGCCATTGAACTGTCACCTGATACCACCCCCACCCCACCCCCACTAGAAAAGATCTGCCGTGCTAAGAGCTCCCACAGCACATTGTTATGTTCTACTTTTGATTATAGTGGTGGTGGTGGTGGTGGTGGTGGTGGTGGTGGTGGTGGTGGTGTGTGTGTGTGTGTGTGTGTGTGTGTGTGTGTGTGTGTGTGTGTGTGTGTGTTCTCTCCCTCATTAGAATGTGGGATTTTGGGGGGTAAGTTTTGTTTTTCTCTCTCCCTCCATACCCAGCATATAGTAAGCTCTTCATAAATGTTAATATTTCATTCCCCTCCTGCCTGTACTTCTACGGATTTCACCACTATGACCCAGCTACCTTCTCACCCTGGAATATCCTTCTACCATCGTCCCCATCTCACCCATGGGTGACTACCAGGAAGTACTCCAGGAAAGGGTCAGCTCAAATTCTTCCAAAGGGTAGGAGGTTCCTCTTCCTTGGCCCTATTCCCTGAATTAGCCCCTCATCCTTCCCCAGTCTGCCCACTAGCCCAGTGTAGTGGGAGTTCTGAGCTGATAATATCCCTACCCTGGTTCAAGGAACGCCTGTGCAGAAGAGGATGATATGGAGCCGGTGTTATGAGAAATCTACCCTCCTCTCCCCACATACAAGCTGAGGAATGCCAACGGGTGCTGGCCATTGGTCTGCTTTTAGTTGCTCTAGCTTTCCACCCCTCTCCTCCACCCCTGCCCACCTCCTTCACGCCACAACTTTTCCCTACCTTCCTGGCGCATTCTGATGTTGTCCCCAGGCCGAATCTTGCCATCATTCTTGTACCACTGGGTCTGCACCTCATCATGGGAGATCTGGCAGCTGAAGGTTGCACTTTCCCTCTCCATCACCTCCACATCCTCCAGGGGCTTCACGATCTGTATATTCCTGCCTAGAATAAGAGAAGGGAGATGAACAGATGCTGAATTTCAGAGAGGAAAAGAACTTTAGAACCAAGAATGTCAGAAATTGCAAGGAACTTTGAATATGACATCAAAAATGACAAGGGACCTTAGAACATAGGATGTGAGAAATGTAGGAGGAACAGTATTGGAAATGGCAGGGACTTTAGGACATAGAATATCAGAGCAGGAAAGGACCTTCTAACATAGAATGTCAGAACTGGAAGAGACCTTAGGATATAAAATATCAAAGCTGGAAGGAATCTTAGAACATAAAATATCACAGCCAGAAGGAACCTTAGAACACGGAATATCAGAGCTGGAGAGAACCTTAGAAACTAGAATATAGGAGCTAGAAAGGACTTTGTAACACAGAATTTCAGAGCTGAAATGGACCTTAAAACACAGAACTTCATAGCCAGAAGGAACTTTAGAATGCATAACATCATGGCCGGAAGGAACTTGGAACATAGACTGGTAGAGGTGAAAGGAACCCTAGAACATGGAACATCAGAGCTGGAAGGAATCTTAGAACATGGAACATCAGAGCTGGAAGGAATCTTAGAACATGGAATGTTCATAGAACGTGAAATGTCAGAGCTGGAAGGAATCTTAGAAGTTCTCTAGTCTGTTTAGTTGAAGGACTGAAAGCCAGCTCCTCTCTCCCTCTGCCTGGACCCAGACTCCCCACGCTTTTCCATGACTACATGACTCCTTTGGTCTTCCTTTCCTTCCCTCTTCTCCTATTGATAGGATTAGTGTGGCTCCAGCCAGAAAGGGCTGCTGCTGATGCTAGAGCCAGAAATGGAGGAAAAGCATCATGCCCAGATGTGCAGAATTCAACAACACATCTGTGACCATGAACTTGGTTCTGCCTAAGCCCTTCTTAGATGCGGTTTGCTTCTGCTCTACCCTGAGCAGACAAGGCTCTGTCTCAACCCTCAGAGAACTGACTGTTTTGACTCATGTCTCTTCATGCCTTAATAAGCCATATTTTCCTTTTGCTGCTCTTTTACTGCAGAAAAGGCCCTTCTCCTCACACACCGAGACTGTCCCCATGGAGGGCAGGGGAGTTCCTTACCCCAGGATAGGGACCTCCGTTCTCCTTCTCCCTGCCTTCTCCCTCCATCCTCTTCCCTTCCTCCCTCCTTTCAAACAATCTCTTTATCCTTCCTTCTCCTTCCTCCTCTCTCCCTTTTCTGTTCAATACCCATTCATCCTCTGTGATTCTTTTTGCAATGATGTTCCAGTTCCAGAAAAGTTTACTTGTTGAATTCTCACGGTTTGTAGTTGTAATGTGAGATTCCTTGTCTGTCACTTTATAAAGGACAGCAAGGTTCTACTGCATGATGCTAGCCCCCTAGCTGGAACTTTCCAGATATTCAGTAATAGCTAAATTTTAGCAGTCTGCATTAATCTGTTTGCACAGATCACTTCTACCATTTCCTTGAACAATCTGCATCAATTAATAAATCTGGGCTCCTTAAAGATAGCGTTCATTTAATTTCTGGTGACAACGATCTGATGGCAAACTGCTATCATAAATTGTCTGCTTCCACAGGGAAATCTGTATGACTCTACCATTTGTTATTATTGCTGTAATAATTATTATTAATAATCATAAAACAACTTCTATTTCTAGAGCACCTTCCTTACAACAGCCCTAGGAGGATGGCTGTGGAAGTTCTGAGACCTGTATTTTGCAGATGAAGATACGCAGAGAGGTGGTTTGCTCACAGCCACATGTCTTGAGCCTTACCTTGCACCTTCAGTGTGGCTGAAGTCTTGGCATCACCAGCATCACATACATAGGTGCCTTGATCTCCAGACTCACACTTGTAGATGACAAGGTTCCTCTTGGTCCCCTGGGAAAAAATTCCCAGTGCTTTCCCTGCTCGAAGCACCACTCCATCCTGGAGGAAAGATGTATCAAAAGTAGACCAAGGAAGCATAGGGCACTAACCTGCTGGAACTGTCAGATTCCCCTCTCCAATGATCCTTCCTCCTTTGGGTTACTTCCAACATTCCTGATGCTAAGACTTCCTCCCTGATATAGCTTCCCCCATTCCCAATTACCGTCAGCATTATGCCTTCTCCTTATGCTCAGGGCTGCCCCTCACCCCCATAACAGACTCACACAATCCCGGAGCTAGAACAGAACTCAGAGTCCATTAGAGTAATTCATACATAATAAAGAGTCCTCTACAATGAATGGTCAGCTAGACTTGTCTTCGAGTCCTGTAGTGAGAGGGGAGGCAAAGGCAGCCCAGAGCTGGGAAAGTGGCCCAGGTCACTTGGAGGGAATGGTGTTGTCTATCAGTGCTAGGGATTTAAGGGGACTAGTGGAAGAAATAGGTCCAGGGATCATAGAATACCTTCAACCACTTGACATCATGGTTGGCCCGGGATAATTCACATTCCAAAATGACCTTCTCCTTTTCCGTAACCACAATGTCCTGCAAGGGGTGGCTGAACTTCACAGGAAGCTCTGAGAGATAGAGAGGGGAGGAAATGGTGGTTAAGTACATACTTTCCCCCTTACCCCCATCCCATCCCCAAAGAAGTACAGGGAAGTACAGGGGCCAATGGTATTTGTCCCTATCCTTAAATAATTGAGACCTGGTTCTCCCAACTCAGCCCAACTAATTTCATGACTTTAGGAAAGTCATATAAACCATACATGTTCCAGTTTTTTTAATCCATAAAATGGGGGGAAATCACCTAAATTTTTCTCTTGACTATCAGAAAAATAAATATGGGGATACCTTTCCCCAGGGTAGGAAAATATGACTATGGGCTGTGTAGACACACTTTTCCATTCCAGATCTACTAATAACCATAAGTGGCCTGGATATGTGGACAACTCCCCTTCACTGCCATCCCTCCTCCAAGACCAAGAGCAATGATGGCCATACCAAGGACAGTGAGTCTTGCAGATGTGTGGACACTCTCTGCCTTGAAGGCTATAAGCCCAGCATCTCCTAAGCCCAAGGAGGACATGGTCAGCTTGTGAATCACACCCTGGACTGTGATACAGCAGTTATTCTGAGACTTGAGCTTCAGGCCATCTCGGGTCCAGATGCCTTCCACATCACTGTGTGAGAGCTCCACCTCGAAGGACACTGTCCCCTGTTCCCGAACCTCTATGGCCTGCAGGCCCCGCACCAGTCGGATCTGACGCACTACATAGGAAAGGGGGAAAGAGACAGAACAGAGACGACCAAGCATCACTAGGAGAGTTCCCTGAGAAAGGAAATGGTTCTTCTGCATTTTCAAATGAGCTGGGGATGACTTGTCTGTTCTTGAAAGCCAATGGGAACAATGACCATAAAGATGCACACTGCAAAAGCCTGAATGGAAGAAATTGTAACCGGATTCAGAATGGAGAGCTGGGCAAAGTATTGGTATTGGGAAATAAGGCGGGGGGTGGGGGGGGGAGAGAAATGCAAGGGGACCAAAAAAAAGGACCCTAGGATATGAGAGAGAATTCTTATCAAAAGCAACTAAGTCAGAAAGTTCTAAAAGTAATAGGGGAAATTACAAGGAGCTTGTTATAATTTATAATTAATAATACCTATTATAATAAATTTATAATTTTAACAGAATTTCAGTTTGTTAAGGAAAGATTTCCTAACAATTAAAACTATATAAAAGTGGAATGAACAGCCTTGGGAGATAATGGGTTCTTCCTCATTAGAGGTCTTTGGGAAACAGTTTAGGTGACCATTTGTTGGGGATTCTTTTCACATATGAGTTGGACTACATGGATGCTAAGGTCCCTTCCAACTCTGAAATTCTGTGATTGGAGGACATCCAGTGTTTTCATGGGAAAGTTGAGGTCTAGAATAGAGGCCAGAGGTCTAAAGGACAGCGCTCAGACTGGACTCTTGGGTGAAGCAGCCACAACACTAAATGTTTTAAAACTGAGCTAAGCCTCAGTGGAGGCAGTGGAACATAATGGATAAAGTGCCAGGGAAATGTGGGTTCAAGTCCTGCCTCTGACACACACTAGCTGTTTTCTGCCTATAGGCAAGTCACTTCATCTTCTCAGGACCCCTGGGCTACTCTCCATGACTTTAAGTTACAGACAAGTTGCTGGCCTCCCTCAGTGGGGGGAATTTCTACACAGGGAGTTCCCCATGACAATGAAACTATGGGTCTTAATCAAGACCATGCCAACTGAATGCACTCCTACAGCTTGGGGCATGAAATGATGGGATTTACCACAAAAGGATTGACTACACCTATTTTTGATGCTGGAATTCTCCCACTCGGATAAACCTTTCTGCATCCCCTGAGCTTGTAGTCTACATGTGCCAGATTGCAGACAACAGTCAGGAAAATGTGGTGTTTCCAGGATGGAAACAGTTGGAACACCTGTCTTTTTATGGGAGAAAGTCTACTCCTTTTTTCCTTGAGTGGGGGAAGTGAGGGGGGGCACTGGACACATTATATGGAGGACAGCATGTAGCTAGAATGTTTACAGAAATTTCATAAGCCACCTCATCCTGCCAATACTTTCAGGGTGTGTTCTTCCTGATTGTTCTAACATCTCTGGATTGGGACCACTACTAGGAATTTCTCCCTTATTTTCCTCAGTTGTGGAGCCAGGCTAAAGTCTGAATTATGGTCTTTGCCCTCTTGGTTCCCCCCTTTTCCCCCAGGATGCTCCTTTCCTCCGGGGCCATGCCAACTGCTTCATCACCCAGAGAAGTGAGTACCATTGCCTCGGATGGTAGGAATGAGATGAAGTCCACCATCACTCTGTCAAGGATAAATTACAGCCCCATTTCGCTGCTTTACTCTACGCACAGGCCTATCTTGTAGCCCTCCTCCCCTCAACCAGTCTCACTTACTCTCCACATTGAGCTTAGCCTGCGTCTTGTCATCTGGTGTCTCGCAGCCGAAAAAACCCCGGTCAGAAAAGCTTGCATTCTTAAGGAGTAGGCTATGGAGCGTGCCTTCGGCCCGAATCTCCATATTCTCACTGGGCACCAAGGCTGCACTATTCCGAGTCCATCTCACAGAAGAACAAGGCTTGGTCAGTTCCACTTCTAATGTCACCGAGCCCTTCTCCTCCACTGTCATTGGTTCCAGCTTCCTCTTGAACAATATTGGGGCCTCTGGGAGGTGAAGAAAGCCAAAAAAAGTCAAGTGAGCAGTGCCCAAGAGGTCATCTCAAGCATCCCTCTGATTCCAAGGGGGCAGACTCACAGGGGGAGGAACGATTTAGAATTGGCCATAACTTTTGGGATCATTTGGTCCAACCATCTCAGTTTAACAGATAAGGAAACTTGAGTCCCAGAAGAGAAAAGGCATGTTCTACAGTTAAAGATACCCCTATTCCATTCCTAGTGTATATATATCTTTAATATACCCTTTCTGAACACAGAGGGTACTCCTAAGTAACTCTTTTAATATGTACAATACCTTCCTTGTTCAGGCTCTCCCCTCATTATAACTATAATACTGCACCACCAGACCTCTCAACCAGTTTCTGCCTCTAGCTCCTACCCTCTAATCCATTCTGCAAATGAGATTATATTTGCAATTGTTTTGCATAGTGTGTGGTACATTATGGGTGCTTAATAAATATTTATTCCCTCCCTCCTTCCCTGCAAATGTTGCCAAGTTAATTTACCTAACGTGCAGTTCTGATCATATCACCCCATGCTTAATATACTTGGCTCCTCACTGACTACAAAACATTTTCCTTCCTTAGTTTCACATTCAAGAAAGGCCCTCCACATCTGGCCATAATGGAAATATCCAGGCTTCTTTTATCTTCCTCGGTTATAAATTCCAACCCTCTTATGTGTTTTATTCTAACTTCCGATTAACATATGCAGATATGCCCAGGGGTTTTGTCTTCTCTGTTGGTGCATTTGTAAAATCAAACTTTACTCTGGAGTAGAAAGAACTTAACCCCCTTCCCTGCTTCATTCCCCAGGTCAAGGTCAGGCTGCACCCTCTTCAGCTCCTGTTTGGACAAGTACTACAGACAGATCCCAGGAAGAGGACAAGCTGGAGTCCCAGACTAGTCACGTTTGCAGAAGTCTCCATCCTCCCAGTTGTCTGTGTTTTGAAATTTTAAGTTATAGACAGAGAAATTTCCTGTTACATCTAACCAGTTTCAGCCCTGCTTCTACTCCCACACAGCCATTCTTCCTAGTCATCTCGTGCCTTCTCACATCACCTGTGCCTCCACAGATCATGCCCTGGGGGAATGAATTCCCATTCTGAAACTCCTACTCTTGGGCCAAGTTGGTTAATGAGCTAGTAGAAATGCTCATGGCCCACTATACCCAGAAATCCCCCACCACGCTTGACATTCCAGTAAGCTTCCAACCTTCCTGCCCAGCTTCCAGCTTCCTACCTCTAGTTCTAATAGTCAAAGAAATGAATACTGCCATTGGGAATGGAAAGAGTGTGTCAATCAACTCCCCTAAGGTTCCACTCACCATCCCAGTGACTTCCCAAAGCAAAACACCCTTCCTTGACCATCATCCCTTACAGGGGCTGTCTCTCCTGTTAAAATATAAGCTGCTTGAGGCAGGGCCTGTATATCTCTTTATATTTGCATCCTCAATGCACAGCACAGTGTTGGTCCATAGTGAATGCTTAATAAAAGCTTCTCATTCAACCTCTTCATATCTTGAATCCAGAAGCAAACTATTACTCTGCCTTGCCAAATTGCCAGCCTGTTAGAAAATCTTGTCAGCACTTGCTGGAGTTTGCAGTCTGCTAGACAAAGTCTTCAAGGTCCCAAGGTGCCCTCTATGCCCTCTCTGAGGGAATGCCAATGGAGGACTGAGTTTAGCGGAAGAATCATATCCTCCATGAGACATTTCTGAATTCCTTTCACCTACCAATGCCTTCTCCAGCCTCCAAAAATTACTTTATATTTACCATGTAGGTAATTCTGTACATGTTTATATGTGTCAACCCAGGGGTTATGTCACTTTTTGCCTTTGTATCCTCAGCACCAAGCACAAAACCTGGCACATAGTAGGTGTTTAAGAAATACTGACTGAATTTAACTTGGTGAATTAAATACATTAAAAGTCTGGCTTAAATCTGTCTCTCTCTATGCCCTGACTGGGTCACTATGCCCAACCTGAGTTTGATTTGACTAGATCAGCTTGCCAAGCTGGGAGGAGAGACTTAATAGCTAGCAGCATTGGCTTCACTTCTAAATCAGTCTATGAAGAGAGCAGTCGTTGAAAAAAGCAGCAGCAGCCACCCCTGGTCAAGCTGAGCTGCATCCAGACCAAGACACATACAGTCGCTCTCACCTCGCACTCTGAGGCTGGCCGATGTAGTGACCCCTTCAGCCTCGGCCGTGATCTGGCCAGCATCCTCGAGGCTCAGGGCAGTAATGACGAGGCTGTGGCTAGCATCGCTCTGAGAGATGACATACTTAGCTCCAGGCTCCAGTTTCACACCATCACGACTCCAGACCACCACAGCGTTGCTAGGGGCAACCACACACTGGAACGTGACCTCAGAGCCTTCTACAGAGACTGCATTGCTCAGGCCTGAAGTGAACTTGACCCTTCTGGGGACTGAGGAAATAGAAAACCTTCTGTGAGGAAACTGAGAGTTAAGGGGTGAAGGCAGTGGGAACAGGTAGGGTAGAGAACAGGGAGAGAAATGAATCCTCTCCCACTACTTAATCACCTTCCAGCAAGCTACCTCCTTTGTGAGGTCTCCCCAGACGGATCAGACAAGCACTAGGGACTTTCTCCTGAATGGGGATATAGTTTATCTTACACAAAGAGGTGTTTCAGTATGGAAAAAAGACTGGATTTAGAATCAGAGAATCTGGTTCTACGATGCACTGGCTAAGTGACCTCAGGCAAACCCATTAACCTTTTTGGTGCCGGACTTTTTCACACGTAAAATGAGAGGGCTGGATGAGGTGAAGTCTACACGCTCTGTGCCCCTGCCCAAATGACTGTACCCCCTTCTGTCCATTTCTTTGCACGGTACAGGGCACCAACACAAATTGGCAGTGATTGTTGGAAGCCAAAAGTTTGGGATTGCAGTTCTGACACCTACTGGCTGTGGGATCCTGAGGAAAAAATCACTGTTTGCTTTTCTGTAAAAGAACCTTTGCACTATATTTCTCAGAAGGCTGTTGTGAGGTAAGGGGTCTGTAGACCTTTGAGCACTGTACAAATGTGAGTTATTATCTGTGCATTTGGAGTATCTGCATCATAACCTTCCCTCCCCCAAAGGGTAGAGCCAGATACTGTACTGTGCTTGGTATAAAACCCAACATGGTGGTAAGGGTTAAGAATGCTGAGCATTGTTGCCATGGTCTCCTCCTTTAATCCCCCACAAGTACACACTTATCATCATGCACGCACACACACACACACATATAATATAAGCACACACATCATGCACGCGCGCACACACACACACACACATATATATAAGCACACACACATATCCACATATACACAGAGTCACATGTTATATTCTCATAGGACCAAGAAGGAAACTGAGGTCCAGCAAATAGGAATAACTTTCCTAAAGATATATAGGAGCCAAGACTGAATCTAGGTATTTTAGATTCAAATCTGAGACTCATTTCATTCCAACACACCTTAAGTTTTCACTCATCTTTTAGCTAGGTGTAGCTGCCATACCCCTGGGTGAAGGCAGCCAGCTCTAATGTCTCAAGAGCCTCCTTGAATGTTGCATGACCCTAGCACCAGCTGCCAAAGACCTGACCCAGGTCTGTGTGGTATTTAGGCTGTGGTAAGTATTCCTTTCAGTCATCATTCCCCTGGAAGTTGGAGCCAGAGCCATGAGAACTCTCCTAACATTTCAGCACCTCAAGCTTTAAGACACCCCTAAAGCTGATGCCCTCCATTTCTACAATGTCATCCAACAATTTTTCTTAAGTGCCTATTGATTATTGTCTATGATTATTGTCTATTTTCTATTATTACAATCTCACAAGCATCACACACAGGGTCATGGGTTCCAAGTAGTCTTATGGATGTACAGTCATTCGTGAATATAGTCATACGCACACACAAACACACGGCCCCCATACCGATGGCTGTGAGCTGGGTAGTGGTCTTGTCATTGCGACTCTCACAGCAGTACTCGCCCTCATCCTCAGCTCTTAGTCCCACGATGGTGAGGGTACGCCGGGGCCCATCTGCCCCCATCTGGAATCTCTTGCCAGAACGGATCTCTGTCCCGCCACAGTGCCATACTACATCACCCAGTACCTGGTTCAGCTCACAGGACAGCACCACTGTCTGTCCTACCTCTCCACTCACTGGCTCCAGGGGTCGGGCAAACTTCACAGGGACCTCTGTGGACAATTGGGAGAGAGGGAATGAGGTGCCAATGGATCTGTGTTCTGAGAGACAGAGATTGAGGCTGCCAATCTCCTCTAGATTCCCTTTAGGTTAACCATCTCATCTCCCATGCCCTGCTAGGGAGGGCCCAGGGTAACATTCCCCTCTCTGGCTTGTCCACCTCACCTTCTACCTGGACGGGAAAGTCTTGCTTCTCCTTATTGGCCCTGCAGGTGTAGACAGCACTGTCTTGGGTCTGGGCACCATACACAGTGAGGGTGTGGGTGGTTCCCTCACTTGAAAACTCATAGCGCTTGCTGCGCCTGATCTCCAATCCATCCTTAAGCCACGTGACGGTGGCTGTGGCAGATGTGACCGTGGCTGACAGAATGATGTCCTCGTGCTCCCGCACCACCAGTGGCTCCCTCCTAGAAGGTTTCTCAGGCGCTTTTGTTTCTGGTTCTAGATGGGAGGAGACAGTGCCAAAGGCTAGATGAGAAACCACACCTACCCCATCTCTGGCTCAAGCTGACCATTGATGACTCTTCTTCCTCTGTACTCCTGTGTTTGCAAGCAGAAGGGCCTTCAAAGATCATCTAATCCAAACTTCACATTTTACAAATGAGGAAACTGAAGTCTAAGGAAGTTAAGTGACTTGCCCATGGTCACATAGGTAATAAGTCTTGAGACAGGATTTGAACCCAGGTCTCTGACTCCAGAGTCCCTGCTCCTGTTGCTGGACCACACCTGCAGCTTCTGCCCTTGCTCTCTATTCTCTGAACTCACTCCAACATTACTGGGCAAGTGGTTTTAGTACTGGGAATCGAACTAGTTTAGGAAAAATTGCCAGGTCTCACTATTAGAGCTTAGTTTAACCACAAGAGTCTCACCATTGATGAGTCAGGATCATGTATATGAATTATGTGAGGCCAGGGGCAAATCACACTATGTGTCCCTTTCATCCCCAACATTTAAAAAATTAGGTACCAGTAGTCTTCTTGTGGGATCTATGGGCTTGGGAGGGGAGTAGGCACCAGGGCACAGGTATTTGGTCTTGGGCAATTTGGAATGGTTTCACACACCAAAGAGATGAATGAACAAACAGCTGAGATTTTCCCACCCTAAGGACCTAGTGTCAGTGAGCCCGGGAGCTGGGGAGCTTCCTTTTGCAAGATCATTCTAGGGGCAGAGAGACTTGTAGAGGAGCGCCAATGGAACAATTGCTGATGCAATGACCATATTGTCCAAACAAAAAAAAAATCTGGGAAACATGATCTCGTAAAGAAAGACTTAGAAGTATCCTTTTTTTAGTGGAATTGTTCTGGGAAATTTGGGGCATATGTTTGCTTAGCATAATCACTACAGATGCTTTCTTCCCAGGAGCTGAGCCAGTTGGGGCCCAGAGGCCTTATCTCCCAGTAGTCAGGGTCAGAGTGTCTGGCTCTCTCTTGTCAAGGACAAGGATCATAGATACAAATGTCTTCCACCCTCAATCACAGTCTCCCTAAGAATACAGGTCATTTATCTCCAAGTTCTTCAGTCCCAGGCTCCCACAATGAGCAACTCTGAAACTAACCTTGGATGTCCAGATGGAAGGTGACCTTCTGGCCCCCAGCCTCACAGGTGTACTCCCCAGCATCTGCCTTCCCAGCCTGCTGCACCACCAGCTGCCGGCTGCAGCCCTTGGCCTCCACATGCACCTTCTGGCTGGGGGTGAGTTTCTTCCCATCTTTGTACCAAGTCACCTCTGTCTGGGCCTCGGCCACCTCACAGCTCAGGGTGGCACTGCTACCAGCCACAGCCTGTACCTCGTTCTGTACCTTTTGTTCCTTGGCAAATACCACCATGGAATCTGAAGGAATAGGAAAGGAAAGGATGATGGAGGGAAGAGGGGAGAAATTATTTAAGAAAATCTTCCTTCTCTGAATTCTTACTTCCATAACTTTTCTGGACCTATTCTGAAACCCTAAGACCCAGTTCATATGGTCATAGGTTGACTGGATCAGAAAACCAAATGCTTATCCCAGGGCCCCTGTATAATTCAGTTCCAATCTGACCACCCATCCTCTTTAATGTGCATCCTCCCAGGGCAGGAAGCAGAGCACTGGAGATGAGACTGCTGAGTAGCAATCTACTTCCTAGCTGATCTTGACCTTGAGCAAGTCCCTTCTCTTCTCTGGATTTTAGTGTCATGATAGTTTAAATCAGGAGCTCATAGGCTTAGAGCTGTTAGGAACCTCAGTGGGCAACTTGTCCAACTTCTTCATTTCACAGATGAGGAAACTGAGGTTCAGAGAGGTTAGGGGACCTGTCCAAGGTCACACGGATAGAAAGCTCTCCTTCCCCTGTGGCACATTATGCCTTGTGCTCTTTTTAAATAATAATGCCATCCGCTATTTATGGAGCAAGTTAAAGTTTACAAAGTTCTTTAGACGTATTAACTCCCTTGAGCCTCATAAGAATGATATGAAGTAGACACCAGAGGTATAGTCATTTCAAAGAAGGGCTGGACTGGATGAACACTCAGCTCCCTTCTTGCTCTGAGACTGTGAACTTCTCTCCTCTGAGCCACCTCCTCCATGAAACCTTTCCTGGGCACCCCAATCTACAGTGATGTTTCCTTCCTCTGAGCATCTATGGCCCTGACTGCCCAGAGCCCTCCTTCGGCAAGGAAGGCAATGTGATACAGCAGCAAGCATTCAATCTGAAGTCAAAAGAGACAGATTCATGGCTTGCCTCTAAAACAGACCAGCTATGTAATCATGGGCAGGTTACTTAATGCTCTAGGCTTCCTATGCCTCATCTCTCAGATGGGTATAATAAACCCCACCCTGCCTATCTCATGGGACTACTCCAGGATAAAATGAAACTGTCCCTATGAAAACGCTCTGACTTTTAAGTCTGATAGAGATATAGGCACAGGGACTGGGCTTGGGATTTCGCTGATACAGGCAACACAAGGATGAGGAAACTCCCTTCACCAATGCAGGTTGGCACCTTCTTTGCCAACTCAGACTCATAGGGCTGTCTAGGGCACTGAGAAGTTACACGACTTTCTCAGGGTCATACAGCACATTTAGTATGTGTGTCCAACACAGAACTTAAACCCAGGTCTTCCTGACTTTGAAGCTGTCTATAGCACATTATACCACCCTACCTCTATAGATTACAATAATATTATAAGGGATTAAAATTATTATTGTCATCTGGTACATGCAATATGTTCAAAATTAAAAAAGGGTTTTTGTCTGCTGATTTCAATCGTCTGTGGAACAGTTCCTCTCCAACTTGCTGTTCAGCCATTTTGCAATCGACTCTGACTCTTCATGACCCCATTTGGGATTTTCTTGGCAAAGAATTTGGAGTGGTTTTCTTCCATTTCCTTCCCCAGTTTATTTTATAGATGAGGAAACTGAGTCAAACAGGGTCAAGTGACTTGTCCAGAGTCACACGGCTAGTAAGTGTGTAAAGCTGGATTTGATCTCAGGAAGATGAGTTTACCTGACTCCAGACCCAGTGCTCCATCCACTATGCTACCTGGTTCCCCTTCAACAGGAAAAATAACTGAAGGTAAACTCTACTACAGTCTAGTTTATCTCTATCAAGTATAAGGAATGGTCATGGATCTTAGCCTTTGGTTTTAATGCACCAAGCCTCAACTCAAAGGACCATCCCACCCCACCACACCCCACACTTGGAAGGCTTGGGACACTCCCTTAAGTGCCCTGGGGCCCACTGTCCAGTTCCAGTATCTAATTATGAAACCAAAAGTCAGCTATCACACCCCCTTCCTCAAATTCCATCCCAATAAATGAAGCTTCAGATACAAAAGTTTTATGCAAAGATAGTCCTTCATCTTCCTTATGTGGTCATTGACTTAACACTACATCACCCTTAAAGAGCAATGGTTGCTGAATGGTGGGGCCAACACACAAGAGAATTGGTCTCGTCTGTCCTTAGTAAGTCCCCCAGTAACCCCCATTTACCAGGATTGACTGAGTAGGTGTTAATGAAGCCTGAGCTGAGAATTCACTCAGACACTCAGATCTTTCCATCATGTTAATCACAATTCTGTGCTATTCTTTCCCTGCCAAGCACTTCTGCAGTCTCTTTCTCATCTCTGCCTGTTAACCCAGGATACAAACATGTGACATACTAGCAGTCACAAAGAGAAGCTCAGAGGTGCAGCAAGATTCCTCTCCAGTCATGACTAAACTACCAAGAAGTGACCCTGCAGTGACTAACCTTTGACATCCAGATGGAAGGTGACCTTCTGGCCCCCTGCCTCACAGGTGTACTCCCCAGCATCTGCCTTCCCAGCCTGCTGCAGCACCAGCTGCCGGCCTCTGCCCTTGGCCTCCACATGCACCTTCTGGCTGGGGCTCAGTTTCTTCCCATCCTTGAACCAGGTCACCTCTGTCTGAGCCTGGGCCACCTCGCAGCTCAGGGTGGCGCTGGCCCCAGACAGTACCTGTACCTCACTCTTCATGTTTTGTTCCTTGGCAAATGCCACCACAGACTCTGGAGAGGAGAAAAAATTTCAAACCCAAAGTGATTTCTCTGGCATTTGTCACAAGGAAGGAGCATTTTAGAAAGTCACAAAATCTCAGATTTGGGAGGGGTCCTGTCGTTCCCTCTTTGAACAGGAATCTCTCCTAAAGATAATCTGCAAAGTATTAAAGGAGCAAAGCAGATAATCCATTTAAGGAGACGGGAGAAGTGCTTTGAATTCTAAGATGCACAGTGTAGTGTAAGAGCCTGGAATTAGAAGACTTTGGTTCAGATTCCAGCTCTGACACATTAAAAATGATATCCTTGGTAAGCTATTTCTCCTGAGTGCTTCTTCATCTAAAAATGAATATAACAATTACAGTTCCACTTATTTCTCAAGATTGTTCTGTGAAATATGTGAGATAAGGTACAATGAAATACTATATAAAAACCAGGAATTTGTGAAACAACAAAGAACGAATTACATTATTTGTGCCACAAAAGGACAGGTCGTCACTAACGGTTCCCTACGGCTGTCTGGAACAAATAGCCACCTGAACAGGAGAAGCAGTAGAGGAGGAGGGGGAGGGGATGGCATGCTCTGGCTCTGGCTCTTTACTGCTCAGTCTTGGGCTATGTGTCTATATCTGTAGGTCTCTCCCCCTTTCCTCTCCTCCTCTCCTCCCTCTCTCTCTCATTATCAGTCTCTCTTTTTCCTCCCGTCTTCCTTTTTCTCTGTTTCTCTTTTTTCAGAAAACTCACATTCTCTGTCTCTCCCTGTCTCTCTCTGTCTGTCTGTCTCATATCTCACTCTCTAAAGGTGATGGCAGCTAAGTGGGAGTACCTCAAACACTGCACTTGAAATCAGGACGACCTGAGCACAATTCTAGCCTCAGACACTTACTCCCTGTGTGACCCTGGGCAAGACACAATCTCTGCTTGTCTCAGCTTCCTCATTTGTAAAATGAAGG
Source organism: Bettongia penicillata ogilbyi (assembly GCA_023548195.1). Lineage (NCBI taxonomy): Eukaryota > Metazoa > Chordata > Mammalia > Diprotodontia > Potoroidae > Bettongia > Bettongia penicillata. Next base: position 9,327,280 of record JAJHZJ010000120.1, read on the forward strand.
CAATAATAGTACCTATTTCTCAGGGCTGTTGGGGCAATCAAATGAGATCATAATTGTGACGTGCTTCGCACAGGGTCTGACCCGTAGTAGGTGCTATATAAATGTCAACTGTGATTACAGAGGTTTTTCCTCTTTCTGGGAGTTGACTCTATCTTAGTGAGCTTGGGGACTCTGGGAAAGGCATCTTTATTGCTATAGAAATGTTACGCAGTCAGAAATGTTACACAAGTTTTAGCCTCCATTTCTCTCCCAGATGGACTAGCTTAGTGTAATATGTGTACATAGAGAGGTATGAGCCGCCTCCTTTTCGTGAACCTTAGCCCTCCCTGTTCAGCTCCCTTCTGTAAACATACTTTCTCCACATAGATAAATGAGAGATCCCCAAAAGTGCACCTAGGTCCTTTGGATCAGCAGAAAGCCTCTGATACAAGAGCTAGAGAATAATTTCCTTATTTGGATGAATATTTGCAGATTTGTCTCTGAGCTAAAAATTTCTCAAAGTAAAAACCATATACTCCCTCTGATGCCTCACCACAGTACAGAGATAATAACCTTGGATTTGCAAAGATAGTTCTAGAAGGGCATAGATGATGCTCATATGGTGTAGAGGAGGGCATAAGATTTGGAATCTGAAAGTCCAGGTTGGAATCTCACCTCTACTGTGTGATACGCGCATATCTAAGAGTCTAAGTTTTCTCTCTCATCGTTTACAATATTTACACTACCTGCCTCCCATGGTTCTCATAAGGAATCTGCTCTACAAACCTTGATGCACTATGTAACAGTTATTATTATAAGCAAATTTGAAAAGCTTTGCGTGTCATAGTAATTGCTAAGGACCAGCTTAGCAAAATTCAGAGGGCTTTATCACCATGAGACTGGGCATAGGGTGATGACATTAGGGGGTCGAGACTATCTCCTAAGGTGAGGGGGCTAATTGCCCAGGAACTGACCTTTGACATCCAGATGGAAGGTGACCTTCTGGCCCCCAGCCTCACAGGTGTACTCCCCAGCATCCGCCTTCCCAGCCTGTTGTACCACCAGCTGTCGGCTCCTGCCCTTGGCCTCCACATGCACCTTCTGGCTGGCACTCAGTTTCTTCCCATCCTTGTACCAGGTCACCTCTGTGTTTGTCTCCGCCAGTTCACAGCTCAAGGTGGCACTGCTACCGGCCACGGCCTCCACCTTGTTCTGGGTCTGCTGCTCCTTGGCAAACACGATTTGGGACTCTGGAAAAAGAGAAACATAAAGCACCAGAGATAAGAGTTAAGAAAAAGGAAGGCTTCCCTCTGGGCCTGAGCAGAACAACACGAACATCCCTCATTCTCACCATCTTCAATATATAGACTGGATATGGTAAAGTATTGGTTGTTTTTAGAGATAGATATGGATAAAATGGATATGGATAGCCATAGACCAGATATAGAAAGTACTGGTTGTTTTTACAGAAATTGAAGCCTCAAAGCTAAGGAATTTTCTAGCCATAGTAAATAATACTTATGATATGCTCTCCATTCAAATGCCTCAGTGTGCTGTGGAAGAGAATGGGTTTTCAAAGGTTCTGTTAGTGGGGACTAACCCTAGTCAGAAAGTATAGATTCAATATGGGTTTGTGACAGTGTGTCTATAATCCAACAACTCACCTAAGTAAATGAGGGGAAACTCAAGCAGAGAACTATAGGGGATCTATGCCCAGAGAAGAACCTTGAGATCACTGAGATATGTGAATAGTAATAAGGAATCGTAATAACTCATTGATATAGCACTCTGCTGACAAGATCTGCATAGACTTTGTCTCATTTAAGTCTCTCACTGAACCTGTTTTTTAGAGATTTTAGAAATGAGGATACTGAGTCAGAGAGAGGTTTAGTTGATTACCCAGGACCTTAGAGCTTGTGTCTGCCTGAAGTAAGATTTGAACCCAGGTTGATGAACAGGACAGAACTATGTAGGGAGAATGCTGATAGGAGCTGCGCAGTGCTGTATTGTTAGGAGTGCCCTGCAATTTTCACGGTAAGCATTAAGATCTCAGAAATGGTCAGACGCTACAAATCACAAGCGTTAATAATAAAAATTAAACTTTAATTTTGTGAGTGCATTAATTTCTCACACCCTCCCTTAAGGTATTGAAATAACCAGGGAAGGGTTCTGGTGCATTGAGTGAGCTTTTCTATGGAGACAATGGCCTGTAGGCACGGAAGGTCTTAAAAATGCACCAAACATTGCCACCTAGTGGTGAAATGTGAGAGGACAGAAGCTTGCGATGGCTGTTGCTAAGGTTACCGAGAAGCAACCTGCCCAAGGAAAACGCTGCACAATTTTGTCTGAGATAGTGAGGCTAAGTGCCTCGTATGTGTCAGAAGTCATGTATACTTATAATTTATATAAGTCCATGAGTGCTCTACAAAGTGCTTTCCTGACAATTACCCTGTGTGGGGACGTATGTGTACGTGTTTTTAGACTCATTTCACAAATGAGTAAAATGAGTCTCACAGAGGGGGATTGACTTGCCCAGGGTCACACAGCTAGTAAGTATAGAAGTCAGACTGTGAACCTTGACTTCGGTTCATTCTACTAGGTCCATAGATTTGGAGCTGAAAAGGACCTTAGAAGTCAAGTTCTTTCCCTCATTTTACAGATAAGGCAACTGAGGCTTATGAGGTTAGGTAAAAAAGACTTTCCAGTTTTCTTAGGTCCTAGTACCCCCACATACTTCATGATCCAGCCTCCTGCTGCTCTTCCTACAGAAGGCTCCTACTTCAGCTGTTTTCTCTTGCTAGCCCCTGTGCCTCAGATCCTCTCCCTCCTCACCTCCACCTTCTTTCCAGTTCTCCTTCAAGTCCCAGATAAAATCCCACCTTCTGAAAGGAGCCCTTCCCAACCCCTTTCATGAAAGGCTCCTGCCTTCCCTCTCTTGATCATCTCCAGTTTATCCTGCCTGTATCTTGTTTGTCCATGGTCATTTGCTCGTTGTCTCCCCCATTAGATCGTGGGCTCCCTAAAATCAGGGACTCCTTGTTTTGCCTTTTTTTCTGATATCCTCAACTTTTAGCACAGTTCCTGACACATAGTAGCAGCTTAAGAAATCTTTGCTGATTTAACTCACCCAAGTTCATACAACTATTAAATGCCAGAAGCACAATTGGAACCCAGATTCTCCTAGCTGGGAAGTCAGCCCACCATGCCCTACCGTCTCAGCATTCTCTCTACTGCCACGTGTAGTTATTCTATCTCCATGATGTGATGAATAGGGAAGTCTTGGAGATACAGATATCTGACTAGTCTTGGGCACCCACATGCTACAAAGTACAGCCCAGGACACCATATATAATGCTTCCCTGAAGAGTCAAAGTTATAAAGACCTCTAAGCAGCAAGACAGGGAGAAGATTTTAGAGACAAACAGCTTCAAAAGACATAAGCCCTCTGAGCCATGCAGGGACCATCCACGTGATTCCAAAGACTGGATGAAGAAGCATGTGACCGAGCCGCTGGCAGAGAGGGATGGACTCATGGTGGAGAATGAGACGTTCTGGACATGGCTGATTTAGAAATCTGCTTTATTTGATTACTCATTTTTCTATGTGTGTATGTATTTATTATGCATATTTGTCAAAAAGATGACATTCTCTTTTTCAGTGTAGGTCAGGATGGGGTAGAAGAAGAAGAGAAAATAGATTTTTCTTGATTAAAAAAATTAATTTAAAAAATAAAATAATTATATACCTTTTTAAAATGTGGAATGAAGCAGATTCTATTTCATATAGAGTCCTTTTTTGTGTTCTGATATATACATATATATATATATATGTTTCCTTTTTGGTGATTAAAATGAAAATAAAAATTTAAAAAAATAAAAACCCAAAATAGGCAAAACTCTTTTAAATAATTAAAGAATGTAAAAGTCAGGGGGACAGAGGAAGATACTAAGGGCCAGGCAGGACTTGAGAAACAAGTTTTTAAAGAAATCCAAATAACAACCAGAACGGAAAAGGTATCTAGACTATATGTAACTCCCCCAGTGGAATTAGAATGCTTCTTGAACACCTGGAGAAGCTGACCTTTGACATCCAGATGGAAGGTGACCTTCTGGCCCCCAGCCTCACAGGTGTACTCCCCAGCATCTGCCTTCCCAGCCTGCTGCACCACCAGCTGCCGGTTGCGGCCCTTGGCCTCCACATGCACCTTCTGGCTGGCACTCAGTTTCTTTCCATTCTTGTACCAGGTCACTGCTGTCTGCGCCTCGGCCAGCTCGCAGCTCAGGGTGGCGCTGCTACCAGCCACAGCCTCCACCTTATTCTGTGTCTGCTGCTCCTTGGCAAACACCACTGGGGGCTCTGGGAAAGGAACAGACATACAGAGGATCAGAGAACTAATCCATTTTCTAGAAATTGAAGGGTCAAGTCAGAGTAGTCTCAGAATGGATATATGCCACATATTGGATGACACCACCATGAAGCATGAAACTGCCACCAGGCCTGAAGAGCTGTTGGCAATAAGTGGACAGAAGGAGGAGGGGGGAATTCTGGGAAATTTGGGTGTCTCCAAGTATTAGAGGAGCTATAATTTGGAAGAGCCCACTCCACAGGTTAGAGCTATAAGGTACTTAAATTTCATCTTGTCCATCTTGGGTTTTTTTTTTTCACCCTAGAGGACAGAACATAAGAACAACAGGCAGAGGTGTTCAGGGAGGTAGCTTTAGATTTGATGTTGAGGAAAATTCCCCGAGCTATCCAAAGGGGAAATGGGTTTCTTTTGAGGGGCAAAGGGTTCATCTTCATGGGCAATCTTAAAGAAAAATCTAGATCCTCATTGGGTAAAGGAAATGGACAAAGGGATTCATTTGTTTTAGCTGACGGCTGAGGTTCCTTCTAATTATACAGTACTGTAACTCTATCATTGTCTTCTGCTTAACTATATAGAGTGTCCCAAAAGTCTTGGTGCAGTTTTAAGCTATTTTATTTCAGCTTTAAGAGCTTAAAACTGCACCGAGACTTTTGGGACACGGTATATGGGGGATTCCATGATTCATACTGAGGAGAGTCTTGGACTTCCAAAGCTCATTTGAACCCAGTTTTGGAAGGTGAATTAACTGCATATAGCAATTTCTCTGTCACTTAGACCCCAGTGTCCATGTACGGGCCAAGTATGTTGTGGCTAACCAGAAGGTGTGGTCCACTGAGATATTTAACAATTTAAAAAAAAAAACAACTCAATTCATTAAATAGCATAAGAATTAAATTAAATAAATAGCAGAAGAGACTTACAATTTCTGGCTAGGTGGTCAAACTCTAGTCAATGTTTGGTTTTTCCTAACTGTAAATACGTGTGTGTGTGTGTGTGTCTGTGTCTGTGTGTGTGCGTGTATGGGGGTGTGTGTATCTGTGTGTATCTCTGTGCATCTGTGTGTGTGTGTCTGTGTGTGTCTGTGTGTGTCTCTGTGTGTCTCTGTGTGTGTCTGTGTGTGTCTGTGCGTGTATGGGTGTGTGTGTGTCTGTGTCTGTGTGTGTCTGTGTGTCTGTGTGTCTATGTGAATGCTGAGAAGGAATATCAAGGATGGAAATCTGGCATCAGAAATGAGATGTGCCCTAGCCAAACACCCCACACACTTCTCTGAGTGCACACTGAAGTATAATTTTTTCACTTTATTTTTCTTGCTTTTTTTTTTGCAGCACAACGAATTAGGAAATATGTTTTGCATGACTCCATATGTATAATGGGTACAGTATTTCATGCTTTTCCAATGGGTAGGAGAGGGAGTGCAGAGAGGGAGAGAATTTGAAACTGAAAATAAAATATAAAAAAAAATTAACAGTAATAAAGAATACTTATATATCTTAAATACTGGCATTTTCACTGCCTTGGGTCAGCCTATCTAGTAGCAATGTGACCTTAAGCAACACATTTCTCTCGGGGCCTCAGTTTTCCCCTATTTAAAATGGAAGAAGCAGATTAGATGACACATAAGGGCTCTTTTCATTGGGACCACATATCTTGCGGGCCTGTGATTCTGTGATGCAGTTGGAATGGATCAGTGGTTACCAAGAGATCCCAAATGGCACTTCTGTATGAAAGATGCTGAATAAAGCTGTAAACCCTTCACTAGATTATAAGATCTTTGAGGGCGGGGCCTATCTTTTGCCTCTTTTGTATCCTAAGCACTTAGTACAATGCCTGACATATAGTAGGCTTTAATAAATGCTTATCGATTGATGGATGAAAGAACATGATGGTGCTGTTTCTACATTACCGCTTTTTAAAATCCTGTATTTTTGCAATAGTTTCACTATTGTGACATCTAGAATTGCTATTCTGATTAGGTGGTGCTTTATTAAAAAGGAGCAGCAATTTTTTTTAATTCTAGAGAAAAAGACTCAAGAAAGGAGAGAAGCAAACAAGATGCTTCCATTTGTATCTTATTAAAGTTAATTTGTTGTGGTTGTTTTGACAGGACCTTATTTTACTGACAAAGAGAACTTCCAGAGAAATCTCCCTTTACCAATGCAGAAGCTGTTCTGCAGGTGAGTTTCAGGGAGCCACCTAGGACGCTGAGATTAACTGACTTGCCCTCACGTGGTCAGTATGTGTCAAGGGCAGAACCTGAACCCAGGTCTTTCTGAACTCTGAAGGTGGCTCTCTACCCACTTCACCTCAGTGCCTCTCAAAAGTTAATATACACATTTTTTTAAAATGCTGCAATAATAAAGTTTTGAGTTTGCCATAATAAGCATTGGTAATGCATTTTTGCTTATTGTTAATATAATTTTGCTTCTTAATGGGAAGATCTTCCCCACCCATCAGTAGACCTGCCCATTAAGGGGAGTTTGATTAGGGAAGATTGTAGGAAAGCCCGCACCTTTTGTGAATTTTCTAGTGAGGCACTGGTTCTCAAGGGTCGTGATGCCCTCTGGCTATAAAAAATGTATAAATACTCAGAGGTGAGGTTTACTTTGGGGCTTACTCTTTGTTTGGCCAGAGAAGAGTCTAGGAAGCCATTAAGGAGCACCCTCCCCCCAGCTTTGAAAACCCAGATGTTGGTGCTTCCCTCTCTGAAACTATGTATACATGGTCAGGCAGTTGCATCTATCTGTTGAACTGTGATGTATGTATTGCTTATTGTCAGGCAGTTTGGAAACATTGTCTATTGATTTTGATTTCTCTGTATTTTCTCTGATGCTGACTTTTCCCCCTGAATTAAGTGAATGATACATGTGCTTGATTAAAGTGATTATTGACTCCTTGAAAGTTGTCTTTCCTTTTATAAATGCAGATCTAAGAATCTGTGATAGTAGCCCCACCCCGTGTATGTTGGGGTGCTTACTGATACACAAAGCTTCATGAGAAGCAGCCTAGCATGGTGGAAACAGTACTGGATCTGGAGTTAGATGTTCAAATCTTTCCTTAGTACCTGGTAGCTTTGTCCCAAATTATCTAATTTCTGGGCGTTGATTTTCTCACAAGTAGCAAAATAAGGAGCACAGCGAAGTGGCTCAGTGAGTGCCAGGCCTGGAGTCAGCAAATCCAGTCTCAGACACTTACTAGCTGTGTGACCCTGGGCAACTCACTTAACCTTGTTAGTCTCAGTTTCCTAATTTGTAAAAACTAAGTGGGAGAGGGAAATGGCAAACCACTCCAGCATCTTTGAAAGAAAACCCCAAATGGGATCATGAAAAACTGAACATGACCTGAGCAACAAAAGCAAAATGAGGTAACTAGACAACCTTGCTACCATGCTAGGTGGACATAATTTTTTTTAATTCTTTTTTGTAAATATTTGGTTTTGTTTGTGGTGGCCAAGGTTAGAACAATTTAAAGAAGGGAAAAAAACCATAGATGTCCCTGCCTAGGACTCATATTAGCATTTAGATCATCTGGGTCCAACTTTCTGGTTTTAAAGAGGAGGAAAATGAAATTCAGAAGGATCAATCAATTTGTCCAGAACATAAGGAACAAACCTGGGTTTTTCTGAGTCTTTCTAAAGTATTAAATTACCTAAATTCCAGAGTTTCCAGGTTGTTGGGAACATCCACACAAATCTATCTATATACACTAAAATCAGGAGGAATTGTGATTCCCCAGATTCAAGGCCACTGACCTTTGATATCCAAATGGATGGTGACCTTCTGGCCCCCAGCCTCACAGGTGTACTCCCCAGCATCTGCCTTCCCAGCCTGCTGCACCACCAGCTGCCGGTTGCGGCCCTTGGCCTCCACATGCACCTTCTGGCTGGCACTCAGTTTCTTCCCATCCTTGTACCAGGTCACCGCTGTCTGTGCCTCAGCCAGTTCACAACTCAGGGTGGCATTGCTACCAGCCACGGCCTCCACCTTGTTCTGTGTCTTCTGTTCCTTGGCAAATACCACTGGGGGCTCTAGGAGAAGCGGAACACATAGGCGTAGGGACAAAAATTTAAAGACAAGGTTATTTTCCTCTTCCTGTGGATCTGGGTCAAGTAAAACTGATTTGAGATGATGAAAAATTGAGTCCTTTTCTATTCCTTCCGCTAGAGGAGACCCTTGCTTCTGCAGTCTCTGGTTCCTATTCAACCATTCCTTTGCACAGGTTTTGCTCTAGCTTGTATTGTAATCTTTGGAGGACGTATCTCTTAGAGATGCAAGTTTCTTGTCATTCAGAAAGGCCAGGGAAAGGGGAGGAGATCTGAATCTCATGGAGCTTCAGTTTCCTTATCTGTAAAATGTAACAGTCATACTGGCATTCCATACCTCACAGGGTGGGTATCAACATCAAATGAGATAGCCTATATAGAATATTTTGGAAGACTGAAAGTGTTTGATAAATCAATGGATCACTCAACAGGAATTTATTTATTAAGTGTGCCAGGCACTGCTCTAAGAACCAAGGATAATGCAGAATTGTCTCTCCCCTCCAGGAACCAACATTCTAATGGGGAGAAAGGAAAGGAGGGAGGCCAATATATCAAAATCATAACAGATCAGATAAATATAGGAGATGAAGGGGAGAGGTAAGGTAGGGGAGCAGGGTCCTACCTGAGCTTGAAGAACCAGGAAATGCCTCCTAAAAGGTGGTACTTCAGCTGAGTCTTAAAAGAAGCAAGAGACTCTAAGAGCTGGAGGTTGGGAGGGAAAGCATTCCAGGCATACGGAACGACCAGTGCAAAGGCATGGAGAAGGGATATGAAATTTTGTGTTTGAGAAGCAACAAGTAGACCTATGTGACTGGATCATAGAATATATATGGAAGAGAATATGTTATTGGAAAGTAGGAAGGGGCCAGGTTGGGAAGACCTTTAAATGTCAAACGAAGGCCTTTCTATGTGATCCTGGAGGCACTGGTATTTACTTATCCATGTTTGAGGAAAATAGTTGGCAACTGTCTAGAGGATGTGCAGAGAGAACTGAGTCAGAGAGATTCGGGCGGTTATAAGAGAAGGCAATAATGAGGCTCACTCGAGTCAGGAGCGATGAGGATGAGAGAAGGTGTGGTCAATCGAAGGTGCTATAAATGCCTTTTCCTGGCACTAAAAGTCCTTCACAAGCTGGTGACATCCTCCTTTTCTAGTCTCTTCTCATAATACCACATACCCCATGTCACCCAAATGGAACCTCTACCTGAAAGGTTAAGTTCCAGTGTATCCTTTAAGGCCCCTCTCAAATGCCATCTCCTCTAAGAAGCCTTAGCTGATCCTCTCTGTGGTAAAGGTCTCCTTCATTGTACCTCATACATAACATTCAAACTTGATGCTATGTGTTGTGAGCTGGCCAAACACAGCTTAACAGGTGCGGCCCCACCTCCTTCTCCTCTATATACGAATGGATAAGAAGGCTTACCCCACCTGGAGACTGGGCACTGGTCCCTTCTCCAACTGCTTCCTTCCTATGACATAATTAGAGTTAAATTCCTGGGACCTTGCCCCTGATGCCTCATTCCTTATTAGGCAATTCAGAAAATAGGAAGGAAGGAAGGAAGTAGGCATTAAGCACCTACTGTGTTCTGTACACTGTGCTAAGCACTTCACACATAATGCCTCATTTGAGCCTCACCACAACCCTGGGACATAAGTGCTATTACTGTCCTCATTTTATAGATGAGCAAATTGAGGTAGAGGGTAGTTAATGTAGTTAAGTGACTTGTCCAGGGTCACACAGCTCGTCAGCATTTGAGGCTAGATTTGATATCAGGTCTTTATGATTTCAGGTCGTCTTCTACCTATCGTATCACCTAACTACCTGCAGGGGTAGAGAGGGAATTGATTGGCCCAGTTCTCCTAATGCCAAGTGTTCTTGGCACTGTACCATGCTGCTATCTCCTCATGACTTCAGGGCAATGGAGATGGAGGGAAAGGAAGGGGAAGAAGGAAGAAGAGAGGTAATCATCTGTGCCCAAGATGTGGCACAGAAATAACGACATCAGACCACGTGAAACATTGGCTGCCCTTTCTAGACTAGAAGTGATACCCTTCTCCTCATCCAGAAGCATCCTGGGTAAAGTCACTGCCCAAGGACTGACCTTTGACATCCAGATGGAAGGTGACCTTCTGGCCCCCAGCCTCACAGGTGTACTCCCCAGCATCTGCCTTCCCAGCCTGCTGCACCACCAGCTGCCGGTTGCGGCCCTTGGCCTCCACATGCACCTTCTGGCTGGCACTCAGTTTCTTCCCATCCTTGTACCAGGTCACCTCTGTCTTTGCCTCTGCCAGTTCACAGCTCAAGGTGGCACTGCTACCGGCCACAGCCTCCACCTTGCTCTGTGTCTGCTGCTCCTTGGCAAACACCACTGGGGGCTCTGAGAGAATCACAAACACTGGGTCAAAGACTCTACTCAGGGCACTGAGTCACCTCAGCAGAACTAAAGTCTGGAGGTAAGCAATTTGCTGTTGAAAGGCAAGACCCCTGCCCAGTCTATTAGATACTCTAAATAAATATTCAGAGAATAAGAAAAAGGGACAGGAGATTTCTGGATGGGGGAAATTTTCCTAACAGCCAGAAGGAGGGGCACAAAGAGATCTTCCAGAATCAGGAAAGTTCTAAAAGTACTGAGAAGGAGGGGCAAGTCCCCTAAGTTACAGATAACAGAAAACATGTTTGTGGAGACAGAGCTGGATGCACTGACTGGCCTCCACCTTAACTGCTGGGTATTTTCTCTTTAGGTTTGTTGAGAAATGAGATCAGCTCCATCCCACAGATTGTGAGAGGTCCCTCTTTTCCCTTCCTCCTCAACTTACATCCCTTCCTTTGCCCTGTCTTACATGAAGAGTCCTCCTTGCCAAAGCTAGCCCCTCTGCATCCAGTCTAAAGTAATGTCATTCCACCCCATCTTCTCCAGCACACTGTCCCCCTACTGTTCTCCCTCTCTCACTTATCTTCAGTCCTTCCCTGTCCTCAAGGTGCTTTCCTACTGCCTTTACTCATATCCCTAACTGTAAAAATCTTCACTGGATCTGCCTATCCTTTCTAGATCTCTTATATCTCTTCTCTCAGCTATCCATAATACATTATATCACCCTGCCTCCACAGATTATAGTAACATTATAAGGGGTTATAATTGCCATTTGGTACATGTGATACATTCAAAATTAAAATAGGATTTTTATCTGCTGATTTCAGTCACCTGTGGCATAGATCCCTTCTAATTTGTTGTTCAGCCGTGTCCTACTCTTCATGACCCCATTTAGGATTTTCTTGACAAATGTACAAATACCATTTCCTTCTCCAGCTCATTTTACAGATGAGGAAACTGAGGCAAACAAGGTCAACTGACTTGCCCAGAGTCACCCAGCTAGTAAGTGTCTAAAGCTGGATTTGATCTCAGGAAGACGAGTTTTCCTGACTCTAGACCTAGTGCTCTATCCACTGTGCCACCTGGCTCCACTTCAGTAGTAAAGATAACTGAAGGGAAACTCTACAACTGTCTAATTTATCTCTGTCAAGTATAATGAATGGGCATGGATCCCAGCTCTTCCTTTATCTTCTATACCTCTCTGTATCTGTATGTCTATGTCCGTATGTCTCCCTTTTCCTCTCTTCCCTTTATCTCTCTCATTCTCTCCTTTTCTCTCTTCCTCTTTTCTCCTCTCTTACAGTACCAAGCCTCAAGCCAGAGGACCCTCCCTACCCAACTACCCCCACCCACCTTCCCCCCTACACACACCTGGAAGGCGTACTACACTTCTTTAAGTGTCCCCACTGTCCTGTTCCAGTATCTAATTATGAAACCAAAAGTCATCACCTATACCCCTTCCCTAAATTTCATCCCAATAAATGAAGCTTCAGATACAAAAGTTTTATGCCAAGATAGTCCTTCATCTTCCTTGTGTGGTCATTGACTTAACACTACATCACCCTTAAAGAGCAATGGTTGCTGAATGGTGGGACCAACAGATAAGAGAATTGGTCTCTTCTGTCCTTAGTAAGTCCCCCAATTACCCCCATTTACCAGGATTGACTGAGTAGGTGTTAATGAAGCCTGAGCTGAGAATTCACTCAGACACTCAGATCCTTTCTATCATGTTAATCACAATTCTGTGCTATTCTTTCCCTGCCAAGCACTTCTGCAGTCTCTTTCTCATCTCTGCCTGTTAACCCAGGATACAAACATGTGACATACTAACAGTCACAAAGAGAAGCTCAGAGGTGCAGCAAGATTCTTCTCCAGTCATAACTAAACTACCAAGAAATGACCCTGCAGTGACTGACCTTTGACATCCAGATGGAAGGTGACCTTCTGGCCCCCTGCCTCACAGGTGTACTCCCCAGCATCTGCCTTCCCAGCCTGCTGCAGTACCAGCTGCCGGCCTCTGCCCTTGGCCTCCACATGCACCTTCTGGCTGGGGGTGAGTTTCTTCCCATCTTTGTACCAGGTCACCTCTGTCTGAACCTGGGCCAGCTCACAGCTCAGGGTGGCATTGCTACCAGCCACAGCCTCTACCTTGTTCTGTGTCTTCTGCTCCTTGGCAAACACCACTGTGGTCTCTAGAGGAAAAAGATAAAGTCAGAGAACCCAAAGGAACTATCAGATTGTTTCCGTCTAAATCTGCAGCACTGGATAGAAAAGGCAACTCTAAAAGAACACAATCAGTAATCCAACTTGTTGTGTCTGTCCTTTGTTCTCAAGAGGACCATGACATCAGGGAAGGATGACGTGACTTGCAGTTGACTTTGTTTTGAGTGAGGGAGGGCTGTGCAAGGTCACCAACCTCATTTTCTTCTCCTGAGTCATCTGGGTCCAGTGGCCTGATATTCGTCAGGAGGACTGGAGATGGCCCAAAAAGCAATGGGAGACCCTGGCCCTTTCAGACTAAGATCTTACCACATGCTCACTTTGAGTGAGATACACCTATTCAATGAATAGGCTTCCTTAACTTAGTCAAGGGATGTCCCCTTTAATAAAAAAAAAAAAATCACATTGGGAGGGGAAGACCCTCAGGATTCCTGGGTAAAAGAGAAATAATCACCATTTAGTTATTACAGGGAACCAAAAGCAGAGGGGCATGAGAGAGAAAGCAGTTTGGATCTGATGGGCTTCCGCTACCTCATCCTTGGGGGGCCCTTGGCCAAAGATCTCTGGGTCCTGTCTGAACCTCCGTCTCCAGCTCTGGCCTCTGTCCATCCATCCTTCATTCATTCATTTGTTGTTTATTATTGCTGCTATTATTTAGAAACTGGACACTACTGTGTCCCTTTGCTCTGTTCCCACATTTAGTGTCCCCAGGGCTCTAAGCTCAGTCTAAACCTAAGCAGTCTTTTGTGGTCTCCATCCCAGTGTCCTGGGAGCACTCCCTCCAATCCCCAGGATGCATACCCTTTGTTCGACCCTAGGAGTTCTGTAAATTCAAGCCAGCCCTCATTTACAGTGGCAGGGAGAAACCTGATGTAGGATCTGAGTTAGTAGCAGATAAGCCCCCCACCCCCACCCCAAAGCCCTATCCCCACAAGGAATCCTCCCACCTCCAGTCCCCCCTCATCAGTGCCCAAGGTTTGACTTCTTTTAGCCCACATGTTGGGTTGGTAAAATGAGTTTCCTCTGTTCATCCCTTCTCTCTCCAAAGGATCCCCTTTTCCCTACCATCCTCTCTCACCCCCGGTATCTGTCTCTCATTCTTATTTACAGAGGTAAATAAAACACAGACCCTTCTCTCAAAAAGCTTAATATCTAATTGGGGAGGAAGAGCGCAGAGAGAGGAAGGCACTTAGAAGAACAACTGATAAAAGAACATGAACAAGTGTAAAGAAAAGAGCCACAGGAAGTGTTGGGAGGGATTTCAGGAGGGGAAGGAGGGGTGAGGAGAGGAGGGTCAGGGAAATGGTGCCTGAGCTGGGCTTCAGAAGAGAAATGGAAAGGACATCCACAGATGGAGATGGGGCAAGGAGGGGTTCATTCAAGTCTAGGGAGATGGAACAGACAAAGGAACGGATGGAGAGAGCAATCCATTATGGTGGCAATCACAAAATAAATGAAGATAAGTGTGAGAAAAACATGGATACCAGCCATGTAAGGATACTCTGAGCAAAGGAGGTTTTTTTGCTTTTTTAGTGGAGTAAACAACACAAGACATCCATTGGCTTTACAGAAACTAAGGGTCTTGACTTAGGGTTATGAAATTTCAGGATGGAGGGCTTCAAATGACAAAAGGGGCTGACTATAGCCTAAAGCCATTAGTTGTAAATAGCTTTAGAAAAAAGGGGTTCAAAGCCCTGCAATGGCATTTACCAGCACCACTCTCTTGGCCCAGACTAGACATGACGTTCCATGCGGAGCCTGAGGGCAGAGGACTGGGTCAACCCCCCGATCTTAGGCAGAAAATTTCTAACAGTGAAGCCTGCGTTTGCATTAGTTCTGTAGGCTGCTGCATTACACTGCTAACCCGTAGCGGGTTGTCACATTCTAGTCTTTTCACTAAACTTTCCTAAGGTTCCCATCCTGGCTGGAACTGTTCAGAACAGACTTTTAAGGTTAATCTGCATTATGAACACATATCCCCTAACTTCCTTAAATCAGCAAAACCATAAGTCAAGCCCTGATTTGTAGCATCTGCCCACTTTCAAGGGGTAAAATTTTTAAGGGCAGCTAGATGCCCTTTCAGTGGATAGAATACCAGCCCCGGAGTCAGGAAAATCTGAGTTCAACCCTGGTCTCAGAAATTTATGTGAACTAGGCAAACCACTTAACCCTGTCTGCCTCAGTTTTCTCATCTGTAAAATGAGTTGGAGAAGGAAATGGAAAATCATCTCAGTATCACTGCCAAGAAAACCCGAAATGGTGATGTGAAGAATTTGATGCAACTAAACAGTTACAACAAGGCATAAATACTCATGATGAAAATTTAACAATCAGTTTTCATGAGTTTAAGCTAGTTCCAGCAAAGCCCTGGTCCTGGGTGCCTCCATGGGGATGGACCTTGACAAGCTAGAGGACAGCCAGGATAGTGAGAGGACTCAGTACTTAGGGAAAGAAAGTGGAGATGTTTAACTTGGAAAAGAGGAGAATAAGCTATCTTTAACTAAGTACCAAAAGGCAGAAGAGGGACCAGACTGGCTTTTCTAGACTCTTGAGGTCAGAACAAAGAGCAAGGGGTGGATGTTGTAGGAGGACAATTTTAAGCTCCAATAGTTTTTTAAGTTTTAATAGGTTAAAACTGCACTCAGACTTTTGGGACATCTTGCATAAAGTGTGTGAGGATACTGCCTAAACAATTAGAATGATCCCAAAGGGGAAAGAACTGCCTTGGTAGGTAGTGAACACCTCATCGATGGCACTCTCCAAGCAGAAGTTAAATGACTACATATGGAAGGGATGTGGAGAGGGCTCCTGCTCATACATAGTTTGGACTGGAGGACCTCTGAAGTCCTGTAGAATTCTGAAGTTCAGTGCTTCCGTGAGTCTACAGGATAAGGTTGGGGAATTAAGAAAATGGTTTTTGTTGGTGAGGAAGGCAGAGGACATTGAGTCAGAAACTACTAAGAATTCTGAAAATAATAACTGCTGAAAATCCTTTAATGAAAATATGTATTCTTAGTGAGAACTATGTCATTCAGTGGGTAAAATTCTAATGGTCAGCATGTTTGGGGCTGACCCGTTCGTTCCTAAACAAGATTTTGGTCTTTTTATGTGCTGGAACACATCTCCAGTTTTATAATGAAATTTAATGAGAAAATCAGATTCGCTTTACAAAAATTCTCCAACTTTCCCAAAACACATCAATTTAAAAAAAAGTAATACTAGTTTTGCCTGCTCCCACCCAAACGATACAATTTAAGCAAACTACTGGGGTATAACAGCAGCACAGAAAATCCAAAGACATGAAGAATTCAAAATTCACTTCCACTTGGCTTTGAAATGTAGCATAAAATTGCTTTTTCTTTTGTCTTTTTATCCGGAGCGCCTAGCACATAGTAGGTGTGTGTTGGTTTGGACTAGATTTCACCAGGTTGTCTTCTTCTGGGTCAATATTAAAGTGTTATTCTTTGTCCTGAGCACACAAGGCAACCCAAAAACATGGCTGGGGTCAGAGACAACCAGCCTAGGAACTGAAAGGCTAGTGACAATCCAACAAGCAGCTGTCACATCAAAGATAGAATTCCCCTATGGAAAAAGGAAAGGTTGCTGTCTATTCTGCGTCTTGTATGTGCCTATTTATGTATATATTGCCTCTCCCATTAGAATGTAATCTTCTTGAACGCAAGAACAGTTTATTTTATTTTAAATTTTTAAAATTTCTTTTATTTTTAAAAATTTTTAAATTTTTCCTTATTTTCCTTATATCGCCAGATCTTAATATAATGCCTGGCACATAGAAGACACGTAAATGGATTGGATGATTCATTTAGATCCACTTTGTAATCCAGCCTCCCATTACTCCCAGTGACAAAGGACTATATGTAGCTTTGGAAGGTACTGGGTAATGAGTACTTAGTACCTGAGGGCCCAACCTTTACTAGGTGCTGTGTAGAATAAGTCCCATTTAATCTATAAGTCTGAACCCTAGTCTACCCACAGAAAGAACATCAGAGAAATCCAGACAGTAAAATGGGAGTGCCCAGGGCTGGGAATGAGGAAACTGAATTTGGTAATAGACAACGACAGCAAATCACTGAGAGAGAAGTATACAAGTAACTCTAGATGCAAAGTTTCGAGGTTCTCTCTGTCTTTGTCCATTTGTCTATCACACACACACACACACACACACACACTCACACACACACACACACATGCAACCCTCTGAATCAGAAGACATTTCACCCTCTACTCCAGACAACTGACCTTTGACATCCAGATGGAAGGTGACCTTCCGGCCCCCAGCCTCACAGGTGTACTCCCCAGCATCTGCCTTCCCTGCCTGCTGCACCACCAGCTGCCGGCTCCCTCCCTTGGCTTCCAAACGTATTTTCTGACTGGCGCTCAGTTTCTTTCCATCTTTGTACCAGGTCACCTCTGTCTGAGCCTGGGCCATCTCACAGCTCAGGGTGGCATTGCTACCAGCCACGGTCTCCACCTTGTTCTGTGTCTGCTGCTCCTTGGCAAACACCACCACAGATTCTGGAAAGGGGATGAACACACAGGGTCAAAGATATGCCACACAGGGCACTAACTCACTTTTCAAAAACTCAATGAGTAATTTTTAGACCAAATGTTAGACTGTGACACCCTCTGGTGAAGTGTGAGATTACAGCCGGCTCTGACCGATATATTTAAGCAAGAGAAGCCATAAGGAAAAGTTAAGTTCAAAGGACTGCAAGGGTAGGATAAGAGAGAGCCCCCGATGTGACGAATTTTCTCAAAGGCTGGTGGGAGGAACACACTGAGAATTACAGAGCCAAGACTGCACTACAGAAAGCTAAAAAGGTTTCAAAGAAAAAAGTGAATGACCAGTAGCAACAACCATAAAGTTTTCTGTTCTGTAGGATGAGAGGCACTTTCATTAAATGATCAAGGTCCTTCCCTGTGCTGACATTCTAAGTTCTATGTTTAAATATGCTTCCCAGATCTAAAACTCCATGTTCAAAGGGCCCTCCCAGATCTAACATTCCACATTCTGCAGTCCCTCCTAGACTCTAACATTCCATGTTCTAAGGACACTTCCAGCTCTAACATTCTATATTCTAAAATCCCTCCCTGCTCTGACATTCTAAGTTCTATGTTCTTATGTCCCTTGCAATTACAACACTGTTATGATATAAGGTCACTTCTGATGCTTATGGAATTTCTCTATGTGGCTCTATCTACTTTTAATAAGCAGAACATCACCTAGCATGTCACGGGGATATTTCCTCTCTTAACTTTGTCCTTAAAGTAAAAAATTTAAAGAATTTCTAAGGAAATCTGTTGTTGTTCCGCCATTTTCAGCTGTGTCTGACTCAGTGACCCCATCTGGGGTTTCTTGGCAAAGAAAACTGGTTTGCTATTTCCTTCTCCAGCTCATTCTACAGAGAAGGAAACTGAGGCAAATAGGGTTAAGTGACTTACCCACAGTCACATAACTCGTAAGTTATCTGAAGCCAAATTTGAACTCAAGAAGATGAGTCTTCCTGACTCCAGTTCTGGCACAAAGTCACCTAGCTGCCTCGAGTAAATCTAAGGATTTCTATTTCTGTTTTGTTCTGAGGAATGTATACCTGATTTTATCATAGGATGCAAGTGGAAAGATGGATTCACTTTATAGAAAGCCTCCGGCTTTCCTTGACCCCATCTTTCCCACATATCTAATCAATTGTCAGGTCTTACTGATTTTACCACTAGACCATCTCTCCCATTCATCCCTTCCTTTCTGCTCCCAAAGTCACCAGCCTGGTCCAGGTCCTATCATCTCTCACAGAGACCCTCTTTCCAATCTCAAATCCTTACAACTCTGAAACAGATATTCCTGAGTCAAGGCCTGACCAGGTCATTCCCCTACTTAGTAAAGTCCAGTGGCTCCCTATTACCTCTGAAATAAATACAAACTCTTCCGGCATTCAAAACCCTTCACAACCTGGCTCCAGCTAGTGATGTGCTTGAAACACAACTGGGTTCTCAGGGGACAGAAATGGACACATGACACAAGTTACAGTTTAATCTATATCATTAGCATTTGCTCTATCACTTTTTAAAGCAAAGACCTGATCTATAGCAATTGCTAATTTCCAAAATGTGAACGTTCACCTTGAAAATTTAGTGATTGGCTTTCACAAGCCAATTTGAGCTGCCTCCAGCATATCCTTGGTCACAGTCTGTTTTTTCCACCTTTTCTAGAGTATTCCTCTTCATCCATTCTACAGTCCTCTCTTATCTCTATGCCTTTCATCTGGCTATCTAGCCCCTAAACCTGGAAGGCTCTCCCTCCTCACTCTCCCTTCTTAAAATTCCTCGCTTCCTTGAAAATTCAGCTCAATCCTTACCTTTTGCATGAAGCTCCTCCTAATGCCTCCCTGTAAACCACGACTCCCTTGACTCCCCTTGCCGCCAATTATCTCATATCTATTTTTTATATTTGTATGTAATTTTATATGTACAGGCCTCCTCTGGTCGAATGTAAGTTTCCGAAGGACAGGCATCATTTCTGTCTTCTAGTACGTAACATGGTTCCCAGAACACAGTCAGCATCTAATAAACGTTTGCTGATTGACTGAGTAAGCAAGTAATGCATGTACTTCTGTTTTCCTGATTTTCTTTACATAAAGACCATAGCAATTATGTATCTAGACCTGGGCCTCGGTCTACAGTCCCTTCCTCCAGCTTCCTCTGACCTTGGGATAGTGAGATAGGACAAGAAGAAGAGAGAGCCCGGATGACTTACTGATAAGGGTTCCTAGGATGTAGAGCCACAAAGAATATTAAAGATCACCTTGTCTTACCCTTTTATTATACAGATGGGGAAACTGAGGTTGAAGGCACACACAAATGACAGATTTATAACCAGTTATAGGCATAATAAAAGGCAAGGCTGAGTTTGGAACTATTCTTTGATTGTAAATCCAATTTATTCTTTCCACCGTGCCAAAAGAGGACTGATGGAGAAATCATAGAGTGAAGAGACATAGCAGTCCCAGAGTTTCTAGGTCATAATTAAACCTTCCAGCTCATACATACAGGTATGTCCCTTCCTCTCCCAACACACACACACACACACACATGCACGCACGCACGCACATGCACACATGCACACCTGGAACAGAAAGCGTTATAATTTCCCTGATCCTGGAAAGTAGCTGACCTTTGACATCCAGATGGAAGGTGACCTTCTGGCCCCCAGCCTCACAGGTGTACTCCCCAGCATCTGCCTTCCCAGCCTGCTGTACCACCAGCTGTCGGCCCCGGCCCTTGGCCTCCACGTGCACCTTCTGATTGGCACTCAGTTTCTTTCCATCCTTGTACCAGGTCACCTCTGTCTGAGTCTCGGCCACCTCGCAGCTCAGAGTGACACTGCTACCGGCCACAGTCTCTACCTTGCTCTGAGTTTTCTGTTCTTTGGCAAACACCACTATAGATTCTAGAAAAAGAGAGGCAAAACACACAGGAGTCAAAGATACAGCCCACAGAGCACTAATTTACCTTCTAGAAACTGATATTTTGTAGGTGAGTAATTTTTAGACCAGAGACGCTATCAGACACTGGCACCCAATATAGAAAATTGAGGCTATAATTTATGAACCAGACTGTTATTATTTGCAGATAAAGGGACAAAAAAAGATACTTTTTCATTTCCACAGCACTTTGAGGTTTATAAAGCACTGTCCTAACTACATCCCCATTTTATAGATGAGAAAATGAAGGCTCACAGAAGCTAGTAAGCAAAAAAGTCAAGATCTGAATCAAGTCCAAGTCCATAACTCCTTTTGCTACAACTTTGGTGATTGTAAGAGTTTGATCAAGGGCATCCCGTGATTTAGGAAAATTTCCTCTAGGCTGGTGGGAGCAACACAGAAGGAATGCTAAGACTGGAGATAGCTACAAACTTCTAAATGAGCTACAAAAAGAGTAATACAACTATTCAGTTTCCTTCTCTATAAAACAATGCGATTGCATTAAATATTCTCTAAGGACCTTCCTCATTCTCTTAGTCTATGATTCTATGTCTACTTTTAGTAGAAAGAATATTGCTCCCAGCATGCTTTGGAACTGACTTTCTTTTCAAATACTCTAAATTAAGGTAAATTAGGGTATTGTTCTTCTGCTGTGAAAATTTATGTATGTCTGATTTTATAATCAAGTCATGTCAATAAGATTTATTATGTATTTATATGCACTAGGTGCTAGAAGCCCTGGGAATACGAAGAAAGGCAAGAAACAATCCCTGCCCTCAAGGAGCTTGCTCAAAGGGCAACATAACAGGCAAAAAACTATGTTATGTAACAAGAGAGATAAACAGGAGGTCATCTTAGAGGGAAGGCACTAGTGTTGAGAGTGTCTTCTTGTAGAAGGCAGGATTTGAGCTGAGATGTGGAGGAAATGAGGGAAGCCAGCAGGCAGAGATGGGGAGGGAGAACATTCCAGACATGGGAGGCAGTCGGCAACAAAGCACAGAGTTGGAGATGGCATGTGGTGTTCGAGGAACAGCATGGATGCCCATATCCCTTACTCTATTATAGATTAAATGAAGGGGAAGGATTAGAGTACAAGAAGACTGGAAAGATATGAAGGGGCCATGGTGTGAAGGGCTTGAAAAGCTAAACAGGATTAGCAGTAATGGGGGGAGCCACTGGAGTTTACTGAGTAGGGAAAGGACATGGTAGAACTTCACCTACAGGAAGGTCCCTTTGTCAGTTGAATAGAGGAGGGATTGGGGAGAGGCTTAAGGCAAGGAGACCAACCAAAACACTACTGCAAAAATTAAGGCATGAGATGATGAGGTCCTGCCATCTTGCTGGTGGGTTGGTTGATTTGATTGGTGGGTTGTTAACCTCTGTTCTCAAAGAGGATCAAAATGACTTCCTTCTGTTACAGTCAAGTTACAGTGTGTTCGATTGTGGCTGATCAGACTAATATGAGCTCGGGAGGCTCTACCAAAGGTCAGGCACAAATAGTCTACATGAACATCTGAATGGAGATGGCTCTAAATTTGTGCATCTCACATTTCTTTTGAACTACTGCAATCCTGCGTTGCTCAGAGCACAGTGCCTTCTTTGATGTGGGCACCATGCTAGCAATCCTGTGCCAGTATCTCCAGTGTCACACATCAGCATGTAAACTATATAATAATAGCTAGCATTTACTTGATTTAAGATTTACAAAGGGCACTACATAAATTGTTTTATTTTTCTCCTCAGAACACACCGTGGAGGAAGGTGTTATTATTATCCATATTTTACAGATGAAGAAATTGGTTGATGAAGTAATTTGCCCAGGGTCCCAAAACTATGAGTCTGAATTGGAACTCACGTCTTCCTGACTCCAGTTCCAGCACTCTATCCATCACAAAACCTAGATACTTAAATAGGATTCCTCTTATGAGAAGCCTTCAGTGTTGCTTGAACACATCTATCTGTTCCAAAAGGCAAAGCATACTTCCCTTTCCCTAACTTATTTTGCATGAAGGCCATAAGAAAGGTAAAATTAAAATACAGACTAACAATTATTTATATTGTCAGTGGGATTGGTGGGAAGTCCTGTATCAACCTGATGAATTCCTTACTCAACTGGATGAGATTATACAACGTGTCCCTTTGTCTGGAGGCATTTGAGAGCCAACATCCCAGAGAAGGTAGTCCTGTAGCCTGGTGCCTACCTGGAGGACCCAGGGAGCTCTTTAGATTATACCTCTAGGATTGGACCTGGTCAGTCTGAGCCCAGAGTCAATGGAGGATCCTGGGTCCCAGGTGACGACAGGATTTTGAGCTGGAAGGGACCTGAGATCATAATAGTAATGAACAATTATATATCACTTTAATATTTGCAAAACATTTCATGGATGTTACATCATTTGATTTTTCACAACCCTATGAGGCAGATGCTATTATTATCCCCATTTTACAGAGAAGGAAACTGAGGTTGAGGTTTGCAGTCCAAGTTCTTTACTTCACAAAAAACCAAAGCCTGAAGAGCTGTACAGAGAGCATCAAGTACAGTTACACACACACACACACACACACACACCTGAATCAGAAGGCATTCTGTTCCCCAACACCCAGAACAACTAACCTTTGACATCCAGATGGAAGGTGACCTTCTGGCCCCCAGCCTCACAAGTGTACTCCCCAGCATCTGCCTTCCCAGCCTGCTGCACCACCAGCTGCCGGTTGCAGCCCTTGGCCTCCATCTGCACCTTCTGGCTGGCACTCAGTTTCTTTCCGTCCTTGTACCAGGTCACCTCTGTCTGAGCCTGGGCCACCTCACAGCTCAGGGTGGCACTGCTACCAGCCACGGCCTTCACCTTGCTCTGTGTCTGCTGCTCCTTGGCAAATACTTCCATTGATTCTGGGGAAAGGAATGAATACACAGTTTCAAAGATGAGCCACAAAGGGTACAGGGGGAAGAACCCTGGTCCTCAAGTCAGAGGACTTGGGTTCAGATCTCACCTCTACAACTGCATAACCTTAGACAAGTGACTTAACCTTGCCTGGATCTGGGTTGCTTCATCTGTAGAGTGAGTGAGATGGACAAATGACCTCTAAGGTCCCTTCTGATTCTAAATCTATGATCCTGGCATCCTGGGACTGCAAGGGTAGCGTTGGATGGATCTGCTAACGTGGCAGGAATTCCCGATTGACTGGGGGGAGAAATATAAGGGGTGTTCCAGAGCCAGGGATTCACCACAAAATTCTAAAAATGTTGAAAAGGTGGGGGGGTGCTACTAGTCAAGATAACTGCTCGGTATTCAGTGAGGAGGGGAGAGAATGGACTAGATAATGTGTAAAGCCTCTTTCAGTAATCACACTGATTCTCAGAAAGTCTCAGAAAGTCACTGGCATTCTGTGATGCTCCAAAGGTGATGAGACTGGTTGTCATTTAGATCCCCTTATTACCAAAAGCCTTAACTCAGTGTGTGTGTGTGTGTGTGTATGTGTGTGTGTGCATGTGTGTGTGTGTGTATTTGTCTGATTTATTGTATGTTGTTAGGAAAAGTGAATTTGCTTTAAAGAAAGACTACAACTTTGGCCACATTTGTTCAAAGCAGAGAATGTGTATATGTTAGCTGTACCAATTAGCTTTGAGTTCAGGCTACAGCAAGTAATTCCTTTTATTCTAGGCATGTGGGCCCCACTAATCTTTGACCTGTACAAGAAGCAGTATGTTAAAGCTGACAAGACAGTAGACTTGGAGTCAGGACGACCTGAGTTCAAATCAAGCCTCAGACACTTTACTGGCCGTGTGATCCTACCTCTCTTAACTCATCTATAAAGTTGGAGAGACTGGACTCAGTGGCCTCCAAGGTCCCTTATAACTCTCTTTGTATGTTACTATGTCCCTTCCCTCCCATTTCCTCACAGTCATGGCATCAAAGCCAGGTCAACAATGAGGAAAATAACCAGATCAGGAAACAAAGAAAGTGATGTTAGTAACAGACTGAATGACCTGAGAGAGGTCAAGAACAGCAAACAGCCCCAGAGCTTCCATTAGGTTAAACATGCACATGTACATGATATAGTTACATACATGTACACTTGCACATGTATGTACACATCTTCATGCACACTGGAATCAGAAGGCATTCTGTTCCCCAACACCCAGAACAACTAACCTTTGACATCCAGGTGGAAGGTGACCTTCTGGCCCCCAGCCTCACAGGTGTACTCCCCAGCATCTGCCTTCCCAGCCTGCTGCACCACCAGCTGCCGGTTGCGGCCCTTGGCCTCCACATGCACCTTCTGGGTGGAGCTCAGTTTCTTTCCATCCTTGTACCAGGTCACCTCTGTCTGAGCCTGGGTCACTTCACAGCTCAGGGTGGCACTGCTACCAGTCACAGCCTCTACCTTGTTCTGTGCCTGCTGCTCCTTGGCAAACACAGCCACAGACTCTGAGAAAGGGATGGATACATGAGGTAAAAGATGCATCACAACCCGTGTGTCATTTTCTAGAAAGTAAAACTTTGAAGGTCAGTAATTTTCTTGTTGGAGTACCCTGATGTTGCAGGGCGAGACTACAGCTCTGCTCTCTCAGACAGTGCAGTTTTTCTGACAGAAGAAGAAAGAGATAAGAGCTAGGAGCCATGAGAATCAAATAAGGGGAAGCTTCTGATGTGGGAGATTGTCCTAAGGGCTGGTGCAAAGAAATTATGGGGAGTGTACTATAAAGCTCTAAGAAATACCATAAGAGAATGGGAAACTGCCAAGAGATACAATTACTAAGTTTTCTCATTTGTAAAATTAGGAGACTGGACCAGCTGACTTTTTTAAGCCTTCCAGTTCTGAGATCCTATGTACTATATTATAGGTATTTAGGTGACATAGTACCTAGACTGAAGAGTCTAGAGTCAGGAATATCCGAGTTCAGATCCAGCCTCAGATCTTGCTAGCTGTGTAACCTTGGACAATGCACTTAACCTCTCTCAAGATTCACTATCATGTGGCCCCTTGCAATTCTGACATTCTACAAATTTATAACCACTGTTAGCAGGCTGAACATCATTGTCATATTATAACACCCAACATGCTGCAGAATAGAATACTGTCTTAATTTCTTATAAAAAGTCAGAACACAATGGACTAGGGATTGCTGTTATTGTTTGGGGTGTGACAACACATATCTGATTTTCTAATGGGACACAGCAGAACAAGTTGACATAGTTTATTGAATGACTCTATCCTTGCTTGCACATCAGTTCCATAAAAGCCAAAAGTCTCTGCTGCTACATTTTTCTGATTTATTCAAAATGAAGGCCAATAGAAAACTTGGCTCTAGAATAAGCCCCCACTTGGTCTAGGGCTCCTTCCCCTCAACCAGTCACGGCATCAGAGATTTCTAGACAATGGCAGAGAAAAACTAGGGATGCTGGAGCAAGAGGCAGGACTGTGGTGGGGAGGGGTTGAAGGAAATATGGCTCTTTTTCAGGGACTGAATGCCTGGCATGGTGTTAGATCAATCAGATGACTAGGCGCAAGAAGCCTATGAATCTCCTCACAGCAGCTTCTCGCTGTCTGCGTTACACACACACACACACACACACACACACACACGCACGCAACCCTCTGAATCAGAACACATTTCACCCTCTACTCCAGACAACTGACCTTTGACATCCAGATGGAAGGTGACCTTCTGGCCCCCAGCCTCACAGGTGTACTCCCCAGCATCTGCCTTCCCAGCCTGCTGCACCACCAGCTGCCGGCTGTGGCCCTTGGTCTCCACATGCACCTTCTGGGTGGAGCTCAGTTTTTTTCCATCCTTGTACCAGGTCACTGCTGTCTGAGCCTCAGTCACCTCGCAGCTCAGGGTGGCACTGCTACCAGCCATAGCCTCCACCTTGTTCTCTGTCCGCTGCTCCTTGGCAAACACAGCCACAGATTCTGAAAAAAGGATGAACACAAGAGTCAAAGACCCACCACACAGGAAACTGGTTCACTTTATAGAAACTGAAAGTTTTAAAAATAATAATCAGAACAGAATGCCCTGATGACACCTTCTGATGAACTATGATACTGCAGCCCAGCTCTAGGAGACAATAAATATTTTTATGGAAAAAAAATAGATAAGAACCAAGTTCTGGAAACTCTAAGAGTAAGATCAGAAAGACTCCTTAGGCAGAAGAAGTTCAGATCTACAAATGGCAGAATGATGGAATGTGGAAGGAACTCAAGGCCAGTCACTATTCTACTTGTCTCCTATGAATTCCTTCTAATTACCTAAATGTAATGCCTTGAACTGAACACAATATTCCAGATAGTCTGACCAGGGCAGCGCACAGAAAGACTATTACCTCCTTATTCTTGAGAAATATATTGCTCTTAACACAGCCCCAGACTGAACAAGCTTTTTTGGCTACCATGGGACACTACTGATTGATTCTTAAGGCTCTTTTTTCCCCAAAAACTTCTCTCTCATCTCCATCTCCCACGCCTCCCTAATATTGTTTCCATGAGTCTGAATTTTTAAACAATAGTGTAAGGTTTTGCATTTAAAAATATATTTTATATGACTAAATGATATCATAATAGATCTAGCCTATCAGAATCTTTCTGGACCCTGACTTGGTCATCTTGTGTGTTCACTATCTCTGCCAGATCTTACCCGCAAATTTGGTAAGCATGCTATTGATGCTTTTACCTAAGTCATAAATAAAATATTAAACAGTTCAGGGCCAAACACAGGTCACTGGAGCATTCCACTGGATATCTCCTGCCCAAGAGACATCTAACCAATATTGGCTACTCTTGGGCTCCTGTCATTCAACCAGGCTTGTCTCCATTTTTTACACTAACACCTAACTCACATCTCTCCATCTTTTGCACAGAATATCAAGAGATACTTCATCAAAAGCTTTGCTAAAATTTCATTTTCCATCCTCTAGCCCTGCTTTCCACAGTATTTCAAATGTCATTAATGGCAGCTCATCAATAGCATGTGCCAGGTGCTTTGGTACCAGAAAAAGGATTTTGCCTGGTCCAGGTGATTTGAACTCATTTGGGGCAGACATGTGATCTCTTTCTGCCTCTTTATTTAGTTTTAAATTTTTATTCATTTGATTATTTATTTGTCATCTCTCCATCAGCCACTTTTGCTCTGTTCTTTCCAATTCAAAAGTCAATTTACTTGGCAGAGAAAAGAGAATCAATATAGGATCTGAGCTGTCCTGCCATCTCTCTGTTGTCAGTTTTTACCCCCATCCCCAGAAGGCTCCTCTTTTTCACAGAGCAACTAAAAATTAAAAAAATTCTTTATTTTGTCCTTTGTGTTCCTCATCAGCTTTAATTCATAATAGCAAATGCTCTTCACCTCTGAATGCAGGCTGAAGGCAATTTTTTACTTTTTCTTGCCCCCCCCAGCATGAAATATTTTGTATGACTTCATATGTATAATAGGTATCCTATTTCTTGCCTTCTCAGTGGGTAAGGGAGGGAGAGGAGGAAAACAGAGAATTTCTAACTAAAAATAAAAATTGTAAATTTTAAAAACCTCATTGTGAGCTTTAGCACACAGTTCTTACAGTAAAATTTACTAGTTATCTTTTATTACAGGCTTTGGCCTCCATCTTTATATTCGAGTTCTTCTCACTGTAGGCAATTGGAGAGCTCTCGACATTAACCTCTTCAGTACTTAGCATAGTGACTAGAACATAGTAGAGGCTTATTATATAAATATTTATTACATAAATATAAAATAAAGGCTTAGTGGCTGACTGACAACTTCCCTTCATTTCAAGTATTTCTGTGTCTTCAGAATTTTGTTCTTGAAGGCTCCTCATCACTCCTGGGCTGACTTCTCCTACAGCATTTTAATCATGGGATCCTTCCCCTGAACTCTTTGAAATCTGCTCTCCTAAAATCTGAAGTTCACGTCACATTCTGCCCAGCTTTCTTTCCTGTCCTCTCACAAACCTTAAAAGGAAATGGACATTTTCCCCCAAGGTTCCCATCATTTCCACCTCAGTCAGATCCAGAGTAGAGTTACCCCTTGTTGGTTCTTCTACTTTTCAAAGAACTTTTCACTAAGTGATAGTTTCTCTTCTTCTAGCAGAAAGGGAGTTCCTTCCATTAGATGTCTGAATAACTGAAGTCTTCCATGATTAACATGTCTATCTCTGTGCCAGGCTTGTGGCTGGTATTCTTCATCTATATCCTTTATATGTCTAGGTGATCTATAGTAGGACTTTTTAAGCTTTTTCCACTCATTATGCCTTCTCACCCCTTTTTCACATTTTTTTGTTTGTTAGCACTGCATGGCCTGAGGGCATGTGCAGTGCAAAGGGCACATGCTTTGTGTTCAGAACCAAGGTTGGAGTGAAGCTGTGAGATGCAACACAGGCAAGTGCTGCCAGAAACACCTCGGATTCATTACGTTTGATTTTTAATTACTTTTTGGTTTTTGCTTGTTCAGAAACCTTCTGCTGTTGCCAAATTTTTTGCAACCGTGACCCACAGCTTGAGAAGGGCTGGTCCTATCACACTCAGAGGACTGAAGTATTCCTACTTCGTTCCCATAGATATTCAACCAAAGTCTCTCTCCCATAACTGCCTTTCTTTGATTCTGAGATTTCCTCGGAAATATAGGAAAAACAATATTTCAAAAATCTTTGTGCAGTTTTAGCTTTGATAAATTAAAGAAGCATGATATGTGAAAATGTGTGCAGAGATGTACAATAGGAATTAATGTACTTGTGTACATTAAAAAGATATACAGGGGATTACAAAAATCTTAGTGTAGAACTGCATACACATACATGCACACACACACACATACATTCTCACACCTGAATCAGAAGACATTATTCCATTCCTTCTTCCCCAGGGTGGCTGACCTTTGACATCCAGATGGAAGGTGACCTTCTGGCCCCCAGCCTCACAGGTGTACTCCCCAGCATCTGCCTTCCCAGCCTGCTGCACCACCAGCTGCCGGTTGTGGCCCTTGGCCTCCACATGTACCTCCTTGCTGGAGCTCAGTTTCTTCCCATCCTTGTACCAGGTCACCTCTGTCTGAGCCTGGGCCACTTCACAGCTCAGAGTGGCACTGCTACCAGCCACAGCCTCTACCTTGTTTTGTATCTGCTGCTCCTTGGCAAATACCACTACAGAATCTGGAAAAGAGATGAAACGTAGGCTCAAGGCTGCAGGGACCTAATTTATTTCACAGAAACCAAAAGTTATGGAGATAAATTTTCAGACCAGAATCCATAATGGCAGACATCAGTACTTTCTGCTGAAATGTGAAAATACAAATCTGCTATAACTATTCAGACAAAAGAAGAAAGAGATGAGTTCTGGGAACTACAAATGTGGAAGCCCTGATGTGGGAGAATTTAGAAACAAGGGGGGAATCCCAGAGCCAGAGCTATGCCAAAATTTCTAAAAATGTTACAGAATAAGAGGCTGGTAGGGAAAATTCATAATAATGACAATGGTAATGGTTAGCATTTACATAGTGCTTTAAGGTTTGCAAAGTACTTTATAAACATTATCTCAGTTTATCCTAACCTTGGGAAGTAGGTTCTGTCTCCATTTTACAGATGAGAAAATGAGGCTAAGTAATTTGCCCGGGGTCATATATCTAAGTAAATGGCTAAGACTAGATTTGAACTCAGGTCTCCCTGACTCCAGGCCAGTGCTCTATCCACTGCACCACCGAACTGCCTCAATTCCTCAATTCCCTGCTTTGTGAAATCTCTAAGATCCCCTCCCTAATGGACTTTCTGTGTTCTATGACTGCCGTCTGTGGCAGAAGGTTGCTAATAAACTGTAATTCGATTCAAAAG
Organism: Bettongia penicillata ogilbyi; assembly: GCA_023548195.1. Taxonomy (NCBI): domain Eukaryota; kingdom Metazoa; phylum Chordata; class Mammalia; order Diprotodontia; family Potoroidae; genus Bettongia; species Bettongia penicillata. The sequence goes on from JAJHZJ010000120.1 coordinate 9,357,573, forward strand.
AGTAAACACATACCAAACACCTACTATGTGCAGGAAAGGATGCTAAATAGGTCCTAGGCAAACACAGACAAAGAAAGTGACACAGGACTATATATTGTTTTAATTCCTTCCTCATGGAAAGTCTTGAATGAATACACAAGGGTTTTTTTTTTAATTGTTGTGGGAACACATCTGATTTTATAAGGGAAGGTAATAAGAAAATTGGCTCCACTCCTACAGAATGAATTCACTTTGCTTGAATAAATTTATTCCATGAGGTAAATATTCTCTGTACTATCTTCTGGTTTCTTTTACCTGAAAGAGTGGAGAGGCTGCTGGTTATGTAAATGATGGGTTAAATGCCTGGGTTGGGAAGGGCAAGAGAAGTACCTGGAATGAAGACATAGCTAGGTGGGGAAGTGGCCACTGTGCTTGAGCTTGGAGTCAGAAAGACCTGAGTTTAAATTCTGCTTTTGATACTTACTAACTGTGTGGCTTTGGGCAAATCACTTACCTTTTCTCAGACTCAGGTTTCTCACCTATAAAATGAGGGTACTGGATCAGGCAGTAGTAGCTCCAGAGCTGTCATCCTATGAGCAGCCCTGAAGTTTCCAGGTTATCATCCACTGCTGCCAGGACCAACATGATGCATTATGAGGCTCCTCCCACTCCAAAAGGCCATTTACCTTTAACACTGAGATGAAAAGTGACCTTCTGGCCGCCAGCCTCACAGGTGTACTCCCCAGCATCTGCCTTCCCCACCTGCTGCACCATCAGCTGCCGGTTCTTGCCCTTGGCCTCCAGGTGAACCCTCTGGCTCGAGCTGATTTTCTTTCCATCCTTGTACCATGTAACATCTGTCTGGTGCTGAGCCACCTCACAGCTCAGGGTAGCACTTTCTCCGGACACTACCTGCACCTTATTCTGTCCCGGCTGCTCCTTTGCAAACACTGATGAGGGTTCTAGGGTAGGGAGTTGGGAAAGAAAAGAGGCAACATTATTAAGTGGCCTGAGACCAGGTCAAGTTCAGCCCTTTGCCTGTCCCCCTCCCCCTACATCATTTATGTCTTACGTCCTTTTCCAAAAAGATCCAGCAGATTATCCCCCAGCCCACCCCGACTCCCAACTCTGCTCAAGAATGGGAAAAGGGGAAATAGAGAAGCTTGGGCCTCCTGGCTCTTTCTCCCCATAACATCATCCACTTTTTAGAACTCGTTGCCTCTTCCTTATGCCCTTAGGTCCGCACAGACCTAAGAAATAATTCCATTCCATACATTGTGATTTCAATAAATAGTAAGAATCAAAGAGATAGACAGGGACTTTGTGTAAATAGACCTAGAGATAGAAGGGATCTTAATTTAACACATAGAATTGTCAGAGATGGAAGAAATCTTAGATCCCAGAATGTAAACTGTCAGGTCCAGAAGGAAACAGTGACCTGCTAGTCCAACACCCTCAAGATGAGAAAACAGAAATTCAAAATAATTGTGCATGAACAAAGGACCTAACAGGAACCCTACATAGTAGGTCTGCATGGAATGGAAGCCCCTTCCTTTATTCTCTCTCCCCCACTTAGAGTGAGGTTTCCTTGGTTTGAGGGGTGGAAAGGAAGTAGGTTCTGCTGAAGTTATTGGCTCGATGAGATACCAGGGACAGGAAAGACATTAGATACTTCAGGGGAAGCTAACATCCAGCCTATCCCACATGCTTACCTGCCCATTGCCTACTTAATTTAAGTTAACCAGCTCTTAGTAAGAGCTGGTTTCCCTACTTTTGGCCCCAGTACTGATTTGGCCCAGGGGCAACAGGCTAAGAAAGCAAGAGCTGGTTGAGAAGAGGTTTAGCCATGAGTAGGGTGCCCTCATCTGTCCAAAATGAAGCCTGTTCTTGAGATCCTTTCTTTAGAATGGAAGTGCCTTGAAGGCAGGAACTATTGGGGTTGTTTTTTATTGTATCTCCAAAACCTGGCACATAGCAAGGGGAGAGTGACAGAGATGAGACCTGTGATTAATGATAATCATCATTATAACAATTATAATACTGTAAGGTTTACAAAGCACTTTATACATGTTAACTCTTTTGATGTCGGATTTGATTTTGTTGGCATGGCGAGCGACCTTCTCAAGTGAGGAAACTCCCTCTACCAGCATGGTTCAGGACCTTCTCTGTATCTTATGGTCTTCAGGGAGCTGACCAGAGTGCTGAAGACTTAGGGCAAATGCCCCGGGTCACATAGCCAGTATGTGTCAGAGATGGGACTCAAACGTAGGCTGTCCTGACTTCAAGGCTAGTTTTCTATCTATTGGATCGTGCCACCTCTAGTTCATAGCAATGGTTTAATCAGTGCTTACTGATTGATTGATCCTTTCCCAGGAAGAAAGGAAGAGCAATGACCCAGACCCTTGGAATACCTCCCTTCACCCCCAGGACCTTCTTTGTCTCCCTCTTACCTTGGACTCGGACGTGGAAAGTGAGATGGTCATCCCCAGCGTGGCAGCTGTAAGTGCCCTGGTCACTGTGGGTCATCCGGCGAAGGATGAGGGTCCGCCGAGTGCCCTGGGTGTGGATCTCTGTCCTGTGGTCCTTCTTCACCTCTTTCTGCTCCCTTTTCCACACCACAGTCCCACCAGCCTCTGACACCTCACATTTCAACTCCAGCTGCCCCCCAGGGCTGACAATCACCTCAGGTGGTGATGCTGGCTTGTTGATAAATTTCACTGCTTTATCTGGGGGAGAGGGGAAGGAAGGAGATATCAAAGAAGAGGAACCCCTCAGAGAACCTGAGAGGTTGTTCTAATAACCAGACCATCACTCCCAGTCACTGGATGGAACTGTTAAGTTACAGTAGCTAAGACAACCAAGTGGCACAGAGGATACAGACTCATCTTCCCAAGTTCAAATCTGGCCTCACACACTTAACTAGCTGTGTGACCCTGGGCAAGTCACTTAACCCTGTTTGCCTCAACTTTCTCCTCTGTTAAAAAATGAGCTGGAGAAGAAAATGGCAAACCACTCCAGTATTTCTGCCAAGAAAACTTCAAATGGGGTCACAAAGAGAAACAACTGAAATACATGAACAACAAGAGCTGGGCTAAGACCTAAATAAGAATGGATTTGAGTAAAAAAAATTAAATAGAAAAATTCAAGTTAACAAAACATTTATAAGTGCCCACTGGGTGCAAGGTTCTATGTCCTCAGTCACTGGGGCACAAAGAAAAAACATACACCACTGAACATAATGAACAAAGAGATGAAGTTGTGGTCCAGAAGACTTGGGGTTCGAGCCCTGCCCATGACACATTCTGGCTCTTACTGATTCTTAATAAACCATGAAGCACCTACTAAGTGCCAGATACTATGATAAGCCTAGGTCAATTTCCAGTGACCACCAAACTCCCCTCATACCAACATCATTCCCCTAAAGAGTCTATTGGAGGATCAGGGAAAGTCATCACTTGGGTTTCCTTTTCATCCTCTAAAACAAGGGAGTCAGTCCAAATCATCCCTCAGGGTTGTTCCAAGATTCCACGCTAGAAAACAATTAGAAGTTGAAGGGATCTTAGCCTGTAGTCTATGATCTTGGCTCTTTAAAAAATACTTTGATCGTTCTTTCAATATAGTTGGTTTTCTTTACAATGTACATTTTATTTTTTGCACTTAAAAACATTCTTCAGAGAAGGGGTCCCCAGGTGTTACCAGGCTGGTAAAGAGTTAGTTATGATACACAAAAGGTAAGAAGTCCTGGGGTTTGGCACCAACTCCCCCGTTTTGCTGATATGGAAACCAAGGCCCAGAAAGGTCAGTTTTATTACTTATTCAAAATTATCCAAGAAAGTCAAGTGCTAGACCTTCGACCAAAGAAGACCTGGGGCTTCAGACACTTATTAGCTCCATGCGTTAACCTCGGTCTGCCTCAGTTTCCTCATATGTAAAATGGAGCTAATCACTGGACCAACCTCCCAAGGTTGTTGTGAGGATAAAATGGGGTAATGATTGTAAAGCATTTTGCAATCCTTACAACGCTATGTAAATGCCAGGTATTGTTATTACATCCCATTGCCCTTCCTAAGAAATAGCGCCTCACTATTTCCGCTTCCCTTGTCATAATCAAACTAGTAGTAATATTATTGTAAATAACAATCATGATTTTATAATAATAAATCACAGCTAAATTATTTAATACTTTAAATAATAAAACTGAAATAATCATTTAAATTATTTTATTTTAATAGGGTTATTAATAGTTTATTGTGAAAACAAATAATTTATAATAGTGCTACAGCTGCTGTTTTTGTTGGGTGTGATCCCATTTGGGATTTTCTTGGCAGAGATCCTGGATCCTTGGCAGAGATTTGCCATTTCCTTCTCCAACTCATTTTACAGATGAGTAAACTGAGGCAAACAGGGTGATGTGACTTTCCCAGGGTCATCCAGCTAGTAAGATGAGTCTTCCTGACTCCAGGTCCAATGTGTCATCTAGCTGCCCCAATAATAATGATAAATGCTAACAATTATCTAGAGGGTCTTGTTTGTTTGCCTTTTAGTACAATTTCACTGATATATGGAACTTACTCCCTCTTATCTGCTCTATAGCTTATGGTCTAGACATTGCCTGGGAGCACAGAGGAGTTAAGGGACCTACCCAGTGTCACATAGCCAATATCTGCCACAGGCAGGTCTTCCTGCCTCTGGAGCCAACTCTCTATCAACTATTCACGCTGTGTCTCAGAGCCGTACAGAGCTTCAGGGTCTGCAATGACCACATTCTGTATGAGTCCCTCATAGAATCACACATCTCTCAGTATTAAAAGAAATCTCAGAGGAGATCTCTGACAGGGACCTCCTGTCGACCTCCTAGACACAAGTGATCTTCTCTGGAGGTCTACTGGAAGACCTCCAGCAATGGGGGACTCACTGCCTCCCAAGACTGCCCCTTCCATTTTTAGACCGTTCCAATCGATCAATCATATCCAGCCAGCTTCTGCCTCTCTGCATCTTTTACCCAGAGCTCCTAGCTCTACCCTCTGGAGCCAAGCACAGCATGTCTAATATCTGTTTTTTATAGGACAGGTCTTCCTAGGCTGGAAGATGGCAATCATGATCCCCCAAGTCATGTGAATCAATTCCTAAGCATCACCAATTTTGTCAATAAATCCTCATAGAATGGAGTTGTTTTCCTGGAGGAGCAAGGAGAAGCCAAGAAGGTATTGTCTGTCTGCCAATATTCACATGCTATTATCCAATTCCCTCCTGACCAAGGACACCCCAGTTACGTAGGTTGCGGGTGCCAAGGAACAAGAGTCTAAATGTCTAAGCCACAGCTCGATGTGTTTAGGGACATAATAACAAAACACAAAATTTAGACGTAAAAAGGTGAACGAGTCTCTTAGATCTGCTGGAAGATGACTGTGGAAATCACTTAATGATTTAATAATAGAGATTAAATTTTAGTCCATTCCTCTCGGATGGGCTTTTCCTTCCTCAGATTAAAATTTAGTTATTTAGCTCTTTAAATGTTATAAACCACCTCCAATGCCAGCAGAATGCAAACTCCCTGAGGGAAGAGACTTTTTCATTGACTCTTTGTCTTGCACACACTAGGCATTTAATATATTCTTGTTAAATTGAAATGAATATAGTGTGGCATCTGGTCCCCTTCTCCTCCTTTCCTATGGACATATTCAACCTTATCAGTGTCCTTCATAAAATCTTGTACCTCTTGAGGCTTACCATCAAGTTAGTCAATACAGTGCATAGAGCTCTGAGACTGGAGTTAAAAAGACCTGAGTTCAAATCCTGCCTCAGACACTTACTAGTTGTTCGATCCTGGGGAAGTTTGTTTAAATTTGGTTTGTCTCAGTTTCCTCAACTGTAAAATGAGGGTAATAAAAGTACCTACCTCCTGAGATTGTTGTCAGCATCACATGACATATTTGTGAAATAACTAGCACATAGTAGGTGCTACAAAAATGCTAGCTGTCATTATCATCGTCATCATCATTATCCACCCTACCACAACATCCTTAAGACTTCCAAGACTTCCTATCTGCCCTGGGGTTGGACATTTTTTTGTGTGTGTTGTCTTCTCCAATTAGAGGTTAAGTGTCTTGAGGACCAGAGCTGTCGATCTTTTTTCTATTTGTATCCCAGCACTATGTATAGAACTTAGCACATAGTAAGAACTTAAACGCTTTTTCATTCATTCAGAATAAAATAAAACAAAACGTGGTACCTAGAACTAAACACAATCCTCCAGCTGTGTGCTTATTAGAAAAGGAAAGGTAATTTAACCTAAATCACTATGACCCGGCACTCTGTGCTTTGAGAATGAGAGGCAGCAGGAGACACTAGATCCCACAGATCTAGAGTGAGAGGACCTTTGTTCCAATTCAGTATCTTGTAGTGCAGTGGATAGAACTTTGAACCTGGAGTCAGGAAGACCTCAATTCAAGTATGAACTCATAGACTTACTAGTTGTGCGACCCTAGGCAAGTCACTGAATCTCTGTTTGCCTCAGTTTCCCCAACTTTAAAGTACGGATAATAACAACTCCTATCTTACAGGGTTGTTGTGTGGATTGAATGAGATAATATTTGTAAAAACCACTTAGCACAGTGCCTGGCAAACAGTAGGAGTTCTATAAATGTTTATTTCATTCCATTCCATACATGACCTTCCTTGGGCAAGTCATTGAAACTCTCTGGGCCTCAGTTTCCTGTGAAAGAAGACTGGTGGAGTAAATGACTCAAAGGTCCTTCCCAATTCTAAATCTATGATTGCTTTTGTTAATACAGCCTAAGATTGCATTTGCTATTTGGCTGATGTCTCCTACTCACTTGAGTATTGAACTTATGTTATGCTATGTTATTATATTATAGTATGTTATATCATGTCATCTCATGTCATTATGTTATATTACATTCTATTGCACTGTTACATCATGTCATCTTGTGTCAAGTTGTACTATCTTACATTATACTGCATTATATTGCATTGTTACATTATGTCATACCATATTATGAAAGGTGAATTTTATTGTGTGTAAAGTGAATTTTTGTTATTATGTCATAGAGTTCAGTTTCCCAGCATCCAATTGTCATAACAATCTCTGGTCCCAGGTTCTAGACAAGAGTTCCCACAGTTATGGTTCAAAACATCTCCACCACACTTGCGCAGTGTTATATAATGGTAAATAATAAAAACATCCATTGAGGCCGCACAGTGAGATACAGGAACAGGGTGATGTAACTTGTGAGGCTATTGCTGGCAATATGCCTCCTTTGTCTTTTGCCCAATAAAGCAGATGGCCATTGGTTGGTCAGTGAGGAACCTTAGGGCTCAATGCACACACTTGAATGCTGTGTTTGCCTCAACTGGCCCCCATTGAGGCTTGAAGGGAAGAAGGGAGAGCAGAAGTTGTGCCTGTCTCGATTGAACCCATCAAGACATAGAGGTAGTTGCCCCCGCTTCTCACCAGCCCCTGGGAGCTTTAGGAAATGCTCTAGGAGTTTATGCTCCCATTATCAGCAATTCTCTTCTGAGAAAACTAGACTACAACAAAGTAAGATTATTAACCCCTTCTTAGTGTCTTTCCTGTCTGACCAAATCAAGAATGAACCTGCTAGCAGCCCTCAAGCGCTCATCTGTCTTACACATGTCATATCATGCTTGCTGATCACTCAGACATTTTTTTCTTTTTCATTTGAACTACTTTCTAGCCATACTTCCATCATTCTGTGCTGGTGCAAGTGAACTTTTGGAACCCAGATGAGAACTTCACACTGAGCCCAGTCATTTTTCATCTCATCAGATTCAGGTCATCATTCCAGCCTGTTGGGATCTTTTGGAATTCTGATTCTACCACATGTTCTGTACCTTTCCCAGGCTACCTTGTATAAGTCCATCCTTACTTGTATGTGTGTGCGTGCATATACGTGTATGTATATGTGTGTATATATCTGTATCTATATCTTTCTATCTATCTAACATCCCAGCCTCCCCCTCAGTCCACAGGCTCCAGCAGGTCAGGGGTTGCTTGATTTTTCATTTCTCTGACTGTGTGAACTCCTGCTCACCCAACACATCTCACAGCGCTCTTCACATAAAAGTTTATTCTGTGTTAGACTGAACTGAACAGAAATAAATTAAATCAAATTTCACTGAAGACACCTTTGCAATAGTCCTCCTCCTGAGTCAGACAGGGCAGGAAAACTGAGTCTTCTTTCACCCCTCCCAGACCTCTCTGACCAGAAGGAACTTCCCCTTCCTAATGTCACCTGCCTCGTCCTCTTGCCTCTATGTCAATAAGAATATATTTACTCAATCAGCATGTTCTAACTGAGGGTGAGGAAGCTGGTGGTGTATTTCCTCTCCAGCAAAAGTTCTCTGACAGACTTCCCCAGTCACTTCTGCCGGGAAGTCCTTTCTCAAGTCTAACCTCAGTCCTTTATGCTGTATCCTAAGCCCTTTTCCTACTTGTTGAGTCGCCTACAAGATTGAAAACAGCTGTTTTCCCCATGCCTTAAAATAACAGTCCTGCCAGGTTCTTCCTATTTCAAGCCTACCCTCCCAACTTTCCAATCCACCCCCAAGCCTGGGTCCAAGGTGACAGGTCAATCAGCTGATAGGATCATGTTTCTAATGTTTCTCTTTTCTGATTCCCTCTAGGGCCTTCTCAGCTGTCCTGGGAAAAGACTTTTGGTGACACAAAGTAACAGGTGGGATGAACCAAAAAGCAGAGCTGACCATAGAGAAGGTGGCTGAATTGGAGGCTGTAGGCTTGGGGCTGGAGACTCAAAGAATTAGGAGCCAGGAGCAACCCTGGTGGCCCCCTGTGGGGGCCTAGGAGATCTGTCAATGTAGCCTTCAGTGGGGGAAGTGCTGTCCCATGTTTAAAAGCCCTTTCTATGTGTTTAAAGATTCTGCTCAAGTCTTATATTTGGTTTGTTTTTCATATGATTGTTTTTTTTCTAAAAAGAAGTTTGGATCAAAGTTCAAGCTTCTAAAATTGGCCAAATTCTGTGTGGGAGATGGGTTACTCCTTATTAAGGGAGCCCCTTGTAATCACATTAATCATAAAACACCATAGATAGCAGCTATCTGGAAAATGGGAAGATTGCTCCTTCCTTTAAGTGAATAAAATTACTGCTTCCCTCCTAATTGAGAAGAAAGTCACCTGGCACAGAATCTTGTATGATAGAAGGCTAACACAGAAGACATCTGGTATGACTATAAACTTCAGATTCAGTCATTCGTGAGGAAGGGAACAAGGGCAGAAGGGAGTATAGGAAAGCCCACAGAAATTACAAGAATAATCACAAGGCTAGCTGATTAATTAGCTGTATAAATAACAATAGCTAAAAATTTGTATAGAGCTTTAAACACTTCCACAAATATTATCTCATCTGATCCTAACAAAAACCCAGGAAGGTATTATCCCCAATATAGAGATAAGGAAAACTGAGGCAGGCAGAGGTGAAGAGACTTGCTCAGGATTACAGAGCTAGCTAGTAAGTGTCTGAGGGTAGATTTTAACTTGGATCTTCCTGACTAGCTCTCAACACCCTCTACAAGGAGCCAACTGCCTCTGAATTCTCATGGCTGCCATTTGCAATTCTTGTGGAATGACAACTGGTCTATTTGCCGAACTGAGTTGTTACATCATAGCAGCTAGGAAAAACAGTTTAGAAACATTTTAACTCAGAATCCCAGTACGGTTAGTATTTTGGTTGAAGCAGAAAGAGATATTTTACTGAGACCTAGAAGGACAGGGAAGGGGAGGAGAATCAGGGTGAAATTAAGTTGTTTTGTTTAAAGAACAGTGAAAAAAAGCACTGAATTGTAACCTTATCAATCTGAGTTTGATTTCTTTAAATCTTGCTCCAAAAGTATGTTTGTTTAAATTATATTTTCTGTACTGCTGTTAGACTTTGCTGTTTTTAACATATCAGGGGAACCTCTGATCAATCATATGTCCCATTCTTCTTGATGAGAGGTTTCAGGGTGTATATCTTTATTAGAAAGAGGGACCTCTCCTAGAGGCTTTGACTCCTTGCTGAAGGACACATATTGTGACCTTCCCCGCACCCATCTCCTCACTTTGTTGGAAATTGAAGAAAGAGAATGCTCTGGAAAAGAATCTTAAAAGGACTCAAAAAAAGAAACTAACACCATTTTTACAACTGAATTGAAAGCCCACCCTCATGATTCTTACTAGCAATTCTTCAACAGAAACATGACAATGAAAGGACTTCAAGGGACCAGTTAGGAGATGCAGTTTTATTACAACTAGGCTTCTGTCCTTCAAAAAAGAGGCAGAGAGACCACAAATCCAGTTGCATGACAGATGCCCCTTTCTGACAAAGGGGCAAACTCTGTAATCTCCTCCAGAAGAATGGGGCATGTCATGGACCAGAGGGTCTCCTCATAACCACCTCCTTATATTAAAATAGCAGTCTATTGATCAGGGGTTCCCCAGATTAACCTCCTCCCACATTAATAAGGAGGAGGATTTTTTTATTATTTTAAAAACATAATCAATCAGAAAAGCATGCTAAATCTCTCTCTCTCTTTGAGTTAACTATGTTATAATCATGGCTGGTAGGATGACAATTTCATAACTAACTTGTTATTGGTTCCATGATAGCAGTATACTCAAGTGGTGGCAAAAGTCTATCTGAGATAAAATAGTCTTCACTGCTGAGCTTATAAAATTAAATGATTGCGCAAACCCCATGATCCCCATCATATCCAAATCAATATATCCATTCTAAATTATGAGTTCCTCTAGGATAAGGGCAGGCTCTGTGTCTGGCATTCTTTACCATACCTATTCTAGTACGACATACATTTACAAGATTTAAAAAGATTTCTAGACGGTAATGGTGATGCTAACGGCAGTGGTAGTGGTAATGGTGGTGGTAGTGGTGATGGTAATGGTGATGATGGTGGTGGTGATGGTGATGATAAGCACTAGAATGGGATCCACTAAAGAATAAAAATCTATAAACAAGAACTTCTAGAAGGAAAGGGGAAAGGAGAAGAGAAGAAGAGGAGGAGAAATAGAGAAATGCACTGGCAGAAAACTGGAGAAAGGAAGGGAAAGGAAGACCAAAGACAACAGGACTCTATGCCATGAGCCAGCTCCCAATGCACTAGTACAATGACCACTTGCCATACTCAGGGCCTGCTCTCCCACTCAGATCCCTCCCCATTTCCCACCACTCACCAGACACCTTGAGCTTGAATTCCAGTGTGTCTTCACCAATTCTGCAGGCATACGTGCCCTCATCCTGCTTGGTGATCATGCCCACCACCAGCCGGTGCTTTGTTCCTTTGTCTTCTTGGGAGAAGCGCTGGGAACGACTGAGTTCAGTGCCATCTTTATACCAACGTACCATCACATGGGCCTCTGAAGTCTCACACTCAAACTGGGCCTGGCCCCCCAACACAGCTTCCACATATCCTCCTGCCACATCTTTGTGTAGGAAATGGACAAGATCTGAAACCATATGGTCAACAAGGTAAATATCCTGAGAAATTAAAATTAGATAAATATTAGGGTAGGGGCTGAGGAGTATGGGCAGGAGGAGTGATGAGGAGGTCATAATTTCAATACCATTAGTCATCATAGATGATGACCTCACTGTTTAGAGGCATTTCTCATTTATCTGGATTGCCCCAAAATCTTGCTTTCAAGTGTATATCAGTATTAGAAGTCATTCAGTTCAGCCTCTCACCCGCTGCAGAATCTCCTGTCCTTCAACACCTGCAGTAACAAGTAGTTCTCTACCTTAAAATGGAGTCCATTCCATCATGGAACAACTTGAAAAGTTTTTCCCTATATTGAGTTGGGCATTTGCTTTTCTCACTCACCCCATTGTTCCTAGTTCCGATCTGCGGGACCAAGCAGAATAATCTGATCTCTGTTCCCTAAAATAAACCCTCCAGTTACTTGAAGACACTAATCATGTCCCATTGAAGTCTTTTTCTTTTCCAGGCTAAACATCCCTTGCTTCTTCCACCAAACCTCAGATGATATGGTTTACAATTCCTTAGCTACTCTGGCTGCCCTTCTCTGGACACTTTCTGCTCTGACAATATCCTTTTGGAAATGTGGCACTTCAGTTGTGGTCTGTCCCATCCCTGTTCTGGACATGTTTTCCTCACGGCAGCCTAAGATCTCAATCACATTTTTAGCAGCTGGCTTACATTACTGGATGACAGTCAATAAAAATCCCAGATTTTTTCTTATTATTTTTGGAAAAAATTAATTATTAAGTATCCATATGCTTAATTAAACTTGCTTTATGTTTAATTAAACTTGCTTTGCAACTGTTTACATTTAAATAAAATATTATAACATGACTTTTCAGTTACTTTTTCTTGGGTAAGTATATTAAGGCATCTCAACAAAAATAATGAGAAAGAAATATTTCTCCAGTCTCAAGTCCATTCCAGATTTACCTAGATGAAGGAAACTTTATCAATGCTTAACGAAATTTCTTGGAAATAATTATTGTTCAGTTGTGTCCAACTCTTCTCAGAAATAATACCCTCCACTAAATCCTCTACCCCACCCCATCCCAACTCCCTGGCCCCATCAAGCTTAACTACTTTCTTTTAGAAATCTCTGCAAAATAAATGGATTAAGGGAGTAACCAGACTTAGATCAGGAAATTCTTTAGTCTAGTTAAGATCACTGTCTACCTTCACCTTTGACTTGAATAGATAGAGGGTTGGGAACCTGCAGACTTGAGGCCACAGTTGGCTCTCTAGGTCCTCAAGTGAGGCCCTTAAGGCCACATGTGGCCTCGAGGCTGCAGGTTCCCTACCCCCAGACTTTAGAAAATGATTCTCTAGCATACCTGGGCATTTTAAGAGACTATTCTGTTTGAAGAAGCAAACTGTTTCCTGAGTTCTCCAGAATTCTGAATTATTTATTTATTTATTTATTTTGAGGCATTTAGGGTTAACTGACTTGTCCAGGATCACACAGCTAAATGTCAAGTGTGTGGTCTGAGGCTATATTTGAACTCAGGTCTTCCTGAATCCAGGGCTGCTGCTCTATCCACTGTGCCACCTAGCTGCTCCCAAAACTCTGAATTATTTATTGCTCAAGTTCAACTGTGAAATTTTCTTTCTTAAAGAATCCTATAAAATAAGACTTCAAAATGATTTGTATTCAACAGATGCCTCAGGACATGGAGAGACTATCAGTTTGGACATTTCTCTAAGCAGAAATTATTTTAGTTAATAAAACTGCTTCTAATTAGGCTTGTATCCCCAAATACAGGCTACCATGTTTTTTCTTGGACCATAATAAATTCTCTGGCAGCTGGGTGGTGCAGTGGACAGAGCACTTGGGCCTGGAGTGACAAAGACCTAAGTTCAAATCTGGCATCAGAGAGTAACTATCTGACTGACCTTGGGTAAGTCACCCAAAAAACAACCTTTGTTTGCCTCAGTTTCCTTACCTACCTCCCACGGTTTGGTAAGGATCAAATGAGATAATTTTAAATATTTGGCACATAAATGCTATATAAATGTTAGCTATTGTTAATAAAAGCCGTATGAGGTAGGTAGACAGGATTATTAATTAACCCCACTTTACAGAGGAGGAAACTGAGGCTCAGAGAGGTTGAGTAACTCACCTAAAACCTCTATCTCACTCAGCTACTAAACTGGGATTCGAACCCAAAGCTCCAGACTCTAAGCCAAGACTATATATATAGATTTAGAAGAGACGATTTCCTGCAGATGAGGAGGGTCGCCTCGGGGCAGGCTCAGGGCACAGGGTACCGGGGAGGACCCACTTCTCTTGGGTCTGGGAGGCCCTTGTGGCATCCCCACGTGGCCCACGTCGCGCTCCCTCCCCAACCCCTCACGCACCTTGCACAGAGAGCTGGTAGGCAATGCGGTCCCCAGGACTGAGGCACTCATAGAGACCCGCATCATCCCTGGCCACATCGCGCACCCGCAGCACCCGCCGCTGCTCCGTGGCCTGGAGCTCATACTTGGGCCCGCTGGGCAGGGCCCGGCCGTCCTTCAGCCACGTCACAGCCGCAGCCTGATCTGAGAGCTCGGCCAAGAGCTGGGCCTCCTCGTGCAGGCGGGCAGAGATCTTCTGCACCGCGGCCGAAGACTTGTTGGTGATGCGCACCGGCGCGGCTGGGAGAGCCACCAGGGACAGAGGGAGAGGGAGGGCCGGCCAGGGGAGAGAGACAAAAGAGGGACAGAGTTAGGAGGTGGAGCAGAGGGGGGGGGGGGGGGAGGGAGGAAGGAAGGACTGGAGACAAACCGTTATCTAGCCATAACTCCCTCCTCTTACACTTGGGAAGTCGGCTCTTTGAGCCAAAGTGTCAGGCACTTCTCCCGCTGACATTGAACGTTTTAGATTTGGTCTGAAGTCAGCTTTTGGTCATCTGCACATTTGATAAGCATTACACCTGTGCATATGAGACGTCCTTCACCCCTTCTTCTCCCTCACGTCTCAAATCCCATCTTGTCAGCTTTGTGTCAGTAACGTCTGTCATCTACATCTGGTGACAGTTCCCTTGCATATAGTGTTTTAAGATGAACAAAATGATTTCTTCAGAATCGTCTGTGGAGTAAATACTTTTGCCCCCATTTTGCAGATGAGAAAACGGAGCCTCGGAGAGTGTCAGTGACTTGATGAAGGTTACTCAGCTAACAAATGAGGAGAATGAGGATAAAACCAGGTACCTCTGATTCCAAATCCAGGGCACTTTCCTCTACAACCCTTTGTATGTCCTCAGTCACGTAGGGCAGTATTCTGCACACAGTAGGCACTTACATACTTTTGAATGGATGGATTTAAGCCCCAGTAGGGGCTCAGGAAAAGGGACCCACCTACTTGGTGTGTGTGTGTGTTGGGAAGGAGGTTGGAGGTTTACCTTTGACCTGCATCCGGATACTGCTCTCTATGCCATTGGCCACAAATTTGAGCTGGGCACCATCCAGGTTGGCAGGGACTGGGCTGATAGTCAGGGAGTGTTGGGTGCCTTTGCAACGAATCACATATATGTCACTGACCGGCAGGGCCCGTCCATCCAAGAACCACTCTCCAGAGGAAGCCACGGTGAGGTCCACAGTGAAAGTTACCTCACCACCAGCTACTGCCTCTACAGCCCGCAAGGGTGTCTTCACAGCCAGTTGGGGTTCTACAGGGAAATGAGAGGGACCATAGGTCAGTCCTGGGGAGGAACCCAGATCTGGGGTCCTGTGGACAAAAGGATGACAAGGGGAAAGCAGAGAATAATGATCCATTGCCCCACTCCCACCCTGCTCTCCCCACCCAGTCTCAGCTAATTTATGTCTTTCCACAACCCTCAAAATGTGAATCCAAGCCACCTCTTCCTCCCAAGGGGTCCATGGATAGATTTCAGGGAACCTTTGAACTTGGATGGAGAAAAAAATTAAATCTCTATTTACTTAATTACTAACCCCCTAAACTCAAAATTTAGCATTTCCTTCCATTGTGAATACAGAGGACAAAACAGGATTCTGGAAAGGCATCCACAGGATTCCCCAGACTGTCAAGAGAACTTAGAACACACAAAAAATCTAAGAATCTGAGATCTAAAACATGCCAGCTCTTTAAGGGACCCAAGAAGGCTAAAGTTGACCTCCAAGTAGTCTCCCAGGGCAGGAGGGGCCCCAAGATCCTCCCTCCTCCATCACAAACAAAGCTTCTCTCATAGAACGTCTGAGTTGCTCAGGGCAACTCAGAGAATCCTAGCATTGTAAAAAAGGCAGAGCTCCAGAGGCCATTCAAAGAGCCAGACCACCTTCTACAGCTTCCCTGACAAGGGGCCCTACAGCATTTGTTTGAAGACCTAAAATGATGAGGAACTCCCTATCTCCTAGGGAGGCTGATTCCTCTTTTAGACGGTTCCAATGGCTAACATTTTCCTTATGTACAAAATAATGATTGTTAGATTTGTTTAGTGACTGCCACGTGTCGGCTGCTGCGCTAACTGCTTGACACATATTATTTCATTTAATCCTTGCAACAAAGCTGGGAGACAGGCATCATTATTATTCCCATTTTACAGTTGAGGAAACTGAGGTAAACAGAGGCTAAATGACTTGCCCAGGGTCACACAGCTAGTAAGTGTTGGAAGCTGGATCTTCCTGGCTCCAGATCCAATTCTTCAGTATAAGACTTTCAAATATTTGAAGATAACAATTGCAGGCCCTCCTAATTCCTTTTTTCCACACTTTCTGAAGCCCAGTTCTGTCCCAAAGCCTGTATCACCTCTCAAGGAAACAAGTCTCACAAAGAGCCTTGTGCCAGAAGAAAGGCATCCTGGGACTAGTCCCCAAGTCCCTTCTAATAGACCCAAGGGGAATTCAGTGACCAAACTTTGGGAAACTCCTTGGGGCTCTTCTCTCGATCTCCTTCTGGAGTGGCTAGGCACAGATTCCATTCCTTCTTAGCCAGACTCTGACTTCCCTGATGGAGAAGGCCCTTCCTTGTTCTCTTATTTCACCTCATAGAGGGGTTAGGGCTGCCTGTGCCCAGAGTACCTGGAAGATTTTGAGGATGCCATGGGAGTGAGTAGGGAGAACTTGTAGGGCCTGCACACCTAGTATGATGTCACTAAGGGCAAGGAGAAGAAGCAGCCAAGAAAGGAAAAATACATACTGATAATCAGAACTCCCATGTCTGAGCCTCCTTAAGCCTTCCAAGGTATGTTCATCGTGACAATCCTGAGAGGTAAACAGGCTTCCTTTTTACAGAGGAAGAAACTGAGCCTCACAGCCATGAAGTGACTTGCCCAGGGTCCCAGAGCCAGAATCTCAGGCCAGGTCTTTTGACTCCAATTTCAATGCTCTTTCTGCTCCCCTGCTCCCTCCTCATCCTCCCCTCTCCTTCCCCCAATGGCCGCACTCACAATGTGTTACCACACTCTCTTACCCAGGTGGATGGTCTCTGGAAACTCGAGGTAGGGGCCCTGGCCAAAGTTGTTGACGGCCGCCACTCGGAACTGATAGTCTCCTGCCTCAAGCAGGCTGCTCACAGTCATCTCTAGCATGGAAATTCTCTCTGCCTCATGGCACCGAGTCCACCTCTGGCTGCCCAGTCTCCTCTTCTCCACCAGATAGCCATCAATGGCAATGGGCCGGTCTAGCAGTGGTGGGGACCACCCAAGGGTCACAGAGTTGTCCGTTTTGGCCTTCACCATGGGTTCGGAGGGGGCTTGTGGAGGAGGCTTTCTGGAGACTGGAGGTAGGAGCACCCACATACAAACACATGGGGAAGAAAGGGGATTATGTAAAGGAGAATCACTTCTGGGAAGCCCCCAAGCCACAAACTCCTACACCCAGCTACAGAGTCCAAGACAAGGGCACCCTTCCTACAGCTTGGGAATTCCCATGGGATGTTTCTGTGATGGCATGCAAAGAAGTTAGAAATCCAAGAATCCCAGAGTTCAGTGTTCAACCACCAACCACTACGTCCAAACCACCACTGAGCAAGAATCTTCTCTACAGCCCCCCCAAGGGGCCTTCAACTTGTGCTTGAATACCTCCACAGATAGAGAGGTTACATCCTCCTAAGACAAGCAGCCCATTCTACTGCTGGACTGATCTCACAATTGGAAAGTTCTATCACCCCCAAATCCTCCTCTCTATGATGTCCACTCACTGGCCCTAGTTCTGTTCTCTGGGACCATACAGAATGAATCTGCTTCTTCTTCCATATGACAAACCTTCCTTCTATATAATAAACTTTTCTCATTTTATAGATAAAGAAGATTGAGACCCAGAGAAGAGTCCAAGCTTATATGAGTGACAGAATTGAGATTAGAACCAGGTATCCTTACAACCGCATTTGGGGTGGGGAACCTTTGGCCTTGAGGCACTTAAGGATGTAGAGGGCCACATGTGACGTCAAGGCTGCAGTTTCTCTATTCCTGCACTAAACTGAGTTATCCCCTGGTACTCTCAAGCTGCCCTCATGAGCAGTCCCTAACATGTTAGTGTGAATAAGTTTAACCTATGCTCCTTCCTAAAGGGAACATGGAGAGACCAATGCCATGACCCAAAGTCATAATGGACCATGAGAAGCCAGTATGCAGCTCTAGAGAGGTAGCATAGACAATAGGAATAACAGTACTTGTCATCAGGAGAACTAGACTTAAATCCCAGATCTGACGCTCACAAGATTTGTGCCTCTCACTGAGTCACTTTCTGAGCTTGTTTCTATATCTGTAAAAGGAGGCGAGCAGCCCAGGAGACTGTGTCCTTCACAGGGCTCTTTGTTTACCTCTCTGTAATAAGGGTCATTAGGATGCGGGCTGGAAGCCCCACATCACACAGGCAGGTGGTCAGTGAGTGGGACTGTTCACATCTGTCCCAGGAAAGAGAAGGAAAGATGAATGTTGGGGGCTATAGAATCACAGGACCTGGGATCAGATGGAGAGGATTACAGTCTCAGAGGTAAAAGGGACAATCTAGCCCAACCTCATTTTACAGAGAAGGAAACTGAGGCACAAGGAGGTTAGTGTCCTCTGCTCCAAGACCAGTGTTTTCTTCCAATGTGTCACACGGCTATTGAGGATTGGAGATGACCTTAAACCCCTTTGAGTCCAAACCCCTCACTTTTCAGTTGGGGAAACTGAAGCTGAGAGTCATTCACCCAAGGTATCCTAGATAGTAAGTGGCAGAGCCAGGATTCTGTTGGAATCCAGTATTCCAAATCCAGAATTCTTTCTACCATAGTGGGCTTCTGGGATCAGTGTCCAGAAAAAGCTAACACTCCAGATGTTCCCCAAGAACAAAGCTCAAATGTGAAATTTTTCATTTTGGCTTCAGGACCCATTCTAGTTCTGCCCTCTCCTTGCCCTTCCCCTACCTATCTAGGGTCCCAACTCCAGGCCTCACCAGACACAATGAACTGGGTCGAGGTCCTGCACTCGCCAGCCAAAAAGGCAACCTCCCCAGCATCCTCTTGACAGCACTGTCTGATGGTCAGTGTGTGGCAGGTGCCCGTGGAAGTTATCGTCATGCGGTCCCCAGCCTTGATCTCCTCCTGGTTCCTCAGCCATCGAATGGGGTCAGCTGGGTTTGCCAGCTCCACACAGAAGATGGCCGTGTCCCCGGTCAGTACCATGGTCTTCCTTGGGAGCTTCCTGGTAATATTGCCTGGAGGGAACAAGCAGAGATCAGGGGAGAGGGCAGAGAATGATAAGCATGTTGCCCACTGTGTCTGAGGCCCCAGACACCCAATGAGTCCTAGGATCCCCCAGTGCAGCCCGCGTGGACCTACCTTGAACAGATAGCTCAGCAATGGTCCTGCTGCCCTCCTTCATCTCACAGATGTAAACCGCATCATCATCCGTGGTGACATTCTGCACTGTCAGCCGGCGCCACGTGCCTTCCTCCTCAATGCTGTACTTTTTGCTTTGCCGCAGTCTGGTCTCTTCTTTATACCAAGAGGCCTCTGTGGCAGGCAGGGGCACCTCGCACTGGAATGTGGCAGCCTCCTTCTCCCGGACCTCCAAGTCTTGCAGCTTCTTCTTGAAGGGTATAGTGGGCTCTGGGGGAAAGGAGGGGTGGCATAGAGGTAGGAGGAAGAAAAGAGAAGAAAAAATAAGTAGTTGAGATAGACCCTGACACTAAGATATCCAGAGAGAAGCAGGGGCAGGGAGATGCCCAGAAACTGACAAACGGGAGAAATGAGGGGAAGAGATACACACAAAATGAAGGCCAGGGGAGTGACACCCAGAAACTGAAAGAGGGAGAAGGGAGAAGGGAGTTATTTTCAGGAGGGGTGCAGTGGGTGTTGGGGATGGCAGTAAGGTCAGATTTGAAGAAGGAAGACAGGTGACTGGGAAGAATCCCCAGAACCTGAGTCGGAACGAAGGAAGGAAGGAAGGAAGGAAGGAAGGAAGGAAGGAAGGAAGGAAGGAAGGAAGGAAGGAAGGAAGGAAGGAAGGAAGGGAGGGAGGGAGGGAGGGAGGGAGGGAGGGAGGAAGGAAGGAAGGAAGGAAGGAAGGAAGGAAGGAAGGAAGGAAGGAAGGAAGGAAGGAAGGAAGGAAGGAGGGAGGGAGGGAGGGGAGGAAAGAAGGAAAAATTTATTAAGGGCCTACTATGTGCCAGGCACTGTGCTAAATGCTTTACAAACATCTCATTTTATCCTCATAACAGCTCTAGGAGGTAGTGCTATTATTATTGCCATTTTTCAGCTAAAACAGGAGAAAAGATAAGGAATATCTTATGTGTGACCTTCCCAACTCCAGTCCCCAGTTTCCTGCTCTGTAAAACAAAGTAGGTTGGACTAGATGACCTCTCTGGGTCTTTCCAGTTCTAATGGTCTGTGTTTTTCTCTCTTTCTCTCTCTCTTTCTCTCTCTTTCTCTCTCTCTCTCTCTCTTTCTCTCTTTCTCTATCTCTGCCTCTTTTTCTCTGTCTTTCTGTCTCTATCTCTCTGTCTCTGTCTGTCTGTCTCTGTCTGCCTGTCTGTCTCTCTCTCTCTGTTGCTAGTGGCTCTGTGAATCATTAGTACTAAACTCACACAATGATGTTATCTGGGGAGTCACTCTGTTCAAACAGACCCATCCACAGTGTTAGGAATTTGACACGTACGTAAAAAACAGAAGTGCCTGGTGACTGAAACAGGTAAGGGAGGCCCTAGGGAGATGGACAGCGTGAGAAACACCTGGAGTCTTCGAAAGGATTTGGGCAGATCCCCAGTCTCCCAGACTGCCCAGAGTGGGGGGTGGGGAGAGGGGAGAGAAGAGACCCTCAAAACCCAAGGGTTCTAACAGACAGCAGTGGTAGATTTGAGGGGATAAAGATGGGCAGTGAGAGATGTCCTGAGCCTGAGAGGAGGGAGATAAATGGTAGGGAGAAATCTGAGACTGAAGGCAGTGGGAAGGGAGGCAGAAAAATGCACAAAATGGAAAATACAGAAAAGATCTGTACATACAGAGTGAGATCCAGGAAAGCTATGTTGCAGACATTCAGACACTGAAAGGGGAGGTGAATGACTGGGAAGTGGAGAAAGAACAGAGGAAGAGGTGAGTGCTGAGAGAAATTTACAGATTCTGAGAGATCTGGGGAGGCATAGTAGGAGGGAGGGAAGGGATGAGAAGAGAGATATCCAGAGACAAGAAAGAGATAAGGGAAAGGCCCACATGGTTAGAGACAGAGTAAAGATAAACTGAAAATGGGTGTAGGACAAAGAGAGAGGTGGAGAGACGCCTAAAGCCCAAGAGACTAAGGAGAGACAAGAGAGAAAACAGTCAACACAGAATAAAAAACAGGGGAGATAATAGGTTGGGGAGAGATGCCTAGAAACTAAGGGAAGCTGGTTGGAAAGAGATATGTCCAGAGATTAAGAGACAAGGGATAAGGGACAAAGGAGAAATAGATATCCACAAAATGAAAGAAAAGAAAGATGTGAGGGGAAGAGATTTCCAAAGACTGAAAGGGTGGCGAGATAGGGAGAGGAAGAAAGAAAAGAGGAGAGATGTGGCTGGAGAACTGATCTGAGCCTAGGAGACAATAAGAGGAGAGATGCCCAGAGATTAAAAAGACTGATGAGATGGGGGAAAGGGAAAGAGCTAGGGAAGAGGAAGGATACTGGGAGAGAGAGCCTCAGTAAGTGATACTGGAGAGAGACAGATGGTGAGATGGACAACGGCTGAACAGGAGAGAAAGGACATTCCCCAGGGACTGAGAAAGTGAGAATGCAGATAAGACAGAAGAAGACACAATCCAACAGGGCAGTCTGGGGGCGTTGGACTGGAGAAGGATGAAGAAGTAGGGCAGATGGACTGGAACCACTGCTGCTGGTCAAGGCCCATATCCCTACCTCCCTAGGGAACTTCCTTCCTTCCTCGACCACCCAGTCTCAGAGAGACTTTCCCTTTTCTCATCTCACAGAGGACTTGCTATCCATTGCCCACACTCTGGCTCTCATGCTGGCACAACCCTCGTTGGGGCCTCCTTTCCCCTAATTCACCATGAGTTCTTCCAGGGCAGGGATCTGGTGTCCTCTCCTCCCCTTCCTTCTCTCTCTGTCCTCCCCCTCTCAATCAGAGCCAACTCAGGAAAGGGTTTGTGGATTAATTGGTGGATTTACTTCCATTCTCAACTGAACGACCTTTTGCTTTCTGTCCTTTTGAACCCCAATAGGCGCTATCTCCCAACTTCTAAGGATCTCTCCCAACTCCTTGCAGCCCCTCTATCAATGCCACCCTTGTTGGTCCTCAGAGAATCTCAGGGCTTGCAGAAACCTCAGAAGCCATGGAGGCCAACCCTTAATGATCCAATAATCCATTCTCCAACATCCTGACCAGGTGGTCGTCCAGCCCTTGCCTGAAGACCTCCACAAGAGGCGAACTCCCTCCCTCCCCCAGAAGCGGCACTTTCCACGCTGGGCCAGGTCTGGTTGTTAGGATGATTCTCTTTCCTTTCAGTCTAAACCTGCCTCTCTACACCCCCTGCGCTTTTTCTTTTAGTCCTGCCTTGTGGGACTGGGAAGAACACTCCTAAATCTTCTTCCACAAGACAGGCCTGAACCTAACCATCACTCATCAGACTAACTGGGGAGCCATAACAACCTAACTGTTCTCAATCGCTCTTGCAGGTGCTGACTGAGTAATCTTCTTACAGCACTGATCCATTAAAATTTTGCTCCCTTTCCCTTTCCCTCTCACTTCCTACTCTCTATTGATTCAGGCATAACTATAGATCCTGGCATTCAAGGTCTTCCATAATCTGGTGCCATCTTTCCTTTCTCATATCACTTTTCTTCAAAGAGTCTATGTTTCCCATTACTCTAGACAGTCCTCCATCCCTCGTTCTGTCCTTTCTCTATCCAAGCCTTTTCTTGGAAGGCACTCACTCCATCTACTGAAGCTCCTCCCAAGAAATCCCTCCTCTGGTGGCCAACCCTGGTATAATGAGCATTAGTTAACATGATCCTCAGACAACACCCCCATAATCCATCTCATGTTCTCAAGGCTTCCTCAGATCGGGCAGATTTTGTGCTCAGCAAGCAGGGTCTTCCGGAGCCCATGCTCACCTCCAGGCCCCAGGAAGGCATCAGAGGAGAAGATGGAGCTGAATGTCCTCAAACAAAAGGTCTTTGTTTAAGTTTTTCTGCTTCCTTTTCTATGACATTCTGGATGGCCAAAAGTACGTTAGAGGAGCTACCTGTTGGTAAGAAGTAGCTAGAAAACAGATTCCAAATTCTCTGCTGAAAGGCATCAACAGCTGTTGCTGGTTGAGCCCAGCACATCAGAATAATCTGAGCCATTGCCTCCTTTGGCACCGAGACCCACACTTCACACAGGGAGCAATTCAATTGCCTTTCTGAACCATTCTAGGCACACCAACAAAGTCTGAAACATAATTACTCATTCATGGATGAGAGATTCGCACTCCAAAAAAGTCTCAACAGGCTGCAACAGCAAGCTGGAGTTAACCAGATGGGGGAAGAAAAAAGAGAAAGCAAAGAACAGGATGCAGTAGGAAGAATTTTGAGCCTAAAGTCAAAAGACTTGGATTCAAATTCTGACTCTGATGCGTACTAGTTAGGTAACCCCAGCAAGCCCCTTCTCTTTTTTTAGACATTGCTTCCTCCTTTGTGAAGTGATATGTAAACTACCTGTCTCACAGTATTATAAAGAGGATAGCTCTTCACGAGGCTTAAGGAGTTGTAGAAATGGGAGTTCTTATTAGAAAAGTTAAATCCTTCCCTCTGATTCAAAAAATCAATTGCAAAAAAGGAATAGTTAAAGGAGATGTATCCAAAAATACATCTTAAGTGAGAAAGACCCGGGGGGTTCAAGTGGACCTTAAGCTCACTACGTGTAACTTGGCAGCCGAAAGAGCTCCTACTAGTCCTGTGGTCTTTTGTCTTGGTCAGAGCGCATCCAGAGAGCTATATTCAGTTAGGAATGTCACATTTTAGGAAGCATATGGATAAGCTAGAGGTGAATGACCAGGATGAGGAGAGCATCTGGTGCCATTCTAAGAAAGTATTGATTGAAGGAACTGGGAGAAAAGATGACAAGAAAGAGAGGCTGTTATCGCTGTCTCCAGGTATTTGAAGGGACTATTGTGTGGAAAAGGAATCAGACTTTTTTCTAAAATAAGAATCTGGCACACAGTAGAAATATCAGCTAGGTGGTAGATACAATGAATACAGCCCTGGCCTTCCAGTAAGAAAGATCTGAGTTCAAATTTTGACTCAGATTAAACAAGTCTTTTAATCTCCCTCTGCCTCGGTTCCCTCACCTGTCAAGTGGGGATAATAATAACACCTACCTCACAGGGTTGTTATGAGGTCCAAAGGAGTTATATGTAAAGCACTTTGTAAACCTTAAAGTTTTATATAAATATCAGCTATTATGTTAGCTATTGAATTACAGAAAGACTGGTTTCAGCCCAGAGTAAAGGAAACTTACTGATTAGAGCTGCCCAATCATAAAAACAACTATATCAAGGAAGTAATGAGTTCTCCATCCCGGTAATTAATTAATATTTTAAAAATGCTTTTTGATTGCACTATTGCATCAGACCTCTACCAGTCAGCTTCTCCAATGGTCTCTAATTTTTTCCTTCACATTTGGACAAGTCTGGGCAGTTTTCTGTCTTCCACCCTAAGCAAATCTTTCTCCAAGTCCTGCATCCCTTTACACAGACTACTCTCACAACCTCTGTTCTTTCCTCTCTTCCAAATTCCACCTAAAATCAATCCCCCTCCACCAGGAGGTTTCCCAGACTACTAAACCCACTGGTGATCAATCATATGTTAGCTTCCCCATAGTCTTATGGTTGAGACTTTTGTCAGCCTAACAGGAATGGGGTAATCATAGGGAGGGAGGGTGAGGGAAACTGGCCTGGGTATCAGCTTGGATCATTGATTTTGAGGTGTCCTGAACTGTTCTATGTACTTGCTTGTATTTCTTTGTTTATCTCTTGCTGGAGGAGGAGGTGAAATTAGATCTTCCGTCAGCTGAAAATTCAGGGATTGGATTGGATGATCTTTGAGGTCCCTCCCTAGCTCAAAATCTCCTGTTTCTAAGCTGCCCAGGGATCAGCAGCGGTATGAATGGAACCCCATAAGATTTCCAACCAGTCAGGAGGCCTTCGGATTGACTGAGAATGAGCCTGGGTTTGGGAAATGGATCGATGAGCTCAGGTCAGGGTGGGGT
This sequence comes from Bettongia penicillata ogilbyi, assembly GCA_023548195.1. Taxonomy (NCBI): domain Eukaryota; kingdom Metazoa; phylum Chordata; class Mammalia; order Diprotodontia; family Potoroidae; genus Bettongia; species Bettongia penicillata. The sequence goes on from JAJHZJ010000120.1 coordinate 9,382,747, forward strand.
GAACCCAAAATTTAGCTTGGGGATATTCTGAAGAGAATGTTTTTATTTGGTGTTATAAGGAAGCTGCCAGTTCAAGAGAAGGGGAAATAAAATTTTGGGCCCTTAGCCTAATTTTCTAAAAATAGCTCACATTTATATAGTACCTTAGGGTTGGCAAAGCACCTAACAGGGGTTATTTCACAACATCCCTGAGAGGTGAGTGCTAGCATTATCCCCATTTGGGGGATGAGAGACCAGAATCTCAGAAAGGTTAAGTGAATCTCCCAGGGTCAGTAAGTGTCTGAGAAGGGATCTGAACCTAGATCCCCTTGAGTCCAAATCCAGCCTTCTAGGTACCATATAATGTTGCCGCTAGGAGTTTTGAAAGTTAAGTTCTAATCTATGACTTGGCTGACTTTTTGTGAATGCACATCTAATGACTTCCCCTTGTGTGTTGATATATCTCTAGTCCTTTATGAATAAAGCCCTAGAAAGTATCTTCTTACACTTTGGAATTTAGAAGATTCAGAGTGGAAGGAAAATGGGAAGGAGAGGCCATACCAGATTACTCAGAGATGGCAGCAGTGGTGAAGGCAGGCAGACAGAGAAAGTAGAACCAATGCTTGACAATCAGGAGATCTCTAAAACCAGGATGACAACAAGGCTTGGAAACCTAGAAAGGTCTGGAAATCTTAGTCTTGAACCCTCATAGGGGTCAGAAATCATGGACACTATTTACTAAGTAGTGAAAAGAGCCTGGGATCTGAACACCCAGGACCCCTGGACTGATTCCAAGAAGAGAAGCCGGTGGCTCAGGAAGGAGATAATCTAATTCAGGAGATTTTAATCTGTGGTCCATAAACCACTCCTCTCCCCCAAGGGGTCTGTAAATTTGGACAGGAAAAAAAAATCACACCTTTATTTTCATCAGCCTCTAACTGAAATTTAGCATTTCATTGATTTTAAAACAATTGTGAGAAGGGGCCCAAAAGCTTTCCCTGACAACCAAAGTAGCCCTGGACACAGAAAAGGTTAGGAAGTCTTTTGAGATTTTGAGATCTGAGGCTCAGGATGTTGCAGTGATTTCCCTAAAAAGGTCACCTAGCAGAACCAGAACCAGAACCCAAATCTTCTGGTCCCTAGACCAAGACTTTCCCCACTACTGTTGTGTGTATTTAATAGTTTGATGACAGATACATTTTTCTCATGAGCAACCATGTCCCAGGCAAACCAGGGTAATGAGCCACATCCTTGAGGACATTCTGAGTGAGGATGAGGTTGAAAGAAATCTTGTTTTGTGGGCCCTTTCCTGGGGGGAGATGGAAGCAATGGCCTGAGCCCCTAATCATTTTGTGCCTAGGGGTGGGTCAGCCAGTTTAAGAGATGGCCCTGCCCTTCCCAATTCCTCCTCCCTATCCCTCTTTCCTTCTTCCAGATACAAGTCTGTCCTCACCCCTGACATGTGACTTCAGCTATCCCTGAAACAGGTGCCACTCCCAAGACACTTCCCAAAGCTGCCCCTCCTCCCTCTGTCATTCTGCCCACTGTTGCCCAGGACACTGGATGCTCACAGCCCTTTGTTAGAAATTCATCCAGGAAAGGAAAGTTTCACCATCTCTCCCAATGGCCCATCCCATCACTTCAGCCTGGGCTGAGATTTGTCACCTAAATCCCTCCCCGTGCACCTGGGGCCCAGCCTCTTCTCATACTGCCCTGCCGAAGCCTGGTAAACAGCTGATGCCTTCTAAGTCAAAAAGCCCTTCCCCCATTAGCCTACAAGTTAAAACCAAATCCCTCAGCCTGGTGTTCTAAGCCCATGAAAATCTAGGTCCTCCTTCCTTTAAGACCCAGTTCAAAACCCCCTTTCTTCAGGGAGCCCTCCCCCCATAAAATAAAGAGTTTATGATTGAGGATCTCCAAGGCTTCTGCCAGTTCTGACATTCTAGATTCTAAGGTCCTTCTCAGTTCCAATATTCTATGTCCTAATGAGGCTCCCAGCTCTGACAGTCTATGTTCTAAGGGAGGAAGAGAAAGGGACAGAAAGGAAGAGAGAAACCGAGACACACAGCGGCACAGAGAAAGAGGTTGCAGTGAGAACAGAGATCTTGACATCAGGAAGCCTGAGCTCTAATCCCAGTTCTGACACTTAAAAAACATTTAAAAAATTCTCTCTGAAACTTGGTTTCCTCATCTGTAAAATGAGGGGAGGAAACCAACTTCACAGGGTAATTTGTGGGGAAAGGATTATATAAATGTGTTATTAATGTTGTTATTTTCTGAATCTCTTCTTCATTCCTTGGCTTTCCAGGACTCATCTTTACTCTTACTCCTAACCCCAAACACATGAGCTACTGAAGGATCAACATCAGGGGAGAATAGGGGATGATGCCGATCTGAGGCAACGTAATGGATTTTGATGGCTCTTTGTGGTCAAGTTTTGGTAAGGGATTGTTGAAGGGAATTAGGATCATTCTGGTCCAAGCGGCTGCCCTCAATCACCATCCCTGCCCAGGAAGAACATTTCTTTCTCTTCTTAATGCACCCTTCACCCTTCATTCTTCCAAAGTCCCTATTTCAGCCATGCTTGTCATTGAACTACTGAGAAGTAGGCAAGGTGGAAAAGAATATTCTCTATTTGACAGATGGAGAAAATTGAGCCTCAGCCAAAGGGAGTGACTTTCCCAAGAAAGAACCAGGGATACAGCCAGGGCCAGAAACCTGGTCTCCTGCCTCCCAGTCTAGGGCTCTGACCACCATAAGGCTCTTTCTTCCTCTATTACCATTCTGCCCTCTCTTACAGACTGACAGTAAGAGAAACTGAGGCTAGAAAATTATACAGACATATGATTAAGTGGGAAGATTTTATGGGAAAGAGAGGTCTAGCGCTATTCTAGGAAAAGAAGGAAGAATCCAGTAAAAGGGCAACAGGAGCCAGGAGGGGGCAAAGGCTCAGACATTCTGTGTCTCATGTTCCTTTGAATAAATATTCTAAGACCTCCTTTGATCTCTGGCATTTTATGTTCTATGTTCTAAGATCTCTCCCTGCTCTCTGACATTCTGTGTTCTCAAGTCCCTTCCAGCTCAGACATTCTATGTTCTCTATTCTAAAGCCCTTCCTTACACTGACCTTGTCCGTCCTAAGGTCCTTCCCAGCTCTGTTGTCCTATGTTCTGAGATCCTTCTCAGATCTGACATTCTATGTTCTATATGAGGCTGAATCTATTCCCTACCTAATAATAACTCACAGCTCATCCTCTCCATTCCTGATACCCATCCCAGCCTGAGGAATGGTAATAATTCCCTTGTCACTGGGGTGACTCAGAATGCCCAGACAATGTGATCTGTAGAGCGGAGGCCTGATTCCTCAATCCGAAGTGGTGGACACTGTCACCCCGACATTGTCTCCCATATTTGGTCAGGATATGTGATCCATAGGGCTAAAAAAAAATTATGATAACTTGCATTTCTTTGAGATTTATAAACCACTTTTTCTGCATAATGAGCCCATGAGGTATTTAGTGTAAATATTACTGCTCTTATTTCACAGAGGAGGAATCCAAGGTGAAGTAATTGGCCCAGGTCACATGGTTAGTCACTGTGGGCACCAGCAGCTGAACACTGGTCTTCCTGGCTCCCAGACCAGCAGTCTTCCACACTGTGCCATGGTATCTCTTTAACTCAATTAGAACATGAGAGCTCCTTGGGTGGCGCCAGGATAAGGAAAAATGAAGCCCACCAGTTCTAAATTCTTAAGACTGAGAAGGAACTCTAAAGAATGAATCCATCTATCTCCCTAGGGAGAGGGACAGAGTTGGAAGTAAGGGGACTCGCAGGAGGGGGTTTAAGAGGGAGGTGTTAAAATGACAACAGTCATTCCCATTTTTTTCTGGGGCTTTAAAGTTTCCCAAGTACTTTCCTCACACCCACTTTGTGATGGAGACATTGTAAGTATTATTAACCCAGCCTGATGGACGAGGAAACCAAAGCTGAGATGGAACCTAGGTGTCAGAGCAAGGACCTTTACCCAAGGCTTCGTGACTCCCGGTTCTGGACTCTTTCCAGGCTGCCGGATAGCCGGCTCACTCACCTCTTACCACCACCAACACAGAGCTGTAGGTCTGCCCCACCAGGTTGGATGCTGTGCACGTGTAGAGCCCGTTGTCCGTCTGTTTGCAGAAGAGAATCTTAAGCACAAAGTTCTCCTGCTCATCCTCGTATATCATGTGCCTCCGGCCCTCCAGCACCACCTCGCCGTCCTTTTTCCAGATAGTCTCAGGCTTGGGCTCCCCAGTCACATAGCAGCTCAGGCGAGCGTGCTTGCCCTCGGTCACAGTGCACGTGCGTGTGCCCCCACTGGTCCAGCGCCCCACGCTGGAGCTCAGACCCGTGCTTTCCGATCGGATCTCCTCCCTACGCTTCTGCAGGTGGCTCAGCAAGGCAGTCGTCCCGGAGGAGGCATCGGCAACCCTGGGACCCACGAGGGCCTTCTCGTCTACCACGAGGGCAGCGGCCGCACTGGTAGACCCAATGGGGTTCTCTGCCAAGACAGTGTAGGTGCCTCCATCTCGGGGACGGGCACCCCGGATCCGCAGGGAGCTGTCCTCACCCCGAGCTTCAACTTGCACTCGGTGGAAATCAGGAGACGATGGCTCGCCCAGCCGCCGGCCGTCTTTCGTCCAGCTCACCGACATCGGGGGACTGCCCTGTACCCGGCAGCGGAAGGTGGCATCCTCTCCCACGCTCACCCTGATCGATGTTGGCCGCAGAAGGAAGTAGGGAGCCAGCTCGGCTCGCATGGTGTCCTCGCCCACCTGCAGACTGACTGCGGCAAAGGCCTCGCCGATGGAGTTGCGGGCCCGGCACATATATTGGCCGCTGTCCTCCAGGGTAAGGTCCACGATGGTCAGGCGGTACAAGTCACCCTCCTCCGCCATACGGAAGCGCCCGCCGGGGGCCACGGGCACCTGGTCTTTCTCCCAGCTGACCATCGGTACTGGGTTGCCCACAATCTGGCAGCTCAAGGTGGCGTCTTTGCCCACTGACACCAGGAAAGCCTTGGGCCGGGTGAGGAAGCGGGGTGCCCCACTTCTGAAGGTGTTGTAATCCATTTTGGCTTCCTGGGAGAAGAGGAAAACAGCAATGAACATGGGTACAAAATGACAGGTTTGATCATAGGACTGAGAGCTGGAAGAAAACCCCAGAAATCACCAAGCCCAACCTCCTCTTTTTAGAGCTGAAGAAATTGAGACAGACAGATTTGTCCAAGGTAGAAAGGAGGATTTGAATTCAGGTCAACACTAAATCTTGGCTTACCAGGATTCCCAGAGGATATTTACCCAATAGCCCAGGTAGTATTGGGTGGGGGTGGGGAGGCTCTTTCCTCTCTCCAGGTGAGGTCATGCAGGGTCAGTCTCTGGCATCTCCCCTCAAGCTACCTTCCCCTCTTCCCCACAAAGTCCTGCCCCCTCAGAAAATTATACTTTCTCTCCCCCACCCTCCAACCCCAATCTAAAATATTTGCCTGGCTAGCAGTGTTGAGGTTGACCAACTCTGATTGGTGGAGAGACAACCCAAATATACTCCTTTCACTTGGCAGTCCTTTAAGAATTACAACCTGTTTTCCTCACAACAAATCCCACAAGGGAAGCAGTCAAATATTGGATAGGCAGCTTAGGCCAATGGGAAAAATGCTGACCTTGGAGTCTAGAAAGACCTGGGTTTGAATTCTGACTGCAACATTTGCCAGTTTTGTTACTGTAAAGAAGCCCCTTAACCTCCCTAAATCTCAATTTCCCAAATTAAAAGGAAGAATGATTAATACCTCTAGGACTTTATTTGACAGGGTTATTTCCAGGAGTACTGGATACAAAGTATTCTGTGAATCTCAAAGCTAAATAAGTTCAATTCAATAAATCTTTCTAATGTATAGGTACAAGGCACTGTTGCTGTGTTAGGACCAAGGGATAAAAAGACAAAAAAAAAAAAAATCAACAACCCACCTCTCTGCCCTCATGCAGCTTACATTCCATCATTCTCCATACAGATAAGAAAATATAAGGTAATCTCAGGGGGTGAGAAGACATTAATTGGGGGGCAGGGATTAGGAAGGACTTCAGGAGTAGGAGTAGTCCTTGAGCTGGACCTTGAAAGAAGTCAAGGGTTCTAAGATAAAAGCTAAGAGGAAAAAGACAGACAGACAAAGACACACAGACAGAGACAGAGACAAAAGACTAATTTCTGGGCAGTGAGGACTGGTTGTGCAGTTATAGAAGGTTCTTGATGGCAGGTGGAATTCAGAAAACAGAAATAATAATGTTATTATTTATGTAACATTTTAAGATTTGAAGAGCACTTTTACATGTTATAAAATGACTCTCATAACAACTTTGAGATGTAGCTATCATTATCTTCATTTTTACAGATAAGGAAACTGAAGCAAACAGAGGTTAAATGACTTACCTAGGATCACACAGCTGTCTGTGTCTGAAGCTGGATTTAAACTCAGGTCTCCCTGAATCCAGGTCCAGCTCTCGATTGGCAGGATGTGTGGAAGGGGTGGGTGAGATGGGGAGGTTAATATGAAATGTGTGGAAAAGTAGGTGGAAACCAGATGGTGGAAGGTATCTAAAATGTGAGATGGAGGAATTTGTTTTTTTTTTTTTTATCCTAGAGATAATAAGGGAGCCACTGAAATCTTTTGAGGAGAGGAGTGGCATAGCCAGACAAGAGCTTTTGAATGATCACTTTGCCAGCTGTACAGACAATGGATTAGAGAGGGAAAAGGAAAACAGTTATGAGGATACTGTCATAGTTCTAGGGAAGGCGATCAGGGCCTGAACCAGGGTAGTCATAAAGTGGAGAGAAGGGGACAGAAGGGAGAAATGTTGAATTAAAATCAATGGAACTTGGCAGATAAATACAAATTGATTGAAAATGGGGAGCGACGGAGAGGGAAGTGCCAAGGGTGACTCTAAGGTTGGGAACCAAGGTTCCCTCTCTCTCCCTCCTCATTTTGATTGGGATGGCACCCTGGACAGAAATAGAGAATTTTGGAAGAGAGTGGGTTAGGGTTGATTGAATAATCCTTGTTGGCTGGTTTAGAGGGAAAGATAATGAGTTTCATTTTGGATGTGAGTTTCAGATATTTATTTATTTTTTTAAATCTGGATCTGTGACTTCATCAAGATAGGGAGCTACCAAATTACCAGTGCGAATCAGCAAATGTTCTGCCATTTTTAACCTTAGACAATCGCCTGAGTGGGGGGGGCATGGAGAGGTTAAGTGACTTGGTGTCAGAGGCCAAATTTGAACACAGGTCTACCTAACTCCGAAGCCAGCTCTCTGTCGAATACCCCAGTGTTGTCTTCCTTGGCATCATCATCATATCATCATCATCATATTATTATTATTACCATTCTCAACACACAGGTGATGCAATGGGTAACATGACTTGCCCAAGGTCACAAAGCTAAAAAGTGACTCAGAATTATCTATAACAGGATCTTAGAGATGGAATGAAACCCAAGCCAGAACTCAACTCCACAGTGCTGGGTAGCCTCCATTTTTGAAAACCCCAGTAAAGGTGTCTTCACTCACTCCCTCCTACTGGGAGGATCCACCAACTGTTGGTATTATTTCCTTTACAAAGAATTTAAATCTACCTCTCTCTAACTTTCCCCAGAGGCAACTGAGGGAGATATACAGTGCAAAGGGAGGGGCAGAAGGCAGATCTGCACTATGCAGTAGATAGAGTCCTGGGCCTGGGAGTCAAGAAGTCTAGAATTCAAATCCAACCTCAGATACTTACTAGTTGTGTGACCCTGAGCAAGCCACTTAACTTGTTTGCCTCAGTTTCCTCAATTGTAAAATGGAGAAAATAATAACACCTTCCTCCCACGATTGTTGGGAAAATAAAATGAAATACTATGTGTAAAGCACGTGGCGCTGTACCTAGCACATAGGTACAGCACATAGGTAGGTGCCTAATAAGTATTTGCCTTCTTCTTTCCCACCATTGCTCCTAGTTCTGCTCTCTGAGGCCAAGCAGTACAAGTCCATTTCCTCTTCCCTATTCCAGACCTTCCCATTCTTCAAGACAATTATCACTCCCCAGCCAGTCTTCTCATCTCCAGGTTAAACACCCTAGTGGTTTCAAACAATCTTCATAAAGAATGATTTCAAATATTTTTAACACCCTGGCCACCCTTCTCAAGATGGTCTCCAGCTTATCAAGATCCTCCCTAAATGTGGCATCCAGAATTGAACGCATCACTCCAGATGTGGTCCGATTATGCCAGTATACAAGAAAACTTTCAAACTGACTTCATCCTGGATGCCATACTTCTCTAAATGCAGCCAAGGATTATAAGGGATTTTTAATGCCATGCTATATTGTTCACTCATATTAAGTTTGCAGTCCACTGAGACCCTAGATCTTTTTTCAGAGGAAAGGTTGTCTAGTGCCAGTTCCCAGTCTTGTACATGTGAAGTCTATTTTTTTTTAAATACAAAATAAAACCTTCCATTCATCCCTAAAAATTTCATCTTATTAGATTCAATGACATTCAAAATAACATTCAAAACTTGTTGAGATCTTTAATTGGTCCTAACTCTATCATCCAGGATGTTAACTATCCCTCCGAGTGTTGTATATCTGTAAGTTTGATAAATACACATCTTTACCTTTATCCAAATCATTCACACACACACACACACACACACACACACACAAAATCAATCACTCAATTAGTCTAAAAGTTGAATAGTACAGGGACAAAACCTGAAACATTCTGTTAGAGACATCCTTCTGAAATGACATGAGGAGTTTAATAATCTCCACGTCTCAAGTTATGAAAAGATGCCACCACTCCACTCCTTTGCAGAGGCAGGAGGTAAGGGTACACTACATATATTTTCAGACTGTTGCAGTGTATTGATCAATGTTGTTGATTTGGGGCAGTCTCTTCCTTTTTTTCTTTTTTTCCTTCTTTAAGAAGTACTGTTTCTTATATGGGATAGCTCTCTGGGATGGGGGAGGAGGAAGGATGCTGAAGATGTGGGGGGAAAGGATATCAACAAAAATATATCCTCCCCAAAAACTACTCTTCAAAAATCAGCTTCCTTCGTTCAAGGCAGAAGAACCTTGATAAATAAATTGGTTGTCTGAAAAAGATCACAGGGTTTTTAGGGGACTACAAGTGGTACAGAAGCCAGCAGGGTGATATGCCACCCAAAAGAGCTAGTGTGGATCTTGGATAGCATAAAAACAGACACAGTTCTTATAAGAAGACGCCAACAATCAGACCACATCTGGAATATTGTGTTCACCTCTGGGTGGCCCATTTTAAGAAGGACATTGCTGAGCTAGAGGGCATCCAGGAAAGGCAAAGTCTATGTCATATGAAAGTCTGCTGATGAAACCAGGGAGGTATAGCATGAAGAAGAGAAGGCTGAGACTGGGATGTGATAACCATCTTCAAGTATTTGAACAGCAGTCAAAAGGAACAGATTTCCACTAGTTCTTGGAGGATAAAAACAGAAACAATGTGGAGAAGGTGCAAATTTAGGCTTGTTATTTCCATAAATGGAATTGGCCCCTTGGAGAAAGAGTGGATCTTCAAGAAGACATGGGACAGTAACTTATTGGGTATAGTGTAGAGGGGATTCTTTTGGGGGTATGGGTTGGACAAGATGGCTGTTGAGGGCTCTTGCCCCTGTGAAACTCTTGAGTTTCTGTAATTCTTTGGTCCTGACCAGTCTGCTCCAAATTCACCCAATCTCTTCTGTCTAGCCCACATCCCTCTGTCTTGGCCACAAGAATGGTGAGATGCCTTGTAAAGGCCTCATTAAAACAAAAAAAAAATTAATGGTAACTACAGCATTGCCTGGATCCACAAAGGAAGGAAATGAAATTCGTTGGGCATGACCTACTCTGGATGAATCCCGGCTAGAACTCTAGGTGATCACAGTTTCCTTTTCTAATGTTATTGGCCATCCTTTTAATAAAAGAGTAAGAATAACAACTTACATTTTGGTAAGTTTACCAAGTTCTTTCCTCACTACCACTCTTAAGAGAGGTGGTATACAAGCTTATTATCTCCACCCATGAGAAAACGAGCTCAGAGAGGACATGCGATTTGTCCAAGGCCTCCCTTGGACTAGCACTCAGGGTATCTGAACTACAAGTCCATAAACAAGGGGATGAGGGGAGTGGGAGGAGTGACATTCCACTGGAAGCATTCTAAACTCCCCCCCACCTCATCACCACAAACCATATCCTCAAGTCAGGTGGGTCTCCTCAAGGTCCCCAGTATATTTCAGATCCATTTCCAGCCCTCCAGTTGGAGGCCTTGATTCACATCATTCCTCTCCATCCTCAGTCCTCCAATGATCCTTGATACTTCCAAAGGAAGGGGCAGCTAGGTGGTGCAGTGGATAGAGCACCAGTGCAGGAGTCAGGAGGACCTAAATTCAAATCTCACCTCAGACACTTGACACTCACTAGCTGTGTGACCTTGGGCAGGTCACTTAACCCCAATTGCCTCATCCTGGGTCATCTCCAGTCATCCTGATGAATATGTGGTCACTGGATTCAGTTGGCTTTGGAGAAGAAGTGAGGCTAGTGACCTGCACAGCCCTCCTTCACTCAAAACAAAGTCAAATGCAAGTCATATCATTATATCTCTGATGGCATGGTCTTTGGCAGTGAAGGACAAACATACACAGTCCTCCAAACTCTTCTCTCCCTTCCCTTTCTCTCTATCTATCCCATGAACCTCTCAGGAGCCCTCCCTGACCACCCAAACCCACACTGATATCTATCTTCTCAGACCAGAAAATCCTGACCAAAAAATACCTGAATGCCAGCCTTTCTTAATATAGACAATCATAACGCTCCATGTCTACCAAGACCCCTACTTTGTTGTGTGTTAATAAGTTCCCCTCCTTATTGAGGTCTCTGGCTTTACTGAGGTTGCCAGTCTGACCTGCTTTGTCAACAGCTATATGCGTCACTCATAAATGAGTCTGTACCTCATTATTAAATGTATTCAAGGCAACCCCCACAAGACTGGGGGCTCCCAAAGGCAGGAACCATGTCTCCCATCACCACACCTGACATTTAGGACTAGGAGAAGGGAGCAGTATCTGAAGAGATTTTTTGAAGGAATGTGTGGGGTCTAGAAGAAGAAACTTAGGAAATCCAAAACCACTGGGGATGTGGTGTATTGAATGCCCCTGGCTCAGGGTGAGTGTGTCCTGGCTTTCTCCTTGGAGAGAAGGGCTGGGACGGTTGATGGGAGCACCCACAATTATCCAAAATTTGGTTTCTGAGAAAAAAGCATCCATATAGCTTACAGTCTAGTGAGGCCAAGAGTATGACTCCAAAAGATCTCCTGAACCTCAAATAGAGCTCGAACCCTGGTCACAGACTGAACTCTGACCCCAGTCATAAATAAGTCAGCTAACACTAGGATGAATTGGTAAGAGGGTGTGGATGGTTCAGTGTGACCCATCCCTACTATTAAAGTACTAGCTCGGTGCTTCAGGGTCTGAGCAGGAGGAGGAAGGGCAGGGGGAATAACTTCTACCCTATCATTCTAATCCTCTTTAATCCTTCCAGGGAGGAGGCAGGCTGAGCCCTTCACCGTGGGGGCACTGGGCTGCTTAAAAAAGGGACTGCTGACTCACTGTTTCTGGTAGCTTCTGCTCTCAGAGGGGAGGCTGAGCACTGCTATATGGCAGGTTAATGGTGAGGCTGGACCAAGCCCCCCACACCCCTGACCTGAGCAGCAAGGTCATCACTGGGATGGGGTGCCTCCACTCATTCTCCTCTCCAGCCCATGGTTCATACCCTTGTCAGGCTAACCTGCTTATGCACAGATCTAATCATCACACAGTGTCCTTTCTGGAAAGAGAAGAGCCCTTACAGACTGTGTTAATCAAGTCTCATTGTGGGGAGGAGGACGCTGAAGCCCAGAGAGACTAAATAATCATACCATGGAGATGAAGAGTAAAAGGGAGGGCAAAGGAGAGAGAGAGAGAGAGAGAGAGAGAGAGAGAGAGAGAGAGAGAGAGAGAGAGAGAGAGAGAGAGAGAGAGAGAGAGAGGGAGGGAGGGAGAGAGGAGAGAGGGAGAGAGAGAGAGAGAGAGAGAGAGAGAGAGAGAGAGAGAGAGAGAGAGAGAGAGAGAGAGAGAGAGCATTCGAGCATTCTTTAATCGCTAACAATGTGCCAAGTACTGTGCTAAGCGTTAAGAGATACAAATAAAAGCCAAAAACCCCAACAGTCTCCAACCTCTGGATGCTCACCTCCTACTACTTGGAGAATAAAACACATAAAGGGAATCGGAAAGAGGCCGTGGGGGCCAAGGCTGTTGACAAGAAAGTGAAGTTCACAGAGTGAAAAAAAACTGTATGGTTTCCTAACTGGTGGTAAAGCCAGGACTCAAACATGCAAACAGACCTTTTGGTCAAAAATGCCCTCCAGGTCTTTTCCCATTAAATGCCTTTTTCGATGCTGCTCAAAACTCTTAACAGTTTCCTGTTGTCTACCAAATAAAATTCAAACTCAGCTTGGTATTCAAGGCCCTCTATCATCTGGCGCCAGCTTGCCTTTTCAGCTTCCTATCCCATTACTGTCCTTCATGAACTCAATGCTCCAGTCAAACTGTACCTCCTGCCGCCCTCATGCCCTCATGCTCTGCTCCTTCCTGCTGAAATGCCCTTCCCTTACCTCTTCCTGAATTGTCCTTCTTTCCCCCACCCATCCATTAACACCCACCTCAATCACCAGCTCTTCCAGAAAGCATTCCCTGATCAGTTTCTAACTCCCCACCCCACCCCACCCCACAATCTACATACAACTCTTCACGTTGTCTGATGTTGGCTCTCAAAAAAAAACAAAAAAAAAAAAAAAAAGAGAGAGAGAAAGGAACTTTTGACAATGAAAAACACCCATCAAGGAAATGTGTTCCTTTGTCAGGTAGTGAGTTCCCTGTCTTTGAAGCAGACCAGCAAAATATCTGTAACATAGTCTCAGAGAATTTCTGGAAGCACCAAGAGTTTAATGGACTTGTCCTGGCATGGAGAAGATTCTTGCTCAGGGTGATTAAACCAACTGAGTTTCCTTTAAGCTCTGTGACCCCAAGAACAATTACACGATAAAAGTCATAGTGTGAAAACTGCAAGGGACCTAACAGGTCATGGAGTCCAATTCCTTTATGTTCCTAATGAAAATAGGCTGAGAGAAAGTGACATGCCCAAAGTCTCACCTAGGTAATTCCTATAAAAGCCAGCACTAGAACCCAGGTTTTCAGCCTCCCAGTACAGCACTCAATGATTATATGAAGAGTTATTAAACATAAATAGTGAGTATTAATATATTCATCATAATATCCAGGACACTTTTCAGCCTCTCCAATGTGGTTGCTCTGAGCAAATGGTAAGAGTGGGGAGGAGAAGTCTATTATCAGGATTTTTTATTCCCTCATTGGTCTGGACCTATGATATCATTTGTCTAAAACATTTCTATCATGGAAAGCTTCTCCAATACAGATTCACATATTGTCTATAACTTAAAGAACAGGAGTTTCCAGGGTACCAAAAGATTCAGTGACATGTCCATAGTCACACATCCAGTTTCTCTCAGAACCCAGGCATTCCTGACTCCAAAACCCACCCTCTATCCATCATATCCTCTGGTCACGAGGATTGCAGAAACGCAAAAATCATAAATGTCTCAGCACTAGGAGAAATCTTAGAAGGAAGTTTTTCCTTACACAGAGCCTAAATCTGATCCCTTTTTATTCTCCTTGGTTCCTTCCATCATCTGGAGCCAAACAAAACAAATCAGATTCTTCTTTCACATGTCTGCCCTTCAAACACTAGAAGACAGCTACCATATGCCCCTAAGTCTTCTCCAAGCTGAATAAATCTAGTTTCTTCTGCCAGGGCTCACATAGAATGTTCTATATCTCCTTTCCCATCTTGGTCACAGTCCTCTGAACACAAAGTAGCTGTCAACACCCTTCCTAAAATATGGTGCCCAGAATTGATCATAGTCCTTCAGATATGGCTTGACTGGGCAAAGGACAGCAAGAACCCAGCTCATCAGCCTAGGCGATAGAGCTTAGGAAATCAGGAAGACCTGAGTTCAAAACCAACCTCTGACACTTTCAGGTTGTGTCACCCTGGGCAAGTCATTTAACCTCTATCTGTCTCAGTTTCCTCAACCACAAATTAGTATAATAATAGTACCTCCCTCACAGGGTTGTTGGGAAAATCAAATGTGATAATATTTGCAAAGCACTTAGTGCCTGAGAAATAGTAGGGAATTAACGAAAGCTTGTTTCCTTCCCCTTCATAGATTTAGAAATGGAAGAGACACTAGGGATGATTTAGTCTAACTCCTTATTTTACAGATAAAAGCACTGAGGCATTAAAAGAAAAAATGAATTGTTTAATATCACACAGAAGCAAGATTCAAACCCATGTCCCTTGGCACCAATTCTAGCGCTCCTCCTGCTGCTCCTCACAACGTTTCCATTAACAGAGCCCAAGGCTCTGCTAGTTTTTGAGTGGCATATCTCACTGCTGACCCACACTAAGCTTGTAGCCCACTAGAAACTCAGCGTTTTTACTCACGTTTCTGTCTGGCTTCATTTTCCCCATCCTGTGCTTGTGCAGTTGAGGTAGTAAGTGTGTGAGGTGGGATTTGAACTCAGGTCTTCCTGACTCCAGGGCTGGTGTTCTATCTACCTGCTGTCCCTAACAACTGATTTTTATAATTCTAATGTATAGCTTTGGATTTATCCCATTTAGAAATGGGGCTCGGCTTCTGTTTTCTGCTCCTAAATTCTCTAGCTTGGACTCACAGGAACAACGATCAGAAAAGTGTTTCCTCTTCTCTAAAAGGACTATTAAATCCAGGGAGAATTCCTTCAAAAGAGAGATGGTGGATTTGTGAAGTTTCCAGTCACCTCCAGAGTGTTGAAAAGAGCCCTGGATGTGAGGCCAAAAGAGGTCTGCATTAAAATCTCTGTCCTCATCCTAGGCAAATTTTACCTCCCCAAGTCTCAGTCTCTTCATTGGTAAGATGAGCAATAAGAAAATGTTTGCGTCATTATTCATCAATGTTACTGGTCTATAGTTCAAACGATCAGAGATTTAGAACTGAAATGGACTTTAGAGGAAATTTGGTCTAACCCCCTCATTTTACAGATATGGAATTGAGGCCCACCTATATATAGGAAATGACTTATCCCCAGTCAAGATCTGGACCCAGGTCCTCTGATTCCCAAACCTGTGTTCTTTCCGCCACGTCACAGAACGTCCCTACCTTTGACCTCATCCCCTCCTTTGCAAGATTGCCCTGATAATCATTCTCTCTCTCTCTATCTCTGTCTCTCTCTCTATTTCTCTACATCTCTCTATCTTTGTCTCTGTCTCCCTCTCTTTCTCCGTCATTCTCTACCTCTCTCTCTCATCTCTCCTTATTTACTGACTCCTTTGATACCTATAAACATGTTCAAATCTCCACCATCTTTAAAAAATCCTCGCTTGGCCCTATCATCCCCTTCAGTCTATCCCCCTATATATCTCTTCTCTCTTTCACAGCCAAGCACCTGGAAAAAGCTGTCTACGCTTGCTATTTCCACTTCTCTCATTTCTCAGCCCCTTGAAATGTCTCCAAATCTCATCATTTAACTGAAGTTGCCCTCTACAGAATTACCAATGATTTATTTGCCAGATTCAAGGGTCCTTTCCCAGCTCTCATTCTTCCTGACCTCTTGGCAGCATTTCACATTGTTGACTGCCCTTTCCTCCTGGACACTTTCCTCTTTGAGTTTTTGTGGTGCTGTTCTCTGCTGGTTCTCCTCTTACCTGTCTGACCATGCCTTCTTGGCTTTCTTTGCTGGCTTACCATGTACATTATGCCTGCTAACTGGGAGCTTGCCCTAAGAAGGATCCTCGTCTCCAATCTCTTAATATCTTTTCCTGCTTTAGTTATTTAGGACTATATTTCCCTCATTACAAAACTTGGTAAAGTGTGTTCTCTCTTAGTTTTTGAGAAAAATTAGTGTAGAACAGGTATGAACGTCTTTTTAGACCCTTGACAGCGCTCATGTATAAATCCATGTGGAAAATCCAACTGTCTCATTTTGCAGAGGAAGAAACTGAAACCTAAAGAGATGAAGCAACTTTCCCAAGATCATACTTCTATCAAGTCAGGATCTGAACCCAGACCCAGCAGTCCCAGATCCAGGACTCTTTCCATTAGGCCATATTCAAAATCTAAGCATTCAGACACCAGATTTGAGTGGAAAAACAATTTCAATAACCCTGAATAACACCCCAAAGAGATCAAAGAAAGCGGAAAGAAGCGAGATGGAGAAACATATTTTAGAATCTCTTTTTGTTTTAACAAACTAATTGGACATGAGGTGGGGTAGTCATCCACTGGGAAATGGCTGAACAAATTATGGCATGTGAATATAATGAATTATACAAATGAATATAATCAAAT
The DNA here is from genome assembly GCA_023548195.1 of Bettongia penicillata ogilbyi. NCBI lineage: Eukaryota > Metazoa > Chordata > Mammalia > Diprotodontia > Potoroidae > Bettongia > Bettongia penicillata. The sequence goes on from JAJHZJ010000120.1 coordinate 9,399,249, forward strand.
ATCATTGTAGCATAAGAAACAAAAGTTTCAGAGAAACTTGCTATAACTCTTGTATGAACTGATACAAAGTGAAACAAACTTCAAGAACAAAGAGAACCATTTATATAATAACAATATTGTAGAGAAAAATATCTTTGAAAGACCTAAGAGTTCTAATCAACCCCAATGGCCAACAGCAATTCAGAGGACTCATGATGAATCCTGGCAGAGACAGGTGATAGCTTCGAGGTGCGTAATGAGACATCTATTTTTGATGACATCAGTTTAGGAACCTATTTTGCTTGACTATGCATACTTGTTACAAGGATTTTGTTTTGAATTAAAAAAAAAAACCTGCCTTAGGTAATGCCTAAAAGCTGGTAAAAAAAGACAAAAAACAAAAAACAAAACCTTAGTATACAATCCTTCTCACTACCAAGCCACATTCTTGATCTTCTGAAAACTCAGCATCTCCAGAAAGCCTGATTAGCTCCACTGCGTTGCACTCAATCTTTAATTTTATATCGCCTGAATCTGTTCATCTTTCGGTCAGACCAATCAATCACTCCATAGATCAAGAGGTATTTGTTAACACTTGTTGTTTACCAAACCCTGAGCTGGGTCTCTTGGGAAACAAGGAAATATAAGCCACAATTTCAAGTTTCATAGGAGCAGAGAATTTTTAAGCAGGAAGAGACCTTAGCTTTCATCTTGGATCACAGGACTTTAGAGTGAACGGGACCTTAATGATCTCATTTGTCAGCCATTATTTAATAGAGGAGGAAACTCAACTCCAGAGAGAGGAAGGCAGTTGTTCAGTAACATACAGTGAGCTCCTTGTGGAACTGAGACTAGAACCCAGCTCTTTCAACTCCCAGGCAGACATTCATTCCCTTTGTGTGACATTGCCCATAGATTCATATGATATTAGAACTGGAAGAAACCTTACAGATCATTTAATCTAACTCTCAATTTACAAAGCTGTGTGACCCTGGTCAAGTCACTTAACTCTGTTTGCCTCAGTTTCCTCATATGTAAAATTACCTGGAGAAGGAAATGGCAAACCATTATCTTTGCCAAGAAAACCCCTAATGGGCTCACAGTCAGACACAACTGAAAAGTGACTGAACAACAAATAGGTAAACACATTGTGCTGTAGAGTGGGGACCTGACAATCATTAGGATGCGGTCTGTCTCTTCAACTTTGAATCAAGTCAGTCAGTATAGCAGAACCAGATGGCTAAGCAATATTGCCTCACCCTAATCACCGGGGCCTGGAAAGGGGGGGATGGCCCTTCTCTGTCTGTCTCTGTTGGTCTGTCTCTGGCTCTGTGTCTGCCTCTCTCCCCCTCCCTCTCTCTCTTTCTCTTTCCCTCTTTCCCTCTCTCTCTCTTTCCCTCTCTCTCTTCCCCCCCTTCTCTCTCTTCTGACTTATATCCAATCAATAATTATACTCTCTCACCCTCTTCCCATTCCCATCTTTTTCATGCCATTGGGGATTAGTTCAGAAATAGGGAAAGTGTGCTAGACTGGGAGTTTGGAGACATGAGTTCAAATCCAAGTTTAGCCACTTACTAGCTATGTGACTTTGGTGAAGACACTTCCCCTTCCTTCAGGCTCAATTCCCACTTCTATAAAATGAGGAGTTTGGAGTTAAGGAGATTATCTAAGGTCCCTTTCAGTCTGGAAACTCACCTGTCCTCAGCAGCCCCTGCCCCTGGGGCCCTTCCCCACTCTTATTGGAGAGAGTTTGCTCAGAGCCTCCACTTAAAGGAGGGGACCCAATGTCACCAGCTCATCATTTCCCCTGGACCACAGAATTTTGTCGTGGGGCAGGGAGGGGTGGAACCCCTCTCCCTGTCTTCCTGCTTCTTCTATGTGAGCTCCTTGAGGACTGGAACTCTCTTTTGCCTTTCTTTGTATCCCTAGTGCTTAGCACACTGCCTGACATGTGCTTAACAAATATTTATTGACTGACTGATATTCTATTTTTGTTTTTTAAATGGACCACCCCCACCCCCGGCTCCTCTCTGTCTGTGGAAGTCGCAACTCGAGTGCCATGAAGCCTTCCTTCCCTCAACCTCAAATTTACTTCCTCACACTTCTCACAGCACTTTTTTTCATATCTCCCCTTTCCACTTATCTCATTCTCCTTTATAAAACAATTATTTATAAGTGTCTCATGCAACGACTAGATTGTTAGCTCCCTGAGGGTTAAATACTAGATTGGTTTCATCTTTTTCTCCCTAGTCCACCCAATGAAAGACCTCAATAAAGTGGGCACTCAAGAAACATTTGGTCCATCATTCTTATCTGTGCATCTCCATCTCTTTGTCTGGCTCTGGGTCTCTGTCTCTGTGTCCCTTCAGTTCTGTCTGTCTGTCTCTAATACACACACACACACACACACACACACACACACACACACACACACACACACCGCAACCTATTTTAATGCAAACTTCTTGAAGAGGGTTTGACTTTCATAATTATATGGATACGCTAGGAAGGAGATTTCTGTCTTGGAGGTGGGGTGGAGGGCCACAGTTAGGCTTGGTGACCTTTAAGATTCTTTCTGACTCTGGGATCTCATGATTCTGTTTTTGCATCCGCAATATTTTGCATGCCCTCTGTACCTAGTAAATAATGATTGAATTAAAGTGAATTCTCTCACATCCTCCACAGATACCTCTGCTTGGGGAGAGCACTGGGCCTGGAGTCAGGAAGACCTGAGTTCCTATCCAGCCTCACACATTTACTCAGGGGTGAGGCATGTACCCTCCATCGGCCTCAGTTTCTTCAAATTTAAATAATAGCACGAACCTGGCAGAGTAGTTGTGGGGATCAAATGAGAGATCGGTAAAGTGCTCAGCACAGAGCCTGGCACAGAACTGGTGCTTCATAAACACGTTTCCTTCTGTCCCTAGTGAACCATACGGAGCCAGGCATCCCTGAATCAGCAGCCTGCTCCATCTAGATGTGCTGACTGCATTTTCACTGCCCCTATTCGACAGAATCACCATACCAAGCTTCCATCCTAAGTTGCAAAGGACTTTACAGGCCATTCACAGTCCTTCATTTTACGGATGGGGAAACTGAGACTCAGAATGTAAAATGATTGGTCCAAAGCCACCTAGGAGGTAAGACAGGACTTGAACTGAGTCCATGGTGTCCTATGAGTACAAATCTGTGTTGTTTTCCATTCCATCAAACTTCCCTTCCTAACAGGCCAAGAGGCACCCAGAAGACTCTTTTTCCCTACTAGGCATGAGGAAACTTCATAGCTTACCATGCTTTTGCAAGGCTCAGAGTTTACATCACCTTTACATCTGTAGGGGGCTGACAGCAGCCTCCACATATTCTCTCTCTCCCTCTGTATGCAGATACAAAGAACTTAACTGATCCCATTTCATTTGACAAACATTAAATGCCTTTTGTGTGAAAGGTTTTGTGCTGGACCCTGAGAGGATATCAGGTAACCCAGAACAACATCTGTCCCCTGCTGTACACACAGCTATAAATCAGTAGACTCTGCAAAGAGCAGTTCGGAGCTCTAGGAAAATGGAGAGACCAGAAAAACCAATGCACCCAAAAGCCAAGTTGAATCTCTGTCATTGGTGTGCCAGTCAGGCAAACCTACTATGGACCAGATAGTAGGCTAAGTAGTGGGGATACAAAAAAAAGGCAGAAGACAGTCCCTGACCTCAAGGGAGATAATACACACACACACACACACACACATACACACAAATGTACAGACAAGATCTATTCAAGATTTATTGGAGATAATCAACAGAAGGAGCGGGGTAAGCCTTAAGGGCAACCAGGAAAGGCTTTTTGTAGAAGGTGGGATCATTGTGTCCATCTGTGCCCAACCTTCTAGCACCTCCTCCACTCTCCCTACTGAAAACCACCACCCCAGATGATCCTCAAGTTTCCACCCCCTCCCAGTGAAGAGATTTGATCTGCTCCTGTCTCCCCATCGCTGATGCCTCATGGAATTAACCCAGGCCTTCATGCTATTTGTTGGGGTGGTGGGGCTTCCTGAGGCACTAGCCCAGTGAGTCCTATGCCTAGCCTCAGCCCTGAATGGAACCATCAAGTCTACCTCATCTCTGTGAAGGAATCCCCTCAGAAGCTTCCCTAGCAAGTGGTCGTCTGGGCTCCCCCTGAAAACCTCCCTGGCCAGTCACTGGAGACAGTTCTGGCTATTAGGACATTTTGTCCTGGCCTTGAATTGACTTCTGCCTTCCCATAACTTCTTCCCATTGCTCCTAGTTCTGTCTTCTGGGAACAATGGAAACAAGTCTAATCCCTTTTCCATCTCCCAGGCCTTCAAATACTTGAAGACAGTTATTATGTTTCCCCCTAGCCTTATCTTTGCCTGCCTAAACATTCCAAGTCCCTTCAACCAATCGCCTCCTATGATCTGAATTCTAGTCCTCTCACCAACCTGGTCAACATCCTCTAGACATGCTCATTTGTCAACGTCCTCCCAAAAATATGGCGGCCATAACCCTTTTCTGCCATATCCTTATTGCTTCATTCTCCCATAAATAGATACCCCTCACCTTCTTCATTGTCCTTTCCCCCATCTGAGGGTCCACAACAGTACTGACCTCTACCCCAGACTTAAGATCTTGAGAATATGGAGGGGGATTGGGAACCTTTTGTCTCTGAACTTAGTCAGAGGCTAAGACCACTGCCCCTTCTTCCCCAGGAGCTTTATGGGGATCAAGTCCAAGGGAGGGAGTTTCAGGAGGAAGGTTTTGGGCTGGCCCCTTCTGAACATTCCCCAGCCCCAACACTGGCCTCAAGTGCCAGGAAATTCTTGCCTGGAATTAGATATCAATTCCCTTCCCCCCTCCAGACAACATGCCTAAAATAGCCCCAGCTGTCAGATCTGCTCCCAACCAGGGCAGCCTAGGGCCCAGCAGTCTCCCCAAACTCATTTGGGGTGTGGGGCATGGATACACTTTTTGGGAGTGATAGTACTTGAACTGTCCTCTGAAGGACAACGTTTAATGAGACAGAAATGGAGGAGGTCCCTTGTTCAGGAGAGGGAAACAAAGATAAAATGCTGGGAATGAACGGGGGGGGGAAAAGGAGACCAGCCCTCTGACTGGAGGGAAGCTATAGAGCAGAAGGAGGAGGAATGGCCAAGTCCCAAGTTGCCCTCAGAAGCTTAGGAATTGGGCATCCCAATATATTGGTCCTGTCCCATGAACAAGTGACGACCCATCCCTTCCTGTGCTCAGAGCTCCAGGGTGGATAATCCCACATTGCACAGTGAAATCCTAGCCTTGTTGAACCCCAAGAGGACTCTGTCCCTTCCCTCAGAGGGACTGTGACCTTCAGGCACTCAGGACAGCCAAGAAACTCAGTTTGGTCCCAAGAACCTTCTCAATCATTCCCAGGTTGCAGATTTTTGGACTAACTTCTTTTCCCCAAATATAAGAAATCTTTCTCTGGCCCCCCAATTCATCACATATACACCCAAAGAGCCAGACTCACAGGATTTAGAGCTGGAGAGAACCTTAGGAAAGCATGGAGTTCAAGCACCTCATTATAAAGAAATTGAAGCCCTAAACGAAAAAGAGCCTTGCCCAAGGTCACACCATTACATTAGTAAGTGCAAAGTTCAATTGAAGTCCCATAGTTGGCCTCCCAACCCAAGGTTCTTTCCCTTATAGCAGCGGTCTCTCCAGACCTCTCCTTGTCCCTGCTTACCTGGAGTCTGGGTTGTGGTCAGGGCTGGAGGTTTCTCCCAAGGTGGATTTGGGGGAGGGGGCAGCAGCTGGAGAGAGAGAGAGGGAGCAGAGGGCTGGGGTCTCTCCCTCCTCCCTCTCTCCCTCAGACCCGGTGCAGATACAGGGAGTGGGGCAGCTGGACTGGGTAGCCCCTGCAGCGGCTCCAAGGCTGAGGGCTCCAGCGAAGACCACCCCCTCCCCTTCCCACCAGCCTTGCTGGGCTGGATGGATGACGTGCTCCCTCACCCTCCCTAACTCAAGTGCCCAGCTCTAAAATAGCCCAGGGTGTCACTTACTGGGAGATCCAATTTCACCCTCCCAGGAATGGGAGAGGGAGGCAAAAGGGCAGAGTGTGGGGGAGGGTCCAGTGGGGAGCAGGGAGAAGATAGAAGGAAGCCATGGGGGGCAGAGGGGAGAGGGGAGACTCCTCTGAACCAAGCCTTCAGGGTTGCAGAAGGAGAAGGCCAGATCTGGCTCAGTCAGACCTCTTGCCAAAAAGGCAACACTGAAGTTGGAAAACCTAGATTGGGGTGCCATTCTTACTGGTTGTGTATGACTTTGGTCATGTGACATCCCCTTTCAAATTCTGGTCTAGAAAAGGAGGAGACTGGACTATGGTATCTCAAAGGTTTTTTCTACTTTGACATTTTCTAAGTCCTTATTGATACAGGGTGGCTTAGGAGGTAGAACCTCAGCCCTAACAGGCTACGTGATCTTAGGAAAGGCAGTTTATTTCTGGATCTCTGTTTACTCATCCATCAAATGGAGTTTATAATACTTCCCCCACCTATACTATGGTAAGAAGTGACATATTTTACACTTCATGGCTTATAAGGGCTTTGCGTGGATGCTCACCAAGGAGCGTCTTCAGAACCCTGAGGGATAAACAGGGCAGGTATTGTTACCTCCATTTCATAGAGAAAGAAATTAAGGTTCATGGAGGGGAAGTGATGCTCAGTGTCACACAGTTAGGAAGTGACAGAAGACCTGGGATCCACAGCAGGTCTTCTGAGTGCTCTCTTCATGATGTTACAGGTTGTTGTAAGAATCAGATGAAATGGCTGGTGTCAAACATTTTGGTAGAGACCTATGATGTCATTGGTATAGGGAGTTTCTGTTGAGAAATCATCTAACAGGGCAAAGTGATTAATCAATGAACAGGAATTTATTAAGTGCTTTCTACGAGAAGCAGCATAGGGTGGTGGAGAGAGTTAGCCTCTGAACCAAGAAGTCTTGCTCATACACATGCTCATCTAGACCATAGCGTCAAACTCAAGTAAAAACATACATGAGCATCCCTGTGGGCTGCATACTGACTCAGAGAGCCACACATAAACATCATCTTTATTTTTATTTAATTTGTTAATGACTTCCAAATTTCATTTGAAGATGGCTTGAGTCACACTGTGTTGGAAAGCAGGGATAGGAGTCTGACATGGTATGGAGACGACCAGATGTGAGGGGAAGGCCTGTATCCAAGAAGCTCACCTGTCAGAGCCCAGGGTGCTTCCAGGAAATGTCCTTACTTCTCTCAAAGAGGTACAAATGGGCACATCCACACCCTCCACAGGGAGATGCTCTCAAAACTTTAAAAAAAGCCTTACCAGCCTGTTCATTAGCTCACAAAGTTGAACTCTCTCTGATCCATTACCTGTACAGATAATAATGGCTGACATCTGAAAGAGGTTTTAATTTTCCAAGTCATATTAATATCAGGAGAGGCAATAGGCTAGTTCAGTGGATTGAGGGCCAGTCCTAGAGTCGAGAGAAGTCTTAGATTCAAGTCTCGCCTCTGATGTTGACTAACATGCTGATTTAAGGTGACTCTCACTAGGTAAAGACAGATATTCTCAGATCCATGGAGTATTATTACAACCTAGGTCCCTCAGCCCCCACATCCTAGAACCAGTTCAATCTCAGGTACTAACTCAAGGGATTAACATCTGTAGAGTGTCAAGATCACTGGGCTTTTAGTCAGGGAACATGGGATCAAGTGCCATCTCTGCCTCTCACTCCCTGTGTGATGACTTTGGACAAAACCTTCTCCCCACTCTGGGTCTCAGTTGTTCTCTTTAAAGTGAAGGGGTTGGCCTAGATTTCTAGCTCTGAGCCTGTGATCCTACAGTCTCTTTAGCTTATCACATACCCAGCCAAGGTTCAGCACGAGAAGTCTCTGAGTGGTATATAGCTCACATCCAGCTTTGCTCACATGTGAATTTGTGAAGTCCTATACAAGGATGCAAGTTACACTGGGCATTTAGCAGCCTTTATTTTATTCCAAAGAATGAAGTGGATTGAAGAGAGGTAGTAGAGAGGCCAAGAGGAGTCTGGGAGCCTTAGGTAAAGGAGAAGCTCCTAAATGGGACAAACCCAAACAGGGGTTGGGATCTGTGTGTGGAAAAAGAGAAAAGATTGGCATGTGTCTGCATGTGTCTGGGTGCACAGATGAGTGTCAGTCCCTGAAATACACACACACACACACACCACATATACTGTATATATTCAGCATATCTATCACACTCACATACTATATATATATATATATATAGTCTGTATGTATCCATACATTTCTATTCATATATATACATGCATAATATATTAAAACATATTCAATATATATTTAATAAGAAATTATGTGTATATACATACACATAAATATACTCTGCATATACTGTACATATGCAGTATATATATATATATATATATATATATATATATATATATATATATATATATATATATATATATATCCATATATGGGGGCAGCTAGGTGCACCAGTGCAGGAGTCAGGAGGACCTGAGTTCAAATTTCACCTCAGACACTTGATACTCACTAGCTATGTGACCTTGGGCAAGTCACTTAACCCCAACTGCCTCATCCTGGGTCATCTCCAGTCATCCTGATGAATACCTGGTCACTGGATTCAGATGGCTCTGGAGGAGAAGGAAGGCTGGTGACCTGCACAGCCCTCCCTCCCTCAAAACAAAGTCAAGTGCAAGTCATGTCATCCTTTCTCTGATAGCCTGGTCTTCTTCAGCAATGAAGGGCAAACACACATATATCCATATATATATGAATATATTATATTCAGTATAAATCACACGAAGTAGTTAGTGTATATTCTTACATTTCCTATATACACATATGTATATACTAGAATACATTCAGTATTAGAATATAAAACGTGTGTGTGTATACACACACACAAACTACTCCTAGCTCACTATGTCCTTTCTTTTAGCGTAAGCTTCTCCAAAGAAGCTGACTAGAGGTCTCTAATTTGAGATCTTGTCCCCTGTTGCCCCACCCCAGCTCTGACATTCCACAGATTTATGAATCGAAATCAACAAGCTGTCGACTGCTTCCCATGATCAAGGTTTTATATTAGGCCAAGTACCAAGTGTGCTTCTTAGGTGGGTATGCATACCAGAACTACTGCGTGTGTGCGTGCGTGCGTGCGTGCGTGCGTACGTGTGTGTGTGTGTGTGTGTGTCACAGCATGCACCTGCCTGCTCTCCTCCCCAGCCCCTGCCTGACTCCCACACTCCATGGATGAATAAAGCTGTCAGCAAAGCACCAGGTCATTGATGGCTTAGTTCCTGGTGCTGCCTTGTAAGATAAGGAGGTGTCCCTTTGCAAGAAAAAGAAGCTGACGCCGAGGAAAGTGCCTCCCTTTGTATTAGAATGTAATGGAGTCAACGGTGTTGTGGAAAGAGCACTCGATACAGTGGGAGGAGACCTGGGTTCTGATTCCCTGTGTGACCTTGGGAAAGTCACTTTCCCTCTTTGGGTCTCAGTTTCCCTCTCTTTGAATACAGTGATCCTCTAAATCTTCAGCCTGGAAGAGACAGTACCTTGTATCTCCAAAGAGCCAAGATTCAAGTAGTTTCATGAGTTCTCAACCTCTGGCAATGAGTCTCTTTGAACTTCTCCAGGCTCATGCTGATCTTGACGGGACCTGCCAAGGCTTGGGTTCCTCTGGCCCAGCCTTCTAGGCTCCAGGCTCACCTCCTCACAGCGATTGTATTGAGTACTAGCACTTACTGAGCCACCATCACAGATTTATAGGCTGCTGAGTCCTAGGATGGAGACAGAGGAAGAAGAGGACGATGGGAGAGAAATCGAAGAGACAGATGGATGGTTCTGAGGATGCTTGCCTATCCTCATGGAGAGCTGGTCACAGGGAGAGTCCAAGCCTTGCCTTTGGAGAGATTTCAAGTGAAGGAAATGAAACTCATTTCATGTTCTGACAACAGTAAACTGAGAAATCAGAGGAATGCTATAGAAATAATTTACCTGGATTTTAGCAAAGTATTTGATAAAGTGCCTCATCCTGTTCTTGTTGAAAAGATGGAGAGATATAGGCTTAGAGGAAAGGACAATTAGAGGTAATTGGAACTGGATAGAATAGCCAAACTCAAACAAAGTACAGTCATCAAGGGGTCACTATCAACTTGGAAGGAGATATCCATGACTGTGTGGTCAGCAGCCCTGTGCTGTGCCCCATTTTAATCAATGATTTGGATAAAAGTCTACTAGTGTGTGGTAGGATAAGGGTATGGGTGAGGAGAGCTGGTTACTTGCATTCTCCTGTGGCCAGCTCCACTCTTCTCCAGCCCCTTTCTCTTAACTTCCCTTGTGCACATACTACTCCCTATTTACTTCTTATGCTCTTGCTGCTGGGGGCAAAGGTTTTCATTAAAACCTGGCAGGAAAAAACAATGAGAAGAGGGAAACACCTAGTGGTAAGCTGGCAGCTGGATCATTAATTTTTTAGTGTGAGCATTTACACCTTGGAAATGGGCAATCATTATAGATTTATTGTTTCGTTGATTGTCTAGAACTAAGAAATTGCTGGGGAAAATGTTAATAACGGAAATTAAACATAAAAGTATATTGTCAGTACCTGGTTGTATATTTTCCCCAGAAGTTGATTGCTAAACACTTGTCAACAGACCCCTGGAACTACCTGAAGTGATGCTCTCAGAAAGGCTAATTTTCAGTTCACTTCAACCTTCTTCCAACACATTACTAGAAATTACGAGGATTGTTTTTATATCTAGTCCTGGCCTAGATTCACATTTTCTTTCTTTGCTTTTAGGAAGCTATAAAATTATTAACCAACAAATTCTCTTTGGTAAAGCTCCAACTCCTGGGATTTGGGTTAGGAAAAGTCCCAGAAGTAAAGAGAAAACTATCTAACTTTCCCTGGTGCATTTAACCCCTATTACCTTTCCCTCTCCTACTACTGTGCAAGAACACATACATAGATCAGCAGTTCTACAGTTAACCTCTTTATCTCAGAGAAACTGTGCAAACAAAAAGGCAAACTGGAGAAATTTATTAAGCACCTACCCTGTTCTAGGCACTTGCCAAGTGCTTTGCAAATAATATCTCATTTGATTCTCACAACAGTCTTGGGAGGTAGTGCTTGTATTATCCTCATTTTTCAGTTGAGGAAACTGAGGCAGAAAAAGGTTAAATGACTTTCCCAGGGTCATACAGCTAGGAAGTATCTGAGGCCACAATGGAAATGTGGTCTTCCTGACTGCAGAGCTAGGCCTCTATTCCTTGCATCTTCTAGCTGGTACTTTTCTTTCCTAAAAGAGAACAAGAGTGAAGGTGAAGCAAAGGGTGAAAAGTGCAGGTGCATCTCCCAGTTCTATTCCCAGCGGTATGTGTGGCTCTAGCCCCTCTGCCTGTTTTTTGTCCTTTTGCCCAGGCTGGCTCCAGTCTTTGTCTTAGGGACTCGGCCTTCCCATCCTTGCCAGCTTCTTCCAGCAGCTGTACCACCAGTGGGAATTTCCACAGCTGTGACCCAGTGGGACACCCAAGCTGCTTTCTCCTCTCATGAGGCTTCCCCTCCTCCCTCCCTTCCTTAGGATGGGACAGAGGCTAATCTTTCTATCACCGGCTCGTGGCTTTCCAAGACTCAAACAGATAAACAGTGGGGAATTCCTGACTGCCAGCAGACATCTGGACTCCATTTACAAAAACATAGATTACATCGTTATCAAATTCGCAGATGACAAATTGCTAACTCAATCAGACACTTACTGAACACAGGCATTAAGCCACTGGAGTCCTGAGTACCTCAGACTGTGAAATAAATATATGCTGCCTTCAGAGAACCTGGAAGACAGTTGAGGAAAACCAGGCATAAGTGCAGGAAAAAAAAACAACTGATAGTACAAGACTGAGCAGGACAAGTGTCAGATAAAATAGAACAATCACAACAAAATTCGCACAAAATCCTATGCTAAGAGCCGATGGGAATACAAAAGAAGATAATTCAATCAGTACTCTCTGGGAGCTCATAGACTGTAGGGCGATGACATGCACCCAATAACTAGGATACAAAAGAGAATTTAAGTGCCTAAATTACTTACAAATAAGGAAAGGAGCACTCTTGGCAGAGGGAGCCAGGGAAAGTTTTAGGAAAGTAGCATAGAGTAGTGAACAGAGGGCTAAACTTGGTATCAGGAAGACCTGGGTTCAAGTCCTGCCTTCCATATTTGCTAGATTTGGGGCAAGCCACTTGTACTCAGCAAGATTCATTTTCCTCATCTGCAAAATGAGAAAGTTGATAATCATTAAGGGCCCTTGCAGCTCTTACTAAATTAAATACTTATGAAATTAAATTAAATTAAATCCTTATTAAATGCCTCATGTGTGTAGAAGGGTGAGTAGGAGTAAGTCTCAGCACCTTGACAAGATTAAAGTATGAGACTTTTGCTTTTGACTTGGCTATCTTTTGTAGGGGAAGGGAGTGGAGATCAGATCTATAATGATAAGTGTTAAGGAAACTTGCTCTACCAACCTGTCCTGTAGCTAACAGTTTTGGAGAGTTGTCTGGCAACACTTGTAGGTTAAGTGACTTACTCAGGGGCATAGACATTCTGGATCAGACAGGGAGAGATCTGAACCTTGGTCTTCCTGACTCCAGACCAGTTCTCCTACCACTAGCTATGCTGTCTTCCAAACTCCCATGCAGGACTTGAATTATGGCCCTGAATAAGTACATTAATTTAGGTAGTACTGTCACTATATTAGATTTATGTGGCCTATCTATGACCAATGATTTGTCTGTTTTGATTTCTGTAAAAAACATTTAATAGTTATATTCACATAGTGCTGTATTTCCCAAATCTTTTACATATTCTATAGTTATTTTGAATGGAATTTCTATATCTCTTCCTCCTGAGGTTCGTTGGTAATATACAGAAATGCCTTATGTAAAAGGTTTTATATGCTATCTCCATGTTGTTATTTTCTTTGATGAAATTTTCTATTATATCTATGATTTGTTCTTTGACCCACCATTTCTTTAGAATTCAATTATGTAGCCTCCTATTAATTTTAATCCTTTTTCCAAAGGCCTTTTGTTGCATAGTATTTAATAAAAGATGGCTTAGTATTTCTGCTTTCTGCATTTACAAGGCTTTTGTTCTCAAATATAGGTCAGTTTTTGTAAAAGTATCATGAACAACAATATAAAAAACTCATTTCTGCTCCCATTCATGAATCATAATAGAAATATATCCTATAAAACTTTTCTAAAGTTCTATTCAAATCCTTAACTTCATTATCTTTTTGTTATATTTGACTAGGTCTGGAAAGGGTACCCTGGGGTTTCCCACTATTATAGATTACAAAGAAACTGTTTGTTTCTGTCTGCAATTTAATTAACTTTTCTTTTAAGATAAATGTCATAGTGACAAAAGGGGAATATGTTTAACACTAGTGAACTATGATTTAAGTGATCTGTTTCCATTCCTTTAACCCACTTCTCTTCCCATCATGCTAGCCCCAGTCATAAGATTTTTGCTCTTTCTTTCTTTCCTTTCACTCCTAGCCTTATGCTCCACTAACTAGTATTGGAGTTTGTTTTCTGACTATACCCTCAACCTTATCCTCACTCTTAAGCCCCGTCTCTTCTTCCAGTCATTGCCTATATCTGTTACTTTAAATTTATTTCTATGCCAAGGGTTTTTAACTTGGGTTCTATAAGCTTGTTTTTTAAAATATGTATATTTTAATAACTGTATTTCAATATAGTTGGTTTCCTTGGTAATCCAATATATTTTATTTTATGCATTTAAGAACAGTATTCTGAGAAGGGGGTTCAAAATCTCCAACAGAATGTCAAAAAGGGTTGAGAATCTCTGCTCTGCACTAAATCCTCTGAGTGTGTGTGTGTGTGTGTGTGTGTGTGTGTGTGAGTTTTCACTCTTCCTTTATCTGATTCAGATGAAAGTGAGATTTCTGGAATGTTCTTTTCCCCCCTACACTTGTCTCCATGTTATCAAACTTCATCTCATGCACCGTTATTACGAGACTTAGTAAGCAGGTACTAAATAAAAGTTTGTTGACTGACTGACTGACACAATGGGACTTAATAGATATCAAAGTTTGAAGCTCCCTTAGAACACAGGACATAGGGTGACTAATGACTGATGGATCGTAAGGCATTGATGCCTTTATTTTACAGATGAGGAAAAACAGTGACTCATAGTCACAACTCATCCTCAAGTCTGACTCCCCAGCCTAGACTCTTTCTGATGTCCAGAACAAAAAGACTGTCTTGGGCTTCAGTTCTGGTGATCAGGTAGCTTTAGGGAGATCATTACTGCCTTTCCCAAAATTCTCCTAAGTCAGTGTATCTCAATGGACCCTCAGGCTTCAGCAAGGAAGAACTCATTCAAGGTCCAAAGGATACAGTTACAGCAACTCTCTTCTCTTTTTGCCCCCATCAAAGGTGGAAGAAGGGTGCCAAAGTCCAGGGGGATAAGATAACATTAACTAAGAGGGAGCTGGGAGTGGAGGGACGACTAAGCCTGTCATTGACCTTAGGTGGGGTGAAGTAGGAGGGCTGAGAAAGGAACAGGACATATCTTGATGGAATGCCATTAACCCAAAGAGAACCAGAGCTCATCACTGATATACAAGAGGAGGAAGAGGCATGGCCTAAAAATTAGGGATAACGTATACCATAGATTCTGTGTTCTAATTTAGGGATGACGCATACTATAAACCTGGAGAGGGGAACCAGGAACTGAATTCTAATATCAAGTAGGCCACCAAAAAAAAAAAAATGGACAATCTCTGCCCTCTAGGGTTTATGAATTGAAACAACATATACTGTGCCTTGTGGTGGTCTATAACTAAGTACAATGAGAATTCCAAAAGGGGAGGAGAATTTAGAATGGTAAAGAGGAGCAGACTGTGATTTATAAACTGTCTTTTCCATAATAATGCAAGACATGCAGGAATTTCAAAAGATGGATGTAAATTGAGATAGTGGAGGAAATAACCACCAGGATGGCATCGGAGACTCAACTGGATTATTTGTACATTTTACCTTATTAGGAAGCTGTTAAGTTTTGGAAGTCAGGGACCTTGTGATTTATATCTTTGTATCACACATTTATTTGACAAGGGCAAGAAAGATCCTCTTGTGACACCCACCCCCCCCAAAATCCCCAACTATTACAGACTTGTACAGTTTCTAATCTGAATGAGTTCTTAACCTTCCTAAATTGGAGTGCTGTGAACCAAATCCTATCCTTTTAGAAATTAAGATGAGCATACTTAAATACTCAGTCAAATGGATGAGCATTTCTCTCCATGGTCACTTATGTCACAAAATCATGGCCCATGGAAAGACATGGACAAGAAGAGACTTTGAGGAGAGCCTCTGAGGTTACACTTCACTCTTCAGTGTGTGATCCTAGACTCTATACACTTTTTGGTCAGATGTTGTAGGTTATGGTCTGAAAAAGCCAGCCTACGCCCATCTCGTATTTTCATCAATGTTATCCTTGATGCCATGAATAGACAATTCTCCAACATTTCAAGAGATGAAAAAGAAGACATATGGCTCAGGAATCGATGTTTCCTGTTGACTTTTTTTTAAGTTAGTAGAAACATTAGTAATGTTTTCCATTTTTTAAAGCTCTCCCTCACCTTCTAAAAATGAAATCTCTGAGTGCGTTCAAAATCATTTGGCCTTCAGAACAAAGCTGTTCTTCCCAACCCGGGTACTACAGTGGTTACCCCAACATGTTGCCTGGAATCTTAAAAGTTCAATTATCTCTAGGTAGATGGTCCTCAGAGTTCTACCGTACCCCATCACCAACTGTCTTTTGGACAACCGGATGTTGACACAGACATATGCATATATAATATACAGACAGATGGCTATCTCCAATTTACCACTGTCCAAAATAGAACTCTTTCATCTTTCTCCCTAAAATCCTCCCTTCTTCCTAAACTTTCAGTTACTGTCAAGCGCCCCACGATGCTTCCACCTCAGTATCATCTTTGCCTTCTTATTCTTAGTCTTCATATACAATTTTGCCAAATTTTGTTTCTATCTTTACAACTCCCATCCTATTCTGGGCAATACAGATACCACCTTGGTTGCAGGCCCCCATCACCTCACCCTTGGACTATGTCCATAGCCTTCTGCTTGGCCTCCCTGCCCCAAGTCTCTCCTCAAATCAGTCAGTTCCTTCTCTACTCAGTTACGAAAAGGATCTTAGGACACCAACTCCTCCCTGACTCAGAGTCCAATGGCTCCCTATTACCTCCAAAGTCAAATCTAAAATGCTGCTTCTACAGTCCTTCACGAACTGCCTTCTTCCTGCCTTTCTTATACCCAACACTCTCTCTCCCAACTCTATGGAACTTTGACTGGCTCTCCTTTACAGGTTGAAATGTTCTCCCTCCTCACAGCCACCTATGGCTTCCTTTATGACTCAGCTCAAATTCCATCTGCTACAAGAGGCTTTACCTCATATTTCTCTCACACATATACACTGGTATTGCCATTCTTCTGAGATTACTTTCCATTAATATTACTTATGTCTTATGTGGAAAACTTTTTTCCTGTCTCCCTCACATTAGAATATGAGCACACTGAGGGCTGGGCTAGTTGTTTTTGAATCCCCAGTGACCTTGGCTCTATGACTGGCACATAGTAGGTGTTTAAAAAAATATAATTGCCACTATCACTCTGATGAGAATAGATAGTGTGGATTAGCCTGCATTGTGTTCTTCCAGTTTCAGATTTGCCTCTCCATCTCTTGTTTTACAAATAAAATTAAATGCTAATAAAATGTTCACTCTCATTTTGGGGGACATGATTCTTGAAAGTACCGTTTCTCAAGAAGTGTCTAAAATAGAGTCCCAAGACTATTTCTTTAGCTGGTTTGTACTTTAAAAAAGGTCCTAATTTCAGGTATCTTTACATATACTCAGCAATGAATTGACAAGTAGGTATTTATTCAATATTTCTCACCCTCCCTGCACTGTGGAGAATACAGAAGTATAAACAATGCTTTGCACTTCATAGGGACTTTATAGCCTCATTGGGGAGATCAAAGAAGAGCAGTCCACAACATTTCACCGCAGAATTGTCACAGATTTTATGCCTATTTTTTGGCAAAACAAATGGGGTGTAACCAATATGTGAACCTTTTTTTTTTTTAACTGTGCCAGTGTTACTTAAAAAAATCATTTTATTACTAAGCTGTATCACTGGCAGATGAATTGTACATCAGGTAGCAGGGGAAGACATAAGTCTTACCACATCACGTGACTTACTCGTGACAGTTTTGCCTGCCTGCTTGCTCCCCTTTCGCGGTTCTTCATTGGGTCGAGTGACAATACGATTAGTGCTGCACCGCTCGAAACAAACCACACAAGTTGGCTTTCGGAAATATACTAACAACGTGAAAGTGCTGAGAATTTGGCTTGTGACTCAAGAGATAAATGCATATCCATATGCCACTGGTGAATATGTTGCTATTGTTAACCTTTTAAGTGGCATGAGGAACAGAATTATACCATGCGATGAAAGGTTATAAACCAAGTTTTGGAATGAAAAAAAAAAACCCACAATATGAGATGATTATGCAGTGAAATGCAGTATTTAAGCGGCAAATTGTGCACAAAAAGTGCACTAACAACGAAGAGGAAACAAGGAAGACCAGTAAGGCCTAAAACAGACAAAATTCTCTGAAAACTAAATTGTTTGTAAACACAATCTCAGAAGCATCAAAAAGTTCTGGAGTGACTTGCAGGTGAGGCGGGCTCCAGGGTGTTACCAACAAGTCTGTGGTTAAAAACAGTATAAGATATAATCAAGGACGCGAAAGGGAAGAGGACCTAACAGATGGATAACCCAAGGGCTTCATGGATATAGATAATTTCTCTTTTTTTCTTAAAAATGCAGGAAAGCCTCCAATGCACCATGTAGATCCTCTACAAGAGACTTATGGGAATATATGGCTAAAAATCACCCAAGATGAGAGAGCAGAGATTATGAAGGGAACATCTCCTACCACTGAGATCACCAATACCATGGAGCTGTGAAACACCAACTATAAACCCCTTAAAAACCCTTCCCTCATAATCACAACCATGCCTACATGTTTTCAAAATGAAGGTGTTTTTAAAACGAATTGGAGGAAAAGAAAAATACCTGAAAGATGGATATTATTTCTCTAAATTGCTTTTATTTTCTTGATTTTCTTTATTTTAAATATAATTCTATTTTCCATTAAAAAAAATCAAAGCAATTTAATGATATGAAATACTTTAATATAGGATTGCCAAGTTAATAGGAACAGATGATTTCTGTGACAAATACTCTCAAAAAATCTGATGAGAAACAATAACAGATAAACAGTAAACAGGTATCAAATACCCAAATCAAATGCACCCAGAGAACAGCTGCATTAGAGAGGCACAGAGCCTCCAGAACACAGCTAAATCTGACAAGAAACGCACTGCGATTACAATGACCCATCTTGAGTTACAGGAGCTTCTCAAGCCTGTCACTTACAGCACATGCTATATCATACTACGTTTATACTTTTTAAAATAAGGCTTCATTAAGATGAGAGGCTCCAAATGGAAAAGCATGCATCCAACCAAGGCCAAAGGATACAATGGGCAAGGTAACACATACTAAGATCACCCTAAAGGGATATTCATTTAACATCCCCTAAAGTAATCAGTATAGAGGGGAGTTTCAGTACAGCATGAGGACTTCCTTAAAAAACAGTAAGAAGAGGTAGAAGTAGCAAGATTATTTTTTCAAATTTCAGTAACATAACTCAGGGTTCTTTCTAGAGAAAAATAACACAAGGGGATGATGACAAATCTTATTCCTTATTTTTGTATTAAATACTTCCACGTTTCCTTTAGTGCAAAGTAAACATTCAGTTTCAAAATGTGCTACAAAGTATATTTCAAGAGTAAAATCTATTTGGAACAAATAGTATTAACCAAAGAGGCGTAAAATATGACAAATAACTCATTAAATCTAATCTTTATATTTGTCATAAAAATAAAAAACAATCTTTCCACACAGTCCCAGAAACAGTCTGCTTTTTTCTTGGTTGGGGAGGAGAGGGTTATGGGGCTGGTCACTCAGTTATTAATGTGCCTGGAGACCAATGGAAATCAAAAACTGTACAACAAAACACTTTTTCTTTTACTTCCTCACACTGATCTGTTTCTCTCATCATATATAACTTAATAAACATGATTTGGACTCAGAAGCCCTGGACTTAAAGCCCAGGTTGGTAAAACTTCTAGACTCCAGCCCATTGTCTAGAAAATGAGGACCAGAGTATCTCTGATGTCTCTTCCATCCTGAAGCTCTAACATGCGTAGCTTCTAAAAGTTTGTTCTGCAAACAAAATGAATGGAATCTGGTCAAGGTAACCTTTAAAATCCTCTCCCACCTCTTGAAACACCCCAAATGCAATTTCTCAATAGGGAGAAGCCTTGGTACCAAGGTTCCACTGATTACTTGATAAAAAAGCTCACAATTTACTTTTCCTTGACATTGTCCTTGCTAACGGCCCAAAGAGCACTTGAGCATGGCCCGCACGCCACACGTGGCTTTCTTTTGTTTTTTGACCTTTTTTTTTTTGGTTTTGCATTCTGCCTCTAAGGCAGAATGTGCTATCATTGGCACTGGAAGTTTCTGAGGAGGAACCCCCTCTGTCAATGCAAGCTGGCAATCTCTTGGCATGTTAGAGCTCTCAGAGAGCTGCTTCAAACACTAAGAAGTGAAGCAAACTTGCCGAGGACAACACAGCCAGTGTGTGTGTCAAAAGCAGGGTTTAAACCCATGTCTACAGCCAGGAACTGAAGAGTGATGCTGATGGTCCAAGCTAGCTATTAAGTCATGTGTGTGGAAGGGGAAAAAGGTAATCTCATGATTGCAATGCAATTTTGTGGGCAGATTTTTCTCTTCTCCTTTTATTACATATACACACATCTCTATTTATGGACATAGATATCTAACAGTACATGTACATGAACACCTACATATACACGTCTTTCCATTAGAGTAAAAGCTGCCTGCAAGCAGGGATTTCTATCCCCAGCACCCAGTGCAATAGGCATTTCAGAAATGCTTGCTGATTGACTTGTGGACTGTAAAAAACCAAATGCTAGTAAGTGGGATTGAAAGAGCTGCCCAGATGTCTACTGGTGCATCAAGATCGCAGGGAGCCCAAAGTTTTGACAGAGAGCAGTCACCATGAGGCCAAGAAGTAGCACAGTGTGGGTGAGGGAGGTCTGGATTCCAAGGTCACACCATCTTACTCACGAACCAATGATTGGAGCCAGTCATCCAGCCTCTCTAGGTCATGTTTTCTCCCTCTGTAAAGTGAGGGCCAGGACTGATGATCCCTTCCAGCCCTAAACTGATGATCCCAGGAAGGTGCAACGTTCTTAAAAATTGTTCAAAGCCTCTAGGCAACACTGGTCAAGTTTTCCAGCAGCAGTTCTCAAACGCTTTGGCATCAGGACACCCATCCTACTCTTTAAACAACTGGAGACCCCAAAGAGCTTCTGTTTAAGTGGATTTTATCTACTGGTGTTAACCAGAGTGGTAATTAAAATGTCTTGGAGCATTATGATGAACCCCAGACCATACCTTGAGAACTGCTGCTCAAGAGGGAAAAAACCAAAAAGCCTTACCATTGCAAGGCGCAATTAGAGAAAGAAATCCATTCATGAGTTGGGAGAAGTCACATTTTTTTCTTAAATTTTTTCGGAAAAGACTTCTTCAATCTAACTATGCTGCTGCATCATGGGCTGGGTGACCAGAAGGTCTTTGGGGCTGGAAGCCAAGCATTTCACATCCCAACATACATACTCTTATAGATATATATGTGACTTGGCAAATCTAATTTCTTCCGTTACAGGCATTTCTCCAAGAAGGAGATAATCTGCTTCATGGGAACCTTTTATAAGTTTCATTCCTTCTGAGGTAGTCCCCCTTCATTACTGTTTGCTGCGCTCCAAGACCTCCTCAGGAAGCAGAGGTGCCCCTGGGCTCTCGGAAGAGGCATCAACCAGCACAAGAGCAGCTGTGGGAGATGTCCATGGGCACAGGAGCAGAAGGAGGCATCAGGTTTGCTACATGTAGAGTCTCCTCATCCCAACATGGATCAAGGGGAGGAAGTTTTTGGCTAGAGCAATGAATAAAACCATCTCCGAAGGCAAGGCAAGGTGGTGCAAGTATTACTGGAGGAAGTCTCCAGACCAATGAAATCACAGGCATTAGAATAAATCTGAAGCCAACAGCCAGGCATTTCCTGGTATTATTGCTAGATTGACTTTATGACAGATTTACCAGAGCTTTTGCTCCAAAGAGGTTCAATCTTTAAATTTATGATGAGTCACCATAAGAATATCTTGGATATTTATTTCATTTCTAACTTATAAAAATGCATAAGAGAATTCAAGCTTAGTTTCTAAAGTCCAAGCACCAGAAATCTTTGTTTTTAAAGGTAACTAAAACGACTTTCTTACAACTCCTGCTCCGAGTAAATGACCATCCTCAAAATGCAGGAGGAATATGGAGTGTAGCAGACATTCCCAAGAAAATCTTTCAGTTTAAGTGAATCATCTTTTCATTTTAACAGAAATTCAGAACATGCTAAGTTTCAGTTTAATTTGCTCTTAAAGACAAAAACCAGAGAGTATAATTCCTTTTGTGTCTTTTTCCACATTACTGCCTAATATACAAACATAAACATTTATCTATACAATGAAAATCCAGAGAGTAAATTTTATTCTATGCCAGCTTATTGCTAATTGAGTGGTGAGTTATAAAGACCATCCTGCAGTTACCAGTACCCCAAAAGTGGGTAACTGAGTATTAAAGGTCAGTCACTAACTCTAAAGATTCTTAAGTACTTTATAGCTTCAAAATGTTAAAGGATATCCATTAACCATGCATATTTACCACCTTGCTGCAACAGAGAGACAACATGGTAAGAGCTGACTGAAACTGCATTGGGTCTATGAGGGTCCCATCTTGGATAAAGAGCTCATAACCAGACACAATGAGGGGGCAACTCCAATCTGCTCATATCGTCTCTTTAAATAGCAACAGAAAGTGGGAGCAAGAATGCACTTATTTATAAAAAATTAGACTACAAAGGCACACTAACTATATTATAATGACATAGACCACATTCCTTCAACAATTAGCCACAAATATAACTGAGTGTTAACTTGCTCATACATTCATACCAGCTTTGATTACAGTTATGCTGTAAACGGCATTTAGGACAGAAATGAAACCACTGCTTCTTCAATTTCTGATTTTCTAGCTATGTATTTAAGAACGATTCCATCCTAAAATAAAATGCTGTAAACAACGAATGCTTAATAGTTCATCTGTGTCATGAGTCGCCTTCTGAAATTATTTAAATAGTGCAAATAAGCTGCACACACACACACACACACACACACACAACACGGACAAAGACACGCAGAAAACTATAAAGACGACATTACAATACTTCTCTTCAACATCATTTTTAAAAAATTTGGATCAAGACTGAAAAACTGCTCATATTTATGCTCAGAAATACCTGGAAAGATTGTTTTTAACTTTAAAAGTTGTATTGGAAATTGTATTCTAAGTCATAATTAATTTTACATTCCCCTAGACCACAAATAACTACCCTGCAAGACTGATTACCTTTAGCAGTGCTATAGTTATTAAATACACAGCATCTGGTTTGGAAATATTCACAAACCCAAAACTATACTGTTTGTCAAAGCACATGGAAAAAATATTTCATTGATTCATAAAGTGTCCCATTTATAAAGACCTATGGAGAACTTCTACTTACAGTAATTATGAAATTAATTCTTTTTCAAACTTTAAAAAAGCCTGCAAGGCCCACCACCAAACCTCACCAGTTCTACTCTGTGAACATGGCTTGGTTTTAATGCACTTTGAAAACAGAATGTTAAGTCATGACTGTCAAAGCATCACAATGGTCCTAAACAGAACAGACTGACAAGCCTGCTTTCTAATTTCTCATCCTGTATATTCACAAGAACACGGAACACTCTGATTGTCTAAGTCACGGTGCAGGGACAGTTAAGATATATGACTTCTCATGCTAAAACAAATCAGTTAAACAACTTTGGAAACCTAGCACAGAGTTAGCTTTGTGTAGATATTTTGGACTATGTCTTCCCACCCAAGAAACCACAGACTTTATAAATGTGTTCATCTACCTACAGGGTGTCCCCAAAATCTTAATGCTGCAGTTGTATGAATCCTGCATATTCAGGTTCTAAGTGACTCTAAGACTTTGGGAACACCACACATATACACACATACACACAAAGACACATACACCCCCCCACCTCTGTGTGTGTGTGTGTGTATACGTACACAGCAACATTACACAGACGCACATAACAATCTATTTCCTGAGTAAATCATTAAATGTGATTAGGAAAGTTTAACCACAAAAGGGGGGACAGGGGAACAAACCACTACATCATGTTATTAAATAAACATTAAATAAATATGGAATGTTTATGAAATTATAGTACCCAAAACTAGTATGTCTAGCCATACTTTAGATTAAGTGCACGCCAAGTTAAACAGCTACTTAAAGTCCATCCTAAGGAATTGTGAATGGGATTTCCAGTCCTGAGTGCACTTTAATCCACCTGTTAATAGTAACTTTAACAAGTTACTTAAATGATAAAAACCTCCTAGTCCATTTCCTTGGGGACCAGTAAAATGGAAATTCAGCTGGGATCATGATCCCAGCTGGAAATGCTGAATTGACCACATGATTACATGAAACATTTTCTCAAATTAAGTCACTACAGCTTAAATTATTAACCAATTTAGAAAAAATGAGAAAGAGTTTCAATTTCCTGCTCTGTACAATAGGGCAAAAATGTATTTAGAAACTCAAATTGCTTTGGCACCCAAATGACATTAAGAACCTTTTAAAAATCCCTTGCAGATCTTCTGAGGAAAATTCACTTTTTAGAGACTGCCATCAAATGTCAGTTACATAGGTTAGTTATCGTTTCCCCAGCTCATGGTTAAAATGTATAGAGGTTAATTTTAGATTTGAAAGAACCAAAGAAATGTTCAACTATACCCATCTTCCTAAGTGATACAACATTTCACAGAGAATACACTGCAATATTATAAGAAAAAACACATTAGCCTTTAGAAATATGCACTCTGAAATCACAGTAACCAAAATGCATTCATTAGTTATTTTTAACTATTTTTTTGAGAACCTGGAAACACTTATAATTGGAAAAAAGCGCTTTTGTCCCCAGGACGCTTAAGTAGCAACTCAAGAATCTACTTTGTGCTCTTTGCTTCCCTTTCTATTCCATGATTTTCATGTTGTGCAGTTATTTTTTCCTGGGTACTCGCATTTTGGGGACACAGTTCCTGTAACACCCTTTCAATCTCTTCCTGTTTCACAGGCAGGCTGAAGCAAGTTTTGGGTAAAGTCATCTGCAGCGCACACCACAAAGCGGTCCGTGTCTTCCGTGTTGCAGAGCCAAGCTCTTTAATGACCAAGGCCAGAGCCAGGACCTCTATGATAAAAAAGAGTCACCAATCAGAACCACGGATCCAGAGATACACCATACAGTGCTCAAAGGAAGAATACAAATCCGTACTTTCTCATCGAATTTAAACAGGATACACAGAGAAAACTGATACAGTCTCTCCCCTCCCCTTTGCTTTCTCTCATACACACACACACACACACACACACACACACCCCACAAGATAGTTTTAGCTTCTGCCCTCATAGAACTTTTAAAATCTAATTAGAGAGACACAACTACCACGGGGAAATTAAAGATGAGTTAGGCGCTAAAGTCTGTAGGACTATGTACAACATAAATCTGGAGAAGGGAAAGAGTAACATAAGACAGGGTACTTGAAGAAAGCATAGTGGAAGAAAGAGTTATTTAAGCTGGGCCTTCAAGCAGGGGTAGATTTAAGAAACAGGAGAGAAAACAGGAATCCAAGTAAGGAAAGAACCTGCACAAAGACATCTAAGAATGAACATGGTGTACACAGAGGAAAGTGAAGAACCAGGGTAGGGGTGGGGGTGGGGGGATGAGATTATGAGGAACCTTAAGAACAGGCGCTGGAGTTTGAGACCTAACGAACCAGACAAAAGGGACCTGATGGGAACCTGGGTAGGGAGGAATGACACAATGGAAGCTGTTAGTTTAGCTCCACTTGGTGTGACAAACACACATGCAGGACAGGAGAGAGAAGGGGCAGGGCCACAGGCTGGGAGAGTTCAGCAGAGGGGAAGGAATGAATCAGGGAGGTATTTCAAAAGGAAAAAACCCACCAGAAACTGGTGACGGTCTAGATACAAAAGAGAAAGCAGAAAGTAAGGTGCACATTGTCCCTAGGGCACCGTGAGGGGGCAGGAAGACAAAGATGAAGCCAGTCCTTGCCTGAAAGGCCTTTCCATCCGGCACAGACCAAACACGTGCAGTCGCCAAACTCGCAGAATGGAACGGAAGCACGTGGGAGATGCAAATTAAATGCTGCTGGATTCAGGAAGCAGCTGGGGATGGTTTAGAGTATGGAAGAGAGGAATATGAGAGATAGCACAAACGGAACCAAGAGGGCTTCAGATGTCAGGGATAAGCAAAGTTAAAACGTATTATTCTAAGCTTTTTGGCCATGAGATTGTCAAAAGAAGTAGGCAAGTCAGGGGAGGGACACGTATGCTGGAAAACAGAATGAATCCCCTCTGGGACATGTGAAGGGGAAAGGTGTTCCAACATGGAGCTGGAAACTCAGGACTGGACCACTGGGCACACTGTGATGGGATAAAATGGACTTGGAAATGATCCACATGGAAGAGGTAACTGAAAACACGGAGCACATGAAACCCACAAAGGAAAAAGCACGGTAGGAGGGGAGTGGACAAAGTGCGGAGAAAAGAGAGTCACAAATAGAAGGGATTCAGGCATAAAAGAAGCAGGTGAAGGAGTCAGAGGCAGAGGAGAGCTAGGGAAAGTGCAAGCTTTAGAATGCAATCAACGAGCATTTATTAAGTGCCTACTGTGTGTCAGAACCTGTGGTAAGCTCTGGGGATCCAAAGATGGGGAAAAAGTGGTCCCTGTCCTCAAGGGAAGGGACAAGCACTAAAAAAGTCAGGAAAGACTTCTTAGGGAAGGTAGGATTTTAGCTGAAATCTCAGGGATGCCAGGAATCAGAGACAAGGAGAACACTGCAGGTGTGAGGCACAGCCAGGAGGTAGAGGCCAGGGTCGCTGGGGGGAAGAGTACAATGTAAGAAGACTGGCAGGAGGGCAGGGGGAGGAGATGGGGGTTTATGAAGGGCTCTGAATACCACAGGACTTTATTTTTCTTTTATCCTGGAGGTCACAGGGAGCCACTGCAGCTTCTAGAATAGGGGGATGACACAATCAGATCTATACTTTAAGAAGATTAACCTGACAGCAACTTAGATGATGAACTATTGTGGGGACAGACTTGAGGCAGGTGGACCCCAACATTGGGCTCTTGCAATAGTCAGTACTATAAGATAAAGGCCTGTTCCAGAGGGACAGCAGTGTCAGAGGAGAGAAGGGGGCATACATGAGAGATGAACAAAAGGAAAATTAGGACTTGAAAACATAAGGAGTATGAGGCAGGGAGGGAGTCAAGTGAGGAGTCAAAGATGACAGGAAGGTTGTGACCAGTGAGACTGGGAGGAAGGTGGTACCCTTGACAGTAATAGGAAGTGTAGAAGGGGAGAACAAGTATGAGTTCACTTGTGGACACTGAGTTTAAGGTGTCTAGGAGACATTGAGGTTGAGATATCCAACAGGCAGCTGAAGATGTCAGTCTGGAGGTTAGGAGATTAGGGCTAGACAAGTAAATCTGAGGAACCCACAGCAAAGACAACATGATGGGATCCGTGGTAGTTGGAGTGATCACCAAAAAAAGTACAGTGATAAGAGAAGCCAGGACAGAGCCTTGGGGCATGAATGCTTGTGGAAGTTGTCCCCCAGGCAACTTGGATGACATTTCAGAGAAAGAGTACCAGTCAGGTAAGACAAGAACCAAGATAAAGCCTTGTCACAAAAACAAAGATAAAGTACAGAGAAGGGGGTAAAAGACAGTGCGAGGAAGGATGAATAGGGAGAAATGGCCATTTGATTTGATATTTGGAGATCACCGACAACTTTGGGAAAAGCAGTTTCAGAAATGGGACTACGGGAAAGACGTAAACGTAATAGTTTCAAGTTAAGAGTGAAGTCTAAAAGTGTGCTCACTCCTAGGAGTGGCTCAAAGTGGAATAAAGGCTGAGGTCACAGGAATTTAGGAGAACAACAGAAGGGTCATCGGCATGGATACTGAAGTCTGGAAGAACGGAGAATGGATGAAGAAGAAGGCACTGAGGAAAGTGGAACAGTATCCCAGAGACCAGCACATGATACAGGAGAGGTTCAGGAGAGGGTGATACAGTCAGATGACATCACCTTCCAAGGAAGATGTTACTGAGAGCCGGTGATAGCACAGGTCTAGAAATGGAGAGGGAAGGATGATCAACGTTTCTTCCTGCTTAAGAGTCAGAAGAATGAAAGGAGGAATAACCGTCACCAGAAAAGAAAGACAAGTTCATCCCAGAAGAGGGAAAGGTTTGAGCAAATACCTGGAGATGGGAACTTCTGCTGTGGCTAGAGGAGAGCGGCCTAATTTCTCTAATGCACGGTAGGAGATAATATGGATGAAATAGTTTGTAAAAGATCACATAGGGCTTTACGTGCCAAGTTTAGAAATTCCAGTTTTATTTATCCTGTAAGCCGTGGAGAGCCAGTAAAGATTTTTGAGATGATGTCTGCCAAAGTTTATACTTTTGAACCTGAAGAAATAGTGGTATCAATAACAGAAATGGAACAGGTGTGTGTAGGGGAAACTTCCTCTTCCCCTCTGGCTAGACATATCCCTGGAGCCAATCTTTCAGCTTCTCAATCCCCTCCATCATCCTTGTTACCCACCCTAGGGACAAGCCTGTCCTCTCACACCTAGCCAGCTGGGCCTACCCCTCCCCAAGTCCTGTCCTATTCACCTTGATACAAGCTACTTCTACAGTGTCCTTTGAAACAATCATTTTGTTGGAAACAAATTCCCCTTCATTCTCAATTTCTCCCCCTTCTATTTTTCCACCTCCTTGAATTAAATGAAACTTTCTTTGCAATACTAGGTGATTCTATCTTTCAAAAAAATCAGGGAACCAAACTGAGCTAGAGACCCTCTCTTCTGAAAATTTTCTTAAAAGACCTGCTTAAGTTTAAAGAGAAATAATCAGCATCACCATACTTCAGTATCAGATTAGATGATTTTTTAAAATATATGTTGGCAAATAGAATTTAACACTGGGAAATACTCATCTACCGCGTTCCATTTGTTTTTTTCCATTTCCATAGCAACTATGGAGCTACCAGTGAAATGATCACTGTGCTCAATATTAACAGGGGGGAGAGCTGGGTTCAAGTACTGCCCTTCACACATACTATGGAACCTTTCAGTGCCCTGCTCCCACCCAAACCATCAGCTGTGTCAGAGCTGCTAACGTGCCTGGGCAGAGGGAGTCTTCCCTTGGAAATGGCCTGCTGTTACTTAGCTGTGTCCAGCTCTTAGTGACCCAGGAGGCCATACAGGGCACACCAACATGCCCATGCAGTCTTCTCGGTGCGTATACTGGACTAGTTCACCATTTCCTTCTCCAGTGGATTAAAGCAAACAGAGGTTAAGTGACTTGCCCAATATCACACAGCAAGTAAATGTCTGAGGCCAGATTTGAACTTAGGTCTTCCTGACTTCAAGCCCAGCACTCTACCGACTGAACCCCCAAGATGCCTCCTACAATAACAACAGCAGTCTCCCCTGAAAGTTCCCCACACCAATGAAATCCCAAGTCCTGTAAAAAGAACAAAAAATGACTTCAACAAGACAGCGTGAGAGGCAACAAAACTTAAGTTTCCACAATAAGTTACTGTTAATTGATGAAGTCATTGAGAATAAGTCAGATAATAAATAAGAAGGCCAGCAGACTGCAGGTGGACTCAACCAATCAGGAGACAGACAGTGGCCTTCAGAAAATTATGAAGTTTTTGATAAAGGAACCAAATCTACAGCTAGCTGGAATTAGCCAGGGAAAATGATCTAGAGTTACCTGGGAAAGGCTTTTCTTCACTGCGCTTGCTTAATGAACTTCATGCATATAAGCAGACACACTCCATATAAAATTATCCCTCTATTTTCTGATCATGGGTCCCTATGTTGGAGCATGTTGGGAAGGGAAATCACAATAAAGGTGGTTACGTAATGGGTATGTAGAGAAGATGGTGACCTATGGAGAATAGGCCAATCCATCTCTGGTGGGAAGATCTTTTGAACAGAACACAGCTCATGTCACTTCTGTATTCAGTGCTCCCTCCTCCTGAAGAGGGTGGGGGTCCGCTTTGGCCAAAGTGTTCAATTCCTCTGAACTCTGCTGTAATAAATTTTCCCTGATACCTTATTAGTGTCAAGCGTGTTTCTAACAATAGTATCATATTCATCTTGTCTGTTTTAGGCCTGTCTTAAGTATTTTTCTCTAAGGTTTTCCTCTCCTGGATTTTGCTGCTACATTTCAATAATAAGCCACTTATTAGAAAATAAAACCTAGACACAGATTTTAAAAAAGCAATTATGCAGAAGCAATCCAATCAGCTTCATTCATTCAAAAGTGCCCAAGGTAACTCTCTAAGATGGTGAAATGCAGATCTGACCCGGGAGAGCGAGCTCATCTCAGCAGCTCCAAGACTGACAAAGTCCCAAGATCAGCTCATGCCCCCAAGAGATTAAAAACTTAAGGAGCACTTGCCTTTTTCATTATTATAACGAATTCCTTGTGGTGGGGCATTAGCGGCATTCGTGAGCTCATCTTCTCGCTTGGCTTGAGTGGCATGAATGGCTTCTAAGTGGCGTTCCAGAGTGATGGATATATTTTCATGGACAGGGCTACCACGAAGCTTTTCCATCTTTCTTAGTAAAGTCAAAACCTTAAAAGAAATATATACATATTTAGTTGGTAGTATTTTAAACATATTTAAACATTTTAAACTCAACACATATAACAACTACTGCAAAACACACTTGATCAATATGAATATATATACTCACTCTGGTCTGCTCCTTTAACTGATCCACAATTAATCGATCCACTCGGGAAGGATTGGCAGGAAGTCGGGAAACAGGAGTATTATTTGAACTAGTAACCTTCTTTCCTGGAAAGTTTCTTGCAAGATCTGCCTCAGTCTAAAGAAATATAAACATCCATGAAGTGTGAGATTTGAAGAGAAAAAAAAAATCACATACAATATAGACAGAGAAATACTTGTGTGTGTACACACACACACACATACATCTATTTTATCACATATAAATAGATATAGATGATAAGATGTGTCCAGTATCAATCACAATATATAACTGTCATGAAAATGGAAAAATTCAAAAGAGTATCTCACACACACACTCACACACACACACACACACACACAATCTATCTTAGCAAATATAGCTTGATACAGGGAAATGATACTTGACACTCTATTTTTTCCTATTCCCCCATCAGCTGTGTAGCTGGATGTGAAATGTTCAGTTGGTACACAACTAGACTGAACTCATATCTATCATTGTAAGGCCCACATTACCTTTTTCCGTTCTTTTTCCAGAGCTCTCCACTGCTCGTAGCACTCCTCCAGTTGGGTATGAAGTTCATAAGCAGGTCCACTCCGACTTCTTGGTGGCCGGTATTTGTTAAAAGGTGGTGGAAAGGCAAAGTACGGTAGTGTTATTTCCCTACAAAACAAACTGCTAACAAAGGGATTCAAATTGCTAAGGCCACCATAATGGAAAACGTCAACAAGCTCTGAAAAGGGAAATGTTGATGGTGGGAAAGTGAAGTTAGCTGTTGGCATAAAGGGAGAAGGGTTAAATGAGGTAAAATTAGGATTCTGTTTAAGTTCTGACACTAAAGGGAAAGTAGGAAGGAAGGAAGGATTGATGAAATCTGACATGTTAACACTATTCTTTTCTTGTTTCTTTCGGAAAATATTAAACTGCTGATGGTTCTGACCTACATAACTATGCTGGGGAATCAAGTTTCTCCTCCCTTTTCTATCATCTAGATTCTGCTTTTTGTGGACTCTATATCTATCAGAGTGTTCACTAGCAGCATTCTGCTGCAACAGGCAGCTAGATGACAAATGGGCAGGAATTTTGCAATACTGATGATCCTTGGAAGCCAATGGCTCATGGGGGAAACATCTTGTTTGCATATTTGGTTTCTGATTTTCAGTATCAAAATTTGGAAACCTCAGACCATCACGAACACCATTCGGCATATGCAACCTCCCTTCCTTCCTGAAAAAGGGTACTGGTGGTGTCTGCGGACAATATGAAGGAGAAATCAAAGACTGGGGCATGGAAGAGCCACCAGACAAGACTGAAACTCCAGAAGAGGGCTGACAGCCTGGTGCTATTGGCTTCACAAACGCAGAATCCTCCACAGGAACTGGACTTAACATGCTACTATCCACCCAAATATGTTCTCTGAAGAATGACTGACAGTTTCCATTCTGTAAAGCAGTATTTATAGACAAATCATAGTCAAAGGGCTTCAAGGGAATTTCTTTGGAATTTACGGGAAATTGGCACCCATTATCTTCAAAGTTGGCCATAAAATTGGGATCATTTGGTAAGCTGGTTTCCTGGGATTTCCTGTCAACTATGGCTGAGAAATTTTCTTCACGAAATGGCTGGTTGACAAAGCATAGGGGAGGTGGAATAGACGATGGCACTTGCTGAGAAGGTATGCCTTCGTTTGTTTTAGGAAGCAAATGACTTTCATGAAATACGTATGGATCAGCAGGCAGACTGCCCAAATCATCGGAGCACGCCATTTGTTCCTGGATATTAATTCTTATCATCTTCTCATTTGCCCTATCAGGTTTCCAGGATTCTTTCTGAATACTAGTACTATCTTTACATCTACTTTGAAAATAAGAGTTAAAATCAAAACAGTTCTTTTCATAATCATTACTTAATTTCATTTTCTCATAATTAGTCTCATTTTGAATAAATTCTTCATTGCACAAAGGAAATTCTTTGGGTTGAATAACAGCATTGGTTTTAACAGTTGAATTATCCAGGTAAGCACTTCTGAAAGTATCATCAGGGAGCTGATTAGAATGGTCTGAAGGAGAAAGCCAAGACTCTACCAATCTAAGATCATCAAATGCACTTTGCAAGTTCTCTGCATCAGGTGATGTCTGAAAGTGTTCTTGACTGAAATTCTGTGTTTCAATGAAGTCTGAAAAATCTTCAACAGAATTCTTGAGAGAATATCCTACATAACCGCCATCATTACCAAAGTCAGGTGTCCCCATGGGAGGAAGGACTCTGGACAAAGAACTCCTATAACAGAGATTATAGTTAATAATAATAGCCACCCTTCTAAGTATACTACAACTAAAATATTACAATTAAATACAAGCCCACATGCTTCCAATCCATATCCCAGGAGGCAGCCCTCAGTCAAGCTCTAGAGGAAGTCAGTATAATTACTTTAAAGAACATGCAGAAAATCTCTCTATAATATGCAAAAGAGCTTCTGAATAAACTGAACTTACCAGTCTGTAACAGGCTCTGAGTTATTTGGTTCCTCCAAAATTTCTGAAACCAATCCAAACGTGTCAGGGCCATTTCCAGAGTAAGATAAATTGATTTGTGCCCTGGAAAACATATCCACCAAATAATTTTGAGAAATAATTCACAAACAAAATACTTACACCACCATTAACAACCAATTACTTTTATTTCAATACGCACCACATTTTTTTTGTAAACTACTGACAAAGCACAACACTTCTATGGGTCAAATGGGAGGCCAATAATTAGACAGAGATCAGGATGGTAAAGCCACAGGAGATCGTACTATCTTCCAGTATTTAAAGGAATGTCACAAACAGGTCGATCTATTTGGATATAAGTCTCTAATAAAGTACCTTAGGGATCTGTCCTCTCCTCTATGCTGTTTGAAGTTTTTATTAATTACTTACAGAAAGCATCAGTCCTTGCACATGTTAATTTTGCAGGTTACAGAAACCTGGAAGGAACAACTAAGTTCCTTCCTTGGTAGACAACAAAGTCAGAAGCCCAAAAAATCCTGACAGGGTAAAACAAGGGGCCAAAATCAAGAAAGATGCAATTTCATAGAAATTAACGTAGACACCTGTACTGGGGTTAAAATCAACCTTACAAATACAAGAAGGGGCAGACAATAGAGTCAGTGAATAAAAGAGCTGGGGGCGTTAGTGGTCTGTAAGTCTTATTTGAGTCAAGTTGAGTGTTGACACAGCAGTCAAAGAAAGCTTAAGAGAAGCTCCCACCCAAACCAGGGTGGCAATGGTCCTATGGTGCTTTTCTGCAAGTCTACCAGATCTATAACACTATGTTCAGTTCTAGGTGTTTTATTCTGTGAAAAACACTTGAAGAAGGGACGAAGAGCTTAAGTATGTCCAGAAGATGGCCAAGATGTTCAAAGGTCACAAAGGTGTCAGGACTATGACAGATGAGGGCTGGCTGAAGGAACATGGCTGTCGAGCCTTGGCAAGAGAAGACTTAGAAAGACCATGAAAGCCAGCTGCAAGTCTTTCATGGAGCTTCCACACCGTATGCCTAGACAAGCAAATACCAAATGTTTTAAGGAGGGAGAGCGAGTCAGGGAATCCCAGGAAGAGAAGGGAGAACTGAAAGCTGAGAAGGATTCTGGGAGCTTCTGGGGGGTAGGGAGAAAATGTGCTCCAGCATATGGAAATGGCACACAGAGCTTAGTTGTCCAGGCTGACTGGAACACAGAGCACATGGAGGGGAATGGGTAGGAGTTTTAAGACTGGAGAAGTGGGTTAATTGGGCCATGCAGGGCCTTAAATGCCAAGTCAAGATGCTTCTATTTTATTCTAACAATAAAGAGTCATTAAGTTTTCGCCATTTTGGCATCTATATGAAGGCTGAATTAGAAAGGAGAATGACTGGAAATAGGGAAACCCATTAGGAGACTTTTATGACAGACCAGGCAGGAGGTGGCAAAGGTCCAGGCTACAGAGGGCCCTCTGAGTCAAGGTGATGTTGTAGAAACAGAAAATACAAGTCTGGCAAATAATGAGACATGGAGGGTAAGAGCAACTCCGAAATTATGAACTTAATAGCTGAGAGGATGGCTGTATGAACAATAAATTTACTTGATACCTTTTATTGGCATAGTCTTGAAAGGCAGTAGGTGGGCTGATGTCATCTCCATAAACTGACCAGTTACTATATAAACCGGAAGATTCCAGAGCTGGCATATCAGCAATCTCCCCCAACAAAGGACTGAACAGCTGAGTGTCCATTCCTTGATTCTTACAGTTTACCTGAAAGAAAACAAAAAGATAATTTAAGCAGATAAAAAAATTAACTTGGTAAGAAGACAAAGAAAACCTTAGTTTCTAGTTTAGATAAGTGAGGAAAGAACTTTATAGCAATTGACTACATTTTTCTTTAAAAAAGTTTCTACAGATAAATTGTAACACCTCATTTATTCAAAACGTTCAAAACAACCTCAGCTACCTAGTACACAGCCAAAAACCTGGAAGAACTAAAAAGGCCCATGTTCTGATATCTATACGTCCATAAGTGATCCTCTCCAGGCCTCTCTCAGAACCTATTTTAGGCTCACAGAACATGAAAAGTTGAAAGGTAAGCTGAGAAGTTATGAGTCAAACTTACCAACCCATCTCCAACAGAGCCTCTACTCAAAAGATTCCAAAGAACCCATTACTTCTATGTCTGGACAGCTCCAATTATTACTAAATTCTTCCTTATTCTGGGTCAAAACCTAATTCCTAGTTCTTTTCTTTGGAAGCAATACTAAATAAAATCAGAATTTTAGAGCTGGAAATTCCCATTTTGACATCCAACAAGATGTGTCCAAATTTTACTTGAAAACCTCCAATCCTCTACCTCTCCCCTATTTCCCTCTTTCATTTTAACTTTCAGACAGCTCTAATGGTTAGGAAGATTCTCCCAATATCAAGTCTAACTTTTCTCCTTTGCAAGTTTCTCCCATTGCTCCCAGCTTTGCCTTTCGGGTCTCTTCAACATAAAAGTCCTCTGAGTACTTGAACACTGCTAACATGCACTCCCTGAGTTCTCTCTTCTCCAGGCCAAATATCATCTAGTTCTTTCAACCAAGTCTCGTATGACTAATCATGTGCCTTCCCCAATGAACCTCTGCAACCAGAGACACTCTGCCTCGATTCATGCTTCAATGGTTAACACAGATACTGCCCCAGCCCCTTGTACTCTCCTTAGCCCTGTGATCAGGAAGCACTGGCCATCAATATTCAAATCCCTGTGCCTATCCCCAACTGTCCATTCCCTTATTCCCACTTTCCTCAACTGGAACCCCCCTCCCCCCACTCAATGTCATCCTCCAAATCTGCCTGCCCCTTTCACTGTGCCTCCAGCATGCACTAACCCGGCTCCCTCTTGATATATACTCAGTCCAACTGACCTGCTCCCCTTTCTAGTACTTGCTACATTTTTTCCCAGAATCCCCAGCTCAGTGGTCACAGTGGAGAGGTTAGAATGCTCCCTGCTCCCTACTGCCACTTCCAGACTCTTCTTTTACTGCAGCCTGTCCTTCCTACCAGACTGATCCCCCAATCCAGAGGCTGGCTGCCAGATGTTTTTGGAACAGTTGAGTGCTAGGCTCCAGTCTCTCTCTCTCGTCCCCAATTCCTGCCTGCATACTAGGGAACTCCAATATACTGACACTCGCCTCTAATGGCCTAACTTCAAGCTCCTCAATCTACTCAATATCTACAATCTACTTCTTCACTCCACCTCAGCCACACACGAGGTCGTATCCTTGATGTCAACATTATCCACGAGGATTCTAATGCTTCACTCACAAACTCTGAAATTCCTTTATCTGACCTTAATCTTTTGTCATCCCATGCCCATGCCTCAGGCCTCCTAATATAATTACCTGTTCTCTTAAACCCCTCAGTGACCTCCATTCCCTCCACCCCGGCTACTGACTCTGCATTGGATACCCTCTCCTCTCTTTCCCATTTGGTGAACAACTCATTTCTACACTATCCTCTCCTCAAGTCCCTTGCCCCGCTTTCCTTTAACCAATCATGCGTGCAAACCCCAACCCTGGATTCTCATCTGGATAGAGGAGTCTATCCTTATGATATTATTTCCATAAAATCTTACAAGAAATCCTGAATTACCTTGATGTACAGATATCTTACTATAAAAGAGCCTATAAGGTAGCATTTTGTTCTACAGATTCAAATGCTTTTTCATAATCAACAATAAGTTCAATGAGATATGATTAGATTCTCTATATCTTTCAGGTAATTGTGAGATGGAAAAGTAGGCCCAAAGAGTCGCAGTCAGTAAATGCCTAACTTACTTGCCAAATGGAGAGAAGAAGCTGCCTAACTCAGGACTGGGCTAGACTGATTGTGGGATGGCAAAGAATTAGAACGTGAGGGGATGGCCATCAATTAGGGGAACAGCCGAACAAATTATGGCATATGGTTGGGATGGAATTCTATTGTACTATAAGAAATGATGAGCAAGACTTACATGAAACTGATGGAAAGTAAGCAGAGCCAGGAGAATATTGTACATAGTAACAGCAGTAGTTTATGATGATCAACTATGAATGACTCGGCTATCTCAGTAATACAATGATCTAAGACAATTCTCAAGAACTTATGATGAAAAAATGCCATCTGCCACCAGAGAAAGAACTGATGGAATCCGAATGCAGTTCCAAGCATACTTTTTAAAACTTGGTTTTTCTTGGGTTTTTTTTGGAGGGGTGTTTTCTTTCATAAAATGACTATTGGAAATACTTTTTATAACTGTACATATATAACCTATATCAAATAGCCTGCCTAGGGAAGGAAAGGAGGGGGAGAATTTAGAATTCAATTTTTTTAAATGAATGTTAAAAACTGTTTTTGCATGTAATTGGGAAAAATATTTAAAAAAATAAAAAGACTGGGCTAGAATATAAACTTGTCTGTAAAACTTTACCCAAAAAAGATAGACAGTTATGAACAGGAGTATCTCTTTAAAAAGAGGAAAGTAATGAAAGGTAAAATAATTTTGTAAACTCTGGGCAAGATGAACTGAGCAAAGTCGTTCCCAGTGCATTTAAGGATGAAAATGAAAGTGCTACAGACTGAAGAAAAATGAAAATGATTTGGAAAAAGGGTTTTCAAGCAGATATTTTCTTGAAACAAGACATAACATCACAGTCCTCAAGGTGACTAAAGGGAGCCATGATGGGAAAAGCAGCTGGGTTGGAACAAGTACATATACAAAGGAGAGTCATATGGAGGAGACACGATTCTGAAGACACTGAAGGGCTCATATATAAGCTGAGAGAAAGCAAAATAGCAAAGCTATAGAGAAAAATCTGACTTTATTAATATTGAACAAAACAGCCATGAAAACTTTGAATTACTGATCTACATACCTACTACACTATCTATACAAAATCTGGATAAGAGTCACCTATATAGTAATCAAGGGCATTCTCAATGAGCAAGGAATAGATTTTTCCAAACAGTATTCGACAATGGAGCACATTTTAAAATGTGTTCTCCCCAAATCTAGAGAGCATGTCAGATTATGCCCAGCTTTCCCCTCCTCCATCACAAATTCTAGGAAGGAGCAGTCATTTCCATTTCCCAGTTACTTGCCAGTAAGATTCAAACCCAGAACATGCTTCAAAGGTACAGAAATCACCACTAAGATGAGTTAAGAAGTTATTAGCTGCTCTGCTTTTGAGAGGGAGTGCTCCTAGTAGATATGGGGATAGAGTCGCCCATCACCAACCTAACATGCAATAAGCTGTAAAATCAGTTTTAAATGCCTATGTGCCAAATGCTGGCACATTTTATTCAGGCACAAATTATTCTCATAATATTACAAAGGTGGTGTAGCCTAATAATTTAAAGCTGTTGGCTTTATCTCATTCTGGAGCTGTTGAAGTTAGGTGTCACTGACTTGTCATGACTTCACATCATAAGGATCTTGTGTTTTTCCTTATTAGGCCACTATTCTGGCCTCATTTACAACTTGTAAGCTGTACAGTCAGAGATACAACACTTAGAATTCTCTGGAATTCTACTGGGAAGGTAGAAAACCCCAGGCTTCCTTTCTTAGCTGGGATGTTTTTTGAAGGGTGATTCCAAACCAGACAGAAATCCTCCTTACAAGGGCTTGCAATCTCACTCTAGCCAATGCGAACTCTATCTGAAATACGACTCTACTAGCTGTCAGCCTCACTTTTGCTTTAGCAGTTCTTATTCCATGCCTGTAGTTGTTCTCATGATGTCACAGAGGTGGCCTGGGGTTCCCAAAAGCTATGCTGAGAGAACACAAATTCTCTTAGGTCCCACACCAAGCTACAAAAGTGGATCGATAACAGACTGCTGGTCCAGCATAGCTCTCAGTGCAGAGAAAGCTCCTCTCCCTGTAATGAATTTTTTTGGAAATGGGAAATCACAAAGAAGTACTAAGGTAGAGAGGGAAAACACTCACTGATAACATCACAAATCATCTAAAGATAAAATTTTGTGATTGAAGCTTAAAAATGAAATTGTAGCAATAACCAGAATACAAAAAATGTGAACTTCATTCCATTTCTAAACCTAAGATCTGGTAACTGGAAGGGATTTGAAATATCACTGCATCATAGACTTAAGAGTTAGAAGTATGAGGTCATCTAAGTCCAATTCCCCCGGATGACAGAGTAAGAACATAGTCCAAATTCAAAACTAGGTCTCTGGCCCCCAAAATCTCCCACCTCCCATCCAACTCCCCACACAAGCAAAACCACAAAACAACATGGATCTGGAGTCAGAGGACCTAGGTTCAAGGCAAGTTATTTATTCTCTTTAAGCCTCAGTTCCCTCATCTGTCAAATGAGGAGGGGCGTGTCTAGATGTCCTTGAAGATACCTTCCAGTTCTAAATTTTAAGATTCTATGTTCTTACTAGTATATTTTTTTGCTTGCAGACAGAACTTTTCTTAAACCTCTCTGGAGAACTCCAGTCATTCTAAAACTGCTTCTCATTTTCCAGGAAGTCTCCCCCTTCCATCAAATAGACCCCCAAATCTCATTCCCTCATAGCTAGTTCAAATGAAAAAACCTGCATACTTAACCACCTACGTCTCTGGTACCTTGCCTAAGGCAGAGAAAGGTCTGCAGCACTAGTGCCCCCTGGAAAGCCATGGCCAGGGCTAACAGATGGCAGCAGAAGGAAGCTTTTATTAAGTGTCTGTTATGTGTTGGGCATGTTAGACCCTTGGGTTAGGTATAGGGTTACAAAGACAAAAATGAACTAGCCCCAACCTCAGTGACTTTACCTTTCACAAGAGGATAGGTACACACACATCCAGGTGCATTCAAAATAGATACAAGGTACCTGGGCATGAAGGTGCTGCAAGCTGAGACTTGAAGGGAAGCAGGGATTCTAAGAAGTGAAGATGGAGGATGCTGGGCAGGAGCCAGTGCCAAAGCATGGAGATGGTTCATGAACTGTTGCTGAAGAGCTGCAGGAAAGAGGCCAGCTCTGCTCAACCTTAGAGTCTGTGGAAGAGAGCTACATATACGGCGTCGACTGGCATCAGGTGGTAAAGAGCTGGACCACCAAACTGAGGAGTTTATATATGATCTCAGAGGTAAGAGGGAGCCACTAGAGGTAATTGAGTTTAGGGAGTGACACGGTCACACGTGAGCTTCTGTGTGCAGGATGGCCACACGGATCAGTGAGGACATCGGCCAGAGTCCATGCAAGAAGCCCTGATCTGGGGAGGGGCTGAGTGAGTGGAGAGAAGGGGACAAATGGGAGATGATGTGCAGGTGCAAATAGCAAGACTTGACAAGTGACTAGATACATGGAATGAGGGAAAGTGGAGAGGCTGAGATGACAGCAAGGCTGCACATGTAGATGATGGCAAGGATGACGGTGCTCCTGACAGAAACAGCAAAGTACGGAGGGCAGGCTGGAGGTGAAAATTAATATTTTGTTTTTTCTTCCAATTACAAGTAAAAACAATTTTTAACATTCATTTTTGAAAACTCTGAGTTCCAAACTTTTTCCCTCCCTTCTTCCCTGCCCCCTCACTGAGAAAGCATGCAATTTGATAGAGGTTACATATACATGTGCAGTCACACAGAACATAATTCCATAGTTTGACAGGGAAACTGAACTTAGACATGCTGAGTTTGAGATGTTTATGGGACACTCAGTTTA
This sequence comes from Bettongia penicillata ogilbyi, assembly GCA_023548195.1. Lineage (NCBI taxonomy): Eukaryota > Metazoa > Chordata > Mammalia > Diprotodontia > Potoroidae > Bettongia > Bettongia penicillata. The sequence continues at coordinate 9,439,724 of JAJHZJ010000120.1, forward strand.
ACATATTCGACAGGTAATATGTGATAGAGGACTGAAGTTCAAAAGGAAACTAGGGCAGAATACATAGATCGGAGACTCATCTGTACAAAGATGGCAACCCTTAAGAGCTAATGAAGTCTCTAAGTTAAAAAATGCAGAAAGGAGATCGAGGACACTGGTGGGCACGTCCACTATTAGGGAGTAAGATATCAATGATGACAAGTGGAAGACACTAAAGAGAGCAGTGTCACAAACACACAGGAGAAGAAGGTAACGCTAAGCATGACAGCAGACGTGGCGATTCGGAAGCCATCGCTGAAGACAACAGTTTCATCTGAGATGACGTGAGAAGTCAAAATGCAAAGGGTTGAGGAGTGAGAGCAAAGTGGAAGCCACAAGTATAGGAAGTTTTTTCTAGGAAATTAAATGATAAAGGGAAACACGGATGATAGTCTGAAAAAAAGGGAGTCTAATAAAGGATTGTAAGGTTGAAGGAGACAGGGAAGGAGACAGGAGAGAGGGGGAGATTGAAGGCTACAGAAGACAAGTAATGACTGTGGGTATCATCTGGCAGAGAATACAGAAGGAGTGAGGATCATGGCTCTATGCAGAAGATTTGCCCCTGGAAAGGAAAAGGGGCTCCTCTTCCTCACCTCCAAGAGATGAAGGAACAGGGAGAAGGGAATCACAGGGTAGCTGCACAAAGTACAATCCCACTTGAAAACTGCTCATTTTAACTAGGATCTACCAAGATGCTGGAGGAAGGACCAGATCATCCCATTTCTAATAGATTAAAAGAAATGAATTTCTCTCATAGACACCAAAATATTAATAGCAATGTTTTTTGTAATAGCAAAAACTTGGAGACAAAGCAGATTGGGAAGGGCTAAATGGCAGTACATGAAAGAAATGAAAAATTCCTGTGATATCAGAAACAATGAATATGATAAATGAAGAGAAATATGTAGACTGTGACTGGGAGAAAAATGAAATAATGATCAGGTAAGCAACATGTATTAACTAGAATGTAAATGAAAAGATCACCATAAACAAGTGGAAATGCTGTGAATGCCATGACATGCTAGAGGGACCAAGCTCCGCTCCAAAGAAAGGAGACGAGAATGTCCTTCCCTCCTGTCTTTGTACAGATGCGGAGCTGTGAGTGAGAGCTGAATGCTGTATACGATGTCAGGCTGGGCTAACGTGCTGCTGAACTGTTTTTCCTCCTCTTTTTAATTCATTGTTAGAAGGGAGCAGAAGGACATACCGGGAAATGTAGGTGATGTAGAAATATGAGCTATTAATAAAGCTATTAATAATCACAAAGTTGAATTTCTGTCCCCTCAAGTATAATAAATGTCAATACCTAAATCTGTAGCAAAATCAATTCATAAAAATGCAAGAACAATTAACTGATCTGACATACTAAAAAGCTGATTATGTCAAAGTCTATCTCAATCAGCCAACCAATGAATTTCATTGAAGACCTACTGTAATTCCCAGCCCTATGCTACTTACTCTTCAAGATCCATGAGGTATGGAAGTCATGATTCCTACCTTCAAGGAGTTTATGAGTACTGAAAGAATAACCCAAGAAAATGCATTAGTCTGAGCTGTGCCACTTGGACAAATCACTTAATTTCTCTGTACCAAGTTTCTTAAGGGAGTTGGATTAGGTTAGCAAGTCCTATATCTATCATTCTAGAGTTTTATTGGTTAGTAAGTGCCAAATGGGGTGGTATTTCTATAAGTACCGTGGCACAAGAAAATATCACAGGTGAGAAGCTGGGCCTTAAAGTAGGATTTGGATAGAGAGGTGGAAAAGGAAAAAAGTATTGCCTGGATCAGGAGAATGGTGTCTAAGCACTGAGGTGGCAACACACAAGGCACGCCTATGGGGTGGTAAACACACCAGTCTGAACAGAACAAGAGTAATAAAACAAGAAGTGGGAGATAAGGTTGGAAAGGGGGAGAGGCCGATAACTAGGAAAGACTTGGCTGCTTTGATAGATATGGATTATCCGTGATAATTCCAAAGGATTCATGATGAAAAATGCTATCTTCCTACAGAGAGAGAACTGAGGGGCTCTGGGTACAAACTCAGGCATCCTTTTTTCCTCTATTTTTCTTGCCCCACCCCCTCAGCCCCATGGCTAATGTGGAAATGTTTTGCATGACTTCATATGTAGAACAGGTATTATCTTTCTTGCCTTTTCAATAGGGACAGAGTGGGGGAGGGGTAGAGAGAGGGAAAGAATGTGGAACTGAAAATAAAAATTTTAAAGGAAGAAAGGAAGGGAGGGTTAGGGTCAGACTGTAGAAGTCCCTCCTGAATATCAGGTCCAGGTGTCTGGACTTTATCCTGTAGGCAATGGAGAGCCATCCAAGGTCTGAGGAGGAAAGTAACAAAATAAATGTGATATTTTAGGTAAATTAATCTGGCCCTGGAGTGTGTCTAAGATATGCTAAAGGAACAGTATGGCTTGCCAAGGCCAACTGAGTTAGAGCCATGAGCACCTTTTGGTACTCCATAATCTATCAGTCACCAACAATGCAGATGCATAAAGGAGGAAGTGCAAAACTAGGGAACCAACCAGAGGATGAGACCACGGATCCTAATGCCTCTGAATTAGGAGGTTCTGCTAGTCTCTAGAAGTCCTTTAAAATTCATAACTCTGACACATTCACTGGGGAAATCAGTTAGCAAGGCAGGATATAAAAGGCTCAGACCCTCACCCCTTCTCTTTGGGGTTAGGCTGTCAACTGTTTACCTGCAGTGCTACATCTCACAGCTTAAGAGGAACTTACAGACTGACCTGGGAGAAGTTCACAAACACCACTTAGTAGGTGACATACTGAAACCATAGCAGACCTCTGCATTCTCTCTCCATTTACGAAGGGGTCTGTTTGAATTCCCAAGTCCAAGACATGCATCAATGTTATAAATACATTCTGTAAGACAAAAGTCCTGCTCCAACCTAAAAAACACTATACTAATAATACAACAGATCAAATCAAGAAAGAGAGCGACTAATCTTTTAGCAAACAGCTGTAAAGTTAAGCTTAATTGGTTTGTTAAATTCATTAATTATTTTTAAAGGAAATAAGTCAATTAAGGCAGAATAACAAGGAATAAAAACAATTCATTCAAGAAACAAGAAAACAACATCCAGACACACCATGTTTTCACATGGTGTTATGGAAGGAGAAACCTCTGGGCTCCAGGCCCAGACTCACCACTGACTCATCAACCTCTCTGGGCTGCAGCTTCCATTTCTGTAAAATGGGGAGAATGCCTACAGTCTGCCTCCTCCCCAGGACTGTCATAAGGATGGATGTTAAATTTATAAGAGGATTTACAAAGAGTTAGAAATGCACTCAAGAGACCACCTACTCCAAGTTCACAGCAGTGCAAACAGGTTGGATTTAGTGACCTGTCCAAGGTCCCAGAAGAAAGACAGGATTTGGGTCTTTCAACCCCAGTTTCAGTAAGGAGCTTTTCACTGCACCACACTGCCTCTCCTTGTAAGTGAATGTTCAGAAAATGGTAAAGCACTATCCTGATGACATTAGCATAAATTAAAATGTAAGGGATTTTTTTCAAGATTTGATTGGCTCCGTGTTCTCACTGATACAGGTATTCCCACATTTGTGCACAGGATGCTCATCTACCTACACTTTCTCATCGCTAATTCTTATCCAATGTTATACACAGACCTTTTTCAGAGAATTCAATCACTAGGGTGACTGAGATCCTCCCCCAAATCATAGAAACCAACTGGGTGGACACTCAGGTGGCCGACCTAACATGTTCTCCTCTCTCACACCATGTGACCTGTCCACCTCTTTCCCTTCATTTTCTTGCCCTTCCTGCAATATGGGGTGGCCCATGTGCACCCACCATGCATTTCCCTATTGCCCTTTGGGTCTTCCTTAGAACTCTGTAGAGAATGTAGGACTTGGTGTCAGAAGACAGTTTTAAATCCCAGCTCTCTCTCTTCCTACTTGTGTGATCTGATCTGTACCAAGTCATTTAACCTTGTCAGGTCTCAACTTTCTTCATCTCTAAAATGTCTCTACAGCATTATCATGAGAACATTTATGTTAAAAGACAGGATACTGTACCAGATTACAGGAAAACAGGCTAGTTAAAAATACTGCACAGTTCCCCCCCAAAAAAGCCCAGCCCATCCTCTCTCTCCTACTTGTCAGTTCAACTCACTTGTCCAACTGCAGCATCTGTCCCACACATAGGTACCGATATAGTAATTCAGTGAACTGGCCAACTACTTACGATAGCCTAGACAAAGAGCCTTGTCATTCCACATTCCTCCTCCTCACTGCTGTCATTTTCCATCCATTTAATCTATCTTATATGGTTTGTTAGGTGGTGCAGTGGATAGAGCACCAGCGCAGGAGTCAGGAGGAACTGAGTTCATGTGCACATAAGAGCACTCAGGATCACCCTGTTGGGGTGGGGGTGGGGGATCTCAACAACAAAGAGTCTCTCTTTCAGCTGGGCCTTACACAGCCAGTCAGCCTCCAAGGGAAGGGCAAATACCTATGGAGAGCATCCATCTCTATCTTATGTCTCACTTATACCTCATAATCAGAGGACCGATGATAAATGCATCTCTGTGGTTGCATTTTTATGATCCTAGCAGACACGCAAAATATTCCTAGCCAGGGAACAGCCCTTAAGGCTGAGCTTTGTTCTACCGAGCTAAATGGCCCCTTCCCCTGCTTTGGGTAGTCAACGAAGAACACGCACAATAGGCTTTTCTACTCTCTATACAATTCAGCCAACTATGTATCTGTTAAGATGTGATCTTGTGTAAAAAATCTTTTCCTAGAGTCGGCCAGTTCTCTTTTTATAAATAGAAGGAACAGTCAATAAAAATAAGAAATTTCAAACTCTCCAAGCTGAACCAGGCTTCTTTTAGACTGACACATTTTTATTTCCCAGACAGGGGAATAACATGGAGACATCCACACTTCAGTTTGAGCAAGTAATTAACCAAAACTAAGTAAGCTAAGTAAAATCACTGCAGAAATCACAGAGTTTAAATACAAAACACTATTATGTAAAGTTAAAACATAAAAACCTTACTATGAATACTAAAGTGTTAAAGGCACTTGCCAAGGGATCTTCTCAACTATTCTTTGCCATGGAAAACTGGAGTAAGTCCAGAGAATTAAAGGCTAGAGGTTATTATTTAGCAATAAAATGCCAACATGCTCATTGCTTTTAAGGAATGTGCTGGGATTATATGGTTGAGTAAAGAAAACTCTTTAGTTTCCATCCTGAAAAATCTTTATTCAAGACAAGAAAATAAGCTGAGCTCTCTGAAGACACAACTTTAAAATAACCCCTCCACAGATTTACTGACTCACCTAAACCAGGCGTCAGAGTGAGTCAGCATCCAGGAAGGCAGCTACTAAAATCAACTTCACTGGACTCAAAAAACTACAAGCCAGATCTCCTCTACCACCTGCTGACCCCAATCTCCTCCATCCAACTAAACACAAGTCGGTCCTTTATGTTCAGAAGGCAGCTCAGTGATGTGAAAGGAGCATTGGTTATTGACTCAGAAGACCTGAGCTTGAATCCCAGTTCTGGAATTTAGAAGTTTTCTGACCATGGAACACATATTTATTTAAATATTGTCTAATGTTACAAATGTTTAAATGTTTTTTAAAAACGTCTAAACATTATCATCTGCAAATTGAGATAATACTCCTACTACTGTGTTACAGGGTTATTGTTGGAAGCCACTTGACAAATCTTAAAGTCACAACAAATGTTATTTGTACTTATTTACTTTCATGCTAACATTCTCTTTGGTTACAAGGGGGAAAGAGGAGATAGGTTAAAGGACAGCAACAGGGAAAACTTGTGACTAAAAAGAAATCATAAAAGTTATGACATAAAAACACAAACTACTAAATGGAAACTCAAATGACATACAAACATAGAACCTGAAACCTAGAAAAATATCTCAAGAGATTATCCAACTTCAATTCCTTATATTTTAATTAAGAAACTGAGGTTTCAAGAGTCACATAGCTAAATACTGACAAAGCTAGGAACTAAGACATAGAGGGTTCTTTCTACTGTAACACTCCTATTTCAATATATTTAAACTACTACCTTAGAATCCTTAAAAGATGGGCAAGAAGATACTCAAAGATGAAATATATATCTAATATATGTTTATACATATTGCAGAGAGAATTGAGAAAATTAAAGGTTATGTGCTAATGTTCATATATAAAAATCATCTGAATCTTTATCAAAAAAGTCATAAAATTTTGAAATTAAGAAGTCAGAGCTTCCTAACCTGAGACTCTAATTGGATAATATCTCCTGGAATATACAGTAAGTCATCTGAAAAAGAATTTTAAGGAGAAAGTAACTGAACCTAAGGGTCTCAGGGATGATGAACCTTCAGACCAAAGGTCACATGTGGCCTTCTAGGTCCTCAAGTACAGCCCTTTGACTGAATCCAAACTTTACAGAACAAATCCTTTTATTAAGGAAGTTTGGATTCAGTCAAAGGGCTGCGCTTGAGGATCTCTAGAGGGCCATATGTGGCCTCAAGGCTGAAGATTTTTCAATCCTGGTGTAGGTAATTCCTAATTTAAAAATAAGAGAGCAAAAAGATGTATGATTTCACAATGGATTATTAGAAAATTAGTTATAAAAGAATCAAAGGATTGAAGCCAGAAGGAACCTTTGAAAGAGAAGGCACAGAAAAGTCCAATGATTTCCCCTGAGATTACACAGCTCATGTAAACATTTTAACATCAAATTTCACCCTTGTAAAAATAATACATCATTAGTCTTTGCTCACCTGTGATTTGTAAAGATTAAAACAATCCTCTGTTTGGACCATATCCTCACTGTGAATAGTTTCTTTCCACAAACTTGGATCATCTCTGCAGGAATAGGAATTTAGGGCGGTAAACCCTGGTTTGACCTGTTTAAAAGCAAACAACATATCAAACCCTAGAAACAGAGCTACATACCACCTGTGATCAAATTACAGCAGTCAAAAGAGGACGCTAAGGGGATTACCTGAACAGAAATCATCATCAGTCCAACATTGTACCTCCAGGAAGCTAACAGGACACTATAACCATTCCAGAAAGAATGATATATTCTTTCTCACTTCAAAAGAAGCATCTCAGTGTTAACAGGTATATACTCAGAGTACATTTCATCTAATAAAACGATTCTCAACCAGTCGTTTCAAAGTACTAGAAAGCTGATCAATTTCCCCAGAATTTTTTTTTCTCCAAGTGTTGAAATCAGAGGCACTGATAAATGACATGATGCACATTCTGGCTCTGCTTACTGGGATTTCAGTCTCTGTTCCAAGATTCACTGACTGTGTGATGTACAAGAAATTCTGAGGGCAAGAGTTCTTTCATTTCTCATCTTTATATCCTCAGGCCTACCACTTAATGTTTGTTGAATTGAATTTCTCCTGGGCCCTACCAGTCTGAATGTCAACTCCTTCATGTGCCTAACACCTACACTAACCACCTCACCCTCACCTGCTCTGCAATGTACAGGGTCACGCAGAAATCTTGCCCCAGGGTCAAATAGCCAGTATATGCCAGAGGCAGGGCCTGGAACAAGGTCTTCCAGATTCCAAGGCTGGCTATTCTATACTCACACTACCTCAAGAGTGTGCAAAATAATGTTAGAGTCCAGGAGGAAAAACCTTTATGGCTCACAGTCTCACACGGTTGTTGCAAATAGCTCAGAAAACTATGAAGTGCTAGAAAATAGAAAATATTATCAAATGAATGTACTGGGAAGAGAGGAACATTTATAAAACAGAAAGGTTAAAATGCAACATTTTTTTTGTTTCCCAGGGTAAGGTTCCAAAGCTTCTTAAGCATTACTAAAAAGAAAAACAACAAAAAACCCCACATTTTTGTCCTAATGGAATTAAATTCAAAAAGTCTATTTCCATATAACGACACTTAATTTTTTAAATAAGAGAATAAGACGTTTGCACACAAATAACAAACTAAGTTTGGCCACACAAGTAAGGACAAAGAAAAACAAGTGACTCAAATGGAATATATTTAGAAAAGAAGGTACACTTAGCAAAAAGTGATTTAAGTAGTTTTCTCGAACTTTTTTTGAACCTCCAAATGGCTAGTAACAGTAGTAATCCACCGGCAGCCAAAGGATCTTAAAAAGCAGCTCCTTCAGGCCAGTCAGCCTGCCTCCAGCAGAGTACTTCGAGAAAGACCAACTTTTTATATGCCCCGGCCAGCAGAAAACAGCATTCATAATCTATAAGGTTTCTCCTTTCCTCCCCTCCCCCATTATAATCACCCCCAAGATTCCACCTAAAACACCCGGTCCCAAAGCAAATCCCGGAAACCAGGGCGATCCTCGGGACTGGAGCTGTCCGGCCCAGGCCCAGGGGGTGGGGGGGCCGGGTGGTCCCCCCGTGTGGCTCCCTTACAAACGTACCAGGAGGAAGCATCGGCGGTGGTGGCACGAAGGACGGAGGGCAGAGCCAGCCCCGCCCGGCTCCTGCCCCTGCCCCAAGCCAGGAGTGTTCACATATGGAAACTGTTGCCAGGCTCTGATCAGCGTCCCTCCACCCTGCCTCCGGCCGTCCCCCTAGAAGCGGACTCACAGGAAACCACCCGCACGCCCCACCCGGCTCCCCCCACGGCTGTCCGCTCAAGGCCAGGGCTCGAGGCCCGGGGCTGGCCCAAACACTCCCACAAGCATCGGGCTTCTCGCCAGGCACGGGGAACACGTGTCACCGCCCGGGGCTCCACCTCGGAGCTGCACATCCATGGACATCACAGCCCTCATCGCAGCAATGTTCTTGGCCTGCTGGAAAGGTCAAGTTCAGAGGAACGTGGACTTCATAACTAGAAGGGATACCAAAGGTCATCTGCTCTAACCTGTTTTACAGCTGAGGAAACTGAGGCCCAGAGGGCTCAAATGGCCTGTCCCACATTACAGAAATAGAAGTGGCCAAAGCCCACTCACAGGCCCAGGAGGCCTCTCATCTTAAGATAGGGATACAGCAGCTCCACCTGAGGTGCAGTGCTCAAGATGGGAATTCATTAATTAGGTTTTACTTATCAGGTGCTTCATGGTACTAGGTACCAGAATGACTAGGCCACAGAGTACTCATAAAATAAAGGTAGCATGGTCATGGCAGAAAAAGCCAGAAGGCCCGGATCTGCTGTTTACTAGCTTTGTGAAAAGCACTGCCCTCTCTGGGCTTCACTTTCCTCCTGTCTAAAATGAAAGCATTAGGATCTGCTTCCCTCTCCTTTAATGTGAAATCAGACTGGAGTGGATTGAAAAGGGACTTTTCAACCACAAGCTAAGGAATTTATTTAGATTGTACTGGAATAATATATGATCAGAGCTGTGTGTGCTGGGGGGATGGGAGAATGCGGGTTGCGGGGAGAGGGACAAGGGAACCAATGAGGAGGTTATTTCGATAACCCAAGAGTAAGGAAGAACTAAACCTGAACGGGAGCAGCAGTGGGAATGAACAAACCTGGCCATAAATCCCCCACTGCTTTCCCCCCTGGAACAGACATTTCCTAACATAACATCAGCATCTCAGAAAGCAGAAGCAACAGGGAAAGGGGCTCAACAGGGAAAGGCAACAATGCTTGTTGACTAAGGCCATCTAAAAGCTTGGGCACTGACACCTCCTGGGGCCACATAAAGGTGCCAAGAGATGGACAGTAAGGAACTGTTTTACCCCTAGCACTATTAAATACAAGCACACTGCCCAACATGGTTATCCCATCTAACAAGATGAATAACTAAACCCTGGTAGAGTCACTGGGAAGCATCGAGATCAGCCTGTCCAGGAGCATTTCCCTTCTAACCTCCAGTGAAGAAGTGGCCATTCCAGACAATCAAGAAGATGCTGACCAGGCTCAAGGAAACATCAACAAATCCCCAGGAGTGTCTTCTTTCCTTTTCCAAATTTGCTGCTAAAGGATTACTGGCCCCCCACAGATGTTGTGCCCAATCTCATTTTAGATGTGCCTGTAACTGAAGTTCTAAATTAAAGCAGTGAACTTGTGTTGGCTGAACTTTCCTTTTAAATGTTTTCCTTCAGTCTTGCCTGCTCTTTTCTTGGTAGCAGATAAATGTGTATGGATTTATGTTTTTAAAAAGTTCAAAGGGGTGAGTCAATCATATTCCTATACCATGAATCACACATGACAAATGTTTCTCCTGGATATTTATTTAAATATTAAAAAGAAAGAAAAAACAACCTAGGAGATTCAGTGTGTCACAAAATGGAAAACATCAAATTTAGAGTCCAGAAGCCCATGTGAATCCCACCTCTGATACTAACAGTGCAAGATGACTCTCTGAGCCCACATCTCTTCATAGTAAAATGAGGATAGTGATACATGTACAAGATAAAGGAGTATTTTTAAAACCTTAAATCACAACAGAAATGGGAGTTTATGGTAGATGAATTTATACTGAGGAAATAGGATAACAGCTTGCATTAGCTTACATTTTCCAATCACTATGGTTTCTTCAACCTTCTGATTCAAAGGACTAGCTACTGTCTCTAGCTAACAAAGTTCTGTCTTCACAAGAAATTTCCATAGGAAGTATAAAATTGCTTTAGTTCAAAAATTCCCAAAATGTAGTTAATAATCCTTTGCATTCACTGCTTTCACATTTGGGCCTCCTAACAATTCAGTGTAGGTAGCTGCATAGGCAGCTATCCACATTTACAGAGGAGGTCGATGTAAGATAACAAGTCAGTGTTACTGTTACCCCCCAGAGAGATAAAAAGCATCATTTGCTACAGCAGGCCAACTTTTCCCAACTAAATCTGATCTCTAAGGCTTCATCAGGCTCTAAAATCCCTGAAACTATGTATCTATTCACTCACTCAAGTAACTTAATGGATACAGAGGATTTGCTCTAGTCATCAGAGATAGACAAACAAAAGATGGTCAGGTCTACAGTTACAAAATACAGATTTTTATCTTTACAATAACCTTTATCTGCAACCAAGCCTGTGGGCCAGATTTATCTCCATTCTAGAAATGGCTACAAAGTCAAGGGAAGGTCAGGAGATGACAGGGAGAGGTGGCAGACCCCTGTAACAGGTAGCCTCTAATTCCATCCTCACCAACTGAGACAAGGGATGTAAAATACTCTGCAAATGACTAAAAGAGGACTTCGTCAACGTGCATCTGCTCACAGCAATGATGGCTCAGAGCCTAAACTTGTCGATTTCTTTTGCTCCTTGTGGCTAAACTTAAAAAGGCCATTGACAGTAAGGTGCCTCCACTTTCTCTCCTTTCTTCTCTGACTTCATCCTTTCACTGATCTAACTGCTCTCTCCAGAGCTACCAATGATCTCTTAGCTTCTAGATCCAATGACCTTTACTCACTTCCCATTCTCTGCAGTCTTTGACATTGTTTTATCATCCTTTTCTTCTTCTCTTTCTGTCATCCTCTCGATTTTTGGGACACCGTGCTCCCCTGGTTCTCCTCCTTCCTATCTGATTTCTCCTTCTGTCTCCTTTACTGCATCCTCCTCCAAACCATGCCCTTTAACCTTAGGGTTCTGTCTTGGGCCCTCTTCTTTTCTCTGTCTATGCTACCTCACTAGGTGATCTCATCAGCTTCCATGGATTTAACTATCCTTGTGTTGATGATTTTCAGAACAACCTACCCTACCCCAAACTCTATGCTGACCTTCAATCTCACACTTTGAATGGACTTTTGGACATGTGAAACTAGATGTTCAATAAACATATTAAATTAAATGTCCAAAAGAGAACTCATTATCTTTCCCCCTAAACCTTCTCCCCACCCTCCCAAAACCCCTAGCCCTTCTTCTGTCTTATTGTAGAGGACACTACCACTCTCCCCCAAGCTTTGGGAGAGGAGTCGTACTTGACTCCTTACTATCTCTCACACCCCCCCCCACCCACCCAATTTCCAATCTGTTGCCAAAGCTGGTTGATTTCACCTTTGCAATATCTAATATGCCCCCTTCTCCAATGGTGCCCCCACTCTGGTGAAGGCTCTCATTACCTGATGCCTGGACTACTGTAGTAGCCTGCCAGTGGGTCTGCTGCTCCAAGTATCTCTTGACTCCAATCCATTCTCCAGCCTTCTACTACATCTCCTCTCTACTCAATGAACTCCAATGGCTTCCTATTGCCTTGAGGATCAACATACAAAATCCTCTATTTGATGTTCAAAGCCCTTCACAGCCAACCCCCTTCCTTCTTACCTTTCTATTCTTCTTACACCTTAATCCCCACCAAGAGTGACACTGGCCTCCTGGCCATTCCAAGAAAAAGCCACTCCACCCAACTAAAATCCATCTTCTACAGGAAACCTTCCCCAGCCCATCAATTCTAGTGTCTTCTTTCTCTTATTTATCTCCTGTTTATCTTGTATATGAAGGGCTATCATATGAAAGAAGTATTAGACTTATTCTGTTGGACTCCATCAGGCAGAATCAGAGATAATGGATGAATTTTGCACAGAGGCTGATTTCAGCTGCACATATGGAAAAAAAGAAAAAAAACTGGTTAAAATTTAAAGCTGTGTTAAAGAGACATGAATTGCTTTTGTAGATAATGAGTTCCCCATCACTTGAAGTATTCAAGCCAAAGTTAAATGACAAGTTATCTGAGATACTGTAGAACGGATTCCTGTTCAAGTACATTTGTATTAGATGCTTTCAGAAGTCACTGTTAACTCTGAGAATATATGAATGACATGAGAATTTTTACATAGCCAAGAGTACTACAATAAAGACAAAGAGGAGGGATTCTTAAACATACATTTTCTTTCCTAAATGCAAATTCTGTTAAGGTGCTAGAGATGGTAACTTAACACCCATAAGGAATGTGCCCAATATGCAGAAAGGATCACTTCAAAGTTAACTATAAACTAACCAAAAGATAGCAAACTAGAGATTCTGAGTACTTCCAAACTCTCCCCTCTTCAGTAATCTTGTACAAAGTTGATGATGCTTGAGTAGTTACAGAGAAACTATCAGAAATCCTTCTGACAAAGGCAAGGTCTAATAATGACAGATTTAGAACTAACAGGGACCCTGAAGATCATTTAATACAACCCCTTAGAACCAGAGAAGTTTAGTAACTTGACCAAGATAACTCAGGTAGATAAAGAGCCAGTCTACGATGCAAACCAAGATCTGATTCCAAAATCCAGCACTCTTTCCACCACACCACACAGTGACACCTTCCCAGTGGTAGCAATGACTAGTTTAGCAGACAACCAATCTTCTGGCAGAAGAAATTTGAGGTTGCTCATTTCAGAGACCCAGGGCAAACTCCCTTGTCCTTAAAACACAAACAGCAACAGACATTTATATAGCCCTCTGCAAGCTTTTAAAGTATTTTACATATATGATCTCATGCTTCTCTCAATAAAAGAGGTAAGTTAAGCAAGTATCACTACCCTCCTTATTCAGGTTCAAAAAAGGGAAGCAGTTTGCCTGCCAGAAGCAATAAAGCTATTATATTAAGCAGCTACTCAAGATCCGTATAACAGGATGAAAGGACCATACATTTAGAAGTGGAAGGGATCTCAGGTTTCTAGTCCTTCTCACTTAGTAGAAGAGGAAACTGTAGCCCAACATGGTTAAGTGATTTACCCAAGGGCCCACGGGAGGGATTTGAACCAAGGATCTCTGACTCCAAATACAGCTAGTTTTCTTTGGACTGCCCCATGATGTCTCAATTCTAATTCCAAATCCAACACGCTCCTTTCAATCAGGGAGAACCAAGAAAAGTGTCAAAAATGAAGGCTATATTTCAAAGTTAGATAAATTATCTGAACTGAGCAGGTATAGCTGAATGTGGGAAAAAAAAAAGTTATCTTTTGGCAATGATTACCCAGTTCGCAACAAGTCAGATGGGTTTCAGTAAATTGTTTTAAAATGTAGCACATGACAAACGTAAAAGGAGAAAAGCTGGCATTAAATTTACTGAGGAGGGAAAAAAAACTATCATTTACCATTTCAACCATTCAACAGTTTATTTGCTTATGTTTCTAACAGCTGACTGAGAGTTAGAATCCAATTCATCAAAAGTATAACTTTTTTATTAGCTAGATGTATTTTATAATTCTAAGTTTATGATTCTTGTCATTGTTGTTTTGGTTTGTCCTTTGTCCTAGAAGACCATGATTCCATAACTTGCAAGTAAATTGGATTTAAGTGAAGGAGGACTGTGCAAAGTCACCAACCTCACTTTCTCCTCCTGAGCCATCTGGATCTAGTGGCAAGATACAGATCAGGACAGCAGATGTCTCCCAGTCTGTGATTCTAGATTGTTTCTGGAGGCAAATGGGTGGGCACCAGCCTAGGGAGGCAGAAGAAGTGGGTTTTAACAGCCTTCTCTGTAAAATGAAAGGAATTGGAGTAGATGAGCTCTAAGATTCCTTCCCACACTGGTTTTCGATGATTTCACATTTGCCTTTTTTTCTTTGATAGTTCTTTCATTATCTAGAACTATCCTTCTTCTGAAAGATCGTTATTGCATGAAGGGCTGTTATGTGGAAATTATTAGTCTTATTCTTCCTGAAGCCAGCAGGCAGAACTAGGGATAACAGGGGAATGTTTCAGAGGAAACTACATGTGAAGTCATGCAAAATATATTTCCCTATTAGTCACGCTCTCCCCTCCAAAAAAAAAAAAAAAAACAAGAAGAATAAAGTGAAAAAAGCACGCTTCAATCGGCACTCAGAGTTTATCAGTTCTCTCCTTGGAGGTGGATAAAATTTTTCATCATGAGTCCTTCCGAAACCTCTTGGATTAGTGGACTGATTGTGGGAAAACTTGCTAAAAATTAAAGCTGTCTCAAAGTGGGATAATAGAGTGTAACAGAGTGGGCTTCTCCAGGGTAGGTGATGGTTTCACTATTTTGTCTTCAAATTTACAACTCCTAGCACAGTCCCGGGAACACAGCAGGTGCTTAATAAATGCCCACGGCATGGGGGTCCATTATTTATTAAGTGAATTCTGCAAAGGGCGAGGAGACGACCCAGACGTTCCGAGGGGCGCACGCCACGGCCTCCGGGCGCTGCGAGGAGCAGCCAGCATCCCCCCCACGCCGAGGACGCGCCCCGCCCCCTCCCGGAGCCTTCCCTCCCCTCCGCACGCTCCCGGGGCAGCGGGCCGCCCGGAGCAGGGGCCAAGGGGCGCTCGCAGCCCCCCCGCCCGGTCCGCGCCCTCCGCCGGGGCCGCCTCCTGCTCCTCCTCACCTCCGGGCAGCAGGCTTCCGCAGCGGCGGCGGCGGGCGAAGCCACGGGCTCCGCGCTATTGGCCACCATCTCTTTCTCCGCTCCGACCTCCCGCCCGCGGTTCCAGCCCCGCTGCTCCACAGAAGCCTCTCGGAAGTTGTGGGCTAGACAGCCCGAGGTCCCGCCCTCTCACTTCCGGGGATGCGCGCGCACTTCCCCTCCATTGCTATCCCTCCTTCCTACTAAGCCACCTTCCTCAGTGTGGCTTCCCCCGTATGGCGTCAGTTTCTGCCCGCTACCTGGAGAAGGGGGCGGGGGAGCAGACTCACGCCCGGCTGCGCGCGCACCTCCTCTCCCCTTAACCCCGCCCCATTTTTCCCTTAGTCCCAGTCCCTCGCACTTCTGGTCAGTTTCCGTCCGCTGCCTAGGAGAAGGGGGCGGGGAAGCACCTTTCCGCGCGCCTGCGCGCTCCGTAAACCTTCCCCTCCCGCCCGCCAGTCCTCCCGCCTGTGCGGTCAGCTTGGCTGATCGGCCGGTGAACACCGGCTAGGGACGGGCGGTTGGAGCTCTGACGGTTGGGAGTCCGCCTGGTCCCCCGACGAGGCGGCAACCAAGCTGGACTCGCTCCCATAGGTCCCTGCTGGAAACAGCCTTAGAGGCCGTCTGAGCCTGTCTTTAGCCAGAAGGGGAAACTGAGGCCCAGAGGGGATCACAGTGTAGCAGGACAGGAGCTGTGGTCCTTCCCCTCCCCCACACATCCGCCGCCCCACCAAGAACAGTCCAGCCCCGGGGCACGGGCTGACCCCGCTGGTCGTGACTGCCGGACCTTAAGCGCACCTATGGGGTGCCCCACCACGTGATGAACTAAGGCCTTGTTACGGCTCCGGGGGGGGGTGGGGGGGGGGGGGGGCGGGGCCGTTGCGTGTCTGGGTTTTCATAACTCTCTGTTAGGGATGGTTACCCAAAACAGTACAGCCTAGTCGTTCAGAGCGTGCCACAATGTGCACTATCAGTACTGTAACAGTAACGGCCGGCACATCCCTAGGCAGGAAGCTTTACAATGTTCTCATTTTCACAAGGACTTAGGTAGGTGGGCCCTATTGGTGGAAGTGGTGAGCGGGGCGGATTGAGTGACGTGGCCAAGGTCACACAGGTACAAGCCACTCAATCTCTGGGCCTCAGTTTCCTCATCTGTAAAATGGGGTTTGAATTAGAGTTCTAAGGGATTCCAAATCTGTCTTGAATGCTTTGCTCAGAGTCCCCCACTAATGAATGTTGAAGCCAGGTCTTCCAGAATCCCAGTCTGGTAGTACTTAGGGATAAATCCTATTCAGATACAAGTCAGCCTAGATGACCTTGGAAATAGCTTTCTTCTCAAATTCTGGGACTCTGATCCTGTAAAAATCTATTTTTCACTGCCTCTCTCAAGGACGAATAAGTGTAAGGCACATATTTGAAGTAAAAGCTATCTTTAGATTACTTTTCCCTAGAGCATTTCCTTAATCCATAACAATAGCTCACATTTCTACAAGCTTTAAAAAAAATTATAAAATATTATATAATAATGCATTGTGTTATATGATATAAAAATGTTAGGGTAAATAAAATGTTATAGTAACATTCTGGTAGTACTTTGAAGTTTACAGAGTGCTGTCTTCACAACTACTCTGTAACACAGTGCCACAGCCCAGTTTACAGCAGAGGAAACTGAGACCCAGAGATGGAAAGTGCTTGTCCCAATTAGTAAGAGAAAAGAGATATACTCCCATAAAGAGACAAATAATACCAAACAATAAAATAATACCTGGTTTGTAGTCGAGAAATGCGAGTTCTAAGTCAGACAAGCATTTGGCTAAGACGAATGGATGAAAAGAAATCAGCTAGTGTTGCTCTTTACTGCAGGGAATGAGAGAGTCAGGGCACTTGCGTTGTAGTCCCAAGCCTTCCAGAAATCAACAAACATTTTTTAGAGTGCCTACTTGCTAAGCACCAGGGAGCTGAAAAAAAGGAAGAGGAAGGAACCTTGTCAGGACATGGTGAAGAAGGAAATGTAGAGTCTGACACTGAGAGGAGGAGGGACTTCCCAGCATAAGAAGGCTGCAGAGTTGGAGGGATCTTCCAGGGCTGAGAAGGCTGCATTCCAAAACGTTGCATGTCCTTAAGCAAATCACTTTCCTTCTGTGTTGGGTTCCTCATCAGTAAAACGAGGGTGTTGATTAGATGGTCTGTAAGATCCTCCTCCCTGCTCTCCAGAAACCTGTTAGGGAGAGAAGTCTCTCCATAATGAACATACTCACACTTCTCCGTGTCCATAAGGCTCCAAGACTTGAGGGCACAAATCCGGGCTTTTTTCTTTTTCATTACCTCATCCACATCCAGAGCATGGAAGAGAGGCAGGAAAGAATTCACCTCAGGCTGGAATTGTTAAGGAAAGCATCATGGAGGGGGACAGACAAGGAGGGGAGTGGAAAACAAAAAACCTGGTGAAAATAGTGGCCTTCCAAAACATCAGAGATACTAAATGTTCGTTGAATAACTGTCCATTAGTGCCTCAGGTGTTTCCATATAACCGAAGCTTGGGGTACGTTTTTGGTGTCCAGTTGTTTCACAGATGACACACAGAGGCACTGGAGTTCTCAGTCTCTAGCCTCT
The DNA here is from genome assembly GCA_023548195.1 of Bettongia penicillata ogilbyi. Taxonomy (NCBI): domain Eukaryota; kingdom Metazoa; phylum Chordata; class Mammalia; order Diprotodontia; family Potoroidae; genus Bettongia; species Bettongia penicillata. Next base: position 9,457,629 of record JAJHZJ010000120.1, read on the forward strand.
TTGGAGGGGTTAATAATCAGCTTTATTCTAGTCTTCTCAGGAGAACCAGCTCTTACAGCATTCCCTAGTCACCCTTCTTGCAGGGGCTGGCAAAAAAGTGGGGGGCAAACACTGCTATGTGTTTGCTATGTCTTGACGGGGTCAATCAAGACAGGCACTTGTTCACTTGGTGTACTCTCCTAAATCCCCTCAAGCCTCAATGGGGGCCAGGTGAGGCAGGTGGGTTTGCTATGGATTCTCTGTGGTTTCCCCCACTCACTGACCAGTGCTTACTTGCTTTATAGGACAACAAAGAAGGCATCTGGCCAACATTAAACTCACAGGTTAACTTTAGCAATATCATCATTCTGCACAAGCATAGCAAATATCACATTATATCACCCCTTATGTCACAGCGCAGTGGAACTGTCACTATGATTCTTAGAACTACTATCTAGGATTCTTGGGGCTATTCTGGGAGTTATTATCCAACACCTAGAAACTAGACATTCCCGTGGCCATGGATCCTGAGAAACTAAACTTTAAAAGGATAACAAAATCTACCTTGCACACACAGATGAAGGCAGGATTTGGGTTTTTCTCACTTTTGTGAGCTACTGGCTGTAGAAATTCCCACACCCAATACAGATCTGCAAATCCCTTGCAACTTCTAACACTGAAAAGTTGTCTAGGGCACTAAGAGGCTAAAGTGACTTGGCAAGAGCCTCATAGCCAGTATGTAAGTCACTTGGTCTGCTTGACTCCAAGGCTAACCTTATGTCTGCTAAGCAAATAATAACACCTTCTGTTCCAACCGTGCATTTCTCACACAACCCTGTGGGGAAAGCAGTGCAAGGACTGTGATACTCATTTTCCAGATGAGAAAACTGTGGCTCTGAATTACCATGTGCTTTGTCTATGACCACAACACTAATATCTGATACAGGATTCTAAATCTATATCTTCTTACTCCAAATCAGGACTCTAGCCACTACTGTACTCAGTGCTGCCTCTTTAAGCAACACATCATTTTTTAAAATGTCTAGCTATTTTGAGTGTTTTTTGTTTTGGATTTGTTTGTAATCCCAGCACATAGGAAACACAATGAATGGGTGTATTTTTTTAAAAAGTTGTTACAATTCCTTGAAATAAAAGTGACAAACCAAACCTTTCAAATATCCTGTGGGGAAGGAGGGCACAGAGAGGAATAGTTTGTACCACTTAAGAACACCAGAAATCATATAATGTAGCATTTTTAGAATTCTTGCTGAATATTTGGTAGCATTTGCTACGGTCACAAATGGAATTAATTGAGCATTTATTAAACATTCACTATTGCTCTGTGATAATCACAAATGATACAAAGAAAGGCAAAAAGCTATTCTTGTCCACAAAGGGTTTACATTTAAATAGGGGAAACGTACACAAATACAGATATATAAAATATATGCATAGCAGATGGAAGGTAACTTTTGGAAAGAGACCAGGAAAGGCCTCCTCCAGAGAGTGGTACTTATGGAAGCCAGGGATTCTAAGAGATGGGGGTCAGGAAGGAGAGCATTTCGGGAATAGTTGATAGTACAAAGTCACAAAGATGGGAGATGGTACATCATGCATAAGAGATGGTAACTAGGCCCTTACAACTAGACTATATAGTGTGTATGGAAAGGAGTATTGTGCAGTAAGATGAGAAATAGGAAAGAAATTGTTGAGTTTTAAATGCCAAGCTGAGTTTATATTTGATGCCAAATGACTTCACATGTATAAAGTATATCATACTGCTTGACTTCTCAAGAAGTGGGGGAGAGGCAAGGGGGAAAAATTTGGAACTTGAAATTTAAAAAAAATATTAAACATTAAAAAATGTAATTGGGATATATTTAATGAAATGTATTTTTAGAAAACGTTTGATGCTACAAGTGTAGCCCTTAGACTCTGCTCTGGGAGTCCTTATCCCAACTCTCATTTGCATTGTCAAGTTGGCTCCCCAGAGGATGACATTTTCCACATCATCAATAAGCAATTAACATCACCTGGCCTTACAAGGAGACATTTATTAGAAAGATAAAGCAAGAACAGAAGCACCAACACGTTCCCTCCACAGGGGGCACACGCTCCCCTCCATCGCCTGTCCCAGGTGCTATGAACATTTCCATGTGTGGCACAGCCGTTGGATGAGCTGCTTACTCCTTTGCTGTAGGATGCTGGCTCATGGCTAGCAGAATGAGCCATTAAGAGGCCGGATCTCACAGGTCATTCCTTCAAACTTCGTTCTTCCCCAGTAGTCCTCACATGGACTCCAGGCCTGGATCTCTGGTAACTTCCATAACCTTTCAAAATTCTCAGTTGCACTAATTAATCTAAATAATCCAGGTTTTCATGTACTCCAATCAAGCTGAAACTAAAGGTGATGGGGGCGAATGTAAGGAGAGGCAAAGGGACAGATAGGAGGGAAGTTGAGGTAGCAGAACTGACAAGACCTGACAACTGACTGAATATAGAAACTGAAGAAGGGACAGGTGAAGATAGTTCCTAGTAAAATGCATTGTCCCTTTAAGGTACTACCCAGGTCATTTAGGAAAAAGGGACAACAAAAAGTATTTTCATGTAAATAAAAATATTTAAATCTGCTGGTAAAGGATATAAGAATTGCCTCTGTCATGGATGATCATTTTGGTGCCTAAAAAGAGTAGGAAAATGGCTAAAACATGTGCATGAAGAAAGAGTTCTCAGCTGGGACTGAGTACAGAAAATAGACAGTGGCACAATAATAAAGACAAATAGCCTGGTGACAGATACATTGTGAACCCTCACTTGAATATTAATGGTTTAATGATTTCAAAGATCAGGGAAAACTTCTGTTAATTTAAAAGATTTTTAAGGCACTTACTATATTTCAAGCACATCCTATTACCCCTACCAGGCTGTTAGTTCCATAAATCATATGGCAGGTCTTATGTCTTGTCTAACATTTTCTCCCCCAGCAACTAGCATAGTGCACTGCATACAACAGGCACTTAGAAAATGTTCCATGAATTTTTGCTTTTTTTTTTTTTTAAAGATATCAGTCTCTTGCACAGAACCAGAGCATAGGATTTGGAAGTGGAGGGGGCCTTAGAGATCATTTAGACCAACTTCCCTGATTTTCAGATGAGGAAATTGAGGCCCACAGAGAAAGTAACTTGGCCAGGCTCACACACTTTGTAAGTGGCAGGGCTGGGATTTGAGGTGAGGTCTTCTCACTCTAGACCCACCACTCTCCCTAATCCCAGAGCTGGGAGACAGATGCCAGGTACAAGGTTCCCACGGGAGCCAGAGATTCTTCTATATTCTGTATCTAACCTAAGTGTCTTTGTTCTTGCTCATTACTATTAGTTAATGAATATTGATTATGATGATGGCCAAAGCCTGGCCTGTGCCTTTGGGAATGAGCAAGAGAGCAGCGTTGGGGGAGAAACCTACCTAGAGGCTCCTCAGCTGACCCGTGTGTTTGCTCTGTATCTCCAGTGCCCTCACAAACAGTAAATGTTTGTAGACAGACATTTCCTGAACTGGTTCTGGGATGCCAGTCCATTGGCGGGCTGTAAGTCAAAGCCTTCCCAGCAAAGCTGATCCTCCTTTCCATGGACGCTGCAACAAAGTGGCTGAAGAGGGCTTTGTGAAAGTTGGTGAACTCCTAACCATCCTTTTTTTCTTCAATTAATTTTTAGTTTTCAGCATTCAGTTCTACAAGATTTTGAGTTCCCTTATCATCTTTTAAATGTCACCCACTCCAGGAAACCTTCCTTCACTCTCCTATCCCCAGTCCAGGTCTGCCTCTCTGGACCTCACATTTGCTTGAGAGAGGTCGTTGTTTGTTTTATCTCCCTCTAAACTCCATGAGGGCAGGGTCCATGTTTTGCCTCAATTCAGTATTTTCCTTAGTACCCAACCAGCACACTGCTGTGCATACAGTAGGTGATTAACACATACTTGTTGAATTATAACCCTATGAGAGTGGGAGCTTTACAAAGGATGTGTGTGTGTGTGTGTGTGTGTGTGTGTGTGTGTCCTACTGAGCAGGGATTGTTTCATTCATTGTATATGTGTCCACAGTGGCCAGCACAGTTAGTACTTCATAACTTGCTGAATTTAATAACATGTTAAACTTTTTCTGTCTTATCCCTCTATCCTTCCCCCGCCCTCTGCCCAGACTGTGACCTCTGGAAAGGCAAGAGCCACATCCTGTTTAATCTTTGTACTGATTCCAGGGCTCAGCAGTGTTCTATACACCTTAAGCACCCAGTGTTTGTTTAAATGAATTGATCTAGAACGGTGAACCCAACAGGAACTAACCCACAACCTACCAGGTCAGTTCACATAGATTACTGACAGAACTAATTTTTATTAAACAAACATGATGATTCTATTTCTTTACACCTGGGCATTCACTGAGAATAGGCCTCTTTAAGTAGTTAGTCAAGGGATAGCTCCTTTTAATAAAAAAAATTTTTCTTAATATATTTAAAATATATAAAAATATTTATATTTAAATGTACATGTACATACACATATGAGTGTATGCCATCTAAGTGACAATTTTAACAATCACTATTTTGAATCATTTTTTGGTGCAGTTACCGTCCCGTATATCTGTGGGACTGTCTCAGTGATCATGACATCATGGTCACTCAAAGTGAGAATGTGATAAGACCTTGGCCTAAAATGACCAGGGTCGCACACTGCATCCTGGCCCATCTCCAGTAGTCCTGATGAATATCTAGTCACTGGATCCAGATGCCTCTGGAGGACAAAGTGAGGCTGGGGACCTTGCACAGCCCTGCCTAACTCAAATCAAAGTCAAATGCAAGTCATGTCATCATCTTGATGTCATGGTCCTCTTAGAGAATGACAGACAAACATAACATATACTTAAACATAAACACCCATACATAAATAAAAATAAATTAAATCCAAAGTCTAATGTAGCTATTCTCAAACTGCTGAGGAAAAGTCCATCCTCCCCAGAGCACAGCCCACTCTAGAACTCAGGGCTGCGCTGCTGCTGGAGCCAATGAAAGTTCACCATTCAGTGACCAGTTGGCTTTGTGGTCCTGGTGATGGAAATTCCATTTCACCTGGGGCAGAGGAAGAATAATTGAATCCATTTGTAAGCTGCTCATTTTTCTGTGTCATTTCCGAGCAGGAAGCAGGAAGGGTTTCCAAAGTGCTGACTTAGCCAGTTTTTGGCAAGAATCAATCAGAAGTAACTTTTAAGTGCTGTTGGATTTTCTTGTGGAGAGTGGAGTAATAGTTAAGAAAGATGAATAGCCTCCTTATCATAAAAGTTAAACTTTACTAGGAAAATGAATTAACCTTTTTGAAGCATGTGTGCTTTCATTCATGTGTGATCTGCATATGTGTGACTGCATGTATATATGTATGTGTATCTGTGTGCTTCTGCCATCCACTGAGAAACTCAAGGTTGTTAACCTAGGAACAGATAAAACCACAGAGAGCCAGTTGGCCTTGGCCTGGATCAAAGACATTGTCTCATGACGACCGTGAAGTTGTCAACAGAAAGCAAAGGAACCAAAGTTTCCCAGCAAACTCCAAGCCTGGCAAACCATCTGGAAACCTTTAGTCTTCTCAGAGAGATCTCAGGAAAGTAGCTACCCAACAGCTGAGGAATATTGGGAAGTGACTTGGGGAGGGTTTTTTCTGTACAGCTTCCCCAGAGAGAAAAGACAGCACATTGTCTGAGGGCTTTTCCGATGGGATTCAGGAGCTCTGTCTTTGAGGATTGGATCTGAATAAAGCAGGGGTTCTTAACCTGGGGTCTATAAATATCTTAAAAGTATTTTGATAACTCATTTCTGAATATTTGACTTTATGCAGTTAAAACATTTTGAAGAGGTAACAGGTTTTGTTAGACTAACAAAAAGCTTGAGAACTCCTGCAGCAGAGCTAGAAAGGAATATGGATCATTTTACAAACAAGGAAACTGAGGCCTAGAGAGAAGAGACATGCCCAAGGTTGAGAATGGTAAAGAACAAAGGCTGGATTCAAGTCTCTCAGACTCTCCTTTGAGTCATGGATATCAAGCTGCAGGACATAGAAAAGAAACCTCGATGTCAGGGACTTGGCTAAGATCAAAACGGCTTGGAGGCACAGCAAAGATATGGGGACTGCATACTAGAACAGAGTGGTTTTTATTTGTTTTTGTCAAAAGAAGGGTATTTTTCAGGACAGTATTAACACAAAATTCAAATGCTAGCCAAACACTATCTAACAATTCAGTTTTACCCAGCCCCCTGGTACATGGCCTGGTAACTTGACTGAGTCCCTTGGAAGTCAAAGGACTCACCTGAGAAACTAAGAGTTCCTCAGCACCAGCAGGAGAAGGGGCATGCAGGTCTCTGCATCAATAAAACTAAAACCTTAGGGAAAGCTAGATTTCAGAGGAAGCATCAGTTCTGTGACATTCCCTGAACTTGGATTCTTCACATTTTAGCTAAAACCCTCTGCTTTATCCTCTCTGATTATACAGATGTTCCCACCTGGCCCAGGCCGTAGGTATCAGGACCCATAGTCACTCTGGTAGCAGATTCAGACATACTTTGTTGACTTGGTCTTCTCTTGTCTCAGGCCTCGGCTCTCCGGTCCCCCAAGCAAACATTACCCTTTTGTCCTCCCTGGGAGATTCCAGACTAGCCGATCTTGTCCTGGGAGGAGCCTCACACTGTGTTCTGTCTGTTTTGTAGGCATATAATATCTCTAGTGACAGCGGCTGCAAAAAGACAACCCCATCCCCAGATACACTCGCCCTCCCCACCACCAGCATCGAGAGAGTACACACAGAGCATAAACACAAATGTGCCGAAGAAAGATGATCAGCACGAGCTGGGGGTTGGGATTATTTGTTAGCTTTGGGCCACCAGTCTGGCACAGATGGAATGATGTTCACTTGGTGACCTTGCGAGGTCTTGATGTAAAGTGGCATCTTGATTTTCTCTGATCGGAGCAAAGCGATGCCCACATCACCCTCCCCTGCCCGGTACTTCCCAGCCTGCTTTCCTGACTCGGTGAGCACAGTGGCCCCTGCAGAGATATCTTCAGCTAAGATAGGGGCTGAAAACCTAATAGGGAAAAGGCGTTTTCTAATGACTCCCATGTGTTGAGTCCGAGCAGTCAATTCCTGTCCAATGTAGCATCCTTTAGTGAAGCTAACCCCATTCATGAAGGTCAGGTTGGACTCCAAGGGCAAGGCCACACCAGGTGGTAGATCTTTGATTCCTTCAGGAATTCCTATTGAGGCAGAAGAAGGGAAAGCAAAGTCACATGACAAACTCATTTCTTTAAGTTCTAGGAACAACCCTCCTGCTCTGTACCACAGCTGGTACCTTTCTTCCATACAGCTGGCAGAGAGGCTGCTCCAAGATCCCAAACAAGTAATAATGATATTTCCATCACCAGCATTCTTTCCACTCTGCCATGTTGCCTTTGATAAAAATGAAATCAAAGTGAAAAAAATAACTCCTTCCAAGGTCTCAGTGGCTCCAACAGAGGAAGAAATTCCAGCCTTAGAGTTTAGGGCCCTTTTAGACAATGGTGCATGCCCAAAAGGAGGGACTGTCAACTGAAAAATCTGAAGTTTTCCTGCTTCCTTGAGAGCATCAGGGTGTAGTACAAATGTCAGAGTCAGAAGACCAGAACTTGAATCCTAGCTCATCGCCTACTAGCTACATTACCCAGGTTAAGTCATTTAATCATTTCTGCCTTGGTTTCCTCATCTGTGTAACAGAGATAATAAGCCATCCTGAGGACTTCACAGAGCTGTGAGAAAAGTCTTTGGTGAACTATAAAGTGCTAAAGAAGTGTGAGTTACTATTACTGTTTGAGATTTTGAAAAAGAGTTGTCTAGGACAGAGGTGTCAGACTCAAGACTTGCCCAAAGCATGGCCTGCAACACTCCCAAGAGTGGCCTGAAGCAGATGAATTTGGGGAATATTTAACAAAATAAATAAAAATATAACACAGTATGAATGTTATTTTGTGGTTTTCTAAGTCAGTAGGTGGCCTGCAGGGATCTGCTTCTATTTAAATAGACACCACTGGTATAGGATATCATCCTTACTTGGGAAAAGTACATACTATTCAGGGAGACAAGACATTTTATACTTATACATGTATATATGCAAATACATAGTTTGTGTATATATATATATTTATGAAATTATTAGCAAACAAGACTGTTGAAGAAGATGAATGTCAATCAAGAACTGACTCTAATTTTAAGTATTCATGAATAACTATGTTACAAACTGTATGCACATCCCAGCGTGATTAGTGCAACCCTCAAAGGGGTTGTATATTTTCAAATTCACACTCACTATTTGCAGTTATAATTATGTAAAATATGGTAACTGGTTCCAGTCCAGTGGAAACATGCAGTGCTAATTCAAATAATGCAACCACTTCAGGGGATTCGCAATTTACACCAATCATGACCTAGCTATATGTATAAATAATTCATTATTTCATGACCCCCTTTGAAGTTTTCTTGGCAAAGATACTAGAATGGTTTGCCATTTTCTTCTCCAGCTCACTTTACAGATGATGAAACTGAGACAAACAGGATTAAGTGAGCTGCCCAGGATGACAAAACTAGTAAGTGTCTGAGATCAGATTTGAACTCAGGTCTTCCTGACTCCAGACCCAGTATTCCATCCACTGTGTTACCTAGTGGCCTCAAACACAACATTAAATTAATCTGACACACAAGTGATCACAGAATCTCAGCAGTCTGGGGAACCTCAAAGGGTCTCATTTACTAGGCCTTTACAAGATCTTCTTTAGGATACCACTAACAAGTGGTCCCCTAACCTCTTTCAAGTCCCCCCATGAAAGGAAAGCCCATCTGTCCCCAGACAACCATCCATCTCTTAGACAATTCTCTAGAAAGTTTCTCCTCACAAGTAGTTTAAATCTGCCTCAGGCAACTTCCACCTAGTTTTAGGGTAAGCAGAACAAATCCTTTCAAACACTGTAAGACGGCTATCATGGCCCCTTAATGTGTTCTCTTCTCCAGGCTAAAGATGAAAGTTAATATGCACAATCTTTCTGTGTCCTTAGTACCCGGCCTGTGGCCAAGCATGCACTTGGGGAATTGAGTGGAGGAAACAGATACTTTATCTGAATAAATCACTCTAATTAGCCACGCCATAGACAAAAGTATTTCAGACAGGGAAGGGGAAATGAGTTTCTGGTCCTCCCCTCTACTGGCAGGGAAGATTGGCCACTGTTCAGCCTTCATCTCAGACAGCTTTTTGTGTGGAGCTTCAGATTTGGAAGATGTGGCCTGCTTTTCAGAGTGCAGTTCCTTAGCCAGTCCAAGCTGGCTCTCAGGAGCAGGTAGATCTGTTGGATGGATGGTACTCTCATGGGACTGAATGAATAAACAGAGGTGAAGGGGTTTTGAAAACTATCAAGTGTTACACATCATCATGATCATCATTATTGCTAACATGTATATAATAAGGTTTACAAAATGCTTTATAAATATCTCCTTTGATTCTCTCAACAATCCTGTGAGGTTGGGGCTGTCGTTGTTATCCTAATTTTACCTGTGGTGTTTGTAAGGTTAAGTGCTTGCTTAGGGTGACAGGAAGTCAGGCAGAATTTGAACTCAGGTTTTTCTGACTTCAAGTCCAATTCTCCATCCATAATACTAACTGCCCAGAATAATCATTAATGGGCTTCCAAAGGAAGTATCAGAAGCTGTCAAGAGCTCAGGCTGTGAAGGTGTTGGTTAAAAAGAGATGGCAGAAGCAGCGGCAGAAGCAGCAGCAGAAGCAGCAGCTGGGTGTCCCTCATGCACGACGGTGAGTTCCCCATCTCTTCCAGCACACACACACACACACACACACACACACACACACACACACACACACACACACGTGTCAAGGAGTGGGAGAGGCTGGAGGGTGGCCTGGGTGCTATGTGCCCTGCAGAAGAGAAGGACTGAACACAGCATGGGCTCACAGAGTGGCCCAACAGTGACAGTGGGGGTGACAGGGGCAGCTGGTACAAGGTAGGGCTCACGACCTACCTGCCAGCTTGCCAGTGCCCAAAATGAGAAGGAGGAAGATCAGCTTTAACCCAGTACACCTTAGGGGGTATAATCTAGTTACATGGAGTCTGAGAGTAAGAACAGTGTTTGTCCTTGGTCAGAAATGAGCTCTCCACAGATTTCTAGATATTCAGGCAGCAAATAACATGTGTTGTCAGCGCTCTGGCCTATAGAGATCTGTTTTAGGATCCTGTCTCCAAGAAGGCCCTGGGTCTGAAAGGGAGGCTCACTGGGGGGGCGGGGCACTACCCTTAGAAGGCCTCAGGGGTGCTCCTCAGTGTTAGCATTTTATAATTCAGAATTAGATGATTTCCATTTCATTACATTTAAGGTTTATACACTAGCCTTAAACCTTCATCACAGTATCTGTTGCTATGAAGACTCTCACTGGCTGCTGCACCTATCCAAGTACCTTAGTTTTTTAAGATCACAGAAACCAATTTTATAGCTGGAAGGGACCTGAGAAGTCACAGATGAGAAAACGAGCCCAGAGAAGGAAGTGACTTGCCCCTTTAAGACACAGGTAATGAGTGAACAGCAGAGAGGAGGCTCAAACCCAAGTCTTCTGACCATTCTCCCCACTACATGCTCAGGCCACCCAACTTTTCAAGGCAGCTTCTAGAGTGGCACCAACAGATGTTTTGTAAACAGCTCAGGAACAGCTGCATCCATCTTGTGTCTATAGAACTCCCCCTATGACGCCCCTTCTTAATGATAATTGGAGCTCCCATTTCGTTAGGGTGGGGCTTTGTGGCTGTTGTGATTGTTTCGGTAATACAACTATGAGGGAGATGGGATGAAGAAAATTATTCCCATTTTAAAAATGAGGGCAGTGAAGCTCACAGAATGGGGAGATGAGAAGCTGGGAGTACACCACGCCAGCTCTCATTTATCAAACTCCTTTACTTTCCTGCTTTCCCTTGATTACTGCTGACTGAGAAGTGCAAAATAGCATGTGGCTTTAGCAACTGAGTAAAAACTCAGGAAGCCAAGGTCCCAGTGTTGGGGGTGGAAACGCAGAATGCAGAATGGGTCTTTAGAAACACCTTGGCGGGGTAGGAGCCAAGATGGCAGAGTAGAAAGACTCATGTATGCTAGCTCCGAACCCACAGCCCATAAATTTTCTGTAAAAAGAACTCCCCACAAATTCTGGAGCAGTGCAAGCCACGCAGGAATGCAGTGGAGGAGATTTCTGTTCCAGAGAGCCCTGAAAAACCGACCCCAAAGGTCCATCGCGCACTGGACAGTGGAGCCCCTGCCCTGCCCAGCCCTGGCCGCGTGGTCCTGAGAGGAGCAGATCCGAGCAGGCTTCAGGAATGGAACTTCCGGCAGCCACGAAGGTCCCTCCACCACAGGTGCTATAGGTCAGTGAGAGAGACTTCTGGGCTGGTTGAGAGGGGAGCGGGGTGTCTCCATAACTCAGGCCTCCTCGGGAGGCAGCGGCAGAGGCAGCAGCAGAGGCAGCGGTGGCCCGGGACTCCCGGAGCAGACAGGACCTCAGATCCATTATTGAAGATCTCAGCATAAACCCCCTGAAGGAACTGAGCCTGGGAGGCAGCCCTGCCCCCATCCGAGCACCAGAACTTAAGCTCACATTGAATAGCAGCCACGCCTGCCGCTGAAAGCCCTGAGGCTGGGGAGCACCATTTGAATCTCAGACCCCAAGCACTAGCTGGGCGGATGTAGGCAGGGGTGGAGAAGAATTTCAGAAGTCAAGTAACTGACTGGGAAAATGCCCAGAAAAGGGAAGAAAAATAAGACCATAGGAGGCTACTTTCTTGGTGAACAGATGTTTCTGCCTTTCATTTCTGATAAAGAGGGACCATGCTTACCATCAGGGAAAGACATAGAAGTCAAGGCCTCTGTATCCCAAACATCTGAAATAGATATCCAATGGGCTCAGACCATGGAAGAGCTCAAAAAGGATTTTGAAAATCAAGTTAGACAGGTGGAGGAAAAACTGGGAAGAGAAATGAGAGAGATGCAAGAAAAGCATGAAAAATGGGTCAATACCCTGCTAAAGGAGACCCAAAAAAATGCTGAAGAAAATAACACCTTGAAAAATAGGCTAACTCAATTGGCAAAAGAGGTTCAAAAAGTCATTGAGGAGAAGAATGTTTTCAAAAGCAGAATTAGCCAAATGGAAAAAGAGGTTCAAAAGCTCACTGAAGAAAATAGTTCTCTCAAGATTAGAATGAAACAGATGGAGGCTAATGACTTTCTGAGAAACCAAGAAATCACAAAACAAAACCAAAAGATTGAAAAAATGGAAGAGAATGTGAAATATCTCATTGGAAAAACAACTGACCTGGAAAATAGATCCAGGAGAGACAATTTAAAAATTATGGGACTACCTGAAAGCCATGATCAAAAAAAGAGCCTGGACATCATCTTTCAAGAAATTAACAAGGAAAACTGCCCTGATATTCTACAACCAGAGGGCAAAATAAGTATTGAAGGAATCCATCGATCACCACCTGAAAGAAATCCAAAAAGAGAAACTCCTAGGAACATTGTGGCCAAATTCCAGAGTTCCCAGGTCAAGGAGAAAATATTGCAAGCAGCTAGAAAGAAACAATTCCAGTATTGTGGAAATACAATCAGGATAACACAAGATCTAGCAGCTTCTACATTAAGGGATCGAAGGGTGTGGAATAGGATATTCCAGAAGTCAAAGGAACTAGGACTCAAACCAAGAATCACCTACCCAGCAAAACTGAGTATAATACTTCAGGGGAAAAAATGGTCTTTCAATGAAACAGAGGACTTCCAAGCATTCTTGATGAAAAGACCAGAGCTGAAAAGAAAATTTGACCTTCAAACACAAGAATGAGAAGAAGCATGAAAAAGTAAACAGCAAAGAGAAGTCAGAAGGGACTTATCAAAAGTGAACTGTTTACATTCCTACATGGAAAGACAATATTTGTAACTCTAAAAACTTTTCAGTATCTGGGTAGTTGGTGGGACTACACACACACATACACACACACACGCACACACACATGTACACACATGCACACACACAGAGAGACAGAGAGCACAGAGTGAATTGAATAGGATGGGATCATATCTTAAAAGAAATTAAGGTAAATGGTGAGAGAGAAATGTAGTGGGAGGAGAGAGGGTGAAATGGAATGGGATAAATTATCTCTCATTCAAGAGGCAAGCAGGAGACTTTTTAGTGGAGGAAAAAAGAGGAGAGCTGAGAAAAAAACAAGAAGTTTACCCTCATCACATTGACTAAAGCAAGGAATAAAATGCACACTCATTTTGGTATGAAAACCTATCTTACAATACAGGAAAGGGGGAGGAGATAAGCAGGGTGGGGGGGGATGATGGAAGGGAGGGCAATGGGAGAAGGGAGCAATTTGAAGTCAACACTCAGGGAGGGACAGGATCAAAAGACAGAATAGAAACAATGGGGGGCAGGATAGGATGGAGGGAAATACAATTAAGTCTTATACAACAGGACTGTTATCGAAGTCATTTGCAAAACTACACAGATAGAGCCTATATTGAATTGCCTGCCTTCCCAAAGGGAATGGGTGGGGAGGGAGGGATAGGGAGAATTTGGAACTCAAAGTTTTAGGAACAACTGTTGAGTATTGTGCTTGCTACTATGAAATAACAAATACAGTTAAGGGGGAATAGAAAGTCATCTGGCCCTACAGGACAAAAGAGAAGATGGGGACAAGAGAAGGGAGGGAGGATAGAGGAGAGGGCAGATTGGTGATAGGGGAAATTAGAATGCTCGGTGTATTGGGGTGGGGGGAGGGGACAAATGGGGAGAAAATTTGGAACCCAAAATTTTGTGAAAATGAATGTAAAAAATTAAATAAATAAATTTATATTAGAAATAAAAAAAAAAGAAACACCTTCATGATTAACCCTATTATTATTATTTAACCATCAGGTTGGTTCAGGGGTTCCTGACTTGGGGGGGGGGGGCCGTGACCTTGTTTTATAAAATATTTTGATAACTGCAATTCAATATGATAGGTTTCCTTTGTAATTTTCTATATTTAAAAATGTTTTTCTGGGGATTGCTAGGCTTTCTGGGACTTCCCAAGGTCCCTGACACCAAAAAGGTTAAGAGTCCTTGGCCTGAGTGACCCCCAAGCTACTTCAGGTCGAAGTTCTACTCTCCATTCCTCACCCTCCTCCTGCCCAGCAGGGGGCGCTCATTTACCTTTTTGGTACCTGTGTTTATGATACTCCTTAACGCTTCGAATGTGGGTAGTCGGAACTACGTTCTGGGTCATGTCTTCCTTCTGGATGATTAACCTCCAGCCCATGCATGCTGCTCTGGGATCTGGGGTAAGAACCACAGGTTTGACACCTTTCTCTAACGAGGGCATGGCCAGGCCCTCAGTTGCAGCGTGTGGGAGGACAGCCCAGAGAGACAGATCAGGACACAGGCTGATGGTGACTTTCCTTCGGATCTTATAGAGTTTTAGGTGGTTTTGAAAAGCATCAGACACTGAGCTATCAAACTCCATGAGAAAATTTGGCTCTTCCTCTTGGCTTTCATGGAGTCTGGAAGAAAAGAGAAATCAGGTTTTGAGCAAGGTGAGGAAAAAACAATCTAACTTCAATTCAAGGATTCAGCAAGTGAATATTAAATAGCTGTTACTGGGTGCAAGACACAATGTTTGGTGAAGATACAAAGATGAAAAACAAACAAAAAAGGCTCTCCCTGCCTTCAAGGGTGATCTCGTGGGGGATAAAATGGTGTGAGCATGATGAAAGTACTATGCAGACAAAGTACGAACAGAAATCTAGAACAGATGCATTTTCTGCTGAGGGTGTTATCAGAGAAGGCTTCAGATTAAGAACAAGACCTGTAGAGAGCAAATCAGAGAGGTCTGGCTTTGCCATTAGGCATCTATGATCTGAAAGACACATGAATGGTGATCCATCAATTTGATCCAATCTATCGATCTAATAGGAAATGATCAATAAAGCATACAACCAACCCATCCTCATGCCAGTCAGTATAATGTGGGTTGGAACAGTGCCTCCAGCAAGGGGAATGGGTTGTACTAAGCTATCTACACCTGGTCTTTTTAACCAACCACATGTCTAGAAGATGAGGTCAGGAGGTCAGTCTGTGGACAGGGCTCTGTAACATAACCAAACCCATAAGTAAATAAGGTAGGCAGCCATCCAGAATTTAACAGGCAAGGGAGCACTTTTTAAAAACAGCCTTTTGTTTTTACAAATGCACCTACTTTTAATGCCAGAAAAGCAGGCTCCCAATAACCCATTGGGATTGATTTTTGCCCTAAGTAAAGTCACATGTATTATGGGAAGGACTCAAAGGCTTCCGTAGACAATAACATACAAGGAATGTAATTCCCAGATTTTGCCTGGGCTATACAAATGCCTCTGCCGGGGGAAGAACTAGGGGTATGGTTTGTAGCCTGGATCAGGGTTATGGTGGCCAGATAAAAATTTCTTATCTCTAACCCACTGGACAAACTCAACTCACTTTTCTGTGGGAAACAGTGGCAGTGATTGGCAGCTGCCCACAACTGGAACTCATGTAGAGGATGGGGAGAGATGGAGGCAAGAGGAGGTGAGTCACAAATACCAAGGCTTGAGAGGACAAGAGCACAGAAGTCACAATGAGCAAATCAGATTGAGAAATAACCTTCTTACGTAAGCCCCAGACATGCTCTTGTGGTCGTATAGTTGGGCTTTTGGGATTCTTCTTTGACTTTAAATAACGTCGTATGTAAGGAGGATTTTGTTATCCTTTTAGAGTTTAGTTTCTCAGGATCCATGGCCATGGGAATGTCTAGTTTCCAGGTGTTTGATAACTCCCAGAATAGCTCCCAGGATTCTAGATAGTAGTTCTTAGCATCATGGTCACAGAGAGTCCTACTGAGGCTGCACCATGAGATATGGGAGTGACAAAATATTTACTATGCTTGTGCAGAATGATAATATTCCTAAAGTTAACCTGTGAGTTTAGTGTTGGCAAGATGCTTTCTTTGTCTGTTGCTCTATAAAAGCAAGTAAGCATTGGTCAGTGAGTGGGGGAAAAACCACAGGAACCCATAGTTGGAATGGCCCCCATGGAGGCTTGGGGGACTTAAGGAGTACACACGTGTGCTAGTCTTGACTGAGACGTAGGGGTAGTTGCCTCCCCTTCTCACCAGCCTCTGTAAGAAGGGTGATTACGGAATGCTATAGAAGCTGGTTCTCCTGAGAAGAACAGACTAGAATAAATTAGCTGATTATAAACCCCTCCAAAGCTGTCTGCCTGTCTGACCAGATCAAGAGTGAACCTGTTGGAGGTTGGAGACTTAAAATTCAAGTGTCTCCTGTGTGTTATCTGTGAAACAACTTGTAGACTGATCTCAGATTCCAGATGTCCTATTGGATCCCCGAATTTCTAGAAGTTAACCATGTCTCTAACCTGGGACTCCTTACCTACTCACTGTCTTGTAAAAACTGACCACATTACACCAAACAAGAGACTTCTTTCTTCCAGTCCCTTCTCCCCCTTCCCTCCCCACTCACTATTACTAGTTTAGACAGCCTCAACTAGACCAGGCTGTCCAGAAAGTATTGCACCCTATTCAAATGTGAATGAGCTTGTACACCCCCTGCAAGGTTCCCTGAACTTATTACTGTTGTGCTCTAACCCAACCAACCAGGCAGGCACTTAGAGTACCCAGTGTTTGCAGATCTACAAACTAAGATAAAATACGAAGTTGAGATAAGTACAATTCTCTGCCTCCAAGAAGTTTGCAGATTACTATTCTTGCTAGTGCGAAGGAAACAAAGAAAGCATTCATTGGGTCACACTGTACACTGCACTACAATGTATAATCTAGTTACATGGAGTCTGAGGAAGGTAAGTCCTCCTGGGAGGCACAGGTAAATTGGAGTTAAGAGAATGGTTAGGAATTGAACAGATCAAGAGAGGGAGAGAGAGCATTTCAAGCCACGCAGAATAGCAAAAACAAAGGACCAAAGGCAGAAGAGGGCAGGGTGTGTTTGGGGGCAGCATTGTCAAGTTTTGCTAGAGTGAGGCAAGTATGGAGAGGATGGAGAGGGGGAAGGATGGGGTAGACAGGGCCCTGTTTATGGAGCATCTTGGGTAGCAAATAAAAGAGTTTGAACTTTCTTAGGATTTAAATTGCTTTCTGCACCATAAAGTAAAGCACATGGTTGGTTAGGTTTGTTTTGTGTGATTTGAGACACTTTATAAGCAATAAAGGATGAAGGCACACACTTCCTTTTATATTAACAATATCCTTAACACTTAGAAATGAGGTCTCCTGTAAGCCAAAACATACAATTTTTTAATTAATAAAAAAACTTTATAAATTTTAAAAATAAATTTAAAAAATGTTTAATAAAAAAAATTTCCTTAAAAAAATTGTTAATCAATGGAAAATGCCATATAAAAAATAGCCAAGTCTAAACCAAACACATTGGTGGTGTCTGAAAACATATGCCTCATTCTTTACTCCTAGATTATCACCTTTCTGGATGCTTCGTCACAGTTGGACATTCCAGTCTGCCAAATCTGTCGTTTGTTTCTTTTTTTTCTTTAATTCTGAACTTATTTAATAGGTGCAGGGGTAGAGCCCAGATGGCAGAGAAAAGGCATGGACTCATCTGAGCTTTCCCCAAAACCCCTCCCCAAAAGCTTTAAATGATGCATCACAACAAATTTTAGAGTTGCAGACCCCAAAAAAAGGATGAGGTGAAACAATTTTCCAGTCCAAGACAACTTAGAAGAGTGGCAGGAAAGGTCTGCTGCACCAGGGTGAGAGTGGAACATGGTCCACCACAGGCCATGCCAGTGCAGACCAGGACCAAGCAAACAAGGAACAGGCCTTGCGATGACTGAATCAGTGGTAGTAGTCAGTGGCAGTTTCTGCACCTTTTTAGCCCACAGACAGTAACGGGGGGAGGGGTCAGACAATTGGTCAGAAGGAGATTTGCTGGCAATGGGGGAAAGACTCTACTGCATTGTCCATACATGGATCTGGGTGACGGTCTGAGGTCTCAGTCCCAGGGCATGAAGGAGCAGTAGCAAACCAGAGCTTGTGATCCCAGGGAACTGGGACCCCAGTTGCAGTTTCAGGGTAGAAAAGAATGCTTCTCATCACTCACAGATGAGAGGACAGCCCAGAAGAGTAGTAAACACACCTTTCCTTAGATCATATCACTTTGGAAAAACCTAAAACTTACAGATCCCCAGAATTATCTCTGAAAACAACTGCACAAAAAAACCTGAACTTGGGATAGCACCCCCTCCACTCTGGAAGCACAGCTTCACTTTAGCATGGAATTAAAAGACAAGAAATAGGCTGGAAAAAAAGAGTAAACAACAGAAAAAGATCCTGACTACAGAAAGCTACTATGGTGACAGGGAAAATCAAAACACAAACTCAAAAGAAGACAACAAAGTCAAAACTGCTATCTCCAAAGTCTCAAAAAAGAAAAATATGAATTGGTCTCAAGCCATGGAAGAGCTAAAAATGATTCTAAAAATCAAGTAAGAGAGGTAAAAAAATGAGGAACAGAAATAAGAGTTATACAAAAAAAAATCATGAAAAAAGAGTCAACAGCTTGGTAAAGGAGGAACAAAAAAAATGTTGAAGAAAATAATACCTTAAAAAACAGAATAGGCAAAATGGTAAAAGAGGCACAAAAATCAAATAAAAGAATACCTTGAAAAACAGAATTCACCAAATGGGAAAAAAAGAGGTACAAAAATTTTCTGAAGAAAAGAACTCTTTAAAAAGCAAAATTGGCCAGACAGAAAAGGAGGGACAAAAGCTCACCAAAGAAAATAATTCCTTAAAAATTAGAATTGGGCAAGTAGAGACTAATGACTTTATGAAACATCAAGAAACAACAACACAAAATCAAAAGAGTGAAAAATGTGAAATTTCTCACTAGAAAAACAACTGACCTGGAAAATAAATCTAGGAAAGATTATTTAAGAATTATTGGATGACCTGAATGCCACAATCAAAAAAAGAACCTAGGCATCATTTTCCAAGAAATTATCGAGGAAAACTGCTCTGATATTCAGAACCTGAGGGTACAACAGAAATTGAAAGAATCCCCCAATCACCTCCTGAAAGAGATCCCAGAATGAAAATTCTCAGGAATACGTCAAATTCCAGATCTCACAGGTCAAGGAGAAAATACTGCAAGCAGCCAAAAAGAAACAATTATAATATCATGCAGCCATACTCAGGATAACATAAGCTTTACCAGTTTCTACATTAAAGAAGAGCACTTGGAATATGATAGTTCTGGAAGGCAAAAGAGCTAGAATTACAATCAAAAATCATCTACCCAACAAAACTGAGTATAATCCTTCAGGTGAAAAAATAGATATTCAAAGTAATAAAGGACTTTCAAGCATCCCTGATGAAAAGACCAGAACTGAATAGAAAATTTGACTTTCAAATACAAGACTCAACAGAATTATAAAAAGGTAAACAGGAAAGAGAATCATAAGGGACTGGATAAGGTTAAACTGTTTACATTCCTGTATGGGAAAATGATACTTGTAACTCCTAAAACCCTTCTCATCATTAGGGCAATTAGAAGGAGTATACATAGACAGAGGGCATGGGTGGGAGTTGAATATGATGGGATGACTCTTTCAAAAAATAAAACTAAAGAGTGAGAAAGAAGACTGCACTGGGAGAAGAAAGAAGGGAGAGGTAGAATGGGGTAAATTATCTCACAGAAAAGAGGCATAAAAGAGCTTTTAAGTGGAGGGTAACATGGAGGATTGTCTGGAAGAGTATGCGAACCTTACTATCATCATCAGAATTGGTTCAAAGAGGGAATAACAAACACACTTGGGTATAGAAATCTATTTTACCATATAGGAAAGTAGGAGGGGAAGGGGATGAAGTGAGGGGGGATGTATAGAGGGAGGTTGATAGATAGAAGTAAAAGAAACAAAACACTTTTGAGAATGGACAGGGTGAAAGGAGAAAGTGAGAGTAGGATAAACAAAGGAAAACAGGATTAGGGGAAATATATAGTTATTAACCATAACTGAAAAAATTTTACACCATTTCTCTGATAAAGACCTCATTTCTCAAATATATAGAGGACTGAATCAAATTTATAGAAATAAGGCCATTCCCCAATTGATAAATGGCCAAAGGATATGAACAGGCAGTTTTCAGATGAAGAAATCAATGCTATCTATTGTCATATGAAAAAAATGCTTTAAATCACCATAGATTTGAGAAATGCAAATTAAAACAACTCTGAGCTACCAATCCACTCCTATCAGATTGGATAATATGACAGAAAAGGAAAAAAACATATGATGGAGGGGATATGGGAAAACTGAGACACTAATACACTATTAGTGAAGTTTTATACTGATCAATCATTCTGGGAGCAATTTGGAACTAAGCCCAAAGGGATAAATATCCTTTGACTAAGCAATACTACTATCAGGTCTGCATCCCAAAGATAAAAAAGAAAGAAAGAAAGGAAAAGACCTATATGTTCAAAAATATTTATAGCTGCTCTTTTTGTGGTGGCAAAGAACTGGAAATTAAGGGGATGCCCATCACCTGGGGAAGGGTTGAATAAATTATGGTAGAGGGTTGTGACGGAATACTATTGTGTTCTAAGAAATGATGAGCAGAATGCTCTCAGAAAAACCTAGAAAGACTTACACGACCTGATGCAAAGTGAAATTATCAACATGTACACCACAATGGCAATGCTGCATAATGTTCAACTGTAAATGACTTAGCTATTCTCAGCAATATAATGATCCAAGATCATTCCGAAGGACTTAAGATGGAAAACACTTTTCATCTTCAGAGAAAGAGCTGATGGAATCTGAACACAGATCGAAGCAGACTTTTTAAAATTTTCTTTACTATTCTTGTTGGGATTGGGTTTTTTTTGGGTTGTCTGTGTTTTCTTTCACAACATAACTAATATGAAAATATGTTTTGCACAGGGATAATCTATATCAAATTGATTGCCTTCTCAGTGAGCGAGGGTGGGAAGAAGGGGGAGAGAGAGAATTTGGAATTCAAATTTTTTTTAAATGAATGTCAAAATAGTTTTTACATGTAATTGGGGAAAATAAAATATTATTCTGAATTTAAACAATGAAAAAAAGAGTATTTCCATATACACAGAAGAACACAAGAGGATTGTATATGAAACTATGAATCTCCATTTCATGGCACTTATTTTTTCAAAACAAGTATATAAATTCTACATATTACATACAAAATTATGTACTTTTTTCTAAACTTATCCCCAAACACTTCCTCCTCTATGTTTGCATATCTACTCTTCTGATGTACCCCAATTATGAGGAACTGCAAGTTCTACCCCCACTTGCAATGTTAAATTTAGTGCTAGATAAAATTATCACCATTATCACCATTATCTATCACATCTCCACTATTATGGCTGTTATTCTTATGGCTCAGACTAGGAAGTCGTTATTACATTCCACGCCACAATTTCCTCCCTTCTCAGCTTGCTGCCACAGCCACTGATAATTTCCGGGGAGGAAGCATAATGTGGTATTGGCCTTAGGCTGTAGCTCCAAAACATGAGGCCAAATGGTGCACAGGAGGTCAGACTGTGGATCTGCCACTGGGTGGCACTGGTGCACAGAATGTCTGCCACCTGGGTGCCACTCAGACTAACAGCAGACAGAAGGGACCGTCAGCAGCTCTCTGGTTCTAAACCAGAAGCCACTCCATGACACCCTCAACAAGGGGTCATCCAGACTTTGCTTAAACACCTCTGGGGCAGGGAAGTCCATGGCCTGCCCCTTCTACTCTGGGACACCACTATCAGTCAGGAAATCTTTGCTTATATCTTTACATCTTTGGCACTGTGAACCAAGCAGAATAAGTCTGTTCCTCCTTTTCCATGTGATAGCCCTTTGAATATCTGAAGAAAACTACCCTTCCTGCCCACCTCCACCCCCTCTCCAAGTCTTCTCTCCTTCCATCTAAAATGACCAATTCCCTCAACCGATCCTCCTCTGTTACCATCTTACACCTTTGCCAGTTTGGGTGTGTTCCTCTACATACTCCATAGCTTATTAATGTCCTCCCTAAAACTCAGAGATGAACCCAATAACTGGCTAAGTGACCTTAGAAACTAGCCTCAGTTTCCCCACATGTAAAATGAGAACGTTGGACAGATAATAAAGTTCCTTCTAAGTCCAGACGTTCTACAGTTCTAGATTATAATCCCTTCCTCCCAGATACCCTCCAATTTATACAAATTAACCACCCCATGACCCATAATTCTTGTCTCAAAGGCCCTCACACCTTCTCTGTCCATAACCTCCTAGCCATTGAGGCTCCATCTCCAAAAGGAAGCTCCCTCTCGGATCAGCCTGGTCTAACTCACATCTATATAGCACTCTAAGCTTTACAAAGTATTTCTTTACAACAAGTCTGTGAATTATATGGTATGTAATCTTTGTTACAGATGAGTAAACTGAGGCCCATGGTGACCTAGGGTCACCTTTGGACTCCAACTCATAGAATCACAAAAGCTCAAAGTTGGAAGGGACCTCAGAGGACTCCAATGATGATCTAATTCCAATACAATATCTAACAATCCCCCTCCACAATAAATCAAGCTGGCTATGCAGCTTTTGCTTGAAGGTCTCTAGTGAGAAAGGCAAACCACCAGCTCTCAAAGCAGTTCATTTCACTTCTGTATAGCGCTCAAAGTCAGGCAGCATTTCCTTAATTGAGTTGAAATCTGCCTCAGCAAAACTCTACCCATTGCCCCTACTTTTCCCCCACTGCGGCTGAGAAAAGCAAGTCCAGTCCTTCTTGACATGACGATACTTCAGATACTTGAAGACAACATTCATATCCCCCACACCAACTAATGGGTATATTCCAGCCTTGTACTTATGAAACTGATTTTTTTGGCCCAAATGTAAAACCTTACATTTAAATGTTAAAATCTTAGATTTAATCCAATGTTACACAAGTTTTAGTTTCTTTTTAATCCTGACTTGTTTATTTAGTTGTTTCGGTCATGTCTGACTCTTCATGACTCCATTTGAGGTTTTCTTGGCTTAGATACTGGAGTGGTTCCATTTCCTTCTTTAGCTCCTTTTACAGATGAGAAAACTAAGGCAAACAAAGTTAAGCGATCTGCCCACAGACACACAGCTAGCTAGTAAGTGTCAGGCCAGATTTGAACTCAGGAAGATGAGTCTTTCTGACTTTGGATTCAGCACTCTTATCTACTGTGCTACCTAGCTGCCCCAATACATCATCCTGATACATTCATTTAACATGTTAGGCCTTCTTAACTTTGTGTCATTAGAAAACTTAAGAAACAGGCCATCTAGGCTTTTATCCAGTAACTTTTAAAACACTAAAATACATAGGATAGCTCCCTGGGGCACTCTTCTGGAGACTTCCAAATCAAACCACTGTCCTAGCCATTCAGTCAATAGGAAACTACATAACTGGACTGTTGTTTAAGCCATATTTACACTTCCTTTCAATAAGAACATCAAACCCTTTACATAATGCTACACTAAAATCTTGGTACCTTTATATATTGCAGTTCCTCGATCTTTCCTTAATGAGTTCCTCAGGCCAGACCAGGCAGGACCTGCCAGTGCTTGAGGAAGCCATCATGATCAATACTTTTTCTGGATATTCATCAGTCATCACTTTCAAAACATATCCAAGAAATTTTCCAGGAATCCAAGTCACATTTGTTCACCCAAAGTTTGCAGGCTGTACTCTTCCCAATTTTGAAAAACACAGCATTTTTTACTCTCCTGGTCCTGTGGCACATCTGCTCTACATGGCCTTTCAAAAACCACTGACTGAGACTTGGCAATCATCTGCCCTTCTCTATGGTGCCCTGGAATGTAGCACATCTGGCCTCATGACTTGAACAGCAGTTCAGATGAGCTCCTTCCCCACCTTGGGGCTCCTTTCTGTTTTATCCTTTCCAGTTCGTAGACTATTCAGCACACAGAGTGGAAGCAAAAGAGAAGTTGAGCAGTCTTGCATTATCTACACTCTACATTATCCCTGGGTCATCAAAAATTAAGCACAATTGTCATCAGTGCCTTTCTGTAGGCCATAGCGCAGGCCTCTGTCTCTGCAGACCGCGGCACAGGCTTCTCCGCAGGCCTCTCTTTCTGCAGGCCACAGCACAGGCCTCTCTGCAGGCCTCTCTCTCTGCAGACCATGGCACAGGCCTCTCCGCAGGCCTCCCTCTCTGCAGGCCTCTCTCTCTGCAGGCTGCAGCACAGGCCTCTCTGCAGGCCTCTCTCTCTGCAGACCATGGCACAGGCCTCTCTGCAGGCTGCGGCACAGGCCTCTCTGACTTTTCCCTTTCCTCAGACATGGTTTTTCAAAAAAACCAACACCTTTTGCTGTGGTTGTCCTTTCCTTGCCAACCTCAGCACATCCTCTATTACCTCTACTTGTTTCCATCATCTGCACATGCCTTTCAGAAATCTAAGTGCATTAAGGAGGTCCTCATGAGTCTGTATCAGCCTCTTTAGATACCTTGCCCTTTCCTCCTCCTCACATCGGCCTTTCTCTGGGCTTCCCCACTAGACCATGCTGTTTCTCCTACAGCAGCTATCTGGAATTCACATTTTTAGCACAGAGTAAAGGAAATTTAGGTGCATGCTGAGGGTTGTCTCTAAGTATTGGAAGGGCTTTCTTCAAAGCCTTTGTAGACACTTATAAACTAATCAAGGAAATAAGAAATTCTCAACTATTGGTTATGATGTAATAGGTGCATCTCAGAGATCTAAGGAGGGGAAGGAGGAGATCACTAATAGCTTGGGGAAATCAGAGAGGCAGCACCTAAACTGAACCTTAAAGGACGGCAAGGATTTCAATTGGCAGAGGTGGTGAAGGAAACCGGCCACTCCAGGGACAGGAGGTGGAACGGGACAGAGAGGGGTAGGAGGAGAGCCAGAGATAACAATGAGCCTGGCTAGGCTGGAATGGAAGAAGCAAAGAGGAGTTATATGTGAGAAGGCTGGAAGAAATACCGTTTACGGCATTTCTGACTACATAATCACTTCTAATGTCAGAGAAGTTGTCATGATAGTGCAATAAAAGACCAATGTATTTTTAAGTCGGAATTTCCAAGTTTGGATCCCAGCTCTGACAGCATGGCAGATTTGCAAGGGTAGAGAACTTAGGCCTTGAGGCCAAATGTGGCCCTCTAGGTCCTCATGGGAGGCTCTGACTAAACCCAAACTTCACGGAACAAATCCCCTTAATAAAAGGATTTATTTTGTAAAACTTGGACTCAGTCAAAAGGACTCACCCAAGGACCTAGAAAACCACGTGAGGCCTTCAGACTGCAAGTTACCCACCCTTGGATTAGGCTAAAGTCTACAATGAGTTAATTCTATGGTTCTCACAGCTCATTTTTAGAAAGTTCTGCCTTGGGAGGCCTCCACATCAAACCACTGGTCCCACCATTCAATCTCTACAATCAGGGAGGAGTTCACCATGTACTGGTTGATACATTGATTATTCCAGTGTAACTAACTGGCTGAGCCTTAGGAGTCAATTTCAACTTTCCCTGGAGGAAAAGGGGTAAAGAAAAACTTAAGTAGCAAGGCTAATTGCCACAAAATAAGTCCGGAGCAAGGATCTGGTTTAAACAAACAAACATCCTCCTAACCTTGGTCACAAAACAACATGTTTCTCCTGGCCACAGCTGGAGCACTGACTTTAGGGATCGCAACTGGAGACCATGGGAGGAAATGTGAATGGTGCGAAGTAACCCAACCAGAACGCAGACCCATATTTCACTGAGGAAGACCTACGGCTCCTGCCTCCACATCCTTCCCATTCATCCCCTCTCTGCTTTCAATGCAATGACTCTTGTCCACACAGATAGCATTCTTGTGGGGACCACTCCAGCAGCCTCCATACTGGTCTCCCTGCCTTCTCATGCTGCTCAAATCATCCTGCTAACACAATTACGTCCCTGTCACTTCTCTCCTCAAACTGGGTGGATTCCATTGTCTACCAATAAAGTATAAACTCCCGATCCTGGCATTCAAGGCTCCCCTCAATCTGGTTCTATTGTACCTTCCTGGCGAATTTCAAACTGCTCCCTTCCACAAGCTTTCCATTCCAGTCCACTGTCTGCTGTTCTCATCCACTCCAGCTTTTCCTGGCTCTATATCTCCCCTCTAATACCTCTGCTTTTAAAGCCCAATGTTTTCTTCTTCCTTCCTCACTACCTTCCTGAATCACTACCCCTACCCATCAACTTGCCTTTTTGTAACAAACAAGCTCTATAGTCAAACAAAATTAATCCATACAGCAATTACGCCGGAAAACACCTCTCCTCTATGGAGCTTTTCTCCCTCCCCTTTCTTAAAAAGAAAGTGCTTCTCTGCCCTCTGCCTATCCAACCTTCTCCGTTCTCTGTGGCCAGTTCCAACCTACCTCCTCTGTTGATACCTTATCCTTGACAAGTCCAGCCCTCCAATGACCTCTCTCTTCTCTGAGTCACCAGAGTGTTCTCTGCCTGGGCCTTGGTAGGCAGATGGAGAAGACTGATCACTTCCTTTAAGTATATGAAGAATTGTCATGTGTTGGAGGGATCATACTGGCTCTGCTTGGTCACCGAGGCTGGATCAAGGAACAACAGGCGAAAGAGCTAAAAGCTTGACAGGAAGAAGCTTCCCACCACTGGCAGCCACCTCTCCTCGCACTTTTCTCACTCTCCCTTAAAGCCTGGTTCTTTGTGCACGTGATGCTCTTTCCCTCACTAAATTAGAAGCTCCTTGACAGCAAGGTCTATGTCACAGCCATCACTGTCATCCCAGGACCCCCACGCTTGGTGTGGCACGAGTCACCCATGGAGAACACCTCTGTGAAGAGACACCGAGGCAAAGTGGCAGAACCAGGACACCAACTTGTACAATAACTGTAACAACACAAAGGAAAATGGCCATGCAAGACTTAAGAACTCCAGCTGGTGCAACATCCAATCACAGCTCCAGAAGACTGATGGAGAAGCATGCTTCTCACCCCTTGGCACAGAGGCGATGATGAGAGGGGCAGGCGGAAGCATCTGCAGACACAGCTGACACTACGTGCTTTTATTCACCCCTGCGGTACTGGTTTGAGCTGACGGGCACTGACAGCAATGCATAAGGAAGAAGAAAAAACAACTTCAAACATCTAAAAATTATAGAGGAGAAGAGAAGACAGTTTGGAATGGAGCACCGACCAACACAGCAGTTTGGTTACTACTTGGATAAACATAACATACATTTTTAAAGGACACACTGTATGCGTGGCAGAGATCTCTGCATGTTTCTCATGCACTGAGATGTTCATGTTCGTCAGGTTCATAATAAAAAAAGAAACCATAAAAGAAGAAAAAAATCCCTTGAATGACAGGGCAAGAACAATAAAATGCACAATATACACAATAAAAAAGATCAAATGTTTTTCCAATGAGAATGCAAAAAAAAAACACCTTTTACTGGGGCTTGAAAAAGTATTGAGCAGGGGTTGGCCCTGACAATAAGCAGTTTTTTTATAAAAGCAAAAAATAAAGCATACTCCCCAATCCTCCACCATATACGTCAGGCCCCCTCCTCCAGGAAGCCTTTCCTGATAGCTCCAGTCCATCCTGGTTTTTCTTTTTTCTGGCTGCTCATAGTACACCTGGCTCTAGGTTG
This sequence comes from Bettongia penicillata ogilbyi, assembly GCA_023548195.1. Classification (NCBI taxonomy): domain Eukaryota; kingdom Metazoa; phylum Chordata; class Mammalia; order Diprotodontia; family Potoroidae; genus Bettongia; species Bettongia penicillata. The sequence continues at coordinate 9,485,435 of JAJHZJ010000120.1, forward strand.
TCTTTGCGTCAGTCCTGGATCAGGCAGTCTTTCATTTTTTTCTCCAACGTGTGTCTGTGAATCCCTTCTCTCCAAAAATGACAACAATGTTAACAGTGACAACAGAACTCATTTCTACAGCCCTCGGACCTTTAGAAGATGCTTTCCTTGAAAACGACCCTGTAAGGTCTGATTGTGTAAGCAAGTCCAGTTCCATTTAACAGATGATGAAACTGGTCCAGATAGCACAGCTACACAAGAAGAACCCAGGTCTCCTGACTGCACATCCAGTGCTCTTTCTGCTTCACCAAAGTGGCCTACAATTGTACTGTCAGTCTGGCCTCACCCTCTCCACCCCCACCCCCACCCTAGCACAGTTCTGAGCTGGATAAAAAAACTGCTTAAACTGAACCTAAAGGCGCAAGAAGGCCCTGTAAAGGATGATGCCCATGCAAGCCAACAGAGCCAGGGCCAAGCTTGTGCCTTGGCTGTTCCAGGCTGATAAACTGTTAGGGAGGAGCTGCTCCACACAACAACAGATAAAGGCTGCCCTCTTGCATGTGGTGTTTTCTCTAAAGAACACACACATGCAGGGCCTGTTTCTTTGCCTCGGCTGCTAGGGCAGTGCCTGAGACAAAACAGGCCCTTCCTAAAGGCATGACTGCTAAACCCCTGAACTCTGTTAATGTGTGCCTTCCCCAACATTCAAGGTTGGGGATACAGGCTCAGAAATGAAACTGACAACCACTGAGGAACTTAAAATTGGGGAGTAAGGGGGAAAGTGGAGGATGGCCCAATGATGATAAATAATGCATGTACAAACTAATGAGTAGGATGACACTGGGAAATCCCAAACACTTGGGGAATATAAAATGAGGGGGGTTGACAAGATAATCTCCAAGGTCCAAACCCAAATCCTGAGACCCTTGGGGAAGCTCTGTGGTGAAGTGGATAGAGCAATAGGCTTGGGATCAGGAAGACTAAATCTTCAGTCTTTCAAAACAGTTTTCAGGCACTTACTAGCTGTATGACCCTGGGTAAGTCGCTTAACCCTGTTTGCCTCAGTTTCATCATCTGTAAAATGAGCTGGAGAAGGAAATGGCCAACCACTCCAGCATCTTTGCCAAGAAAACCCCAAAATGGTGTCACCGAGAGCCAGAAATGACTTAAAATTGGCTGAACAACAGGAGGGAGAATGACAGGTGCAAAGGAGAGATCCAGATGAGTGGTCCTAGGTAGACTACACAAAGAGATAATTCTCTGCTGGGGAGATCAGGGATGAAAAGGAAAACTGGATCAGACACAGGGTGTGACTTAGCTGCAGACCTGAGTTCAAATCCATCCTCAGACACTGATCAGCTGGGTGACTCCAAGCAAGTTATTCTGCCTCAGTGTCCTCATATAAAACAGAAATAACAGCCCCTACTCTATAAAGTTGTGAGGATGAAATGCTATTTGTAAAGGGCTCACCATAGTACCTGCTTAATAAATGCTCGTTTCCCACTGACTTTCTAAAAATGATGGGGTTGCATTATCTCTAAGATACTATGGCTTACTGACATCCTAGGAACATGATTGCAATGTAACAAAATATAACATACAAAACTTCAAAAGGCAATTAATGAGATCACTGCTACAATGTTATTATAATTATGAATCTTGAGTAAAGTATTTAACCTGGGACTCGGTTTCTTGATCTGAAAAAATGGGGATAAGAATCCTTGATCTACCCGATAGAATTCTTATGAGTTTTGGGATAATATACATAAAACTACAACATAATACTGATTTTTACAATGCTGCAGGCAGTGGTGGGGAGTCTTCCTGGCAGAATATCTAGGGGTGACACTGGCCATGAGTCATTTTCCCTAAGCCTCAGTTCCTCATCTTTAAAATGGGGACAGGAATACTTAGGGATAGAGAATGTCATTAGGCAGACCCTGAGCAAGTCGCTTAACCCTTGTTTGCCTCAGTTTCCTCATCTGTCAAATGGGGATAACGATAGCACCCACCTCACAGAGTTGTATCAAATCAGATAACAACTGTAAAGGCGTTTCTAAACTGTATGCAAACACTAGCTATTATTATTATGGATTAGATTATTTATTTTTTAATTTTTAATTTTTGGGGTTTTTTTCAGATTACAGCTATCATTAGGGATGTGCAACTGTGATTTCACTGACATGGCAAACTCACTTCACCAATGCAGGTGGGCACCTCTTCTGAAACAGTCTAGGAGGGATGTCGAGAAGTTAAGTGACCTAGCCAGGGTCACACGAACTCGCGGGTTTCAGCCTCTAAGGAAAGCTCTCTAGGAAATGTCACGAGCTCTCTCAATAACAAGGCTGACATTCCTTATTGAGCAGGTGTGTAAAGTCAAATAAAATGTGTGACGAACTACATGTCAACGATTACTCTACTGATATTAATAAAAGGCACCAATAATTCTTCCTTTCCTCCGTCCCCCACGTAGAAGGGCTTGATACAGTAATTTTGCCCCCCTCCCAGTCTTAGGAGTGGTTTTGCCCATTCTCCTACCCGCCAATCCCATCGCACCTATAGAGGATGACGTCATAAAGCGTCCGGCCCTGGACGTTGAGGAAGTGAGCGTAGTGCGCGCGCGCTGGGGCTGACTCAGGGAACGACGCCCCGCCCCCAGGACCCGGTCGCGGCAGCTCATTGGTCAGCAGCCCCAGAAGGAAAGGCTCGGCATCGGGTCCGTGCACGCGCAGGGCGTCGCGATCGCGCAGCGGGAAGTACAACCAACGGCCGCTGCCTTCTCCGTCTAGGCCGCCGCCGCCGAGACTCAGGCAGCGCCTCAGTCCCGCGCCAAACGGCAGCCCCGACACGGGATTGAAGAGGCCTGGGCCCGCCCAGCGGAGCAGGGCCGCCGCAGCCATCTTGGAGAGTAACGCCGTGCCCTTTACGGGAGGAGGAGAAGGCCACAGCACCCTTCCCCCCACCGCCTTGTCCCGCCCCCCTGCCCAGGGCGTCCAATGAGGGGCGGGGAGGGGCGGTGTTGTTGCGGCTGTCAATTCATCCGCCAGCCAATCGCGTAAGCCGCGTCCGCCATGTGCTCTGGGGCCCTCGGGCTGTGCCGGGGGAGCCGGGGAGGCCATGGAGAAGCTTAGAGTCCGCCCCTGGAAGTCTCCGGGACCGCCGCGGCCGAGGCCGAGGGAGGCCCGCCCACCGTAAATAAGATGGGCCGAGACGAAGGCAGGCGGGAGAGGGCCGGGGCCGGGTGACCCCGGATCGCGGCCTGGGAGGGTCTCGGGCCTCGCCCCCCGGGCCGGTCTCTGGGACCCCGCAGAATCGTGTTCGTGGTTTAGGGTTTCCCCAAATATAAAAGCAGATAATCGCAGGACTGAAACTGACACCGCTCCCTTCTCTGCGTCGTGGCGTCTAATATGTGTGTGTGTATATATATGTATACACCTGTATGCATATATACATATAATGTTTTATGCGAGACGTAACCGTCTTGTGACTCCGTCTCGTCTGTCCCCTTGGGCACCATCCAAACAGACTCTGCCAGGTAAGGGTCCATCTCACCCCCAGCCCCAGGAAACTGAGGGCAGAGGCCAGGCTTTTTAAAAAACGAATCTTGTAGCCTTGGCCCAGGCACCGAGCCTCGTCAGCCCTAAGTAAGTTTTAATTGAATTGAGCTTCCAGCCCTTTTTACAACACAGCAGGTTCTTTTGATTTCCTTCTTTGAGCATCCGGTGGCCCAGTAAATGAGAATGCAGAACAAGAAGTCAAGACTCAAGTTTGATCAGACGCTGGCTGTCCGACCCTGGCAGTGACATATCTGTTTCTTTTTTGCTCAAAATAGAAAGACCAAAGGTTATAAGCATCAGCCGACGTGACTGGCTGCCTTTACAGTTCTCTATAAATGCTGGCTGTTATCTGCTGAGTTAGTCTTTCACCCCCATATCTATAAAAACGCGGTTCCTTACCCTGCAGTCAGTCGGAGGCAGAGGCCCTGGATGAGCTGCTGCTGTTTCAGACCCCCTGAGCTCTCCACTTTTATATCCTGGAAATTATTTTTACTTGTAACTGTCAGGGCCACTGTTCTTTTGTCCTCTTGAGTTCTCTAGGGGTTCTCCTAAGAGATCAGGACTTTTTGCTGACAATACTTAAATTTCAGAGTCTTGCAATCTTCTAGAACAATGATCTCCAGTGAAGGAAATCTGGAACCTCCGGGGGAGCCAAGGGTCGATCCCTAGGAACCCATGACCAACTAACCCACTTAAATGTGGGAAGATGGGTCATCTCCCACCCTCCCAGTAATAACCATGCTTCAAGACACATCCGGCCTTATTCCCCGGAGTTCTCCCACTGCACCTTTTCTCTCTCCCTATGCAAATTCCTAATCCTCTTCTGAGAAGACTCTTATTCCTTTAGGGTAGTTATAGCATAACCACTAACTGGTCACCCATACCAACAGCTGCACAGGTGCCTTTTGGAAAATTTCATCCCCCTTATCCCTGTGGATACCTATTTAAAACATCCTTTTTAGTAAAACTAAAAATATTAAGAATATTTTCTTCTAAGACACTTTCTTTACTTCTCCATTTAGGAAAGTGAATGAACAGAAGCTAAAACTTTTCTCAGAGAAAGTGATTAATGATAAGATTATTAACTTCTGGAAGCTATATTGATGGAAGGGGATAGGCCCATTTGTTAAAGAGTGAGGGGAACAGTCCAGAAAGGAACAGAATGGTGATTTAGTTACTCAACATTTCAGAAATTTTAACTCCAAATTATATTTTTACAGACTGCTATCTTTACCTTGCTCAAGATCCCTATAGATGTTACCCAGAATCTTATTAAGGTAGAGAGTCTTTATAGAGGCCATAGGACTATGCCCATTTGGACAGCTCACTATCCAAACGAGAAATGGCTAGTATTATATAGTTTTTCTTTGACACCCGTCCGGAGCACACTTAGTCCATATATCTACATTTCTATAGCATGCCCACCAGATTGTCCTCCAGCTGTTGTGGCCACCCCTTGGAGGGCAAGCATGAACCTCCCAGGAGGTGGCAGTAAAGCGCTTTGTCGTCTTTTTAGGTGGTCAGGAGAGGCATGGATTCACTGCATATCCCAGTGCAGATCTCGGTGCATTATCTTTTCCAAAATCCATCCCTCTTCCAGACATATTGAAAAGATCAAAATATTACCACAAGTTTCTACTGTATTGATTCAACAATGTAATTGTTTTTATGCTGTGTTGATTTTTTTGAGTCTGCATCAGCCTGAAGCCACCTCTCTGTATCTTTGAACTAAGCTCAGAAATTTAACTTTCCCTCCAAATTAATTTAAAATAAAAGTTATTTCTCTTCCCCCTGTACCGCAGTACTTCATGGATGTCTGTTAAATCTTACAAGTTAACTTGTTTCCATCCCCAAAGATATATGTCTGTCTTTGTATAATTAGGGGAGTTTTTGATCTCTTCTGAGATAGCAAGGCACTAAGTCTTGTAGTTGTGGTCCCCTAGCAAAGATTACAAGATGCAGATGGGCACCATAAAAAGCAATGAACATTCCTTAATTGTTAGAGGGGCAGCTGGTGGTGCAGTGGGATGATTGTCAGATCTGGAATCAGGAGGACTCATCTTCCTGAGTTCAAATGTGGCCTCAGACATTTACTATCTGTGTGACCGTGGGCAAATCACTTAACCCTGTTGGCCTCAGTTTCCTCATCTGTCAAATGAGCTGGAAAAGGAAATGGCCAACTACTCCAGTATCTTTGCCAAGAAAACCCCAAATGGGGTCATGAAGAGTCAGAGGTGACTGAACAACAAATTGGTAGAGAATGCCAGCCCACCTTAGTATAGCTAATTCTCATGTTCCTGCCCCAAACGCTACAAGGCTCCTTCATTGTGTGTCAGTCAATAGGCATCTCATCATTGGTCCACTGGCTTTACTGAGGTGGCCAGTCTCACCCATTTTGTTAACATGTCACTGTTAAAAAAACTGATCTTGCTCAGAGTCCTGTTTCTTTTGAGGACATCCCCACCTTCTCAGTCAAGATTGAAACCTGAAGACCATCCTTGACTGTACCCGCTCCCTCAGTCACCAGATCCCATCAGTTGTCAAGTCTCGCCAATTTTGTCTCCACAATATCTCCATCACCCATACTCTTCTCTCCACTCACACCCCTGCCACTCTTCTTAGGCCCTCTTCATTTCTCACCTGGGCTATGGAAATAGCCTACTGGCTGCTTTGTCTTTTCTACACTGTAATTCATCTACAAATCAGCCAAATTGATTTTCCTAGAGTGCAGCTCAACCCATACCACCTTAATAAACTCCAGTGGCTCCCTATTACCTGAAGGAGCTATTGTTTAGCATTTAAAGCCTTTCCCATCTTGAGTCCCGCTTACCTCTCTAGTTTTACTGTGTATACGTCATTCTCTTTGCAACCAAACTGGCCTTTTCCTTATACAAACACAACTTTTTATACACAAACATGATAATGCCAAACATGAAATTGGAAAATATGGTGTGATACTATTCATTAAGCGAAGTCGTATGAAGAGAAATGAATTTATACTGAAAAATTTCTGCTAAGTTAAAAGAATTCACTTTTTGTTATCTATTCCTGCTAAAAATAACTGCTTGTTGACTTAACTGAAGATGTTATGCTCACGGATATGTTTTGACCTGTTATTTCATTATGTATCTTTCAATAAAAAAACTAAAAAACTTACCTACCTGTTTAACTAGTTGACTGAATTAACTGAACAATAATTTATTGGCAAACCTGCCCTATCCCCCTGAACAAGCACAGCTGTTTTTTAAAAATTATGAAGTATATTCAGTTAACCTTGCTCTTAAGAGCAAAAAAAATTACTTTTGTGCTATTAATAAATATTAAAAATTTGTAAACAATGGTTATTCTGCTTTTTCTTACTTTTAAATGTCTATTTTAATGCATACATTAGTACAATAGTATGTATAGTTTATAAATATGTAAATATACATATATATATGTGCATGTATGTATGGTGTGTTTTGGGCTGGGCTTGATTCTGACTGGGCCCCCAGTAGTTTATGTTCAATACTGAAATGACCTGTAAGTCATTCAGCAGTAATTAAAAGATTTGCTTACTGGAGTAGGATGTTCAACAAGGATAAACACTATTGTTGGTGGAGTTGTGAACTAGTTCAAGTACTCTGGAGAACAATTTGGAACTGTACCCAAAGAGCTATAAAAATTATGCATACCCTTTAACCCATACCCCAAGGAGATCAAAGGAAAAGGAAAAAAAATATTTGTATCAGCTCTTTTTGTGTTGACAAAAAATTGGAAACCGAGAGGATGTCCACTAATTGGGGAATGCCTGAACGTGTGTGTGTGTATAATGGAATATTATTTTGCTATGAGGAATGATGAGGGGGATAGTTTTAGGCATACCTGGAAAGATTTATATTGAACTGATGCAGAGTGCAGAACCAAGAGAACAATCTTCATTGTAATAGCAATATTGTAAAGATAATCAATTTAGAAAGACTTAGTAACTGCTCAATACAATGATCCACCATAAATCCAAAAGGCTCGTGATATAAAATGCTATCCACCTCTAGATACAGAATTGATGAAATAGTGCAGATTATAATATTTTTCCCCTTTATTTTTCTTGCTTCCCTCCCCCACTCAAGCATGGCTAATGCAGAAATATGTTTTAAATGGCTTCATATGTTTAATGGGCATCATATTTCTTACCTTCTGAATAGATAGGACAGGAGGTGGAGGGAGGGAGAGAAATTGAAAATGAAAATTTAAAAATTAAAAAAACAAGGATAGGCACTGAGGGCAGCTTGAGGTGATTTAGCAAAGCCAAGTACTCTTGTGTGACTTGCCCGTTATTTTCTACTAGCCAAGCATCCAAGAGTGCCTGGAGCTCCTGGTGTCTCTTCTGTACTTGGATGATCATGAAGTAGTCAACCAAGTCTTGAGGATTATCGTAATACCTTATAAAGAAACAACTAACCTAACCTGCCTACAAGGCAGAGATTAGGGTATTTCTATTCTACTACCACAAGGTCCTTTCTCCAAATTTTTAAAAATTACTTCTGAGTATCAGTACTGTCATCCCCTTCACATTGTGAAATGCCCACCCCTCCCCTCCAGGATACCTTTAACCTGATAGATGGATCAATCATAGGCACTCATACAGATCCATAGAGATAAAATAAACAGAAACAGCAATTCCATTTTCATCTCCCACGCCTATGGATAACCTCACTTTGAAGATCACTTTGGAGACTCCTGAACTAGAGAAAAAAAAGTAGATTGTTGCCACAGACCATATGAATGTTTTTGAGAGTTTCTTGTAGGATGTTGGCAGTATAAGTAGGAAACAGCACCCCAGTATATACATTCTTCACTAACCCTTCCTTCCTCTATAAACTTTGGACAATCTAAAAGAGAGAAATTGCTCTTTATTATGAACTTTTGTGTCATGTGTTCCTTCTTCCTTAATAGAAACCTGGATCTATCCAGATCCCACCATGGGGAGGCAGTATGGTATAGTGGGGAAAACAAACAAACAAACAAAACACCATCTATGCCTTGGCTCTGTTTGGAAATTCTGTACTTACTGTCTTATCAGCCAGGGCTCTCTCCAAGGTCCTATTGTCTCCATCCTTCATATTCTAGGTGGCTCCAGAGAGCACTGGGCCTGGAGTTGAGAAGACCAGAGTTCAAATCCATCCTCAGACACTTCCCAACCACTAGAGAAAGGCAAAATAAATTATAGTATGCCCATGCAGTGGGGTGCTACTTACTGTATCACTACAAATGACAGATGCAGGCTCGGAGATATTTCTTCATATAGAAAGCTTTATGTGAAATGATGCAGAGAAGAGAGCAGGATTAGAGGACTAACAACACACATTGACCAGAACTAGATTTTTGAAAACGAGTGGTAGCGTGTTACAGTGGCACAGAGAATTGGCCGTGGAGGCAGGAAGGCCTCGGTTCGTGTCTCCTCTTTGACATATGCTGCCTGTGTCATCCTGGGTAAGTCACTTACCCTCTCAATACCCCAGGAAGTTCTGTAAGATCGCAGGTTGTAAAATAATTGCCAAACTGCATTGATAGAGGAACTTTCTTCATTGAGAAGGCCTTACCTCAATGAAATCACAAGTCTGAACTGTATAAAACCAACCTCGAACAGCCTTTGTAAACACAGAGAAAACAGGTAGATTTATATGGGGGAGGGGAGGGAAGCATGTCAAATGAATTATTATTTTGTTTTTGTAAGTTTATTTTTCTCATAAATAAAAATATGAATGATTTGGGTTTACAGTATGTTTCAGTGCCCCATTCTTCTTACCAAATGAGTTGGAATTACTTGGGGCCCATAGGACAAAATTGATGTGAGTTCCCTTTTACCCCTTTGCAGACCTCCTTTATTTGTAATCTCTCCCCCTTTAGAAATAAGGACAATCTTGTTCACTTTCGTATGTATCTTCAGCACATTAGTGAAGTTTCTAGGACGTAGTCATTGCTTAGGAAATACTTTATCTTTTAGTTTTTCCTGTCCATCATACTTCTCAAAAGCAATCATTCCCTAAACAAGTGATTTTGTGATAAACTACCTCAGGCCACATACACAGAACTTAGCCTCCTAAAAAATATTTATTGAAGGACGTTCCTTGTGATCAACTTGGTCTTCGAAGGGCTGGAGATGAGGCAGAATGGAGACTCAACAGGTCTGCCCCAAGGTGATCTCTACCAGGTGTCTGGGTCCCACAGAGGAGGGCTTTGGTTTCAGCAGAGTGGGAGGAGGCAGCAACGGCCAGATGGGTCATGGGGTGGTGACAGTAAAGATTTGGGACAGAAGGTCAATATCATCTGCGGTCTGGATTCTTGAATGAGTAAAGGCGGATGTATGATGGTATCTGGCGTTTACATGAGACCTTAAGGTTTACAAAGCACGTTGAATACATCAACTTCACAGTGACTCTGGGAGGCTCTTTGGTTATAATTATCATCTCTGTTTTATAAGCAATGAAACTGAGACTCTGAGAGGTCAACACAATCAATGTTGGAAGTAGAATTTAAATCCAGGGCCTTTTGGCCTGCCTTACCTCCTAGTACTCTGGAAAGCAGTCTTTCCTGCGCCCTGTTAGCCACCAGCCCCTTCTTAGATATGTTCCAGGGGGTCTCACCCTTGGGCCCATACTTCCTTTTTTCCCTGTTTCCTTATAAGGGATCCTGAAATTCCTGGCCCTCCCTGATCCTCAAGCTTGCTTAGCTCCCTAGTTCCAGAGATTTTCACTTCTATCCCTTACCATTTCCTCACTACTTTAGGTTAGTCTTTCATCTACTGGGGCCACCATTTTTATCGACTGATTCTGCATGCATTTACCTTTCTCTTTCTTCCTTCTGCTATTACATGATCCAGACCATAAGCGTGTATTTCCTAGGATTTATTCACAAAGGATGAGTCCTGTATAGAGACTCTAAGAAAGATTGTGGGCCACAGAGAGCATTTATACAAGAGTCTCTCCAGAACAACCTTGACAGTGAATCTAATTTATAACTAAAGTTCCAGTATGGCACCATGATCAACCAAGCTGCTTGGAGCTCCCAGAAGAAAAGGATGACTTTCTTCTCCGACATTCCTGTTGTTTGGGGTTTAGCTGCCTGGCTATTACGGACTGAACTCATTCCTTGGTTTACAAGCCTGAGTTCACTTTTAGCTATTGGGAAAGCCTTCCGATCATAGGCTGTTACTGGTATTCTGAACATACTCATTCCTACTACTCATCCCCAGTCTCCACCACCAAGAGCAAGACCAGTAAGAATCTCGATCTTGGAGAACAGATAATGAAGCCTATTTCCTTCCTTTGCCCAGAGAGGTTGAGGCCATGAAGGCAGAAGGCCAAGGTGGTCAGTAACAGATACATTGAGGGAAGAGGGAGAGCACAGTGACAGAAAGAGAAGAAACCAGTACTAGATAAACAGGCCTCAAGTCTATAGATCTAGACTAAGGTTACACAGAAAAGAGTCCTTTGGGTATTTAGGGTTTGAGGTTTTTTTTTTTTCTGGGTCCATGTCTAAATTGTCAGCCCCTTTTAAAAGTGCTGATGTGCTTGGTCTTAACCTGGACCATCTGGAGTCTCCCACAGTCTCCCATCTCCTTTCGTGGCCCTGTCTATCTGACATGGACCTAAAAGTCATGTTTCTAGAATGCTTAAAAACCCACAAAGTGACCTCAAAACAACCCTGTGTGGTGAGGAATGTAACTTCTCATTTTAGAGCATGGAAGCAGCTTGTTCATAACCACTCAGCAAAGAAACATCAGGGTCAGGATTCACATCCAGGGCTCATCTACCTTCTTTCCACCTCATTTGGCTGCCACTAGGAAGCACGTTTTTCAGCCAGGCCTGGTTTCAAAACCTCCACTAATACATTCTCCCTTCTCCCTGCCCTTGTGGTCACTTGTCCCTGGCCTTTCTCTGTTCTCCAATGAAAGGCCTTCCTGCTCTCCTCCCCAGAGCAGGACATGACCCCAGACCTGGAATTCCTGTCCTGGGTGGTCCCTGATGCAGAGGTGCCCCAGGCCAGCTTCTGGGGAAGAGAAACGGAAGAGGGATGAGGATAATAACAAGGTACAAACAGGACTTGGGGTGACCCAGAGGGCCTCACCGGGCACATTCCTCCCTGCTTCTTGGCCATCCTTTAGAAACAGGCAATCTGGATCTGACCAGCAGAGGAATTCACTTCCGGCTCTGCAGTCAGCCTGGGTTGGATAGAAGCCGTTCAGGAAGAAGGAAAGAATGAGACTTAATGGCCATAAGATGTCACCTGCATTTGGTGCCAAGGACAACGAAGACCGTGCCCAGCAGCCAAGCAAGAGCCTTGGCCCTACTGACATCATTGCTCTGTGGCTGGAACAAAAACCTTACGCCTGGCAATCACTCCATTCATCCTCTGCCTCAGAAAAGGCAGCCCATGAAAATGGATGAAACCCCCCTCTTTGCTTACTGGGTATCTACCTCATCCCTGTACAGGATGTACCCATGACCCATTACTCCTAAGGTATTCTTTATCTGTGGCTTATTTCTCCCTTAGTTTCCACACCTCCCTGGTCCCCTGGTTCTTCTCCCAGTATAATATAGTGGGAAAAATTCTGGATTTCATTCATTCAACAACTTTTTATAAAGTGCCCATTCTGTGTGGTAGGTGCTGGGGATAATAATTGAAATGAAGAAAAATCAAAAGCGTCTTTTCCTTTGGCCCCAAATTTTGCCAGAAGCATTGTCAAAAGGAAAAATGATTAAGAAAAGCCAAAGGACAGGAAAGGAGGGACGTAGGGGAATTATCTGTTGATTGACTCATATTCAATAAATATTAAGTACTTACCTCTGTGCAGATCCCTGAGTGGGGCCCCAGGCACACAAAGATAAGACAGGACCCTGCCCTTCTTGGACAAGCAGACCATTTGAAAGCAGGATCACAGAATATTTGAGCTCGGAAAGATCTTAGAAATAATTAGGAAGAGGAAACTAAAGCTGAGTAGTAAAGTCACTTGCTCAAGAACATGCGCCTTGAACACAACTAAGCCCAGAGTTGGGTTCTGGTCCAGCATTCTTCTACATGAACAGAGTTGAGATTCCAATCTACGGAGGCCAGTAGGGAATATGATGAACACGACTAAGTATGGTTCCAGGTAGAATGCAATAGGACCCAGCCTAGCTCTGATGCTTTTTAGCAGAATTAGCTTAGACAAGTCACTGAACTCCTCTTACCATGATCTATGACTGAAAATGATTGATTCCCCCTTCTTCTGATTTTCCCAGACTATTTGGTGTCATGTTTATTTATGAACATGTGGCATTTGCTACTACTATACTGTAAGAACCTTAAAGGAAGTTTCATCTTTATATGCCCGTGCCAAGCAGAGGGGCCTGCATATAATAGGTGGTGTAGTGCGTAATGTACTGGATCTAGAGTCAGGAAGACTCATCTTCCCAAGTTCAAATCTGAACTCAGACACTCACTAGCTGTGTGACCCTGGGCAGGTCATTGAACCCTCTTTATCTTAGTTTCTTCCACTGTAAATTGAGCTGGGGAAGGAAATGGCAAAGCACTTTAGCGTGCGTGTGCGTGTTTCTGTATATGTGTGTAGATATGTGGAAGGAGCCTTCCATCTAGAGTCAGAGGGATTGGGTTCCTTCCAATCTTGGCCATAGCACTAACTGACTATGTGATCTAGTGGTGTCATTTTAGCTCCCTTGGCCTCAATTTCCTTTCTCCTCATCTGTAAAATGAAGGGGTTTACCACAGGAGGTCCCTCCCAGCTATAAATCTATATTTCTATGAAGGAAGTAGGTGAGCCTCTCTGTGAAAGTAACAGAAAGATACTCCCCCTATAAAAATAATCATAGCTTGCACTTCTACAGATGTTCAAAGCTCTTTGTTTCTCACAACCTTGTGTAGTAGGGAGTACACATATTATCATTTTATGGAGGAAACTGAAGGCCAGAGAAGGAAATGACTTGCCTATACAGGTATGGAGGAGTTAAGCCTGGGGTCCTGTGACTCCCCCAGGGCCTCCTTCCACTTGGCTGCCCCTGAGGAAAGAACTGTGTAGGGAAAGAGACACCATTTACTTCAGAAGCTGCAGCAGCAGGTCAGGGCCACTGGGTGGATTTAGAAATAGAAGATCCGAGTCTAAACCCTAGCTCTGCTATATCCTGGCTACATAGCCTTAGGCAAAGCACATTTCCTTAGTAGGCCTCAGTTTCCTCTTCTGTAAAATAAAGGAGGTGGACTAGACAATTTCTAAGATTTCTTCCAGGTCCAAAATCTGTTACTTTTTGCACTGGGATTCTAACAAACTTTGAGAAATCCTCATCACAGTATGGTATAGAGGAAAGGGAATTGGACATTTACTAGCTACGTGAGTCTGGCCAAGTGGCTTAGCTTTTTTTTGCCTCAGTTTCCTCATCTGTAAAATGAGAGGTTTGGACCTGGTGGCCTTATCTAAGAAGGTCTTTTCCAGTTTTAAATCTAAGATCCTATGACCTCTGAGAATTTAGGTAAGTTATTTGTTGCAGAATATACATTTTTAAAAAATTCTTTTCATAAAATCTTCCTCTGGTATGTAAACTTCTCACTGGAATATAAGCTCCTTGAAGGCAGGTACTATTTTCCCTTTTGAAAAAAAAATTATCTCCAGTGCAAAGTATGTGCCAGGCACACAGTAAGAGATTAATAAATCTGAGTGATCAGGTGCTACTCAGTGGAAAATGTCTCCCCTATTTTTGTAGAAGTCAGCTTTTGAGGTCAAGTGAAATGACTCCTAAAAACTTCATGCTGGGGTCTTTGGGGCCTAGTCGAGGATGGATGCCTGTTAGATCATAGGATCTGGAATTGGGAGAAACCTTACAGGTCATCCCCCAACCCCTTCATTTTGCAGAAGAGTACACTGAGGTCCAGAAAAGAGAAATAGTTTGCCTGAGATAACTCAGCTGGTGAGTAGCGATACTGAGGTTTACCTCCAGGGCCTCAAATTCCAGCCCTGATGTTTGTGCCCCACCACCACTCTCTTGTCCTCCCCATACCCTGCATACACGGCATGGGAACAAGGAAGACACCCAGCGTCCATCTCCAAAGCGGGCCCAGCCTGTTTAGGAAGATGTCAGATATTGAATAACATGTGAACCACATAAAATAAGATAGCAAGTGAAATTGGGCAAACAGAGCCCAAATGCCCAAAAGGGGAAGGGGAGGCAGATCAGTTATAGATGATTCACTTTATGAGAAGCTTCTCTTTCAGAAGCAGCCCGCTTGTATGACTTGGTTGTAAATGTCCAGAGGTGGGGCCTGCTTTCTTCTCTTGTATTCCACAACACTGTCCTTTGTTCTCAAGGAGGACCATGACATCAGGGAGGTGATGCCATGATTGTAAGTGAATTGGATTAAAGTGAGGCAGGGCTGGGCAAAGTCACCAGCCTCACTTTAACCTCCAGAGCCAGATCAGGAAGACTGGAAAAGGCTCCCCAGTCTAGGCATTTAAGCAATATTAGGCAATGAACCCATTAAAAGTACTCCCAGTATGTGTAAGATTTGAGAAGTCTTTATCTTCCAAAGCCTCCAGATACTGATTAAACTGCCTATTAAAGCACTAGCATTGCCAACCCCAACTCCCAGCAGCTTCTTCCCCCAATCCCCTAAACAGCAGAATTTCCTCTACAGAATCCTAATCTGGTGCCTCACTGTAACACAGAAGTAACCACGGTTTTCATAGGCCATCAGAGTTTAAATCTAGAAAGCTCTACCATGCTCAACGTATGGTCAAGGCTGAGCTTGCTATTCAAGTCCAGCTCAGCTAGGGATAGAGAGGTTCATTACCAGTAGTATGGACACTAAGAGATTAATTTAGTGAGGTCAATCCATGAAGCAAACAATACTTTTAAATGGTCTTTGATCCTATAGAGGCTACTTCTATTCCCAGTGGGGTGGTAGTGGAGGAGTGGTGAAATAATGCCACATTAAGCTTGTAGGTATTTGAAATTTGTCCAGTGACCAGTGAATTGATATCAGTGGATAGAGCACTGGACTTAGAAGCAGTCTAACCTTGATTCCTCTTTCTGAGTTCAAATCCTAACTCATATACTAATTGTATGACCCTGTGCAAGTCACTTAACCCTCTTTGCCTCAAAAAAATGAACTGGAGAGGAAAATGGCAAGCC
Source organism: Bettongia penicillata ogilbyi (assembly GCA_023548195.1). Lineage (NCBI taxonomy): Eukaryota > Metazoa > Chordata > Mammalia > Diprotodontia > Potoroidae > Bettongia > Bettongia penicillata. The sequence continues at coordinate 9,501,132 of JAJHZJ010000120.1, forward strand.
ATTCCAGTATCTTTGCCAAGAAAACCCCAAATGGGGTCATGAAGATTAGGATGTGACTGAAAAACAACAGCACTGGGTAAAAGAGTCACTAAGGACCCATGGAATTTGGGCAAATTCATAAGAATTAGGATCATATAATTGTAAAATGTCAGATCTTGGAAAGCAGCTCAGAGGTCATTTGGGTCAAGCCACATCTTAAAAAAGCATCCCTTCCCCCAACATTGGTCTAATTCAGTTAGATAAACATTCCTTATGTTTCTATTACTGCACTAAGCTATATACTAGAGACAGAACTGAAGTAGCCCCTCTCTCCAGAAGGTAATTTGAAGGATCAGGGAAAGCTTCTGAAAGGTCACACCTGGGGCTGGGTTTTGACGAACATAAGGATTCTGTTACAAAGCTAAATAGAGAATATATTGCCGGCCTGGAGGATGCTTATGGAAACGCATGTCAGGTTTGGAGAATGGCTAATGGTCCAGTTTGACTGAAACATAGAAAGAATAGATTGAAATGAAGTTGGAAAGATGGTGGGAGATAGATTGTAGAGGGCTTTATATGCTGGGCTAAGGAATGTGGAGTTTCTTTTTAAATATATGTTTTATTGATTCCTTTTGTTTTTACATCATAGTCATTTCCAGATTTATCCCTCCACAAACAATCCAGATCAGTCCTTGAAATAACAACAAATTATACAAAATTAACCAATAAAGTGATGGTGTATGCACTATTCTGCACCCAAAGTCCCTCACTCCTCTACTGAAAAGAGGGAGGTACTCCTTCTGTTTTATCAAGTAGTCTATCAGAAGTCACTGACTGACCCACAGAGTAGGAAGACTATTTTGGCACCAGGATAGAGGATGAACTGAAGACACCTGGAAGCGAGGAGATCAATCAGGAGACCGCTCCAGAGGGGCAGAAAAGATCCTAAAATTTAGAAGTTAAGGGGTAGCCTTTTAGAAAGCAGCTTCAGTCGGGTTGGAAACCTGATTGCAAGGGGTCAATACATGAGTTGGTAGTGAGGCCTGAGTACAGAATACTTCATCTGCACAAGAGATTGATTCCAGCCTTTGCAGAGGACTTCTGATGATAAGAAACTCCCTAGCTAGTGAGTGGGGAAGCTCATTACTCCTCTGGACAGCTGACTGGTAAGATGACTTTGTTTGTATAGACATGAAACCAGCAAGCTGCTTGTTAACCTTTGGTGCCTCAGTTTCTTTATCTGTAAAAAAGGCAGTTGGTCTAGATGATTGATAAGGTCTCTTCCATTTCTAAATCCATGATTCTATGAAATTCCCCTTTCTAAGACTTCCCTTCATTACCCTGAATTATACTACCTGGTACCCTGGAGAACAGATCTAATGTCCCTTCCACAGAACAGCCCTTCGGTACTTGAAGACAGCAGTTATATCCAGCAAGTCTTCTCCTTTCCAGGATAAACATCCCTCGTTCTTCAAATGATCCTCTTAAATCCAATTCATGTGCAAGTCAAGACATCACCTTTATGATCTCATTGGCCCTGCTTGAGAATGAAGGACAAATGACAAACATATCCTGGTCACCTTCCTTTGAATCTGCTCCACACTGTCAAAGACCCTCCCTAAAAGGTAGCACCCATAACTGAACATGCTCCAGAGGTGATCCAATCAGGCCAGAAGACAGTGAGACTATTGGTCACTTCTCTTTCGCTTCATGGGATGCTTCTATTTATGAAACCTAGCTGGTTTTGGCTGTATCTTGCCATTGACCCCTAAAACCCCATATCTTTGTTACACAGACCTATGTCTTGCCATATCTACACCACACCCCCTCCCTCATCCTGTAACTGTATAATAAATGTTTTTTTAACTTAGTTGTCGGAATTTCCATTTGTTTTATTAAATTTCATTTCTTGGACTGAACTAATCATTTTAGTTGGTTGATGTATTTTTGGATGTATCTTGTGCAAGGGACCAAGCAGGTACAACAGCTAGAGCATTGGACTGGGAATCAGGAAGACTCATCCTCTTGCAACCTCACTGAAAGTTTTCGAGCAAAAATTAGTGTAGAAGGGATTCCTATTTAGGCACCATTTTGACTAGATGGTCTCAGAAGTTCCTTCTGTGATTCTGTGTATTTCTTAAATTCAATAAGTATGCCATTTAGCTAATCTAATCCAATGAATATTTATTAAGTCCTATGTGCTAAGGCATTGTGCTAAGTGGTGGGGATACAATCAATAAAAAGACAATCCCTGCCCTCAGGAACCTTCCAATCTAAAGAGGGAGACAACACACAAAAGAAGTCAAGAAAAGGATGGGACACCAGAGGGTACTCAGCTTGTGGAGCTGAAACCGGGAAGAGCAGCAGATGGTCAGCTGCCCTCGGTGAAAGAAGGCATTGGAAGGAGCTTGGTATTGCATCCTCCAGTCCTCTAATCAGAGGGGAGAAAAGTCTGACGAGGGTGGTACCATCCGTCAAAGCTGGAGTTACCGCATGGCAATGAGTTTCCCCTGGGAAGGGCATCTTGTCCTTTGCCATGTATGCTTTCAGGTACTGGTGAGTACAGACTCAACCATGGGGTCCTCTACTAGAGACTAACATCCAGAACTACTTCAGTCTCCTCATCACTACTCTCCAGGTCTAGTTGCTAACCATTCCCTAATCCAGCTAACTGGACCTATATCTAGCCCCTACATCTCCATTTTGTCTATGCTGTTTGAATTTTTAAATCAACGGTTTCCAGCCCTTTGCCATCTTTCAATTCACTGTTCATTGAGGTTTTGGTTTAGAGCCCAAACTGCAGCTCGAAACTGGACACCCGGATGACTTATGTTCATCCCCCATTGTCCTCTCCTCCTGCTCCTGTGTTTGCTTTTGAAAGCCGGGCAGTGGGACAACGGAGGAGGAGGGATGGAAACCCAGCCGTTGGAGAGGACACAGGCCTCTGTAAGGCTGCCTAGGGTTTTCCTGGAGCTGCTACCATGGGGCCTTTTTTCCTGTTATTCTCCTCCTAGTCACCAGTCCCACCCGCTCAGCCTGATCTGGAGCCCAAAGGAGAGGAAAGCTCCCTCCACTCTAGGGGTGTCTCCATTCCCACCACCACCACCTTCACACACACACATGCCATGGCAGCAGTCTATGAAATATTTCTCTTATGAGCACAAGGAAAATTGGCTCAGTGGGTGGAAATGAATTACAATGAATGTCTCACTCCCTTCTGGTTGTGCTCTAATATCCAACTCTCCACCTTTCACCTCCCATCTCTCCCTTTCCCCTGGCCCCTCAATCAACCTAGGACAGGTGTGGGATTACCTAACCTGGAAGAATAATTTGAAAACATCAGTCCCTCCCCAGACCCCAGGCCCATGTTTTCCTGGGTTATTAGGGATTCAAATAGTCAAGACCCAATCATTCTTTATATAGCATTCCTAGCTTTCTCCCCTGTCCTTCTCACTTGCTAAATGAGCTGAAGACTCCTTCCTTCCTGGGCCTTTGTTCTTAGGTCGCTGTGTCCCCAACCCCTTTGCAGTGAGTCAAGGCAGAGGTACATCCCCAGCCTGCTAAAGGTTTTGAAAAGAGCAGAAGCTGTTACCAGTGTAAGAATGGATCAAGCATGGAAGACATGGTAGAGAAGGCATCAAAGAAAGATAATGCCCTAGATGTTTGGCCTCAGTAAAACCATTTCACTTTCCTAGGTACCAGCTCCTGCTGGAAACTATCTAGGGATCCTTTGCTATGAGAGTCAGAGATTAACTGAAAACTTTTCCCAGTGACTGTAGCCTTCCTACTCTAGAACCTAAATTTCCTAGATCTTGAGATCTACGCATTTTCTTGGGTAATGAACTCTACTGAACTCAGATTTTGTTAATTTTTCCCCTTATGCTGGTGACTGGATCTGAGTGGCCATTTCTGCTCCTTGGTTGCTTACATTATTTTATCTTGCTTTAGGGTCATAAGATTTAGAGTTCAAAGGGAATATAGAAATCTAATTAAATTCCTTTATTTAACCATGAAGGATCTAAGACCAAGTGACTTTACCAAAGTCCAGCTGATGTTTGGATGGTACTGCAAGGTTGGCAAAGTTCTCTGTGTACACTCTCTCATTTAACCATCACAACAACCCTATCAGGTCGGTGCTACAGATATTATTATCCCTATTTTATAGAGCTGAGGCCCAGGAAGGTGAAATTACTTGCCTGTAACCTCAAACACTCAAGGGGATCCATGTTCTCATTGATTCCCACCCATAAAGATTGTAATTTATCCATGCCTAACTCTCCTATGTGACTCTTGTTAATGTCTTCTCCAAAATTCACCACAGAGGTTCCATACAATATGTTGGAGGCCCATCCTGAAGGTTACTCCATGCTATCAGTATAGTCAAACCAAGAGAAAGCAGCCAAAGAGGTTACATGGACAAGAGACATTCTTTATCCACCTGGTCTTCCTTGCATGGAGAGATGGATTTGTGTGCGCATGGTCACGGTCATAGGTACCAGAAATGGGATTTGAATCCAAGTTCCTCCTGACTCGTCTAGTACTTAGTAGCAAAGCTGAGACACAAATATATTAGTAAAACATTTCTTGCACAAGATCCCAAGTTCATTTAGGACTAAAGATGGCTCTGGAGTTTGGGTTAGGGCTAAAGTTGGGGTTAGGAAAAGGTTTGGATTGGAACTAGGAATTCTTGTTATGGTTGGAGATAGGTTTGTGTTGAGGAATGATAAATGCCAGGATAAGACTTAAATTCTTTCTCTCCCACCTCTCAGAACCTCTAGTTATCAGCAGACCTGGATTGATAAGTGTTAATACAACCTAGGAGGAGTAAGGACTTGGACAAGTGAGCCCTGGGCCTTGATTGAGCCGAGGTGTTGAGATCACTTGGAGAGGAGCTGTCCCACAGACCCATGCACACTCACTCCTGAAGGTGCTGCTATGAGTCACCTCAGATAGCCTAGTAAGCAAGGTATAGGGATAAGTTTATGACCAGGTTAGAATTCAGTCTGTGGCCACGGAAGGGTGTGAAGCTTTAGAAGGAAATGATTCTTCTCCTGTTTTGATTTTTTCTTCCTCTGTCCTTTGTCCAGAGGGAGAGGAAGAAGGGAGCCAGGTAAGGTCTGCCAGGCTGTGTCAATGATCCCCTAGAGAGGACAAGCTTTCCTGACCTCTACTGAACTGCAGCACCCTAATGACCCATTGTTCCAATGGAGGACATAACTGAATAGAGTTAGAGGATGAGGAGTGGGGGTTGGGGGAAGATGGCAAGTCTATTTCTGCCAGGAATGTTTAATTTCTTTTCTTTTAAAGTATTTTTTTAAATTGAAAACTTAATAATACTCTGAACAAACAAATGAACAATAGGAATTGAAATCCTAAATAAAACCCATACAGTTTGAATGATCTACATTTTGATACATCTTGTATTTAGAAATTGTTTATAACAAAAATATCCAGCTGGCCAAACGTTGTTGGACTTAACTAGGCTGGTCTCAGGACCACACATCACAGCCCTACCCCTACCCACCCAATCTACTGTCAGGATTCTGATGGGACCAGTCAGAGCTTGTACTTAATTAGTATAGCCTTTAAAAATCCAGGATCACCTCCACACCACAAGGAGACACCAAAAGGAGACAGTTTGATGAAAGGACTGATAGATAACCAACAGAACTTATTTGCCTTGGGTCCTTCTTGATTTCTTTTTATTGGTCTACTTACTCTTTATTTTTTTCTTAATAAACACTTTTTGTCCCTCTCATCATCCCCAATCAATTGAGAAAGAAAAAAAGGAAAACCAGGATCTTTGTAACAACATGTATAGCCAATTAAGAGAAATTCCCCATTGGTCGATAACCTCTTTTCCATCCTAAGGTTAGAGCTTCTTGCGAGGACAGACTATCTTGTTTTTATATAACACGTAGCACATTGCCTCCAGCCCAAATAGCATAATCAATCAATAGATAAACATTTATTAAGAGCCTACTATGTGTCAGGCACTAGTTTTAGGGACAAAGAGGCAGAAGACAGCACTTGCCCTGAGGAACTTAAAATTCGATAAGCGTAATGCCTCTTCTACGTCACATCTCTTCAAGTGTTTGAAGTCAATGATTATGCATTTTCTTTTCAAAGCTAAATGCCTTCCATCAATTGGTTCCTTTAGCCAATCATTGTTGACGTAGGAGGGATCTTTACAATTAAGACCTCATTCAGTCACAGAAGAAAATTAATCTGGAACATTGTTCAGGGAGTGAGATGACTGGAGAATCAGAGTTTCCAGGGTAACTTCTTTATTTCAGGGGAATAAAATTAATAAGAAGGTTTTAGGGGAGATTATATTCCACTCTCATTTCCTCATCAATACTCTGCACGCCACAAAGAGATTTAGGAAGTTTTGCTGTTGATATTTTTAATATGATATGGTCAAAGGTACATATTGTTCAAATTCCACTCTTTCCCACACATCATTTTACTTGTGTTTTCATATGGTTTATGTTTCAGAGTCATGGAATTTAAGAGTTAGAAAGGATCTTAAAGGACATATAGCTGATCTTGGTTTTATTTTGTGGTATAAAATAATCCATTTCCTTTCTATGCCAAAATTCATCAAGCCATTCCCCAGTCAATTAATATGTTGATTATTTACAGTTTTTCAATATTCTAAATAAAATTTTTATCTTTTTTGTTTATATTTTTTCTTTTCTTTTTTTTTGTCACATTATCTTAGTTAATGAGCGCATGTGTTCCTTAATGAGGATTAGATACCTTTATATCTTTTCCGCTACAAAGACATTGAGGTCTTTGAACATGGGGTTCAATAATGATGAATGAATGAGAATGAACATATAATTGAATGATAGTGAAGGAGTGAATGAATGAGAGAATGAATGGGTAAATGAGTGAGTGAGTCAACCACAGAATTCAGTATTATTGGCTGTGTTCCATCTGGTATTGTTATATGTTTCATGAATGTGTTGATCCCTCAACTAGACTGTGAACATCAAAGGACAGTTATTGTTAAATCTTGAACATAATGTCTAGTCCAGGCCTGGGCAAATGGGAGGTAAGCAAAGTTTTACTGATGATCGAAAAAAAAATAAACACTTGGTAGGCACACACAGGAGGTTGTAAACAAAAGTCAAGTTTTATTTTATTTATTTCATTCTATTAGTATTGGAACCTGCATCTCCTATGGTGAAGGGGGGCTGGCTGAGTGATGGCATGGGGAGAAAGGATCAAAGGAAGGGGCCGCATGGCTCCCTGCCCCTGATTCTCCTACCCTGAGTCAGGTTTCTCAGCCCTAGGATGGCAGGTCCAGATGCAAAGGTGAGTTAGTTCAGGAGCAGAAACGGAACTCGGTGGCTAGCCCATCGGCTGACCCTGACACTTATGAAGACTTCAAGTATTTCTCAGAAGGATGGAAAGTCAAAGGGGCTCTGGGGAAAGGAAGTCAAAGGTTCCCACAATGAACATATCAGGGCCTTAAACAAAGGGATAACTACTCTGAAACTATCTCATTCCTCCACTTCCCAAACCTAATTTCATGAGAGGAAGGGGTTGCATGGCTCCCTGACCCTGATTTTTCTACCCTGAGTCAGGTTTCTCAGCCCTATGATGGCAGGCCCAGATGCAAAGGTGAGTTAGTTCAGCTTTCGTGCCAGGAAACCTAGGACAGGAGACCTAGATTCTAGGGCAAGTCACTTCCCTCTCTGGGCCTCAGTTTCTGCCTCAGTAAAATGGTTGGTCTCTAAGGTCCTCTCCAGCTCTGACATTGTGTTATGTGCTCTTATATTCTTTCCAGTTGTGCCATGCTAGTTACAAGAGAGAGGGCAGGGTCTGGCACCCTTGTCTAGGCTGGGAGTTGTCCAGTATGGGGATGCTTGATGTACCCTGAGGGTAAAAGAAAAGTAGAGTGGAGTCCTATGTGGTCTTACTTCCATTCCTATGCTTTCCCCATTCTGCCATACTGATAATACAAACAAGTAGACTGGCAACAGACTTCCCTTTCTCCACTGTACCCTGGTCACTAGGATTAGAAGATCACTTTTCTGGGTATACGAGAAGAGAGGAGATGCCATGCCTAGAATGGTATCTAGGATTGCTCTATGGAGGCAGAATCATGGGTTGATTTTAATAATCATCAAGAGTTGCCCCCAACCATCTACCAAACGTGTTTCCTCTAAGCCAGGATCCTGCGAGTATTTTGCTCTTGACTGGTCCCTCCTCTCCTTCCTTCACTGGTATAGCTGATGAAGCACAAGGAAATATAGGATTTGGAGCCAAGCTCAGCCCTCTCCCCAAGGGAAGAGGAAGGACTCCGGCATGCCTAGAATCAACCTCTGTACCAGGGCCTCCCACCCTTTAAGATCCTCCTACCCTTATTCTCAGTCTTTCTCTCCCCCAAGACTGCCCATTCTCCCTCCCACTGGGCAGGGAATATTTGCTTCCTAGTTCCAAGATTCACAGAATATCCAAGCTGAAAAAGGACCTTGAATTGTGAGTGTGGAATGTCAGAGCTGGAAGAAACCCCAATAATCATCCAAATGAACTCTTCCATTTTATAGAAGAGAAAACTGAAATCCAAAGAAAGAAATGATCAACCTTTAAATCCTGAAGGAATTAAGTGATAAGGGTGGCATTTCAGGCACTGTGACAGGTAGTCAGAGGGAGTGCCCTTCAAATTATACTGTGCAGGCAATCCCTTCTCTATCTATTTGTAGGGACCACGCTGGGGAGAGGCTATTCTGAGCATGTGTCCCAGCCACATGGGCTCTGAAAGCAAGAGACCTGTGGAATTACTGCTGAAACTTTTCAGCTCCTGAGGGATCCTCTTATCACTTTAATTGTCTTCTCTTTGTTATAACTTTCTCCTCCCTTTCTCCCCCAGCCTGGATCCTGATTCCTGCTGGGATCCAAGAGGAAGCAAGAGAGAGAATGAAGATGGTGGCAGGCAGGTTCTCACCATACTCACCAACTCTTGTTCCTGGGACCACAGCAGGGATGAGAGTTGGCAGACCACAGTGAATCTTTCTCTCCCCAAAGAGTGATGGCACTTAAGGTGTCTTGGTTCTTTGAGAGGGAACCAAGATGAGAACAGGGAAAGAATTACCTCTTCCCAGATAGAGGATCTTTGTAATTCCCTCTCCAGGGCTTTCCATGCTTAGATAAATCTCCAAAACATGCTAGTCAGGGCAGGAATTACTTTTGCACAATCAATGGAACCAGGGAGAGGCTATAGGACTGTACAAACACATGGTGATATGGTGAAGAGGTCAATTATCGATTAGCTGCCCAATGGAAGGATGGCACCGCAAGTCCTAAAGTAGATAATCCTTACCACATAAATCAATCATTTATATTTGACTTTGGGATACATTCTATGGCTCTTTTCAGGGGTTAAGGGGGAAAAGAAGGGATTCTTTTATCTTTTTAGTTGCCTGACTCAGATAAAGATAAAAATATGTCTGCCTTCCATGATCACATTCCAACTAACAGCCAGGGAGAGACAGAACCAAGGACAGAGAGATGACAGCCTGGGATATACTGCTGTCTCTGGGCATGATCCTCCACCCCAGCTTTTGCCATCTAGCAAATCACAAGATGACTGCGTGATCACTGCATCCCAGGGTGCTCAATGACTCCATCCTCTCCAAAACAAAGGATCCCATGACGTTGAGCCAGAAGGAACTTCAGACAGCTTCTAAGAGCTGAGCTGGAACCTAAACCCAAATGTTCTGCCTCCAAAGCTATTGTGCTTTTCATGACACCAGGGTGTCCCATTTCCAAACTCAGGCTCCCTCATTAATGGTCTTAGAGATCTGGTGAAGAGACATTCCCAGTGGATTCTCTCCCTAGAATCTCTTCTTCCTCTTCCTCTCCCCCAGAACACAGGAGACATGTAGAATCAGAGATTAGACCAAGAGGAGAGCTCAAAGGCTAGCCCTTCTCTCTGTTGGATAGAGGAGGTCAAGTGTCTTTCACTAGGTCATACTATCTGTTAAAGGGCTTCTGTTGCTATCTTTAGAAAAGGCACATCTTCTACAAGAAAATCATGATGATAACGGGTCAAGTGAACCTTGAATTTGAACTCCATTGCCTTACCTCAGAGCCTCGATTCTTAGTATTCCCCAGTTTCCCCATCCCCAAAGCCCAAAGAGGGGAAGGCAAGTTGAATTGCCTCCCACGTGGTTTAAATCACAGAGTCACAGAAGGTTACAGCTAGTCCAACTCCCTTATTTTACAGAGAAGGAAACTGAGACTCAGATAAGGGAAATGATTTACCCAAAGTCATACAGTTAGTAAGTAGGCTAACCAGTATTCAAATTCAAATCTCCTGGCTCCAAGACCAATTCTCTTTCCATAGCACCCCATTTTCTCTTTTCTCCTAAGTTTGTGCACTGATGTTCTGGGTTATAAAACCAAGTCCCATCTTGGGGCTAAGTTTAAGGTGACTCTAGGGCCAATTTGGGGTGAGGGAAAGAGATTGGGGGCTGCATAGAGGTTGGCTCTTGGCTGTCCCCTTTCCTCCATCCAAAGGTCTTCATATCCACACGGATGTTTTGCCATCCTTGCTACTAACACTGCTGCCTTTCTCAGAGTTGGATTTGGCTTTGGCACCTTGCCGCCCTTGGGCACCATCGGCATGGTTCTGCTCCACAATCGTGCCCCCTGAGGCCGGGCTGTCAGTCCTTGAAGGTGGTAACCCAACCTGGGATGTATAAGCAGGAAATCCATTGCTCCTAACCCCATTGCCAGGGTCCTGGGTCCCAGCCCGATGGGCTCCTTGGAAGGGAGCGGCAAGATCCGCTGGTGGTGGGTTCTCCTCTGAGCCCGGGCCGTGAAGTTCTTGGAGCTCCTGCAGGGCCCCATTGGCCAGGTTCTGCTCATGGGCCAAGAGTCCACCAGGCATGAGCCGCCCCGCTGCTGCCGCCCTCTCTGCCCTGACCACCAGGTTGTACTCAGGCGGGCAGGAGATGTTGCGAGTATACGGGTAGCCATGGGGTAGCTGCCGGGGCAGGGGCGGGGGTGAAGGATAGCCGTCTGAACCCTGGTCGCGGCCCTCCACTCTGCGGCTCCTCACGGCATCCTGCAAGCTGCCTAGACCCAGGTGGGCCATCTCACAGAGATTAAGGATGAGGCAGAGGCAGCTGACCACATACATCACCAGGAGGAAGACCGTCTTCTCCGTGGGCCGAGACACGAAGCAGTCAACTGTGTGAGGACAGGGCTCCCGGCTGCAGCGGAAGAACGCTTGTACCTCAAAGCCGTATAACAGGTACTGGCCCACCAAGAAGCAGATCTCAAAGGAGGCCCGAGCCAAGAGCTGCAGCACATAGATCTTCATGAGACCCTCCTGCTGGATCCTTCTCCTCCCGTCGTGCTTCTGGTTGGCAGGCCCGGCCTCGGGAGACCCCTTGCCCTTCTCTCCTGCCAGTGCCCCCTTCTCTTCGTCTTCCTGCTCCCGGTCCTCCCTGCTTCCATCTCCACCCTCCTCTTCTTCCCCCACGCCGATCATGGGCTCCTCCTCTCCGCCATTCGGGGTGTCTGGCCAGCCTGGGTGTGGCAGCGCAGGTGGCCTCCTCCTTGGGGGACGCCTGCGGGCCACGCGGCCGCCCTGCCGCCAGCGCCTGGCCCTGCGCCTCTCCTCTTCAGATGCCCGGGCCAGTCGATGGATGGCATACCCGAGGTACATGACGGAGGGCGTGGAGATGACGACGATTTGGAAGACCCAGAACCGAACATGGGACAGCGGGGCGAAGGCGTCGTAGCAGACGTTGTCACAGCCGGGCTGGCGCGTGTTGCAGGTGAACTTGCTCTGCTCGTCCGAGTAGATGGACTCCCCGCCCACCGCGGTCAGCACTATTCGGAAGACGATGAGCACCGTCAGCCAGACCTTGCCCACGAAGGTCGAGTGGTTGTGGATCTCCTCCAGCAGCCTCGTCAGAAAGCTCCAGCTCATGTTGGTCATAAGGGCTGATCAGTCAGGACCTGCGGGGTGGGAGATGGCAAAGGGAAGGCGTGAGGGCCAAGAATTAGAAAAGCCGAGATTCCGAACCTCAGAGCTGGAAGGAGCCTTGGAAATCGTGTTGTCCACACTCCTGCACCACGCGGAATGCCTTTCTGCGGTGCCTGACACAGAGCAGACGCTTAATAAATGTTTGGTAGATTGCATTGACTTGGATAGAGTCCTGGCTTTCGAGATGTGTAACTGAACTCTAGGCAAATCACTCCGCCCCCCACCCCGCCCTGAATCTCAATTTCTCCATCTGTAAAATGGGGATAATAACAGCCGCCCAATCTACTTCACAAGATCATTGTGAGTGAAATGTTTTATAAACCTTAAAGTGCTCTAGAAATGTGATTTATTATAGCATGCTTTATAAATAGCATTCCAGCCTCTGCCTGAATACTTCTAGTGACAGGTTCTCCTACCTCGCACTCCCTGATCTGTTTTGAGATCTCTTCTATCACATTTTTTTTCCCAGTTCAACTCCTTTCTCCAACATAGCACATTGATCTTGTGTCCTCTCTCTGTCCCTAACCACCCTTTTTGTTCCCTGCTCTCTAAACTCCAACCTTTGACTTCTGCCCCATTCCTGGTCCATCCCTTTCCCGTGGTGACCCCCTTCTCTCCCCAGACTCCAATTTCACCTCCCCCTGGAGGTGTCTCTAAATCCCCTTCCTACATCCTTGCTTTATTTTTCCTTTCCTTCCAAATTTGGGAGGCCCCAGGGCATCTGAACCACCTGGGGATTAATGACTGTCTCCTGGGATACTTATCCAAATGCCAGCAAGTTTCTCCCTTTGGGAATGCTGGAAACAGGGACTGAGGAGGGAATTCTAGACCTTGCAGTTTTATTGAGGGCCTAGGTAGGGAATTAAGGGTCACAAGGGCTCGAGAGAATCAGGGTAGAGGCTTAGGGGCAAGAGGCTGAGAAGTTAGAAGGAACACCTTTCAAGAACTTGAAGTGTGAGTTGTTATCACTGGCCAATGGAGACATCAAACCCACAGACCTTGGAAGTTGGGGCCATGAACTGTCCAGGTGGGAGGCTGAAGCTAAGGCTTCATGGGCCCCCACTGACAGAACTTAGATGGCCTTCATCCTTGGCCTCATCTGCCTCATAGTCACACCAGGATTCTCTTTCTTTCTGCCTCTGAGGGTAAGGAGAGGAGAGACATGCAGGAGAACAGACCCGGGCATGACAACCTGGTGGAGTAAAAAGATCAATAGATTTGAAATTAGAGAATCTGAGTTCAAATATTGACTCTGCCATTCCATGAACAGTGGCCAAGGCACTCCCTCTACTTGGACTTCAGTCTCCTCCTCACTAAAATGGAGCTGGATCAGATTGGCAAAAATGACAAAAGACAGAAATGAAGACCATTTATTAAATATTAATTATGTATTATTATTATCATCCATAATATATAAATATATTAAATTGTGTTATTTATATATTATTATATATTAAAAGTCACTAAATGTATATACTCTTTGACCCAGGTATACTCAGTGTATATCACTACTAGGCAGAAACTCAAAAGACAAAGGGAAAGGATGCCATATATAACAAAACATTCAAAACAACACTTTTATAATAGCAAACAACTGGAAAAGAAGGGAGGGAGCAAGCATTGATTAATGCCTGCGCCTCCTATGTGCCAGACACTATGGGAAGGGAATTGTAAATATCATCTTATTTGAGCCTTACAACAATTCTACTATTATTATCCCCAGTTGAGGAAACTGAGGCAGAGGTTAATTGACTTGCCTGGGGTCACACAGCTAATAAGTGTCTGAGGCTGTATTTGGACTCCAGCTCCAGACCTAGTGCTCTATCCATTGATCACCTTAGTGTCCATTGACTGGGGAATGGCTAAACCAGTTGTGGTATGTGTATGCAATGGAGTACTATTGTGTCATAAAAAATGACAAATGGGAAGAATTATTTGAACTGACATAAAGAGAAGCAAGCAGAACCAAGAGAACAATTTTTGCAATGACCATAATAATTGTAAAGGAAAACAATTCTGAAAGACTTCAGAACTCTGATCAATGCAGTGACCAGTCATGGCTTTAGAGGACTGAGGCAGCTAAGGGGTACATTGGATAGAGTACTGGGCTTGCAGCCAAGAAGCCATGAGTTCAAAGATTGTTTTGACACATATTACCTGTGTTACTCTCAGCAAGTCATTTAACCTCTCTCAGCCTCAGTTTCCTTGTCTGTAAATTTAGAGGACCAGAGGACCTCTAAGGTCCCTTCCCAATTAAGTCTATGATCCCGTGGTGAACCCCACTTCCTACCTCTTAGTCAAAAAAAGTAGCGTACAGATAAGGAATAAGGCTATTATTTTCAGACATGGCTGATGTGCTGAATTTTTGCTGTTTAATTGTCCTAACTCCTTACAGGGCAGAGGGAGGGAATGAGGGAGTCTCTGGAAAAAACGGTTTTTTAAAAAATCATTAAAATGTTTTTTAAAAATAAACAGAGTCGGGCTAGAATATATGATCTCTAAGGAAACCCCTTCTAAATCTAAATCCGGTGCCCCCTCCTGCCCTTCCCCCAATCTTGAAGCAAGTCCAGCGCCAGGAAAGGTGTATTCTGCAGCACACCCACTCAACACTTCTTGGAAAGTTTCCTACTTCATCCCTGGCCCTGATCCCTGGCTCGCCCTTTAGAGAAAAGGGTTCCTTGAGGGGAGGCAAAGATCCTAGGAGACCTTGGCACTCAATGTGCGTGTGTATGAGTGCGTGTGTTTGTGTGTGTGTGTGTGTGTGTGTATTTGTGTTAGGGGGAGTTGCGGGGCTACCCCTCTCTCCTGCGTGCCTCCAGCCGACTCCTTTGCCTTCATCAGAAATTCAGAGACGCGCAGAGACACAGGCCAAGCCCAAAGAAGAATATACATATACGGAGAGATTCAGACAACCATGCCGAGAGACAGGAGAGACCCAAGCTTACATCTAACCCAGAGAAACAGACGAACCCAGTTAGCCAGTCACACACACAGACACACAGACACAGACACACACACACACAAACACACACACACACACACACACACACACCTCATGCTCACTGGCAGAAGGGGAATGGGGGCCGTGAGCATCCCAGAACAGGGGAGCAGTCCCCAGGAGGGCGGGAGAGGGAGGGATTGCTACTCACAGAGCCATGGTCCTGCTGGATCCCACTCCCAAGCCCCGCTGGGGCTGGGCTCAGCAGCCTCCTAGCTCGGCCCCGCCCAGCCAGCCCAGCCCTGCCCAGCACCAGGCACAGCTAACCAAGGCTATACACGATTCCGCTAGCTCCCGGACTGGTCACTGACAGTTTTGTGGAGTTCCCAGACATACGTTTATAGAGAGTAAAAAGCTATGGGTTGGGTGGGGTCAGTAGAACCCAAGGTCTAATATGGGCTTTGTCACAAATTTATTGCAGTACCTTGGGCTCATCTCCTCTGGGCCTCAGTTTCTCCACCTGTAAAATGAGAGAGCTGGACTCGATGGTCCTTGAGGTTCCTCTAAAATGTTATTCTTTTGAATCCTGGAAGAGGTTCCCTCCAGGTCAGGTAGCTCTGGAAGAGTGGAACTGGAAGAAAAGCAAGCCCTCTCCACCCCACCCAGACACTTCCCAGCAAACAGCCCTGGAGAGTTCCTTCTCAGTAAGACCCTGGCTTCTCTGGGTTCTCCTCCTTCCTGTGTGAATGGTCCTTTTCAATCTTTTTTGCTGGATCATTATCCATATCTTGCCTCCTAACTATAAATATGCCCCAAGCCTTGGTTTTGGTTCTTCCTCTTATCCAGGGACCCCTCAGTTCCCCTGAGGAATCTCATTAAAGATCATCATTATGCAGATAACTCCCAGATCTCTCTATATCCAGTCCTCTTCACTCACTCCCCTGAGTTCCATCCCATTTCACTAATGGCCTATTGAATATCTCTGGAAATGCTACAGGAAAGCAAAACCCCACCCCTCTTCCCAATTTCCCGGTTTCTGCCAGGGCACCACCAGCCTTCTGGTACCCACAGCGTGATCAGTAGCCAAGCCTTGTTGATTCTATCTCCACAATAATTCTATTTGTCCCTTTTTCTCCACTCACACTTTGAAGGCCTTTTTCACCTCTTGATTATTGCAATAGCCTCTTAACTGGTTGCTCAGTCTTGCGTCTCAGCTCTCTAATCCATCCATCCTACAGCTGCCAAAATTATATTCCTTAGCCCTTCTGAAGAATATGATGATCCAAGACAATTTCAAAAGACATGATGGAAGATGCTATCCACATCCAGTGAAAGAATTGATGGAATCTGAACGCAGATCGAAGCAGACTACTTTTACTTTATTTTTTTCTTTTGCAAGCTGTAATTTTTTTTTTTTGCAAACTGTTTCTTCTTTCACAACATGACAGATATGGAAACATGTTTTATATTATTGCATATGTATAACCTATATCAAATTGCTTACCATCTTAGGGAGGGGGAGGGAAGGGAGGAATGGCGAAAATTTGAAACTTAAAATTTTATAAAAATAAATGTTAAAAATTATCTTTGCATGCAATTATAAAAATTAAATACTATTAAAAATGATATTCCTAAAGCACATATCTGAGCGTGTCTATCGATCCTTGGCTCCATAAACTCCAGAGGCTCCCTATCTTTCTAGAATCAAATGCAAACAACTGACATTCAAAGCTCTTTACCGCCTGACTTCACCCTGTCTTTTTAGGTTCATACATCGGCCCCCTTTGCTCTATGACCTTCTTGCTGTTTCTCACATACAACATTTCATCCCTGGTGCGCATGCCTTTGTACAGATACCCTCCATTTATGGAATGCCCTCCCCTCTCCCCTCTGCTTCTTAGGACACACATCCCGAACAGTCTCTCCTCAGGTGAGTTCTCCCTCTCATTCCTCATCTTGTCCTCCCTCTCCGTTGGCCCTGGGTACAAAAATTCCTTGTTAGGGTTCTGGAAAGTACATAGGATCATGGAATTTTGACATGTAAGGAAACTTAGAAGTTATTTTTACAGATGATGAGACCAAGGTTTAGAAAGTTATATGATTTACCCAGGGTCACACAGTCAGCAAGTAGCAAAAGGCTAGCATTTAAACAGGTTCTTTGACTCTCAGTCTAAGCATTCTTTCAGTACCATATTGATCAATATCAATAGCACATTGATCAATATCAATACCACATTGATTCAATACCTTGACAAAGATCCCACCTCTCTCCTACAGTCTAGGCCTATATCTATGGATGCCTACAGAACACCTCCACTTGGGGGCATCTCAGACTCAACATTGTTTAAAACTGAACTTTTCCTCTTCCCAAAACAGGGCAACTGGGTAGTTCTAGGAATACTGGAATTGGATTTAAAAGGACTTGAGTTCAAATCCTCCTCAGAGACTAACTGTGACCTTAAGTAGGTCACTTAGTCTTATTTTCCTCATCCTTAAATGGGGATATCAAGCACACCTACTTCATAGGTGATCAAGTGAAATACTCCTCATAAAATGATTTGCAAACTTTAAAGTGCAGTACAAATGTTGGCTGTGATTGTTTCTACTGATCTCAGTGATTCAGGCTCCTCAGCTTTCTTTCCTTCATTTCATAATCAGCTCTATGACATGTCTGAAACCATTCTTCCCTTTCCAGCTCCCGTCTCTTCACTTTTTGCTCAGGCTTTGGTGACGTTTTTTCTTTCAACTACTACGATAGCTCCTTATCAAGTTTTTCTGCCTCCGCTCTTTCTCCTTTCTCCACACCTTTTACACATCCCACCATATTAATTTTCCTAAAGTGAATCTCTGGTTATGTTGCTCCTCTGCTCAAGAGCCTTCAATGGCTCCCCCTTACTGAAAAGTTGATATTTAAATTTGAGGTTTGCAAAGTACTTTACAAATATTATCTCCTATGACTCTCACAACAACTGTGGAACATAGATACTAAAGGCACTTTTCTCACCATTTTGGAGATAAAAGAAACTGAGACTCAGGAAAGTTAAGTGACTTGCTCAAGGTAAGTATTTGGTATGGGGTTTGAACACAAGACTACCTGACTTTAGGACCAGCACTCTATGCTGTGTCAAGACTTCTCAGTCTAGAATTCAAGGCCCTCCATGATCTGGTGCCAACCTACCTTTCCAGCTTTATCTTCTCTTTTTATTTATGTATAGAATTATTTATATAATTATGAAATTATAGACTGAGAACTTGGAAAGATCTTAAAAATAATCTAGTCCAACCACTTTATTTTTACAAAGGAGAAAACTGAGGCTCCAAGGAGGGAAAGTGCCTTGCCCAAGGTCAAGATTGTCAGTAGCAAAGCCAAGTACTTGACCTCAGGTTTCCCAACGCCTCTCCTACTACACATCCTGAGGGGCCGACTCCAGTCACCCTGATCCCTGTCTGGCCACTGGACCCAGATGATTCTGGAAGGTAAAGTGAGGTCGGGGACCCTGCACAGCCCTGCCTCACTTCAATCCAATGCACTTGTAAGTCATGGCATCATCTTCCTGAGGTTGTGGTTCTCTGAAGGATAAGCAGCAGCAACAGACAGATAGATGTCTGCCCTAGGCAAATGAAATCGCTTGAATTTTCTAACTGCAAGTTCCCCAAATAGCAGCCGCTCTCTGCCCTCCAGGACTGTGAGATCGACAAAAGACTTTCTTCACAGGACCCCTGTGAGGCAGGAGGCACAAATGTTATTACCTTCATTTTACAGATGAGGAAACTGAGGCCCTGGAAGGAAAAGTGATTCTTCTAAAGTCAAGGGGCACTGACTGAGTCTGGGTCACTCAGAGGATCATGTGGGATGAGAGAGAATGAAGTCGGGTCTGAAGGAAAGTCTGCATGTGACTGTCTGTGTGCCATGCATCTGTGTCATGATAAATATCATGAGGGAAAATGACCAAAGAAAGGAAAGAGATTCAGGTTTTGCTAGTTTGTTGAGAACCCCAGGCCAGGGTCACAACGGATAGTCCCAAATTATGGGGTGTATGTGTGTGTGTGTGTGTGTGTGTGTGAGAGAGAGAGAGAGAGAGAGAGAGAGAGAGAGAGAGAGAGAGAGAGAGAGAGAGAGAGAGAGAGAGAGAGAGAGAGAGAGAGAGAGAATGAGTGTATCGTGGTGGTGGAAAATGCACTTTCAAACAGTCTGAATCTTGGTTGTATCCAGATCTCCTGAGCTGTTCCTCCCCACTGGGGCTAATGATTTTGGATTAAAAAAAAAAAAAGGTTTCTCAGTTTCTTGTGCTGTGTGAAGATCCAAGCGATTGAAGGATGGAGACATCTGGGAGTAAGAAAATGTAGAATTCGGGGGAGGTTGAGGGAGGCAAGAAGGGACGCTGCTCTTTTAAGGATGGGGGCTGGGGATGTGGGTCCATTGTCCAGCCTCTGACTGTCCTCCTAGAGCACAGAGACTGCACTTTCCTCCTCAGAACAAGGACTTGTATCGTATTGTATTGTATTGTATCTTTAGCTCCCTCCTCAGACTGGGGGCTCCCTGATGGCAGAGACACGGAGCCCCTTCCTGAGAGAGGACTAGGAACCCAGAGATAGGATGGAGGTGAGGAGGGCTCAGAGAGAATTAGGGTTGGAGCTGTCCCCACCAAGAGCCTAGTCAGGAGAATGCCAAGGGACACACACACACACACAGTCACACACCAAAGCACCTATCCATACACACACAATCTCAAGCACAAACATGCTACATACAAACATACAGACCGCCAAGAACACTGTGCTTTCCACATCATCAGTCAGTCACATTTGGATTACAAATACAAAGACATGCACAGGTACATGTGGTGTTTCCCCTGCGTATCTATCATTGTAGTTGCAAATATAGAGGAGCAGGTACACACAGATATATATAGCCCAAAGTTTCAGCCCTTCCAAAGGGTCCTGAAAGTCCCTTCCATTCTTTCCCCTTCCAGGTACCTGCTCCAGGATGGCTAAGTCAAGGAGAGGAGAGAAGAGACAGAAGAGAGGAGTCCAGGGCTGGCTGGAGAGATGGTGCTGAGACTCAGTGCTTGCTCTCCCTGATGGATGGCTGAGAAGGGTGAGGGATGGACACATTTCCTAACCCTATTTATGTGCTCACCTCCCTGCCCCGCCTCCCTCTAATCCCCTGCCTGAGGTCCTGGGGAAGAGGGAGGGCTGAGAGTAGTTCCTGGGGAAATGGTACCCTGACATTATCCCTCCTGAATCCCGGGGAGGTGGAGAGGACCTCAGAGAACATCTACTTGGAAACTCCTTATTTTCTGAATGGAGAAACTGAGTCCAAGAGAATGGCCTTAAGAGAAATAGAAAGTACATAGCAGAGTCAGGATTTGAATCCAGGTTTCTGATTTCAAATCAAATGCTTTTTTCATCCATTACACTATGATATCTCTTGGTGTCCACCCAAGACACATCAGAAGCAATTCCCAGGGATCCAGAGGAAGACAACATCTCATTCCTTGAAGCTTCATCACATCCTAATCAACACTCAGGGCCATGTCAGGGCTTAAGGAGATCCTGAAATGTCATCTCTCCCATCATCTGCCTCAGGGCACAAATGTCCACCTGCACCCACACTTCTCCACACATTTCCCCAAGATTTCAGGAGCACCAAGCTCTTTCTAGAGAGCTTATCAGTTCTGCTAATCCACACCCTTCTCAACTGGAAAGATCTTCCAGTGTACTAACCTCCATCTGTCCAGCTACATTGAAAGACCAGCTTCCTCTGGCCCCAAAGTTCAGAGGCTATTAAAGACAATCGATCAAAGATTCTAAAAGATTCAGTGGCTCTCCCAAAGAACAGTCCCCCATTCCAAAGCAATCAGATCCTTTAGGAGGAGTCGCAGCCTCAGATTTAGAGTCGTAAGAGACCACCTGGTCTGACCCCTTCTGAGTTCCAGAGGTTAAAGGATTTAAAATCGGATTCCTTGATGTTGACTTCATCAGTCTGCACTGCACCAAAATTTTTCCAGTATCTCAGAATACAGAACATGGGATGTCCAAACCGGGAGGGCCCGTAGAACACGGAATGTTAGAGATGAGAGTAACCCCAAAGATTCAAAGGTCTCATTATACAGAGGAGGAAGCAAAGATATAGAGCTAGAAAAGTGACTCCCCCATGGCAAGTATCATCAGGCTGGTCTGGAACATTCTAGTAGAACATTCTCAGATTTACTCAAGGTTAGTGAAGAAGGTTGCACATGCAACTAGATGGTGTAATAGACAGAGATTTTAACTTGGAATCAGGAAGACCAGAGTTGGGTCCCTGCCTCATATACTTGCCGGCTGGGATCTCTGTTTCAGTTTCCTTGTCTGTAAAATGGGGCTGATAGTGACCTCTAGCTCAGTGTTGAAGTCCAAATTAGAAAACATGCGAAAGTACATTGCAAATCTTAAAGTGTTACATAAATACTAGTAATTATTACTGTGAAAGTCCTTACTCTGTGAAGCCGGGTTCAATGGGCCCTCTAGGGCCAGATGAATGTTTACCTGTAAAATTATCAGGAAAAGAAGGAGGAACTTTTTGAGGTGGTTTTAGAGATGAAAGCAAAGTACAGTTATCCCTTCCACATCACAGGTGCCTCCATAATCTAGAAAATCTGTATAAAAATTTTTGGCCCTCCCTTTGTACCAGAGAAGAAATCTGAATTATTATAATATATAAAAGATAAAAATATTTTGATATTAAAAATAGAAAAGTGATTTCCCTAAGAAGACCCAGAATCAGACCTGAAACCCAAGTCTTTTCTCAACACTCTTAGTTCAACAGGAGTTTTTTGGGCCATTATCCTTTGTTCCTTCTTCCAGTTATCTCAGCTTTCTCAACTCTAAATTCCAGACTCAGAAATATATCTGCCTTCAAAAGCAGGAGACAGAGCATTGTTTTACCTCATTTTCCAAGTATACCAGAGCCAACTACAGAAGGACAGACCATGGGGCGCAGGATGTGACTTATCTCCCAAAATGTAAGCAAAAAGGTCCAAAGGGCAGCATTTGCCTCCCTTCCCCCAACCCAAGATCCTCCAATATTGTCAAGTACTGAGGAATAAAGGAGAAAGCCAGTACCTTTCATTTCTATTGTATTTGAACACTTACAAGGTGCTTTCCTCTAACAACCTGTGGAGCAAGGAGTTTCATTCCCATTTTAGAGATGTAGAAACTAAGGCTCATATAGAAGAAGCAATTAGTTAGAGGTCACACAGCACATCTTAACTGAGACTAAAACTCAGGCCTTCTGACTCCAAGAACCTTCATTAAATTGCTTTTCAAGATCAGTAACTCATCCTCTCACACTAAGTCTTTTTCCTATATCCTCCTTGCTACCCCCTCTTTCAAGGTACAGGTAGGGGAAGAGAGAGAGATGTGGTTCCTACTCTTAGGTAACCCACAGACTGAGTCAAGTCAACAAACACTTACAGGTGTTTACTGGGCTTTATCACAATTTCACAGATGCTGTGGTTCGTTTGTTTTCACAGATTGAAGGCTTGCCTTAAGCAGGTCTATCAGCCCCATTTTCCCAACAGCGTGTGCTCCCATGGTGTCACATCGTGTGCCACATTTTGGTAATTTTCATGTTTCCAACTTATTCGTTCTTATTATGCCAGTTATGGTGATCTGTGATCACTTTTCTTTGATATTATTATTGTAATTGTGTGTGGGGCCACCAACCACCCCTTTATAAATGGCTGTTTACTTCTACCATCTGGCTGTTCCCTGTCTCCCTCTCCTGTGGCCTCCCTATTCCCTGAGACAAAACAGTATTGAAATTAGGCCAATTAATAGCCCTTAAATGGCTTCTAAGTGTTCAAATGAAAGGAAGAGTTAATCAATGGGATAAACTTTACCGCTGCCTCATTTTAAGAAATTGCCACAGTCACTGCAACCTTCAGCAACCACCACCCTGATCCGTCGGAAACCATCAACCCTCCTCCAGCCAAAGGATTATGACTCATTGAAGGCTTGGATAATGGCTAGCATTTTTGGCAATAAAATTAAAAAGAATTTTAGACATAATACCATTGCACACTTAATAGCCTACGGTGTAGTATAAACATAACTTTTATGTGCGCTGGGAAACCAAAAATTTCATGTGTCATTTTATTGTGCTATCTGCTTTATTAGAGAGGTCTAGAACCAAACCCACAATGTCTCCAAAGTACACTTGTATGTAGCACCAACCATGTGCTAGATGCTGTGCTATAAGCACTGGACTGAGCAGAGGAGGCGGGGTACAAGTTTGGAACTACCGAGATGAAAACTTGACTTGTAATAGCCAGATGATGCCCTAGGCCCAAGAGTCCAACTGGTGCTACAGAATAATGAAGCAGCCACAGCCAGGAGTGGTCAGCCAGCCTGAGCTTCTCAGGGCTGAGCTGGGATTTGGAGGCAGGGAAGGACAGAGCTTGGTATGGGGCAGGGATAAATCTGGAGAAGTGGTCTGCCTGCTGGCCGCCCCTGTTCCCCTTTTCTCTTCCTCCCTTTCCCGTTGGGTGCCTCTCCTTACCTCTTAGCTGGATTATAACATCAGCCCCTAGTCTTTCCTTTTCCAGTCCACTGGGTACATGCAGTCCAAGTCATCTTAATGGACTCCTGGGGTCGCGACATTTGTCTGCTCAAATTTGGGAGCCTCTCCTGTTCCCTCAGCATATGTGACTATCCTCATTTTACAGATGGAGAAACTAAGTCTCAGAGAAGTGACCGAACTGGCCCAAGGTGAGTCAAGTGGAAAAGTCTGGACTTGAAGCTGGGTCTTCTGATTCCCAGACTGATGCTGTTCCTGATACATAACAAGAGTCTTATTTGCTTAATTATTATCTGTTAGACAGAATTGAATCAACCTCTTTCAATATCCCCTCTGCCCTTGTTCAGTCACAGAGAAGGTATCAGAACGTGGGAGTGGAGCACACTTTTAAAGAGGATCCTGGAAAAAACACTGTTCTTCATCCAAATGAATGGAGCACTAATGGTGGAATTTCAGGCACTGTGACAGGCCATTGATGTGTGTGTGTGTGTGTGTGTGTGTGTGTGTGTGTGTGTGAGTGTGTATGTGGGGATGCATATTTGCCTTTCTGGTTCCCCTCACATTATACTCAGCACCTGGGCCAACCAGTATCAGCCCAACCCTGTTTATCAAACCCACTGGCCTTAATGGGGTGGGAAACATGGCCCTTCCCTTGACCTCTCAGCTGTTGTTTGGCCCTTGGACCATTCATATCCCTGGGTCTTCCCTGTAGGCAGCCAGTTCTATTCCACACCCCTAAAGACCCTAGAACCAAGCTGTATAAACACTTCTATCTGGGCTGGGGCGGAAAGGGACCTGCCCCAACATCCCCTGGCCCAGAGTAGTGGCCCCCACCCTCACCCAACACACACAATGCTGGGAGAGATTTTATGAATGAACAGGACCCAGACCTAGCCTCTCCCTCCCTCTTCCCCCTCCCCTTGCGAGCCCTATCTCCTGTTCTCACTTAGCCCTGGGTGAGAGCCAGATCTCTCAGGGACACCCCCTCACTGTTTGCCCCCCTTCTCATTCCTGTCCCACCAACAAGGATGACAGTAAGGGCAGAGGGACCACTGGGGGTGCAGGGGGGAGAAAAATAGGGAAAGGGCATTAGTCAGAGATGAGGTTAGTAATAGGAACAGTTCAATTTAAGTTAATGATAATAAGCATATTAACAACTTAAATTCCTATAGCTCAGAGGCTTATAACATGCTTTTTTCACAAGATCCCCTGTGGAACAGGCAATATAAATATTAGAGCCTCTCAATTTTACAAGTAGGCAAACTGAGTTTCACAGAAGACAAGTGATACTGCTCTCCAGAACAGGAGCTCTTAACTGTTTTGGTATCCTGGTCCCCTCTGGCAGCGTGGGGGAGCCCATTCAGTATATTGTTCTTAAATGTATAAAGTAAATGCAAAGGAAACCAATTCTACTGAAATACAGTTCTTAAAATATATTTTAAAATAAAGTTCATGGACCCCAAATGAAGAACTCTTGCATCCAGGATATGTTCTCCATTTTCCTTACCTATCTTTACACATAGGATTCAAAGTGCTCGTTATTTCATACGGGAATCCAGTCCTTCCCAAGAGACAGAATTGTTGTAAGGCCAAGGAACACATTATAGAGACAATACAGAGCAATACTGACCTGAATTCCAGTCCCGGTCTATAGCTGAATCTCTGCGGCTAAACTCAGGTCCCATCAATCTAATGCAATCCAATTCAATTCAAACAAGCCTTGATGAAGTACAAGTCATGTGTGATAGAGAAGTAAGGATGAAAAAACAGAATGAAAAATCATCCTGGCCCTTAAGGGGTTTACCTTTTAGGAGAGAATGCCCAGTGGCAGGCTTCTAGACACAGGCCAACTTGGATGTAACAAGTCAGCAATCCCTATAGCTCCCCACTTCCACAGTAATTTCAGATGTACACGGCTACTATACCCCAAGAGCCATGGCACCTTTCCATCAGACTTGCAGCTGAAACTGCCTGTATGTATTGAGTCCTCCCTTAGGATGGGAGCTCCTGAAGGACAGCACTTTGCACAGACCTTTGAACACAGTAGGTGCTTCATAAATGCTCTTTTCATTCATTCATGGTTTACATTTTTATGAGATTTTACATTTTTTGAAAGATTTTATATTTTGCAAATCTTTTCCTGAATATTATCTCCTTTGAGAGGTATGTGTGTGTATGTGTGAGTGTGCATATGTGTGTGTATATGTGTGGATTGCATTGATAAGATGAAATGTATCTAGATCAACGAGCTCTGGGTAGTGAAGGAGGTCAAGGTTGTGCGGTACGAATATCAGTTGAAGTATTTGGAGCTAGGGACATTTAACCGGGAAGTGGGGGTTGGGGAAGGGAACACGAACACTATCTTCAAATATTTGATGGGTCACTATGTGGAAAAAGGGGGAGAGGCCTCTGGCTTGGCCCCAGAATCCAGGGCTAGGAACAATGGGTAAAGGTTGCAAAGGGGCAAATTTGGGCTTGATATCAGGGAAAAGCTTCCTAACAATGAGTTCCCCAAAAGTGGATTGGGCTCCGTGAAGAGGTAATGAGTTCTCCCTCATTGGAGAGATTCAAGAAAAGGCCCAGGTGGCCACTTCTTGAAGCACTGGTAGCTGGTGGCTCACTGGATAGAACTAGGCCAGGAATCGGGAAGGCCTGAGTTCAAATCCAGCCTCAGACACTTCCTAGCTATGTGACCCTGGAAGATTCACTTAACCTGTTATTGCCTGATAAAATGGATCCTTTGGAGAAGGCAAACCACTCCAGTATCTTTGCCAGGAAAACCCTGGTGAGATCATGAAGGAACAGACATGGCTGAAACAACTGAACAACAAAACCACTTGTTGGGTGTATTATTGAAGGGATTCTCATCTAGCCCCTTCCAACTTCAAGACTGCAAAGAAGAGGTGTAAGCACATGTGAGGTGGTGTGGTCCATATCAGTCTTGTTCTGGGATCTTAGTGTGCAGTACATAGGACTCTGCAAGGGAAGAGAGAGGAGGAGAAAAAATATCCCCAGGAAGCTCTTGGTCATGGCATCACTGAGATCCTGAGGGCATCTCTTCCAGCCATACTGGAAAGTCAGTGTGGAGTAGACAGAGCACCGGACTGCTTCTTCTCCACATCACCATCCATCAGCTACCTGAAGGTTTCCTTTAAGTTTTCTCTTCTCCAGGATAACCAGTCTACCTCCTGAATTTGAGCCTGGTAGAGTTAGCTCCCACTTCTAATTGTGGGAATTATGGCAGCCAGAGGGATATACCATACTTTAGATGTAGCCTGGCCACAACCTAGGAACCTGGAGCGCTTCTCTCCCTTATCCTTGACATTCAGCTTCTAATGTATACCTTGTACTGGGGTCACAGTGATGCATGGGTTTGGGGGAGGCCATGGGCATCTCATGGACAAGGGGACCAGTGGGCAAACTCCAGATAGAAGGCTTCAGGCTAGGACTGCCCTCCATGACCTTATGGGCCCTGGGAAAGCTCCATCTGACCCTCAAATCTCTCCTGCTTCTTCCCTGAGGCCTGAACCCCTTTTCTCAAGGACACAGCCTTTCAGCTGCCCAGTTAGAAAGGAGAAGCAGCATGTTATCTTGGAAGGACTGTTGAATTTAGAATCAGAAGACTTGGGTTTGAGTACTTGCTATTTAATTTGCTAGCTACGTGACCTTCAGTAAGTCCCTCATTTGCTGGAGTCTTGGTTTCTTCCTCTGCAAAATAAAGGAATTAGCCTTGATCAGGGGTGGGGAACCTGCGGTGTCAAGGTCACATGTGGCCCTCTAGGTCCTCAGGTTCAGTCCTTTGAATCCAAACTTCATAGAACAAATCCCTTTAATTAAAGGATTTGTTCTATAAAACCTGAATCCAGTCAAAAAGCTTCACCCGAAGACCTAGAAGGCCACATGTGGCTTCAGGCTGCAGGTTCCCCACCTTGGCCTCGATCATACTTAGACCCCTTCTAGTTTTGACATTTTATGTTGCAAGAACATTCTCTGCCCTCAAATCCTTTCTAACTTTGTTAACATGGCATAACAAATGACATGTCGGCATTGTGATCAAGGACACGGGTTCAAATATCACCTTTGAAATGTCACTAGCTATTTGACCTTGAATAAGTCAATGAATGTCTCTGTGCCTCAGTTTCTTCACCTGTAAAAAACCTGACAGGGCTATTGTAAAGCTCAAGCAAGATAACGCATGTTTCACAAAGCACTTTACAAATCTTAAATACTAGTTGTTACTATCATACTCATTATTATTCTACTTAGAATATTCTAATATTCATAATTTATAACCTTATAATATTCAATTCACCAAGCGCCTATTAAGTGCTTACTACGTGTCAGGTACTATACCAGGCCCTGGAGGTACGAAGCAAAAATTTTATAAGTCTCTGATCTCTAGAAGCTTCTTCTGACAGGGGAGGTGGGCAGGGAGTGAAGGAAGTGGGGCTTTTATTTCCTATTCTGAGCTGAGATGCTTGGTGGAAATCTTTGATGAAGACAGGCTTTTACCTATGGGTCTATTGATTGTGCAGTCAGTCAATCAGTAAGGGTTTATTAAGTGCCTATTAAGTGTACTAGTGTATTTATTAAGTGTATTAAGTACACCAGGCACTATGCTAAGAACTGCGGATACAAAGAGGCAAAAGACAGTCCTTGCCCTCAAGGAGTTTAGAATCTAATGGAGGAGACAATGTACAAGGAAATATACACAAAGCAAGCTACATACAGGATGAATAGGAAATAAT